>CAOLHI010000259.1:0-600000 GCA_948474755.1 Ctenosaura bakeri | reverse complement strand
TGTGTTCCTGACAAAAAGATCGGGGACTGCATGAAATCATAAGAATGGTTTACTAATAGATGATCTATGACACATTCAGGTGAACATGACAGGTTAATTCCTCCAAAGGTAAAATGGTGCCCATAACCTGAATGGATTGGTAGCACACACATTTATAAACACATCCCTACTTTTCATCACTTTTCATTCAAAACCTTTATCACTGGATCACTGGACTAGAATGACAAAGTGCAATTGATATTGTCAAGGTATTTTAATCTACTTTAAAATGGTTTCTTCCCTCACAGCTTTTTATGTTATAATGGTCTATTAAAAATTCAAAACTGAAATATGTTCTTCTGGGGATTGTTACCTTCTTTCCTTTTGCCCTCTTATGTAATTCACAGAGACTCATCCTCCAGACTGAGCCTATACTTTTTTATTGTTTAATTCTAACACTTTAAAATGTTCTTGGAAACTTCACTCTGTTGAAAATGGCTGGAATTTGGGAGCAGAGGTTTTACTGTTCTTTTGCTGAAAGTCTGAAAACTGTAAATAATATGTACCTAATATAAACTTTGTAATTCCCCTCAGTGGAAATTAGACACCAGTCAAGATCTGCACCAGGAGATGTATTTGCAGCACACAGTTATGATATGTGTCTGCTGCAGACCTCCCCCAAGATGGGCAGCGTCAGTAGAGAAAAAGGGGACCAGCAAAAATGCAGCCTGCTATTTTCCTTTAGCTGGACAGACTGTGACAGCCATCCTCAGAGACATCTGGAGGTTCTTGAGATGAAGCTATTGCTGTGTGTCCAGCTAAAGGAAAATAACTGGACACTTCTCTGCTGCTTACCCTGCTCCCCATTGACATAAAAGTGGCTGCAGCAGGAAAAAAAAAAAGTGTGCTTAGGGGACATTTTGGTAACTGTGCATTCAAAACTGAATTCCAAGCTCTTCAACAATGAGTAGAATTGTACTAGCAGGACCTGTTCTTTATGGTGACTGTTCTACACAAAACAAAAGTTGTGTTCATGTAGGGTGTGCTCAGAAGAATCACCAAAGTGAGAGATCACTGGCAAGGACTGCTACCACTATCTAGCTCTGTTCCATTCATCCAACATGCTCTGTGTGTTTTTGTATCAAAATTATATCATGCACGGCTAATGCTGTATTACCATGAGTCTAGGGCTGCCAGGTTGAATATGGACAGGGCTCCTATTGCTTTCATATTTAGCTGAGCCTAAACTGGGAAGCTTATCACAAAATTTTATCTTCAGAAACTAAGGCATGTCTCTTCCCTCACCCACAAACCCAACTTTTAGCTGCTGTAGCCCCTTCCATAGTGATTTACTGGTCAGTGGAAAAGAGGGGGAGGGGGAGAAGGAGGAGGTGGTTTCCTATAGATGGATGCACAGCAATAACATTATCTTCTTAGACTCCCTGATGACCTCTGTGATGGCACAGAAGATACCTGTTGCTGAGGTAGAGAAGAGACATTTCTTTGTCACTCTCCTTCCTCTTTCCATTGGACAGTAAATAGCTTTGTTGGCCAGGTCACATCAGCTGTAGTTCCTCCTGACAGAAAATTATGGTAAGCCTTCCTAATCAAGAACTGGCTAAATGTTAAAGCAACAGGAAACCTGTCCTGCCTTCACCCCGACAACTTTACATGTTCATCTTGTACCATATATATATTTATCTTGTATGTATTTTACCAAGTGGTCATGTGCCATTATTTTGCCATGCAGGGGCAAATGTCAAACAAAGGTTTTTAAAAAGTTTGCTTGTGTCTTATGTTTCCTTTTAAAAAAATCATTGTAGGAACTTGCCCTAAGGCAATCCTTGTTATTCTGGGGAAAACAACAAAGGGTTAAATCTGACTGCTAGTCCCAACTAGAATACACCAGTTGAATTAAACTTATTGAAATGTTGGCTTACGAAGAGTCTGGACAGCTAGCTGCTGAGAATGCTTTAGTTGGAGATGTTGCCCTGAGCAGGAGGTTTCACTCAATGGCCCATGTAGTCAGTTCCAGCTCTATGATTCTGTGATCTTATGAACTGTACTTCAGCTGGAGGTTGAGTCAAAGGCCATTTCCGCACGAGAGAATTAAAACAGCCCAGTGCGTCCTCTCACAGAGGTCATCTGCACCTTGGAGCGGACTAGGTCCGGACTGCTTACCTGAGATCCGCACCTCAGTCTGCTCTGAAATGCCCCCAACTGGTCCTCCAGCATGCTTTTTAAAGAATGGTAGAAAACCATTCTTTAATTTTTCGGAGTGCACCATTGTGTTCCTGCTCACTTATGCAGATTCGCAGGCTTGCACCAATGCGAGCCTGCGATCTGCAGAGGGCGGGCTTTAGGTGTGGTGAGCTTCAGCAGTTGGTCGGGACCCACGAACAACCAGAAGCCGCCATTTTGGAAGCCAGAGCAGTGCGAATCTAAGACCTCTCACTGCTCCAATTCACCCTGGACGAGACAGAGGAGCCCTGTGGAAGGGCTTAAGGGACAGTCTATGTTGGTCCATGCCCAGAAAATCTGGTAAGTAATGGCACAGAGTGATTCCCTTGCCTCGTGCGGAAATAGCCAGAGTAAAATGAAACCAGTTATTTCCACATAGCAATACCAGCAATGAAGGGTCAAAGGTTTTATTTTGCTTCATGGATACCTTTTCTGCCTCTCTGTTATTGCTATGAAACATCTCTATCTGCCACTTTGTACCATCAGTTGGTTATACAGATCATTGTAACACTGTTTCTTTTCCACCCGCTGATCCCACATCCTGTGATTCTAGTGCATGTCTATTTCCATCCAGTTGGCGCAATATGATAAAACCTTGAGAAACCTACCTCGGATGACCAGGATGAAACAAAGGAAAATTCTGAATACTACCCTGATCCAGCCTTTTAAAAAAAAAGAAAGAAAGAAAGAATTGCATTATTATTTCAGAAAGATCAGAAAGAAAATAGCTTTTGTTCACCACCAGATGACACATGTCTGCACCAAATACTGCCCAAACAATTAATCTCTGAAAACACCAAGGAAGAAACTCCTTTTCTGCAATATACTGGAAACTTGCAGGGTGAGGGGCAGAATTGCACATTCAAAATGTCCCTGCTGGGCAAAAGGAATAGTAATAGAATATATCCTTAGGGGCTGAACTAGAGAAAAGGGGGAATTTGCTGAGCTAAATCAGTTCATTGGTGAAGGTTCTGAAAAACCTAAGCAACCCTTATACTATTCTTGAGTTTCTTGATGAACTACACTGGTTTAGAGTGTGCAATGAACCACAAGTAAAGGTTGGTTTGTTTATTTGTGTTTCCAGTTTCAGGCTTATGGTGACCCCATGAATTTCATAGCATTTTCTTAGGCAAGGAATACTCAGAGGTGGTTTTGCCAGTAATACCTTTTGGCAAGTTCTTATAAGAAATTAACTGAATAAAATTCTCATCCACTTGTTCTGTCCAGAATCAATTAGTACAGCATCATATTCTTCACATGAAAGATGTGTATTTTAGTCTTTTTTTGTTCTTCAGCTGTTAACAATCAGGACCTTACCAGAAAAAAGAGATGACACTAATTCAATATCAATGTACGGAGGAAACAGGGCCAGACTTTAAGAAGAAATCATTCAAAATCCTCTCCAGTACAACTAAATTACTTTTGCTTCCTTCCAAATTTCAGTTTTTAAAATCTCATCTTTTCAATTGATTTTAAAAAGAAATTAGCACAATCATGGTAAAATAAATTGAAAAATCACAAATTGGAAGGTTCTGATTTTTAAAAATGAACCACAAAAAATTCGCATCCATCCTTCAGCATTAGCTTTGTTTCAGCCCCAAGCCTCTCTCCTGTCTGACCTCTTCTTGCTGCCATTTTCTAGTACTATAGCTGGAATAAAGATTGCTATTCAGTTAAGGCTTTGGTGCATTGGCCTGATTCTTGATCCTAAGGACAGAAGCTCTACTTAAGTATGCCACCTATATATACTACTATTCCTTCCCATAAGGATGCCACTCCATTTTCAAGTGTTGCCACTTTTCTCTAGCTGAATCCAGTCAACAATCCTCTACTACTATCAATTGAATAAACTCAGTCCCCATAAAATGTTATGTATAACCATAAAAAGAATTATTGTCTACTTGTTTAATGGGATATCAAATAATAAATTGCAAACTTCAGTTAATAACTTTAAATTGCATGGGGCAGGGGGACTCAAGAAAATAGATTCTTACACTTGCTTTGCATGAAAAAAATGTTGTCTGTTTTACTCTAACCAGACTTTTACATAGTTTTCAGAACTGGTCTCTACTACTGAATGGTTATTCTCCCACCATTCACAAAATGAGACTGAAGGCAGCATTCTTCCATGAGCTCTGGAAGCTCAGCTTGACTTAAGACATCACTCAAATAACAATACTGAGTGACTCTGAAAGGTTTTAAATTTGATTCTAATTGCTGTGTGTAAAACTGGAACTTGTACTGACAATGTGACAAACCAAATATGTCATTTACTCTGTAATATTTTATGTTAAGTAAATGCAGTCTTCCCCCCCCCCACAGAACTGATCTCTACACATGCTAACCACCGCACCGTGCCATTTGTATCTAATCTTTGAATAGTATGGGATGGAATATTACATATAAGGTGGTCATAATTTTTATTCTGAAGGCTAGAAATGTTCTGTTCTGGTCTGTGACATTCTTTGAATGAGTGCAGCTCTATTGTCGCTGTTCCTAGAAGGGGTTACATACAACTTACTGCAGAAAATAAATAGTTTTATATGCTTCTTTTTTCACTTTCAGGTCAGAGAGAGGTTTATTATTCCAGCAACAGAATAAAAGAGAGGACAATATTCATTGAACGAAAATAAAACATGCAGAAGGCTGAGCAGTGTTGAGCAATGATCCAGTGAGAGAAGGAAGCAGAGTTATTAGAATAGTCTTTTTCCCCACAGTTCTCAGAGCATATCAAGATTGAGATATACAGTTTGAATGTCTATTCTAATATGGCTTCTCATCTAATGATGATAATAATATTCACCATTATTCATCCCCAAGTAAAAAAACCCAGGTTTCCTGAAAGTCAGGAACATGCATCAGGAAGAAAAACTGCCTGGTAAGAAATTTGCACAGATTTCTCCTGGTATACCATATCTCATGGTACTGAACAGAACTATTTTGCAAAGAAAAATATGCAATTTTTGCTCAAAAACCAGTTTTCAGCACAGAATAATTCCTGCATAAAACTTCAGGATGCTGACCTAATACACAGAGAGAGAGAGAGAGAGAGAGAGAGAGAGAGAGAGAGACACAGACAGACAGACAGACAGACAGACAGACAGACAGCAGGTTAGTAGTAACACTAGGCGATCAGGTTGGCCAAGTGCTGAATTGAATTGAAAGTGGAGCCCTGGTGGCACAGTGGTTAAATGCCAGGACTGCAAGCCACAAGGTTGTGAGTTCGATCCTCGATCCTGCCGGGCTCCAAGGTTGACTCAGCCTTCCATCCTTTCGCAGGTCAGTAAAATGAGTACCCAGCTTGTTGGGGGCATGTATAGAAATTTTTCAAAATACATGCTATTTGTAAGTTGTTCGCCGCCTTGATCCATATGGAGAGGCAGGATACAAATAAATAAAAAAAAAAATCAAGCCAGTTCAGATCAGATTTGGATCAGATTTTGTTATTGTTGTTAACTACCATCAACTGGAATTCAACATATGGTGACCCTATAAATGAGAGACTTCACTCTGTCATCAACAACCCTGCTCAAGTTTTGCAAACTCAGGGCTGCGGTTTCCTCGACTGAGTCTATCCATCTACAATGTGATCTTCCTCTTCTCCTACTGCCCTTACAAAAGCCTGAGTTTGGTCATCTCGGCTTCTAGGGATTGCTCAGGCCTGGTTTGCTCTTTGTTGTTCTGACTTATGGTGGCTCTAAGGTGCACATATCATGGGGTTTTCTGGGGCTGTAAATGTGTGATGCACCATGATGTCGTAGCTGTAGCCCTACGCTCAAACCACTATACCACACTGGCTCTCCTGATTTGCTCTAGGACCTATTTATTTGTCATTTTGGAAGTCCATGGTATCTTTAGAACTCTCCTCCAGCACCATATTTCAAATGAACTGATTCTCTTCCTTGCTCACTATCCAGCTTTCACAACCATACACAGAAATGGGAAATACAATGGCATGGACAATTCTCTCTTTGCAGTTTAGGATCTTGTCTAGTTCCTTCATAGTTGCTCATCCAAGTCTTAGTCTTCTGATTTCTTGACTGCAGTCCCAATTTTGATTAATGGGGCAGAGTATATGAAATTTTTTACTCCCTCAGTGTCTTCAATGTCTATTTTAAATTTTTAAAAGACATTTTTTTAACCATTCCTAAGAACTCTACACATACATAAAAGTAAAAAAAGAGGACAACATAAAGAAAAACATAAAACATATGAACTAAAAATTAAAGAGTAGAAAAAAGAAAAAACAAATGAAGAAGAAAAAGATAGGAAAAGAAAAAGAATAAACTTCCCTCATTCCTTTGAACATATTCTAGCAATCTGATTAATTCAATCCTCTCAAAGAAAATAGCCAGCATTTCTCTTTTTCTCCCTCTGACTCAAACTTATGCTTTCAAAAAGGAAAGAGAAATGAACTTCCTTCTACAAAAGGTTGACATGTATAGCATGGTATCTCAATGTTACTTTCTACAACATTCCATTACAAAATGCTTTGCAAGATAAATGGCATTACATGGTAAATAATATTAATACTACTAAATTACAGTAATGCTCCTAATTTTTCTAAATGCTACGTGCTGACTTAATTACAAAGTATTTTTACCAGCTAAAACTGTAAATCTATTACATATTTTATGACCTCCCTAAATCCAGATATTTCAATACCCTTTTTATATTATATAGTCCATTAGAAAATTTATAGACCCGCTCCAGTTATCATTATCCTATATCTATAACCATTTCCTAACCTATTTTAAGCCAAATCTATTTCATTTTGAATTTAACTCCCTTTGTAGCCATGGACTACATGCTCCCCAGCTTCTCTGATTCCCATCCTTGCTCTTTATTGTTATTTTAAATTGCTTCTCACATGATATTTTAGAACAACCATCCTGAAACAGCATCCTTATTTCTGACATCCTAGTCTCACTCTCTTCAAGGCCATGTCAGTTTGATTTCATTCAAACATCAAAATAATTTGCTTACAGATCAATGTTAGATTCCCCACCCCTGCCCTGCTCTCTCACCTCTGGGCTGTAATCTCCCTTTTACAAATTGGAGATTCTTGGTCATAAACCTTCCAGCAGTCAGCAACTCCCTCCATTAACTCAACTTGAGTTTCTCTCTCCATCTAGTTTTGATCCTCTTTCACTTCTGTGTTGCTGCCTTCTGTGTCTCCCTCTTGTCTTACATATTGCCTTAATGGAGAACTGCTAGTAGTCTGGTGTCATCTGCATATCTTAAATTGTTGATGTTCTTTCCTCCAGTTTTCTCACCTCCTTCCTCCAAGTCTAATCCTTCTTTACATATATGTTCAGTGAGCATGTTAGACAGTGGCCATTTCCTCACGGGGCAAGGGAATCGCCCCATGACACTACTCACTGGACTTTTGGGCTCCCCGGTTCGGTCCATGCTTCTCCGGAGCAGTGCATGGCTGCCGCTCCACACTGCTCCGGGGACAAAAATGGCAGCTTCCGGTTCGTCGAGGGTTTCAACCAACCACTGAAGCTTGTCAAACTAAAACCCGCCCCCAGAAGATCACAGGCTCACACCAATGCGAGCCTGTGAATCTGCATAAGGGAATAGGCTTGCGGTGGTGCACTCCGTGCTTTTGAAAGACCTGTTTTTAGCGATCTTTCAATAGCACGCTGGACGACCACCTGGGGTCATTCCGGAGCGGACTGGGATGCGGATCTACTTTAACTAGGTCCGACCCAGTCCGCTTCCAGGTGCAGACATCCTCCCTGGAGGATGCTCTGCCCCATGTTAAAAACCCCATGTGGAAATGGCCAGTGTAAAAAAATGCAGCATTGCCTGATCCCCTTGCCAATTGGAAACCATTCTGTTTTTCTGTATTCTGCCCCAGCAGTGCCTTCTTGTTCTAAGTACAAGTTACACGTTATGATATTCAAATGTTGACTCTTTAAGAGCAATAGTTTTTCATGATTCACACAATCAAAGGCTCAGATTGATTTTCTTCTGAAATTCTTTGGTGTACTCCATTAGCCAACATATGTCTGCAATATGATTCCTAGTGCCGCCTCTTCTTCTGAAACCAACTTGGATGTCTGGCATTTCTTGCTCCATTTGTGGTAAAGGTCTTTGCTGTAGAATTTTGAGCAGCATTTTGCTTGCATGGGAGATTAGGGATATATATATATTAGGGATGGGCCAACCAAATCCTCGAATCCTTGAATCCTGGGTAAGGATTCAAGATTCCCAAATCCAAATCCCTGTGCCAAAATAGGCAAACTGAATCTTTCGAATACATCAACCAAATAGATTGTTCAAGACTGGGACGCCTGAAAACCAAGGAGATTGGGACACCTGAAAACCTGGGAGGTCAGACATACATTGGACTTGTATTCCAAGATATTTAAATTGAACATTTCATATTTAAGTTCAGTACTTGACTGGAAGCTACAGGCTTGAGATTTGAAGGACAACTGAAACGTTCCTTTGCAAACCTCTTTCAGACATAATTCTGGGCTTTCCAACTGGACTCTAGTCTAGAATCTTTCAATTTTTTCCTCTCCTCCTGTCATTGGAGCATAAATTTTGATTATGGTTATGTTGATGGACTTTCACTAAAACCTTATTGATATTATTCAGTCAGACTTTGCATTATATCCCTTGACTGCACTTGCTACATGTCTTCTCAGTATTAATTTCTTCTTCAGTTTTATTTCCTGAGTTAGGCACTGTGTATTTATCTGTCTGAAAATGTCCCATTCCTGTCCACTTTAGCTCAATCACTTCCAGTATTGAAATGTTTATATGTTCCATTTCTTATTTTACTATGTCTAACTACCCTTGATTCATGCTTCTCATATTCCATGTTCCTATAATATATGTTGTGCAGCTTCAGACTTCCCATTCACCTCTGAGCATATCAGCAGCTGAACATTCTTTCAACTTGAATCCACTTGCCTCATTAGCCACAGGGGCACTTATATTTGTCCTCTGCTCTTTCCCAGTACCTTATTGAGTGCCTTCTGAGCTGGGAGTACCATCTTCTGGCACCATTTCTTGTTTCATTTTGGACTGTCTCGTAATAGGATTTTCAAGGTAGAGAGCCTCCAAGAGTGGTTTACCATTGCTTTCTGTTCAGTACTAACAAGCATTAGGTCTGCTGCCACTGCCATTGATTCTGAGAGATACTCTGCCAGTGTCCTACACATACACACACATATGCACACTTGCTGCTGCCAAATAGCTGTTTGACACATTTAGGGCCTTTCCACACTACACTGTTATAGTTCTATTATTCCACTTTCAATATCCTATGGAATCCTGGGGTCTGCAGTTGAAGAGGGGCATTTAGAATTCTCAGCCAGAAACCTCTTTGGTTTCAGTAAACTACAAACCCCAGAATTCCACAGGATGTTGAAAGTGGAATAATAGCACTATAACAATGTAGTGCAGAAAGGCCTTTAGTCTAGCTCCTCAACAAAAGTCAATCTGACACAGGAGAATCCTAACAGCAGCACTGCTACCGTCAGCATAGCCTCCTGCCTCACAGGAGCACACACTCCTACCACCAAGGAAAGGCAGTACCATGGTGAGTTGGATCAGATTGGACCAATTCAATTCCAGATTGGAATGGCACAATTCAAAGCAATTCAGACCAATTAGGATAACCAGTTTTCAAAAAATAAAAAATAAAAAAATCAGAAAATGTATCTTTAACATGGCTATATAGTGTGATGTGGAGGAGGAGGAGTAAGAAGAGAGAAACTGTGCTTTGCTCATTGACAGCCTTAACAGCCAATCTGGAGAAACAATCTCACCAGCAGTCTCCAGTCACAGAGGTTATGGGGAGGGATTGTGTGAGCTAAAGTAGCTTATCTCCATTTTTTTTTTAAAATCAGTCTGTAGATCATGTGAACTAGCCAGAAGTATTTGGTGCTTCTGGACCATTTTAAGGTGTGGCCCTTCTGAAGACAAAGAAACCATCCTTTTCATCCCATGGGACATTTTTCATCTCAATTTTAAACAAGTCTGCTGCAGTTGCTTGAGAATTAGGAACTTTAATGTAAACTTTGTGCTATATTATTCTTATGTCCATGAGATGGAGAACAGATATAAAATTCAGACGATTACAGACTTTTGACTGACACATCCAGTTTGCTACATTTTGCACATCTTACTTTGTTGTTTCCACACCTTATTGGTGACAGATCAGCCTACAAAAGACCAGCCAAGCTATCTACTGCCTATGAATTCTATTCACACAGAGAGGTTACCATAGAAATGAAAGAGAGATCTCATTTACACATCTTGGCAGTGCATCTACTGACAGCTGTAGTTGACACATTTGGTAGCAACATTTCTGAAAGATTTATTTTCCAAAAAAAAAAAAAAAAGGGAAGAAACTGAATGTACCTCCAGGTAAAGATTTAAATGGCAATCTAAATCTTCACTTTTTCTCATGTAATCTTACCACTTCAGCTCTTTTTCTTCATAGGAGATTGAAGAATGAGTCTTGAGACCATCTTCCCAATGCAGTCCAGCAGTATCCTAAAATCTTGGGTCCTTTTGACACATAAATTTCATGACTAATTGTTGCTCATTCTTTTCTTGGAGGCAATATAAACATCTTCCAAAACAACCAGGAGCTATGCAGCACCTTAAAGTTCAACAAATTTATTATGACATATGTTTTTGTGCACTATAGACTCTTCATGGCTTTGTTGCAATGAAGTTATGCCACTAGCCCTCTGGAATATTTCTTTAAATAGTACTTATGCTGAGAATGGAGATGCCACACTTTGTTAACAAAATAAAATATCCCCCTCAGGAACTACATTTTGATGGTAAATTCTTTGAGAAATAAGGTTTCAAATATAATTACTCCTGAAGAATACACCTTCCCATCAGGTAATTTCAGAGCTCTTTAAAAGGTATATTATAAGGCTGAACACGCATAGAACACATACAGTTACTTTGCTGATCAGAAGTATAGATTATCTAGCTTCTTGATAATAAAAAAAAATGGTGATCAACAAGGTAGCCCTTATATGCATAAATGGAAAGATAGATGTATAGATAGATTCAGATTCTATCTAGCCTATCTAACAGCAAGTTAAAGTCTCTGTTAGAATAAAAAAGTAAGCAAAAAGGCATTTATGCACACATGCATACACATACAATCTATAGTTAATTTTTTTTTAAAAAAAAACTTCATCTAAAACAATGGAATAAAAATATGCAAGAAAAGCTAATTTAAAACAAAGAACGAAGTACAATCCACCAAACTAAAACAGTTTTAGAATGCCAACATAATTTAAAAGGTCAGCTCGGTGATGAAATTACATAAGGGGAGATACCTCTTTAGGCAGCCCTTCTGAGAAGGGTGTTTCACAACAAGACACCCTTTCATACTACAGTGTATAGTACTATGATTCCACTGTAACTGCCATGACAAAATCCTATGAAGTCCTGGGGTTTGTAGTTTGTTGAGGCCCCAGAAAATTCTCTGGCTGAAAATTCCCTAAACAGCAAATCACAGGATTCCATAGGATGCTACCATGGCAGTGAAAGTGCACTATAATGGTGGAGTGAGGAAGGGTCTTAGGTAAACACTACTGAAAAGACTGTTTCAGTTACTACCACTGGTGACGTTGCTAACGGAAGTGATAAATCTGTTGAGGTAATATGTTATGTACTCAGAGTTCAGGCAAGAAAAGTGACAGGAGGGAGTACTTCAACTTACTGTGTTCCAAAATCAGCCCTTTAATTGGCATGGCATGGACCAAGTGGCTGCTGTGTTGCTACTCACTATAAGTTTACAAAATATGCCTACCAAATGATCTGGAAGCCACTGGAGATGATGAAGCCCTAATGTCATTTTTTCATATTCCCCCAGTCTCAGTGGTTTTAGATCTATAGTCTTACAGACTCACATTTGCAGGCTATTTTTTTAATGGTAGTCTATGTACAATGCACTGAAGCAATACAAACAAGATTTGACTGAGATCTGGAGCAGCCTAAAATGTTAAAAAGCTACAGAAGTCGCATATGTCTCTGAAGACTGATCTACTCCTAATTACAAATTAGAGCAGAGGGATTCCAATTTGGTTCACTGTCTGATTCAGCAGTTCACATCTGATCTCAATTTGGTTCAAGTTGATATAGACCCCAAATATGAATCAAACTGTAGAAATCTGAATGTCCAGTGCTCCCCCTGTTGATCTACACCAGGAAGCCAAAATGGCAGTAACTTTTTCACACTTGTGCATGAACTATGGATAAATGTAGATCCAATTTCAGACATATGGCTCCATGATTTTTTTGTACTAGGGAACTGTAAGTTTTGCTGGGTTTTTAAATTCAATTTCTCAAAGTTGTTAACTGCTGAATGTTGGTGATTTATGCTGCATTTGGTCTGGCACTCCCCCCCCCCCATTTTGTGCACTTTCCTACAGCATGTAGAGGATTTTCAACCTCAACTGCTGAACAATTAAGCCAAAGAAGAACAAACATAATAAAGAACTATATATATAGACAACAGCTCTTGGAAAAGGTAGTCAGTTGAAGCAGCAGAGTGGTAGAGTATCAGTCTTCAAATGCTTCTCATTTCTTATATCAAGATGACGAGCACAGGGGATCAGTCAGCTACATAGGTTAATGTTTAAATGACAATGCGATAATGATCTGTAATCATTATTTCTAATAATGATAAGGACAAGGAAATGGCATTTTACTAGAGGAGAGAATCTTTATTCAAAGCAGAACATCTGGTGAGATGTAATCATGCAGCATAAAAAAATTGTAGGATGGTGACAGGATGCTTTACCAGCAGTAACAGAGGTGAAATCCCTCAATTAATTCCACTTATTGTCTATAAGGTTTTTAGTGATCTGGGCTATCATGGGAAACCTCACTACCTAAAACATGTACAGACTCATAAACACATTATTATTCATATTAACAAATTAACAAGGAAAGCAAACAGAAGATTAAGCCAAGCTATTCAGTAAGACAAAAGGTTAGGAAACAAGAGAGAGAGAGAGAGAGAGAGAAGAAAGCGAGAGAGAGAACAAACCAAAAGTCAATTAATAACTAAACACTCACCACAGCTCTTTCAATCATGTGCCACTGCAGCTAAGCCTATCAAACAAATGAAGGTGATATGATGACTACAAACTGTCTAGAAAGACAGGATAATAATAACTACTAATTCCTTTCAGATATATTTCTTTTTGAAATTTATTACTTATATGATTAGAAGCAACATCTACTCCAAAGAAAGATAATGACCACAAATTGAAAGAAAAAGGCCACAACTTTTATTGGCTACAGATACAGATAGGGTTGATGTATGTATGGTTATGGATCCAGGCATCAATTAACCCACCTGCTAACCGATAAGCCCAATCACCCAGTCTGAAGCCAGTTTTCCATGGACGACAGGAGGGAACCACCCAGATGGTTCCCTCATGTCACACAGGGGTGCATGCTGTGTGCCTCCCACTGCAGGGATGCTCACCCCCAGAACTCAATGGGACCCCTGTTGTCCAATGCCAGGTGACATTTGGTACCCACTGTCCCATATCCAATACCCATGTGACAGCCTAACAAGTCATGATAAGGATAACTAAGAAACAGCATCAGAAAAAAAACTCTAACATGAACATACCGAAAGACCTAAAAGCCAGGCTAGGGGGCATGCTGCCCAGAATAGACTGGTTAGCTGCCTGGCAACAGCTGCTTAAATTCCCTGGAGACAGTTCTGAGTGAAGCCTGTAAGCCTTCACTCACGTCTCATTCCAGCAGCCAATGATTCCAAAGCAGCCACTTTGAATTCATTGGTTGCTTGAAAACAAAGGAAACTCCAGGCTGCTCAGAGCTGCACAGGCCCAGAAATAGCTGCCAATGACCACAGCAAGCCAGCATTGCACCTTGATCTTCAATAGCACTGGCACAGTAAATCACACCGTGCACTTCTATTGCATTCAAGACAGAAGTCTAAAATTTAGCAGTCCTGAATACCAGTGGTACAGAAATACCTTGCACTTTCTTATTGGAAAAAGAAATTATCCCTATTGCATCTGTGTTGTCGAATAAAATTAAACAATGCCCAAAGTATGGCATATTTACTAGTCCATAATTAGGCTGGCTGGGGATTCTGAGGCTTATACTCCAAAAAAATTTTTTTTTTGAGAAAAAAAAAGCCATGCCAGAGCTATCTCAGATACAGCTTATTGATTATGTTCTATCATCCTGACACACTGAGATATGTTCTTTGATTATTCATTATGAAAACAATAGCATTCAAACATTGTGTAGAATCTTCATTAGGAATTGCTTGATGAAAGAGTTGGGATTGTATCAAGTGTAAATTAGATGCACTTAATTCCCACTGACATCAAAATTATTTAAATTACGTTGTAACTCAGTCATACTACTGATTTCAATGGAACTTATATACAATTTGCTTTATCCGGATAAAACCCACGAAATATGCAAGTGCCTGAGTTCAAACATCGTGTTAAAATATAGTTTAGACTACCATTGGCTTCAGCAAGTCTTGGACTAGAACACTTTTCTTCCATCTTCCATCACTGCCTCAAGATGAAATACAGAAGCATTCCCTTTTGATTTTAATACAGTTTGTCATGCTGCCCAAACACAACAAATAGGGGGGAAAGTACGTAACTTCCATATTCTCATCTAAGGCTGAGTTAAGTCATACTAAATTCCTAAAATATGTCAAGTTTAAGAGACCCAATACATTACCAAAAACATAAAATAATCTAAAAGAATTATACATTTTTAGAAGCCATTCATAAACTGAACCTACAACTATAGTTCATTCAGTATATGCATAAAAATGGCACCTCACTCATCATGCAAAACTGTGGTTTACTATACTGTCCTCAGCCTTGGAGACAAAGACATACAGCATAATAGTTTCACACTCAACTCTGAGCTATAGCAACTACAATAGAAGCAATGGCCTCATATTCTCAAATTTGCGCTAGCTAATGAACCACCATGACTAGCTAACACGATAAATTTTTTAAAAAACCCTCACTTTTGGATATGAGGATTTCTGTTACCATATTTTCTTCTCATTCTAAGTGAAATGGAGGAAAGTGCAAGTACTTTGTCTCTCACATGTCTAAGCAACTGCTATGTACCTGGGAGCTAATTTCCAGGTCAGTCAAGTTCTCAAAGGCTGCTTTTTAAAGTATTTTTCAAGTTGTTCTTTGTTGTTCTTTGTTGTTCTTGTTTTATTTTTATTTTACATAAAAAGCAGATGCACATGATTAAAATCAGCTATTCACTTACCTTCATGTATTCACGTTTAATCTATTGTTTTAACTCTGCTCGATGTATATCCATTCATTTATTTATTTGGATCTAAATGTATTTATTTAATTAAAATTAATTCTTCAACAAATTCAACAGCCTCGCATTTCCTTTTCAAGGCAACAACATTGCATGCCTTGTTATGAGTTACCGTCCTGATGCTGATTTTCCCTGATACTATCTAAATGTTACTTTGTTTCAGGAAGAGACAACCTTCTTTCATGGTATCTTTGAATTCAATAGTTGTAAGTAAAAAGTATTGGGGGCTATTGTCCCCAATACTTGTTATCCCCCTTCTTGAATACTGTGCAGTTTTTTTGAAGACTTTCTCACAGCAAGAAGAAAATGGCTAAGATTATCTGTTGCTTTGTGAGAGAAGAATTACTTCTCTACTTTGTGTCTCTGCCTCCTCTCCATCTTTTCTCCATTGCTCTTTCTCTCTTCTTAATTCTTTCCTGGCTTGCGTCCTTCCCCTACCCCATTTCCCCTAGTCAGAGTACCTACTTCATTTGCTTTCTAAAGCAGACACTGCTTCTGCTCTTTTACCATGCAAAAAAGGATGTTGCCACAAAGAACTGTCTGGAACTGAGGAGGGGAGTCAATCTAGTCAGTTGTCAGCTTTTGATTTCTGTCAGGCTGGGTCTACATGTCACACCAGTGATCTAGCAATGCATAAATGAAAGGGAAGACAGACAAATGATAGAGGAAAAGAAAAAGAAAAAATCCCCAGCACAGCTAGCATACGCCTTTAGCTTATTTCTGATAACCCCCTTATTTCCCCATTTTGTGACCTAATCTTTCTTAAATCTCTCTTTAAATTGTGGTCTGCCCGGATAATATTCTGCTGATGTAAGGAAACAAACATCACAATTCAAGTCTGCACATATAATTAAAATGTGTAATTGTGGTCTCCTCTTTTGGTATTCGGTGAAGCATGCATTTCGCCTGGTGTATGTGCGTGTGTGTGTTGCAGAACAGTTAGCCTTCTTTGAAATAGGTGTTTTAGTTTTGCTTTCTGGGGAGAAATATATGATTTAGCATTTGGGAATCAGAGTTCATCTCTTGTCTTGTTCTCACTTTCTCAGTCAGGTCATTTGTCTGTGATCTTCATCATAGAATCATAGAGGTGGAAGAGACCCCAGGGGCCATCGAGTCCAACCTCCTGCTATGCAGGAACACCCATCAAAGCATTCCCAACAGATGGCCATCCAGCCTCTGCTTAAAAAACCTCCAAAGAAGGAGACTCCACCACACTCTGAGGCAGCATACTCCACTGCTGTACAGCTCTGACCTTCAGGAAGTTCTTCCTGAGGTTCAACTGGAATCTCCTGTCCTGCAGCTTGAATCCATTGCTTCTTGTCCTAATCTCTGGAGTGGCAGAGAACAAGCCCGCTCCCTCCTCAACATGACATCCCTTCAAATATTTAAACATGGCTATCATATCCCCTCTTAACCTTCTCTTCTGCAGACTAAACATACCTAGCTCCCTAAGGCATCCTTCATAGGGCATGGCTTCCAGACCCTTCACCATTTTGATCACCCTCCTCTGGACATGATCCAGCTTGTCAATATCCTTCGTGAATTGTGCCCAGAACTGGACACAGTATTCCAAATGAGGCCTAACCAATGCAGAATAGAGTGGTACCACTACCTCCCTCGATCTAGACGCCATACTCCTATTGATGCAACCAAGAAACACGTTGGCTTTCTTGGCTGCTGCATCACACTGCTGACTCATGTGCAGCCTGTGATCTACCAAGACTCCTGGATCCCTTTCACACATACTGCTATCCACCCACGTGTCCCCTATCCTATATTTGTGCCTTCCATTTTTTCTGTCTAAGTGCAGGACCATACATTTCTCTCTGTTGAAATTCATTTTGTTAGCTTTGGTCCAGCTCTCCAATCTGTCAAGGTCATTTTGAAATTTGATGCTGTCCCCTGGGATATTAGCAACCTCTCCCAGTTTGGAATCATCTGCAAATTTGATCAGCATGCTCTCCACTCCTTCATCCAAGTCATTGATGAAGATGTTGAATAGCACTGGGCCCAGGACAGAATCCTGCAGCACCCCACTGGTCACTTCTCTCCAGGATGAAAAGCAGCCATTGGTTATTACCCTTTGGGTTCAGTTGGTCAACCAATTACAAATCCAACTAACAGTAGCCCTGTCCAGCTCACATTTTACTAGCTTCTTTGCAAAAATGTCATGTGGAACTTTGTCAAAGGCCTTACTGAGGTCAAGATATGCTACATCTACGGTATTCCCTTCATCTGTCATCAGCCTGTAACCCTATCATAAAAAGAGATAAGATTTTTCTGAGAAATCCATACTGGCTTTTAGTGATTACAGCATTGCTTTCTAAGTAATTACAAACTGACTGTTTAATGATCTGCTCTACGATCTTTCCTGGAATTGTTATCAGGCTGACTGAGCAATAATTATTGGGGTCCTCTTTTTTCTCCTTCTTGAAGATGGGGACAACATTTGCTCTCCTCCAGTCTGCTGGGACTTTTCCTGTTCTCCAAGGGTTCTCAAAGATTATTGCAAGTGGTTCAGAAATGACTTCTGCCAGCTCTTTTAATATCCTTGGATGTAATTCATCTGGCCCTGCGGACTTGAATTCATCTAGTTTAGCCAGATATTCCTGTACTACTTCTCTACTTATTCTGTGCTGCATTCCCCCCCCCTTCCTCACCTGCTCCCCATGCCCCAGGTTGGGTACTTCTATCCATCTGGGAGAAAACTGAGGCAAAGAAGGTATTGAGTAGTTCTGCCTTCTCTCTTCTCCCCATTATTAATTGGGCACCTTCTCCACACAGTGATCCTATCATTTTCTTGTTTTTCCTTTTGCTGCAGACATATCTAAAAAAAAAAGCCCTTTTTATTGTTTTTGATGTCTCTGGCAAGCCTGAGTTCATCCTGCACTTTAGCTTTTCTGACCTTCTCCCTACATCTCCTGGCTATTTGCTTGAATTCCTCTTTGGTGGTTTTACCATTTTTCCATTTTCTGTACATGTTTCTTTTAACAGTTAGCTCAACTGAGAGTTATTCAATCAATCAACCATTCCAGTTTCGTTAGACAGCTGCCATTTTTCCTCCTTATTGGCACAATTTTCAATTGTGCCTTCAGTATCTCACTTTTAAGAAACTCCCATCCGTCATGAACTCCTTTCTCTTTTAGTATTCTTGACCACGGGATTTCAGCAAGTAACTCTTTAAGTTTAGAGAAATCAGCTTTCTTAAAGTTTAGGATGTGTGTCTGGCTACACTTGGCTTCTCCTTCCCACTGAATGACAAACTACAAAAGAGCATGGTCACTCCCTCCTAAGGATCCTACCACCTCCACTTCATCAACTAGATCATCCCTGTTGGTCAGGATCAGATCTAAAATACCAATCCACTAGTTGCCTCTTCCACCTTCTGGACCACGAAATTGTCTACAAGGCGAGCAAGGAACTTATTGGACCTTGTGGTCTTTGCAGAATTTGACTGCCAACAGATATCAGGATAATTGAAAACTCCCATTAACACTGCATCTTTCCTTTTTGAATGTGTGGCCATCTGCTCCAGGAAGGCCTCATCCATGTCCTCAGGCAAACCCGCACAATCACATTCCCATTGTTTCTTGCTCCCTTAATTCTTACCCAGATGCTCTCAACTTGGCTTCCCAGATTTAAGTCCTGGATCTCTTCACAAGTGAAAACATCCTTGACATATAAGGCTACTCCTCCTCCTTTCTTGTTTGGTCTTTTTCTGCAAAATAGGTTATACCCCCTATTCCTACATTCCAATCATGAGATTCATCCCACCAGGTTTCAGTGATGCCTATTAAATCATATTTGTTTTGTTATACTAAGAGTTGATCTTGCTTATTCCCCATGCTCTGTGCATTAGTGTAGAGACACTTTGTCGAATTCCTGTAGTAAAGTTACTTCCCTCTCCCTTTCGGTCTCTAGTTCTACTTGGCCTGCTCTATCTATATCATTTGGGCTATTTTTCACAGTACTCACTGAATCCTTTCCCAGAATAATACTGTCCCCCTCCCCAGTCAAACTCAGTTTAAAGACCTCCTGATCCGTTTTGCAAGACTGTTAGCAAAAATGTTCCGGCTGACGGTTGTAAGATGCAGGCCATCCCTTGCCAGAAGACCATCTTCGTGGAAATGGAGGCCATGATCCAAAAATCTGAATCACTCCCAGCAGCACGATCTTTGGAGCCAGTTGTTGATCTCCACTATTCTTCTTTCCCTTCATGGGCCATGTCCTTCCACTGGGAGAAGAGATGAAATGACAACCTGCGCACAAAGGTCCTTCAGCTTCCTACCCATAAGCTCGTGATCCTTCATGATGCAGTGAAAGCTGCGTCTCGCTGTGTCATTGGTTCCAATGTGAACCAAAAGGAGGGGTTTATGGTCAGTGGGCTTGACCAGTCTGGTTAGCCTCTCCGTTATGTCATTGATTTTGGCCCCAGGGAGACAGCACACCTCACAATTGATTCTATCTGGGTTGCAAATGATCGGTTCCATTCCTCTCAGCAAAGAGTCCCCAACCACTAGAACTCATCTCCTCTGAGGCTTGTCCAGGGTTACTCGATGAACAGATTCTCTCACGGTCACCTGAACTTTCTGTTCATGCTGAGTGTTGGTGCTGATGCTGTTAGATGCTGTTCTGCTGGTGTTGGGGTTCCTGTTGTTGATGTTGGATTTCCTCCAGATGACGTTCAATGACCTCTTCCTGCTGTTCCACTTTGTCATTAATAAAGATAAGAACTTGGAAGCAATTCTGTAGCTTGAGAGTCTCTATATGACACCTTGGCTTTCTACTCCTGCGTGTCACATTCCTACAAGCGTCTGTCTCCCTGTTTCATAAACCGGCTTCTTTGTCCACTACTTCCTCCATGCATTCCGTCTTCAAAAAGATCCTCTCAGCCCTATCTAAGAACTCCTCTCCCTGTCTAATAATGTGACGATTTGAAATGCGTGCCTCCAGCTGTTGAACCTTCTCCTCCAAGAGAGTGACCAGCTTGCATTTGCTGCAGGTGTACCCAAGAACGTCTTGTAACAGGAAAAGAAACATGCCACAGCTGTAATAAGTGACTGCAGCAGTTCCCTCTCCATCCATACCTGATAGTTTAGATAGTTAAATTGAAAAAGGTAAAACTGTGCTTTGCCTTCAAAGTGCCCTGGTAAAATCTATGTCAACCCCCTGTTTGCCAAATTCTTATGGTCAACCTATCAAGAGAGAGGGTGCAATTCTATAGTGGTTATAGGTACTCCCTCAAGTTCCAACCCTAGCTAGATGTTGTGGACAGGCAGATTGAGTCTGGATGAGTTCAAGGAAGAAGCAATTAATTCTTGCTAAGTTTAGGTAGTAAAGTGAAAGTGCACGCACCAAAGGCATGTGCTGCCGGGAGCAGAGATAAAGAGCTGCTAGCTCCTCCCCCTAACTAGTTAGTTAGACTATGTGCTCAGGGAGAGCACACGGCCAGAGAAAACAGACAAACAAACAATCAAACACAGCCCCAGAAGCCTGAAAAAGACACCCGGTCAAGATGTCTTCTTAGACGGAGCCCACCTTCTGCTCTCTCCCCAGAAAATCAGTTTATTTTCTGTGAAATGGATGCAGGAGAAGAATATTAGGAATAAATAAAATCTTTGCTTAATTTGTTTCAGGAATGATAAATTATTATTTTCATGCTGTGTGGATGATGAGAGTTTTTGAACAGTTTGATTTCTTATGTTTATTTCATTTTATTTTTTATGTTTATTTTGCAATGCACTCACAAGTTACTCATTCTCAACAGGAAAGAGTTCTCCATGTGTCTAAACATCCTGGCAAAAAATGATCAACTACCTGGGGAAGGGGCGCAGTTTCTGAAAAACTGTCTTGTGCAAAAAATACTCTTTTCTGCAGGAAAATACTGAATTTTACACCAAATAATGGTTTGTTTTCTTGAGGGGAGTGCACAAAAACTATTCATGAAATGGTATGTATATGCTATATAACTGCAACATAAATTATCCTCTCCCTCCCTGGCAGTTGACTTTGTTTTTTGTTTTTGTTTTTGTTTTACTCCAAAGTGAAAGAATAGTGATACTGGTAAGCCTAAGAGAACTCATGAAGTTCTTCCTTTAAGGAGAAGGTGAAAGTTCTTGACTTAGCACAGAATGAAAGCAAAATGTGCACTGAAGTTGCTAAGATGTATGGTAAGAATGAATTTTCCATCCATGAAATTCTGAACAAGAAAAAAGAAATTTTTGCTAGTTTTGCTGTTGCACCTCAGACAGCTAAAGTTATCTACACAGTGCATGTTAAGTACTTAATTAAAATGAAGAAGACATTAAATTTGTGGCTAGAAGACATGAACAAAAAATGAATTCTCATTCACATTAATGTCTTGCACTAGAAAATATTGAGGCTATGCAAGGATATCAGCAGGGCATCCCCTAAACAAATGCCACTGAGCCCTTTCCTGCAAGTAGGGGATGGATGCACAGATTTAGAAACAGGTTTGGACTTAAAAAATGTAAAACTGCATAGAGAGGCTGCCTTAGCCAATAAAGCAGCTGCTGCCACATTTCCAGAGTAGTTTAAGAATCTGGTTGAGGAGAAAAGCTACCATCCAAAGCAGGTGTTCAGTTGCAATGCCAATTAGAACCTCCATTCATAAAACCACAAAGGCAACTCCAGGGCATACAGCACGGAAGGACAGATTAACACTGGTCCTGTGTGGCAACTCTGCAGGGGATATGGTAAAGCCAGGAGGAGTATATAAATCCAACAACCCACATGTTCTTAAAAACAAAAGCAAACTTTATCTCTCCATGTTTTGACAGCACAATAAGAAAGTGTGGGTGACAGTCAATTTGTTTACGGAATGGTTTTTCCAATCTATCATCCCAGAAGTTAAAAAATATTTGCAGTAGGACGGGTTGGAATTTAAAGTCCTGTATAAATAGTAGACAACACACCTGGCCATTCCGAATCTGTTTGCTATGACAATGAAAATGTTGATGCTGTCTTCTTACCTCTTAGTACAACCTCATTGATTCAGACCCTCAACCAGGGCTTCATTAGCTGTTTCAAGGCTGCATAAATCAGTCTGGTATTTGACTGCATTCTATCAGCAGTTGAGGCAGACTCCGATGCAGACATAATGCAGTGTTGGAAATCCTTTCTTATTGCTAACATCATAACCTTCATCAAAGCTGCAGTAGGTTAATTAAAACCTGAAACTGTAAAAGCCTGCTGGAAAAACTAGTGGAGTGAGGTTATGGATGATTTTCAGGCCATCCCTGGGACCAGTGAAGAAGTTAGGAGAATCATTTCCAGAGCAAGGTGACTTGGTGGAGAAGGATGCCTACCTGCTGGATGAGGAAATGGAGAAACTTATTGATGAACATGAAGAAATGTTATCTAATGAGGAATTGGAGAATTTGTTAAACAGAAGAAGAAAAAGAAGGAGAGTTAGGGGGAGAGGGAAGGGGAGGGGGAGGGGGAGAAGGAGAAGAGCCAGCCATGTGGACATTAGAGAAATTTGCCAAAGTGTTTAAAATTTCAAAGATATTAAAAGACAAAATTATGGAATATGACCCTTGGATGGAACACAGCGTTAAAGTAACCTGTATGATCTCTGAAGGATTACAAATTCTGCAGCAACACTTTGATGAGTTAAAAAGGAAGAGATAAAACTTCCAAGTACAATGTTCTTCCAAAAGCTTCCACCAAAAAAACAAAAAACAAAAAAAACCCTCAGAAGATCCCTAACCTCAACATCGAAATTGTCTGCTCCTGAGATTGAGATCCAACTGACATCATCCTAGCACTATAATCCTGAATTGCATTGTGATGATCCTCCTTTGGCCTCCTGACATATCATATTAACTGAACACTATATCACTGAGATGCTAGCATTCAGCTACTATTGACCTTCTACAAAAACATTTTGGTTTTGGACCACACTTTCTTGTTAATTTTTATGTTTTTCACAGTTATGCACTGGCATTGGACTGCAAATAATGGCTACAAAGACTTCTTTCTCTTAGAAGCTAAAGTTTTTTCAAGTCCTGTCATGTCTCACAGCTTTGTCTCCAAGCTGTGTACTCATCTTGATACCTACATCATTCATCTCATTGAAAAAAAAAAGTTTGAATCCATGTTTTTTGCTATCCAGAGTAACTCCTGGAACATATCCCCTGCAGTTATGGGGGACCTAATGTATTGATGATATAGATAAGGGCAAGAGAAAAAAATAATTTAATTATTATAAACAAAAATCAATGGCTACAATCTAGCCAGGACCCTAGTTGAACTGAGTTTTATAGGTCATAACCAGTATATTTATTTATTTATATCCTCCCTTTCTCCCAAATGGAACTCAACGTGCCTTAGAATATAACTTAAAACAGAACAGTTTGAACTATGACCAGAAATGAGATAGTAGCCAGGGAAGGTATAACAAGGAACTTGTGTTCTGGTTGGAAGTGCTCTGGTTAACAACCTCCCCACAGTATTTTGGACCTGCAGAAGTTCCCCAACACTTTCCAAAGGCACCTACTTCTAGAGTTTATTCTAGTAATCCAGGACAAAACTAAGTCATACATCACCATGATTTTTTCTCAAACAAACAAACAAACAAACAAACGTCTCATCCAAATGCACGGAACAAATTCAATATGTACAAGTTGTTCCGAGTATGAGGGACCATGCTGAATCTGCCTGTCAGGTATCTATTAAAGATGAGGGGACCCATCATAAAAAGGAGATGGCAAACCAGCAGTCCTAATTCAGCATCACAGGATTGAAAACATGGGTATGCATCAAAAGTTTAAAAAAACAAACAGACTGAGCATTCAAAGCCTTTTGATTTGGTGCACAAATTTGTCAGTTTTTTTTTCCTCCCTCATTCAAATATGTTTAATCTCAAATTCTTTGAATTATAGGGAGAAATTTGCAAGTTGGGTAAGTGCTTATCAAAATGCAAACAAAACTCTCACCTATCTCAGTGTAAGCTGGTCTTCAGAAACATGAAATAAGTTCAAACAATTGAATGGTTCGCATTTCCATAATATCAAATATCAAATATCAAATATCAAATATCAAATAATATCAAATATCAAAATAAGCATTTCTTTTCACCTTCAGATCTTTTTACTGAAAAGCAGTTCACGGAATGCAGCTTAGCCCCCCCCCCCTCTGCTTGTTCTTTACATTCTTTTCTCCAATATCATTATATGCCAATTTTGAGATAACTTTTGTAGATGTGTAATGCTAGATGAGGAATTCATGAAGATGAATAATAGCTCAGAAATAGAGAGAGAGAGGGTTGGAAATAATGCAATTGCATTCTTAGCTTTTTCAAGTAACTTATAGAAAGACTTTTACATAAAATGTGTGTGATGTACCCAGATAAAACTTTAGCAACTAATAACAGAATCTAGCTCCATTGTAGTCTGTTATAAAGAAGAAAACAAAGAACCCTTTTCCCCCATGAAGGGATGACTCCAGGGCTTCCAGCATAACATTGTTTACAACAATGTTTACAGGGAGAAAAAAAGAATTGAAAATCTCCCAACCCTGCCAAGAGCACAGATATAGATGATACAGATAAAGATATCCCTAGTGGATGTGTAATGCTGAATACACAGAAAGATAGACCTGGAGGGATAGTGATCCTGGAATGCAGCAATGGGAGTACTTGAAGCACGAAGGAAAATGAGCATAATAATGGATATTTTTGCACAGAAAATAATTTCATTTTTACCTCCTCCTTGGATGAACTCTCCACTCCCACTCCTGTCCTACCCCAAGGAAATACAATCTGAGAGTTAAAGTACAACAATCATCCTTCTTATTTGACTCCACCAATCATTTTATTCTGAATCATGTGATTATTGAGTTGGAGAAGAAAATCCTTGCAGACTGTAATGGTACAGATCATCCTAAAGATTATCCACTGCTAAAGGGATGGCTTGCTAATATTCAAGGGCCAAGATCCCATTGATGACATAAGATCTCATGCATAAGTATGGAAGTGGCTGGACGTTTTTATCCGATGTGGTGCCTCTATGTATGTCCAGTTGTGCATTCTGTTGTCCTGTGTTGCACAATCAATGAATAAATCTGCATACAGAGGTTCACACTACACAACTCTGATGGAGAATCTTGATCAAGAATGACCATTTGTTATATCCCTAGTGAAGACTAGTGGCTAAGATCTTTTTCCCTTAGTGGGGGCAAGATCAGGTATCAGTGCTATGTAGAGTTGTGGGTGGAGGGAGGAAGACAATAAATCAATAAGCAGTTTTGGATTTAGAGAGAGAGAGTGATGGAGACCTAAGAGGTTTTACGTGGAAATGGTGACACTAGAAGCATCTAGGACTAGGGTATGTGCATGCATTTAAACACAATATACTACCTGCTATTCATCTGACAAGCCTAAAGTAAGATTAGCAGTTGTGCAATCTATTTATTTCCATTGTCCTTAGCTTGCTTATTGTTAAATATAATGGGGCCATGTTCCTCCCCATCTCTATAACTCTTTGGGGTCTGTCTTCTCCTCCCTTGGATAGTATTCTGCTGTGTTGAGAATCTCCTGCCACACTGGCCATTTCCACACTAGCCTGTTATAGTGCTATTATTCCACTTTCAACATCCTATGGAATCCTGGGGTTTGCAGTTTAGGGAGGGGCCTCTATTCTCCTTCTCTTTCATTTTTGCATTCCTCTCCAGTTTCTTCCTACTTAACCAGAACAAACTTCTCAAAAAGTCAACTCACAGTTAAGAGGAAGTAATGAGGCCATTTTACTGCCTAGGTAGGCATCTGTGTGCACATAGGCAAAGGAGTGGGGAAAAGAGGGTTCTCTCGGGCATAGGGGAGTCCACTGCACCTTCAGTGGGGAATAGATTGTGCTGTGAGAGTTTCTGGCCTACATTTTTTACCCCATTTGATTTCCATTAGTGGCTTCTTTTGTCCATTCAGCAACAATTCAGTTTTCTCATATATGCTTTCAAAAGCTCTGTATTGCTTCCTTAGTGGTTTAAAAATCCATCTAGGTCTTTGTTTCTTCCTCCTCCTCTTAAGCCTCTTACCTGTTCATTTTTACGATGTGTAATTTTTTGTGGCTCTTTCTATTCTGTCTTCTGTGCTTCAAACTTCCTTTTGTTCCTAAGTGCCAGACAAGTTATTTTCCCTCATCCCTATCTATCTTTCAAAACACATACCTCCTCTACCGCTTCAAAAATAATCCATCAAAGACATACGATCCTTCAGCCCATTCAAAGATTCATGTGATAACACCGGAAACCAGAACTGCCCCAATGTCTGAGAAAAAGCAGGAAGCAATCAAAGTCACTTCCACAGAGATGCAGACACTGCTATAGCAACAACTATAGAATCCCAGAGGACAGCTGCATCTGATGAAGAGAGAACTTCCAGGAGATTTCTCAAATATACGTTGTATCATAAATGTTTAAGATATGTTTCTATTCCTCCAAGATAGCAAAGGAGGAAGTTGTTATGAGCCATGCTTATTTTTGTTGCCACTTTTGAGGCTTGGAAGCATGCATATATAACCTGAAGAGTGTAACATATAGAACATAACATATAAAGCATAAGATATAATGCAGAAAGCTAAAGTAGCTATTAGACTCTGTGTGTGTGTGTGTGTGTTGTTGTTGTTGTTGTTGTTATTGTTGTTGTTTTACTGGGAACAAAGAGACAAGCTCAGAGAACTCCTACTCAAATGTGAACAATGAGATCAGAATATGTGCATTTCTATCAACTTTGAGATACAAGCAGATTTGACCAGTAATATACCCTCCTAGTAGGTGCACTGGCTGATAGAATCAGGATGACAGGAGTGACAGGAATGACATCATATCTAATATCTCTGTTTTTATTGGAGGACATATGCAAGGCATTGTCAGCACTTTCAGTTTGACTGGACAGCTGATAGAGGTGAGTGGAGGATAAAGAAAGAATAAAAGAAGCCAAGAGGGGATAGCAATCAGACTACTCTGCAGCCTGCAATGTAGGAAAAGAAGGCCACAATGTAGCCTCCAAGTCATGCTGTTCCTGATAACTGTCCAGACATGCTGATAAATACAGATGGCAAGAGAAACATATGGGCTATGCCAAACTAGATATAATTCCCATTATGAATATAACGGATGCATACTAAATGCTTCTAGATGTATAATGGTGTTAGATTTAACAGTACTCAAGGAGTTGAACCCTTAGACACCTATTTGTTCACAGATGTTTGTTTAGAGATTTATTGTTCCTCAAGAGATGAGGTGCTATTCTTAATGGATAAATGACAAAGCTGTACTATTTAAGTTAATAATGTTCCTCTATGTGTTAACTATTAAAAATCATGTTAAAGCTATGCAGAGAGATAGAGGTTCAGTCTCTGTGAGAGCGTAACATCTTACTTGCCATATCTTAATGAATGTAAGAATATTTTAGATGCAACATAATGGAATGGAATGAAATGGAAGCAATGTACCCAGACACTCAAATATTTTTCCTTGTATATGTTTATATATTATTGTTGTTGTGTGCCTCAAAGTCATTTCTATTGTGTTTTGGGGGAGCGCAAGATTTGTTTAGAGGGGCTTTTCCATTACCTTCCTCTGAGGTGAGAGAATGTGACTTGCCCAAGGCCACCTAGTGGTTTTCCAAGGCGAAGCAGGGATTTAAATTCTGGTGTCCCAGTGTCCTTATCCAACACTCAAACCTCTACACCACACTGGCTCTTATTATGTTTGCATATAAATGATTGCATGTAATAAATAGCTTAAACAAATATCATAGTGCCTGCTCATTGTCTCATAATGTATCCTGCAATTCCAAAACTTAAGAAAGCTTAAGTAGAGTTTTGATATTAACTCTGCCTGTCTGGTTTTCACCACCATCACAAGTTGGGCACCATCACAAGTTGGGCAGAAGATGTTGGTGGGACCCAAGACAGAATCTGTCATACACCCCAGCTTCATGATATGGTATAATTGGTGTACATCATTTAAGTAGCATGAAATATAAATTATACACAACTATGGCTGAGAAGCCATGTGAGCTAAGAGGACTGGCTGAATATGTGTGAAAGTAGGTCAGATGGGACCTCAGGGCATGGCCAAGTCATAGTCAAGGAAGCTCCGGTGTTAATGAGCTTGCAAATGTCCCTTCAACAACTTAGCCTTTAGAAAGAATAGTACCCAAAACTGCCCCAACTGAGCAACTGATTGTCTTCAAACCACTTCCTCTTCCCGCTGAAATTCTTCTTTGTTTTCTCACCTGTCCAGCCATTAGGGAGCTATCATAGTTCCCATCAGTGCTTTATCACCTAATGCTAAAGCCATTAGCTCATTCCAGACCCCATTGTCTACTTTACCAGAGAGCCATTAACACCTTCTCCCTCAGGATGGAAACAAGGTATACAAACCCTGGCTTTGAGCCAGATGACTTGTAGTACTCTGGACATAGGCCATCACTCTGCTGCTCCCATTCCCATTCTGGTACTACCCTTGGACCCTTAGTCTGAGCTAATTTTCCCCCTCCTTTCCTTGTGTGGTTGTGAGACCGTTTGAATCTTGTGTGTGAATGTGATTTTCCCCAATAAAACATTCTTTGAATCTCTAACTGGTGTCCCTGCATCAGTACCAATATACATAGGCTACTCCTCTCTCACAGGCCTCCCCTTTGAGCTAATAATTCCCCACTGTTTCACAGAGGCACTGTTATTGTGAGTGGTCCTTTGAGTCACCCACCTTTTGGAGTAACAAAGGTAACAAACCTCTGTTGCAATTCCCCTCCGGACAGACATCACTTGCATGAAGGGTGGGCTCCCCAAGCAACAAGGAAACGGACCTCCATCAACTTCAGAGGCTGCTTCCTGGTATGTAGGGATTGGGAGATTTTCACAGTCCCTACATGTCTCCTACACTAGGGGCCACATAGGGATCATGAATATTACACAGTTACAAATGCATAACTCTGGGTTACACATTTGTAGCTTGCCAAAAGGATTACAGCTAATTTGAATCTAAAAAAAAGATATTTTAAAAAAGTTCAAGACAAAAGAAATATAAGAGAGAAAAAAATGTACATCCCTGAGGTTGGGTGATGGTAAGATGGGGCCTCAGTAAGGATTGTTGTGGTAGTACCCCACCCAAACACAAATGACCCCTGATGCTGTGAGTTTATTTCAAGCAACAGTAGTCAGCAGCACTCCAAAAGAATTGTGATTTTAATTTCCCATAACGGCATAGCATGACCCTGAGGCCTTGTTGGCAATTAAAATGCTGCTCCATCCCACTAGGAGCAATACTACAATGGGGCCTAAAAGGAAAAATTCCTTTGTGGACTACAACTCCCTGAGTCCTATAGCTGTCTTTGGGATTCTGGAGTTGTTATCCACCCCCCACCCCCAAAAAAGTAACATTTCCAAGGCCTGTGTCACTGGAAGAAATTGAAAGGGCAGTTGTCCACCTCAGCTGCTCATCACTGTTTGGACTGAAGAATCAATGGAAGGGGAGGCTGGATCAGGAGTTCATTGTAGGTCCTGCTGGCCTTGGTATTCTGGAAGCCAAATAAGGATTCTGTGTGCTGATGTCAGTTTCATCCCATCCTCTAAGATGAGCTTTATTTATTTTACCATCTTGACAGCAAGAAGAAGAAGAAGAAGAAGAAGAAGAAGAAGAAGAAGAAGAAGAAGAAGAAGAAGAAGAAGAAGAAGAAGACTACTTAAAAACATCCTTTCATTGTGTGATATGGCAGACTTGAAAAGTCTTTCTATTACTAATTTCTTTCTTCAACAAGCATGTCCAACTTAGGAAGCAGGCTTCAGATTGATGGCCCTTTTAAAAAATAATTTGGTATCATTTTATCTCTTTACAAGTAATTAACAATGTGGAAAGCATTCATCCCACTGAAAATGATTAAAAGCTCTTTTTGTATGTAATTACAACACAGATGTATTGAATCTGTGTTTTAGTTTATTTGTATTATGCAGAGCTATTACTATTACACGTTACTTGATGTTCCTCATTGCTCTTACCTTCTTTTTTACTCCCTTATTGATTCTATTTGTTGTTGTGTGCCTTCAAATTGTTTCCAACTCATGGTGACTCTAAGGTGAACCTATCATAGGGTTTTCTCGGCAAGATTTGTTGGGGGGGGGTCTTTGCCTTCCTCTGAACCTGGGGTCACCCAGTGGGTTTCTATAGCTGAGCAGAGATTTGAACCCTGGTCTCCAGAGTTATAGCCAAATGCTCAAGCCATGACACCACACTGACTACATTATTCATTATTTTTTTATTTCCATTAGGCAAGGGCAAATCCACATAAAATAGAAAGAAAATCATTCAACATTTGAGGGGTGGGAAACCCTCAAAAAGGGGCATTTTTTGAACTGCAAAAAGTAAGAAATAAATGTACTTCATTACACAAAAGAAGTAAAGATGTCAATAACCATTACTGTATTTTATCACAATATAGTTTGTTATTGTGTGCCTTCAAGTCATTTCCAACTTATGGCTACCCTATAGCAAACCTATCATGAGATCTTCTGGAGACTGAGGCCTTTTCCACACTACACTCTTATAGCACAATGATTCCACTTTCAATATCCTATGGAATCCTGGGGTTTGCAGTTTCGGGAGGGGCCCCGAAACTGCAAACCCCAGGATTCCATAGAATGTTGAAAGTGGAATCATCGCGCTATAAAAGTGTAGTGTGGAAAAGGCCTGAGAGTTTATGACATGCCCAAGGTCACCTGGTTGGTTTCATAAACCAATGCTCAAACCACTACACTGCACTGACTCTCCACAATATAGAGTGTAAGAACCACAACAAATTAAAAACATTTTTAAAAATCATGTTTTTAAAAGCAATTTAAAATCTACAGAATTAAAATCATTTAACATTCATTAAAAACAGGATATAAAAAAAATACAACAACACAACAATTAAACAGCCACTGCAATCAACACCTGAAAGTCTGCTTCTATAGGAAAGTTTTCACTTGCCAGCAAAAGAAGAGCAACAAGGGAGCCAACCTATCTTGGCTAAACTGGGAATTCCAAGGTGTGGTAGCAGCCACTGGGAAGGTCTTCTCGTTCATATCCACCAAACATGCCTGGTATGGTAGTATGGTGGTTGATACTGAGAAAGGGTCACCCCCAAGGATTTTAGGGCTTTGACAGGTTCATATCTGTTCCTTCAGATATCTTGTACCTGAGCCATATATATCTTTGTAGATCATGACCAGCACTTTGAATTGTGCCCAGTAACAGACCAGCAGTGAGTGGAACTGTTGCAGAAAGAGAGTTGTGTGATCCTATAATCTGGCTCCATTTCTAAACCTGCTCTTTGGTTGGTTCCATCTCTTTCCTTATGATTAAAATTTAGGTTCTGTATTGGTAGACAGCAGGTTGGAGGGGTGAGGGGAAATTCACTATATGACTCTTTGTCCTGTGCAACTAATATGATCTTAGAGATTTATTAGAGTTACTCTGAGTGCAGAGACAATGCAAGTAAGCATATTTGTACCTTTATACTGGTCCATTGTTCCATAGTTTGGCTAAGGAGTGGTCACTACAGCAATCTTTGATCTGCCTTTTCCCTCATTCTAGAATCCAGAGGTACGATCTAAGAAAATTTCTTCTCTTCCAATAGAAAACAGTTATACCATGTACTAGTCAAACTATTTTTTTCATTGTATTTAATAGCTCTGTAGCCTTTGTCCCTAGCACAATGGGATGTCAAAAAATAGGACCAAAGTAATTTTTCCCATCACTGCAACATAATCCTATGGACCATTACTTCTGAAACTCCTGTTAGTTACATGCAGAAATTAAAAGTAGTGTTTTTGTCCATGCAGCCTATTCATGGGAAGGCACATAGAGGAAGGTTGTAAGCACCAGTCCTATGTCTTACTTCTCTGCTGACCCAAGTCAAGGTACATAGGATTAAAAATCAACCAAGTTAATTTGCCATGTGAGGAAATCCCACAGGCAATTTCTCTATCCTGGTCAAGATTTTTTTTTTTAAAAAAAAAGTACAGTTCTAACAAATTAAACTCAGAATTTGCTACCTTTTCATGACGCCTAATATCTGTTACCTGACCTAGTCACTTCTCTCCATCCAGTGACAGGGCCTCTACATAGTTGGAGCCACGCTCACCTGGTATTCAACCAGAAGTGCATACATTGTTGGGTTGTTCATATACCAGTTCATAAAGATTTCTCTACAAGACCTGTTACACTTAACTAGTCATTTTATCTTGTTGTAATGCTTGGTCATACATTATAAAATAATATAAAGTAAGCCATCTGCCCTTTATGAATAACACACACACACACATCCTTCAGCTTCATGTACAACATACTTTATATATAGTTCCATCTGTGCTTGGCTGTGGAAAAAAGAAGGATTACCTCATGGTGAGAGAATCCATGCTGAGTCTGGCAATAAGTGCAAAAGCAAGCCAATTAAGAAGCTCTTGTAGCATATGTAAGGAGCATAGTTTAAGAAGTGACATTCTGGGAAATCTGAGATCACAGGCTCCATACAACCGTGGAGTAGCATTCATATTTTAATGGAAAAAGTAAACCTGCCTCTAGCCATTTTCAAGATCGTATTTGCTGCCAATGCCCTCATGTGGCAATGACGACAGATTAATTGACAGCAGGTATTCAGGAAAATCCAAGAAATCTCTTAAAGTGACAGAAAACAGGCAGGTGTCTGCACATGGAGAAAAATGAGTCATTGGAAAAAAAATTGAGCCTAAACTTTCTCTAACTGGGTGGCTTGAGTACATCAAAACAAGGTGAGATTTGGGAGGAAGTCTTATGCACATAAAGGCAAAGCACAGAGCAATCGTGGTTCCTCCTGAAATTGGCATAGTCAAAGGCTTATATGGCTTAGCCCCAGTCCTAATCCCCTTTCGCTGTAAACTTCCTTGGCTGAAGACTCATCTGCCAGACCTCTGTCAGTCCAGCTATTCCTCATGCCAGGCTGTGATGAACAATTTTCTGACACATTAATCCTGTATCACTCCTGCAGAAGACTGACCTTTGGCTGAGGTTCAGGAGAATTAGATGTAATATATTTTGCTACCCATGACAAAGTGAAACAGAGAGGGATGGAGGTGGGGTGGAGAAAGCTGAGGGAACTGTAAAGCATCCAAAATGACTGTGGCAGTCATCAGGATCAAAAGAGACTTAAGCATCATCACTTTTCATTCACAATAAGGAGCTTGTTATAAGAAAAAAAGGGAACAAAGCTCATTAATGAAGAAAAAGGAAAATCCCTTCCATAGCATTGTAAGAAATATCTTAGTCCCTGAAGCTCTATTCACAGAATCCCTAGGATATTATCAAGTTTGCATAACCAACAGTCTTATCTTATGCTCCAGCAGTTTGCTTTTAGAATACAAAAGATTGGCATGAGGACAAAAGAATATAGTTCATTCCACTGTAAGGATTATTTTCCTCTCCCACCTCAGCAGTGGCCATCTGTATCCAAGCTCAACTCTTACTGGTTAGAGTGTCAAAGTTCCACTATCACAAGAACAGATGGGGGCAGACTGGCCTGTGAAAGTCACAATTGTGTGTGTACTTACCTGGGAGTAAGCATAACTAAAAGCAAAGGAGGAAGGGGGAATGTGGCAGCACCTTTAAGACCAACTGGCTTTTATTTTAGCATGAGCTTTTGTGGATATAAGCCCACTTGTTCAGAAGCAATACAGCATGATATTAAGGTAAAAGGCATATTTATGCAGTTGTGGGAATGGAATAGAATGCAATAGGATCCAATCCAAATTATGTCCCTGTCCTAAATTTTCAAAAGGGCTAGGTAAGGTGATGCAGCTCTTTCAGATCTTTACAGTGGTCATTGATGTGTGAACACAGCACAGTCAGATCAGCACCACATTCTTTTTTTTCTCCCCCCTCCCTTTTCTCCTTTTTATGCTGCAAGAGATTATTTCTTCGAAAACTAAAACCAAAGAGACATACTTTGGAATGCAGGATTGCACTGTAAATTTATGCTTACTGCAGACTATGACATTTTTGGATTGGCCTATAGGATAGGTATGAGTGGAAGCACTGGAACATCTTGTCCCAATTATTATTACATTTGTGCTCACTTCATCTGCAGCTACCTCACCTGTAACTGTTGAACTGTGTACTTATTTCTTCCAGTCCAGTCACTTCTAGCTTGCACAAGCCTGATACTTTTTTCACTTCATCCTAGCAGGACTGACAATTGTTATCTCTAATTATTTCATTTTGTAGCCTGTACCTCCTAGCATCATAGAGTTGGAAGAGTCCACAAGGGTCATCCATCCCAACCTCCTGACATTCAGAGAATACACAATCAAAGCGCTCCTGACGGTTGACTATCCAGCTTTTGTTTAAAAACCTACAGAGAAGGAGACTCCACCAGCTCTGAGGCAGAATAGTTCGTTATCAAACAGCTTCTACCATCAGGAAGTTCTTCCTAATGTTTAGATGCAATCTCTTTTCTTCTCATTTGAACACTGCTCTGTGTTCTAGTCTTTGGAGCAGCAGTAAACAGGCTTGCTCTATCTTTCATATGACATCCTTGATGAACTCCTGCCCTCAAGAATACAGTCTCCTTCCCTAACATAACTCAGTTTAAATCCCTCCTGATCAGTTTTGTGAGAGTGTTCCTGCCACCAGCAGTGAGGTGCAATCCATCACTTGCCAGAAGTCCATCTTCATTCAACTGCAGCCCATAGTCCAAGAAGCCAGTGCATTCCTGGAGGCACCATCTGTGGCTCCAGTTGCTTATCTCCACTATTCTTGTCTCCCTTCCTGGGCTGTGTCTTTCAACTGGGAGGGGATACAAAATTAAAACATGTGCTCCAAGGCCCTTCAGCTTCCTACCCAGAACCTCATAATCCCTTGTTATATCCTGAAGACAATGCCTTGCGGTGTTATAGTTCCCATGTAGACTAAAAAGAAGGAGTGATGGTCAATGGGATTATCAGCTGCTCTGTTGTACCACTTGTACAAGTAATTCAAGAAAACACACAACATTCCCTATTTTTAGATTCTAATAGTCTTGTCAGTTAACTTAGGTTAAGACAAATGATGATTTGTGGTTTCTATGTCTGTGAGGCAGGTTTTAGACTGACCTTTAAAGTAGTAGTAGTAGTAGTAGTAATAGTAGTAAATAAATAAATTCTTACCTGCCTTCCCTATGGATCTGGATGGAGAACAAGAACAAATAACACATAACATAAGTTAAAAGAGCATATAAAAGTAATGCATATTAAAATCCATAAATAATACTTTAAAAACCATAATTTTAAAAAATGGATAGGCTGGAAGAAACTGCTCTTTGCTGCTAATTTAAATACAGACAGCATCTCGAGCTGACAAATCTCTTCCGACAAGTTATTCCACAGTCTAAGGAGGGGCAGCAAAAAAAAAAAAAGCTCTGGGTAACAGTCATCCTAATTTTGGCTGACTGAAGTAGATATCTCCCAGAGGACCTGAAAGTGCCAAGTGGATTATATGGGAGAAGGAAATCCTGTACTTTACAGAATGTGGGCTCATCTCAATGGACCCAGGAAACAGTCTGAGTACTGGTCATGAGATTATGTTAACTTTGTTTTTTGGTTTAACCACTTGCTGTCCCCATACCACAGGTTCATTGTTTTAGTGGAATATGTGAAAATGAAATCTACATGGACACAACTGTAAAGAAGCTCTTCAACAAAGCAAGGCAAAGACATTTTATTACTTGACTAAAAGCTGCAAAAGACACCTTCTACTTGCCTAAATCAAGGTTCATAATGCTTAAATCCAGTCAAATTATTTTGACACGCGAGGCAGAAAATCTGATCCTAGCAATAAAAATATAATAACAAATAAAATAACTATACACTACTCTTTCATGCCATCCTAAATTATTCTGCCTAATGGTGAAGTAGGTCTTGGTTTTCGTCCAGTCAGGAACTTTAGTTGTTGGGGACTGTGATTAGGAATGGGGTCTTATTTTCATAGAGCTGTGTTCACATCAGTTTATTTGATGTTCCACAGAATATGTAGCTGTCAGAAGCTGAGAACAAGTACAAAGAGATCAGGAGAGCGATCACCTCCCCAACAGTTATAGTATACAGTGATGGAAGATCATCACAAAGTTTGCAACAGAGGGTTGGTTAAACCAGATCAACTCTTGGCCTTACTATCCAAGCAAATCAATCTGAAGAAAGGAGTGCTTTGAAGAACCATTTTCACTTTCTCTCAGTGAATGGCCCAGAATTTAATAAATCTATATTAGTGATTAAGCTTTACATTCAAGAAATCTGCTCCAGCTGTCTTACCTGCATTACACACTTCCCAAACTATCCATAGACCAGATGAAGTTTTACTCAAATTGATCGATGGCTGCAAATAACCTGCAAATAAAATTTGAAAAGTGCACATAGAAAAATGTATGCATTTCAAATGTACACCAAACATTATTTAAACAAACTATCAACAAAGGAAGATGTGTTCAAGAAATGATCACACACAAAAACGACCATTTGAATGTGTGCACACATGCATGCCTGCACACAAAGAGAGGGATAGGTTTCGTCTCTAAAGTAAGAATGGTGGAGGCAGAAATTGTAACAAGAAAGAAAGGAGCCCACAGCAACACTGAGTGTGTGAGAACACTAAGTACAAAGTTTATTTGCACATAGTGTTCCTTATTTAACAGCGCAGGCAAAAGTATGCCTCTTAGTAGGTGACCAACTTTAGTACCTAAATATTTTGTGTTGAGTACGTCAGGCTTATTACTGTTCTATGACCTATCTTAAGAGTAACTTGGTGATCTGAACTTCAGCATCACACAGTCTTTATAATTACTGACCTACTGCCTGCAGAAGTGAGGATAAGCTATTGCAGTGGTAAAATTTGCCTTCATTTTGGTACAAAAATATTCTTAACATTAACCTTACTTTTATACTTCTGTTAATATAGAAATGATATATCTCTACTAAGGTGCATATCACACATCTACAGACAAAAATTATGCTAGAGAATGTGTCAAATTTCTTCTATTTCTGGTTCTTATTCGACTGGTTAATCTATGTGATAAGATTAATGTTGTGCAAGACAAGAAAATTACATACCAAAAATGTTATAATGCCTCATATATTTATCAAGTATACTGCTTTGACCTTTTCAGTATTCTGAAATGTGATTGGTTTTAATATCTCCTTCACACACAGTGGACAAAAAGCAAAAATGGCTGAACAATCAACATACATAATGATGATCAGTTGTGAAGTCAGGAAAAACTTAAACATCTGTGGAATACAGTTTTGGTTGTAACACTGTAATGGGCATTAACATTGAAAAGTATTAGTAGATTCTTTAGGGAAGTGAGATTGGAATGAGACATATTTTTCTTTACAGTTTTCCTTCCTTTTTTACTTCTTACTTTCTTTTACAGCTTTACCATCTTCATGGCAGAACTAATGCCTCTGCAGCCCTGTGAATCCTTCTCAACACTCAATGAGTATAGGAACAAGGCCCGAGTTTAAGATTTTATACTACACTGGGATCTTTTTAAAGACATAGAATCTTTCACCTAACAGTAACAGTTACACTTTACTAAGTGATCTTGCTAGCATTCCAAACATTTGATAAAGGTTTTTGGACAAAATATTATATAAAGATTTTGCAAAGAATATATGCATATTGGAAGTACCTTACACGTAATCAAATCATTGGCTAATCTAGCTCAGTACTGTTGTCACTGAGGCCATTTCCGCACTAGACTGTTACAGTGCTATTATTCCACTTTCAACATCCTATGGAATCCTGGGATTTGCAAACCCCAGGATTCCATGGGATGCTAAAAGTAGAATAATAGCATTATAACAGTCTAGTGCAGAAATGGCCTCAGTGTTGCAGGCACCCGGAGAGTATCTAGAGATCTCTGATGTTTCCCTATGGTAGAAAAGTTTTAGAAGACCATCAACAAGAGTAAAGCAAGCAGTGGTTGAAATAAGTAAAATAACTTTCTCCCAACATCATTTTTATACAAAATGCTTAATTTTCAACAATCTATGGTCTTAGAGTCTATGCACCACCATTTTTTTAGTAAAAGCCAATAAGTTAATCTCTGTAAAACATGTAAGCAGTTAGCTTTACAAAAAATCAGTATGCTAACAGTGAAAACATTTTCCAAGTGTGGATCCTTATGAATCCAATACAGCACCAATAGCATATCAGCAGTCTTGGAAGAAGTTTTGCATAAATACAAAAAAAAAAAAAACACCTTAATGGGAAAGTTCCTTAAATGTGAGATCAAGAATACTCAAAGTGAGGACCCGACATGCTCAGTGGCAAGACAAAAAAAATCAGAGGAGTTAAAATAGAATGGAATATTCTGCAAGATAGCTTGAGTATTTGGCCAGACCCATACAAGAATATTCTGCTTTGTCCTACTTTGTCCTACATGTTTAGATATGTAAACATGACAGATTATTAGCTATAAAATCTATAATTCAGTTTAGCATTCTGCCTTAGCAAACAGTTACACATACAATGACTCATAAATACATCTCTCTTCAGGAGTTCAGCATCAACCTTTGTGAGGGACTGATCTTTTTTAATGAATCTGAAAAACTATGTCTGCTTCATGAGCAGCAACACAAAACATCACCTGCAGATAGGTGGGAGAGTGTGTGTGTGTGCAAAGAAGAACTGCAATGAGGTTTCATTTTCCACTGTAGATGCTCCCATTTCATTCAGTTAAATTTCTGCAGACAGTGACCACAAAATCCCTACCTTGTTATTTATGCATATTTTGTGCATATTTGCAAACATGATTTCCTGAACGTGGATAGATATGTGGAAAACAATCACCCCTGTTAATCAGGCCAATTACACATTTGGGCGTGGTTCTGAATAGAGTACTTGCATCCCTCCCTATTTCTACATCCTGACAAATATTATCTAATCTAACTGGCAACAACTGTCTGAAAACTTCAACAGGATTTTTTTTTCATCCTGTTGCCCAATCTTTTCAAAATTAATGGAGTTGGATCTCAGACATTCTGCATGTGTGCATAGGCTGAATCTGCAACATTCTGTATGCATGCTCTTTACCATTTCACTATGATTCTTTCCAACCCATAAAGATATTGTCTCAAAATGTTAGTATGTTAACATTTTCCTATGTGTAAATAAGCTACATATGGCAAACATGGGGATCTACCTTACAGTAGTGGCAAAACCAGAACAAGGAAAAGCTGTACCACAAATCCAGTGGTCCTGTTGATTGGAGGATTCTGGGCATTGTCATTCAAAATGACACTATTCCAAATTCTTGGCTGCAAATGCAGCCCCGTGTTGTCTATTCACTTGGGTGGCAGTAGCTCTCCAGAGGCCACTGACAGAGGTCCTTCATAGCCCTGCTGTCTCAAGTCCTTCAACTGAAGATATAAACTGTTCATCAAGGTGTGCAAATTTTGCACCAAATTATGGCTTTTTCACAGGAACTTAAAATCTTATACCACACGAATCCCATCACCCATCGATATACACATTCACACACACAATCCAAAGTGTAGGGTATGCTCTCTCTTGAAATATAAAAGTAAAGCATTGGTCTTCCCAAAACAATTGGAATAACTTTCTTGTTCTCCTTGTTAGGCAACCATTCTCTGCTAATACAAACTTCAAAATGTCAAAAGCTGAAAAATGTTCCACTTAATAAAGCATGGTGCAGAGAACTAATTTCCTCCTTCTATAAATCATTTTGGAAGGTTACCTCTGTCAGAAAATCTGACATTTTACTATAATTCCCTCTGTGGTCCTGATGTGTAATCCTGAATATAATTCCCCAGTGATAATCAGAAATCTACATCAAACCTGAAGCATATTTTATATATAGCCATGTGTAGTTTCTCATATTTGATATAGTGTGCATTTCTATTTCATTACAGGTAAACATTCTGCTGAAATTAAAAGGTTCCTGGCTTTCCAGCCCCAGGTATACCATATGACCACACAAGGGAAATTGCTGTATAATCTTCTCATGCAGGGTATCATCAGGGTCAGCACTGTCAACAATTGCTCATTACAAGAATCCCTGATCCTACCGGACTTCTTATCATTGGTGTCTACTTGCTGTCTTTCTCTTCCTTGCTGGATGGAGAGCACATCTGCTCTATAAAAGTCAAAGTTTGTCTGCAAGTTTGTCTATTTGTCTGCATCAGGCAGGTGAAAACCTCATACGATTGGCTGTGTGAGGCTAGAAGACCTCACATGATTGGCTGGCTGTGAAGATTCCATGGAATGCTGGGGTTGGCAGTTTAGGGATGGGCCTTTAGAATTCTCAGCAGGAGAGTTCTTGGTCCTAGCTGTGTTGCTATGGAGACGAGGCCTACCATCAACAAGGATGCCAGAAAACCTTTGGGAGGCATATGTGAGATAAATTAAAGTGACATGCACAAAATTGTAAAGCTCCCTTAAGATATTTCTAACAAGGATTACCTATGAGTAGGAAGGGACCTTTAGAACTCTCAATGAGAAAGCGCTAAATAGGCTGTTAGCTATAGGATGATGTTACCCTGCTTGCTGGGGGCCCCTTAGGGGGATTCCTAATGCCTATCAAAATTATCACTTGTGGGGAAAATTAGCTATGAGCACTGCTTTAGAAATGCAAAGAGGGCCGGGTAATTAAGGATCTTTAACCCAACATTTACAGGGTCAGGCTCAGTCAGAAATCACACACAAAGGTCCAATGAATGACTTTATTGAATAATAATAGTTTGCACTCACACACACACTCACAAACACACATCCCAGGGCTAATAGAAATAAAGAGTTGAAATAAGATAGAGAGAGATTGTTGAGGGATAATATTGCACCTGCTCCTGAAGTCTTTTGGTCCAGGAAGTAGTCAGCTCAGCGAAGAGATGCTGAGGAGGGAGGGGGACTGAGAGGCATCACAGTCATTCTCCTTGCCTCTCTCTCCTGCGTCAGCCTAACTAGCCCAAAAACAGGGACTATTTGTAGGAAAAATTTACTTTGATGGCAAATCCTTTCCCGGGGAACACAAACAGAGACAGAATAAGAAAAAACACCTCCACGTCTGGCATTTCTTGGAAGATAACAAAGTGTCATCTAAATAACAGGATCTTCCTCTGCTTTGAGGCTGTGGTGTGAGTTTCTGGAGATGGATTTGATAAGGTTTTATTGCTTCCAGTGCCCAATCTTCCGGGAACACTTTGACTCCCTTCAAATGGACTCCTTAAAAGGTTAAAGACCTTTTGTCCACCATGGGTTATCACAACATGAAGCCTCCTTTTGCGACGTGACTGGGGATTTTACTGGCCTGATCTGGTTCTTTTCAATCATACAGCCGTTATAGTCTACGTGCACATCTGAGTGACCTCTCTGGTGGGTTAGATTAATTTTTATATCAAAGTTGTAGACCCCGGGACAGGGTTTGGCAAGGGGACAACAAAGAGGCCTAACAGCAAGGAGGAGGGCATTGAATTTCTCTCAGGAACCCAACCTCTGTATGTTAACAACTCTGAATACAGATTGGATTGGGGAATATGGGGAAAATTTACAGGTACTGGAATAGGCTGGTTGCTATGGACATGTGGCCTAGCAGCAAGGAGGAAGACAGTGCACTCCCTCAGGAACCCAAACTGTATATGTAAATAACTCTGAATACAGATTGCATTGGGAAACATGGAGCAAAGTTACAGGAACTGACGAAGACAATTTGATGAGTTCTTAAGAGGAAAATAAAGACCCCAGGCAACGCTGGGTAAATACGCTAGTAGTGATATAAAAGAGGACAAAGACCAGGGACTACTGGTACTTCTGCAATTTGTTCTTGGAACCTATAACATAGAAAGTCACTTTGAGTTTAGCTCTTAAGTATTTGAAATATCAAATAATATTCTTATCAACCTACAGTGAATGAAGTTTTCATACTGTGTATTATCTGCCAAAATGTTTGTAGTGTGGTATAGTAATCTGAGCATTGGAGTATGACCCTGGAGACCAGGGTTTGATTCCCTACTTGGCCATGGAAACCCACTGAATAACCTTCAGCACATCACACACTCTCAGTCCCAGAAAAGCCCATTGATAGACATGCCTTAGGGTCTCAATAAATCACAAACAACTTGAAGGCACACAATAACAACAGGAAGTTTTACATCAAATGCAAAATAGGACAGAACTCCTTTAACCCCTCTAGCTATTGCATAGAAAGAGGACTTTCAGTAGGCTCTGCTTGTATAACATGCTAGATCCTCTAGGCGTCTAAGAAAAGTGTACACCAGGAGCTGTGTCACTTTTACATCTGACCAGCCTAATTCAAGAAAACTCTCAGATATTTGGCATTGAAGGAGAGGAATGAAGTGATGCTGAGAACTTCCCTGTTATACGTCTATATAATAAGTGACTAGCTTGTACATTTTAAATAAATTGATGATTATAAATATCCTAGAATTTTCTCTTCAAAAGGAAATGGACTTTGCAATGAGGTATAAAAAATATTTGCAAAGGTTATTATCTTTGACAAGAAATATATCAATGCATCCTACTGAAGAAAATGTCAACCACTACAATAATTTTTCTCATTGGGGAAATTTATTGTGAATAAATTATGTACTGATCTCTATCTCCCCCCCCCATGAAAGAGACTGTTTTCTGTGCAAGAAATTTTTTTGCAGATTTTTTTCACAAAAATCTCCAAATTGCCAAAAATGTACAAAAAGTCTCACAATCTCACCCACCAAGGAGAAAACATTTGAAATTATTTGATCTTCAGTGTAAGAATGAAATAAGCAACGATTTACAACCCTGCTCTACAAAGCAGCCTTAGTGGTAGAGAATGAGAACGAATGTACAGATACATGCAAAAAGGAAGAACTGGCATGTTTCATGCATTGGATGGTGCAGGCATAACCCAAGACATTTTGCTATCTGAGGTAAAGGGCAAGATACCACCCACTCCAATTCATTTAGAAACTGACTGAACTGACATTGAATGTGAGCAATTGGATATTAAGTCCCACCATGCCTGAGACTATGGGGTCAGTTGAGGAGCTTCAACAAAAGCTGTGTATACTTAATTTTACTGCTGTAGCATCTGCCTAATTCTGCCTAATGATAAGAATGCCTCAAAGACCCCATATATTATTTTTTTATCATTTTTAATCATATGTTTTAAAATATTTTTAAATGTAGTTGGTAGTTTAATTCCATGTTAATAGTGATTTTCTCTTGTTTTAGCTCTATTGTATTTTAATTTGTAACCTGCTTTGAGTCCCAGTTTTGGATGAGAAAGCAGGATATAAATAAAGCTAACAACCGCAAGAATGCCACATTATATGGCAGTTGTTTGATTAAGAAAGGGAAAGCTAATTCAGTCAGTTCATTAAGATTTAATTCACAAATGTTGCTGCTGCTGTATTTCTACAACATTACATTGCTTACCTGACCATTTAGATGTTAAGTGCACATTTAGCTAAGTTCATGCTTGGCCTTAATTGTCTATTCACATCACTCTTGGATTTTTTTTTTAATTATTATTTATTTGTATCCCGCCTCTCCGTATGGATCGAGGCGGCGAACAACTTACAAATAGCATGTATTTCGAAACATTTCTATACATGCCCCCAACAAACTGGGTACTCATTTTACCGACCTGCGAAAGGATGGAAGGCTGAGTCAACCTTGGAGCCGGGGAGGATCGAACTCACAACCTTGTGGCTTGCAGTACTGGCACTTAACCACTGCACCACCAGGGCTCCTGGATATTGTAACCTCTTCAGATACAGCAAAGCTTTTCAGTCTCCTTTCACTTCATCCTGTTGAACAAGCTTATATTTTCTGAATTTGCAGAATATAGACCAAAGAATGTAATAAAATACTATTGAGGTCCCAAGAGAGTGTGCACTGCAACGTTAATACTGAACAACTTGTTATGATTTCCCCCCAGTACTGTTAGCCACAATTCTGCATTTAACAATTGCATTCTTATATGACTGTGTCTTGTTATATGCACCACCTAATATTCCATAGCATGAGATCCAAACACTGATTACTTCCTACATAGGGATCACATATGGGACAATGAAAGTCCTGTGTATGTTTCCTATAAAATTTATTTGTCGGTCAGTGGGAGAAACAAATGTGGGGGGATAATCTTTAAAAGTTTTATATACTTGTTTCTTTATAACTCAACTGCAGGAGGACTTATAGCTAACTCCATGTGTTTTTCATTTGTTTAAGTATGTGCACAGTGATGCTATACATAACCGATTTTTAAGTTAATTTTTCATACCATCCTGCTGATATTTCCAAAAAGGAGGATGTGCTTCACTTGACAATTTCCATGTCTTGTTCTTCTTAATCTCACATGTGGTTTCAGACTTCTCTGCCAGCCAGAGGTCATACATGCAAAGAGATTGACTTTTGCAGCAAAGTTGGCTTAGAAAGAAAGAAAGAAAGAAAGAAAGAAAGAAAGAAAGAAAGAAAGAAAGAAGAAAGAGGGAGGGACGGAGATAGTATTATGTTTCTTGTTGGTTCAGAAGATTTTTGGCATTTACCAAGTTCCCTCCTACCTTGTCCCCATCCCCAACAAGCCATTTTTCACACTGGAGATTGATTTCTGCATAAAAGCAACTGTTCTAGTCTCCAAGCAGGAGTAAAACTGTCAAAACAATCTAATCAATGTTAATATCTCAAAAACACCTTGGCAAAAGTGACTGTGATAAAACATTTACAGAGAAATATTAAACATCCTTCTTAGAATCTACAATAAAACATAGCTCTTTGGGGGTCATCTGGTACTTGGCCTAAAGTACATATTATTCTAAGCATAATTATGATAAAAAATAGTTTTCAGGACTTGAGAGGGGGAAGATACATCCCCATTACCCTCTTCTGAAATAGTTAATCTGATCCCCTCAAGAATATTTTTGAACAGAAAAAAGAACACATAACATAAAGTTAGACATTTAACACATTGTCTGGTTTAGTCTGTCGGGAGACTATTTTCTTGGTTTGGGATTTTTGGTATAGTGTCACCTGAAGATCTATTGAGGCAACAATAACACTATGTGATAAGGTCAATGGCTGTTAACAGCCCAGGGCAATAAATATTAAAACAGACTAAGGCCCTTTCTGCATCTTACCTGGGTCCGGGATCATCCCATGCCGGGATGGGAGTGCAGACGCCAACAGTCCCCTCTGCATCAACTTGCTCAGTGCAGAAGAAAGCCTGATGACCCACCTCTTCTTGCTGCAGCACAACTGGGTATATATGTGTGCATATGCATATATAGAGACAGAGGAAGCAGAAAGAGAGAGAGATACCATGGTGTTGTTTGAGCACTGGATTATGAACCTAGAGACAAGGGTTCAATTTCCCATTTGGCCCTGGAAATCTACTGAGTGACTTCAGGTGCATCACGTACCGTCAGCCCCAGAAAACTTTGTTATAGGTTTATGTTAGGGTCACCATAAGTAGGAAACAACTTGAAGACACACAAGAGTGTGTGTGTGTATTTGTCTTTATCCTATTCATTCTGGCCTCATCACCACCCAGTAGATATTGAATTTATTTAGTGCATTGCTACTATGCTGCCACTCATAAATACTTTGTAAATTCCATTCATTTGCCATTAGATGGTAAAATTATCATATGGAATCATATCATATGGAAGAGGGGAACAAACGTAGCAGGGAATTCAGATCTTCACAATTTATGACTTATTATTTGAGTATGGACTCCCATCAAAGACTTTAGAAAGGATACATTTTTTAAAAAACAAGTGGAAACCACACACTTGAAAAGCTGCACTTCACAGGCTTTTGTGTTTCATAGTGGTGTTGTCTGTAGAAAAGTTGTTGCCAGTATCCACCATTTCCCGTCCCTTGCTTTCCATAGCTTCAGCTTCCTCATCTTTAGTGACCTTTTCACCAGCTTTGCCCACCTGGTTTTCCTTTTGAACTTTTTTATTTTATTTTTGAGGACAATACACTCATGCACAGTTGTTCATACTGTTGCAAACTTCTTTCTATTTCCCCAGCTCTCTAGCTGTGAAGCATTATTAAACATAATTGTTCTGTCAATGTTATTATTTTTCTTTCTATTAACAGCAAAAGGGATTGGGTTGGAGGAACAACAATGGGTCTGTTACCCCAAGCTAATCCATGTAATTGGTGACACTGCTCGCAATACTTAAAAGCAAGGAAGGAAGGGAGGGAGGGAGGGAAAGGGAAGGGAAGGGAAGGGAAGGGAGGGGAGGGGAGGGGAGGGGTGGGGAGGGGTGGGGAGGGGAGGGGAGGGGGTGGGGAGGGGTGGGGAGGGGAGGGGAGGGGAGGGATGGGGAGGGGTGGGGAGGGGAGGGGAGGGGAGGGATGGGGAGGGGTGGGGAGGGGAGGGGAGGGGAGGGGAGGGGAGGGGAGGGAGAGGAGAGGAGAGGAGAGGAGAGGAGAGGAGAGGAGAGGGAAGGGAAAAATGAAGAATATAAATCTATGGCGCAAATAGCCAAACATCTTCATGCTTCTGTATAAGATATTGAAATGGGTAGTGTATGTGTCTGAAGCAAGCCCACATAATGTTGTGGACATTAGCCATTTCTACCGTTCAAGTATAATAAAAATTATGGCTCTTGCATTCAGTGGAACTGCTTACAGAAGAAGAGCACAAGAGACTGGAATGAGCGACCTATCACAAATCAAGGCAGAAAAATAACAGAACAAAGAAGATATCATGCAGTGCATTGGCTATTGTGTCATGTGGAACAGTCATGGGAGAAACATTGCAGAAATTGAATGGAAGAAAGGACTAATGTGGAATCAGTCTTTGTCTTTGAAAGATATCTTGATGTGAATAAGATTTGCACAATGGCGCTCAGGCTTGCTTCCCTGTTAAAACAAGCATTTGAGATTTTAAATAGTTTAGACACTAGCATTGTGAATGTATATATATTTAAAGTGTCCTTCTTTTTAATGCCGTATCAATCCTCTATTGGAACAACAGACTTTCTTCTTTAATCTTTCAAGGGACAATATCCTGAAACAAGATGAAGCATGGATCTGTCTCGCAAGTAGAAACGCTTGAAAAATTCATAAGGCAGGAAAATGGGTCAGTGTCAACGATGTATTAATTTTTCAACACAGGAAAGTAATTCTCTTGTGCATCCCTTTCAGACTCGCTTTGATGTAAATAGCAGAAAAATTGGAGTGAGTTTTAAGTCTGGAATGAAATCTTCATATCACATTTTTTTTTTAATGTTGCAGGTTTGGAGTACAAAGATAGCTAATGAGACCTTTAAAGCTATACAGCTTCATGTTTCTCTTTGAGTGAGTGGTTACGATGAGCAACAAGATTTTTGCAAAATTGGGCTAAACAAGAAAGAAAGCATTCTGTACTGTTTCAGCTTTTCAAAGAAATACCACAGGGAACCTTCATCAAATCACAAAATCTCTACTTTTCATTACCATTGTTTTCATGCAAGCATTGGTGGAAATTATGGAGAGGAATTAGATGCTTCAGTATCTCATTCATTGCTTTTTTGTTCTTAAAATCCAGTGAATACCAGAGCTTCAGAAATTATGGAAAGGATCATTGAAAACAGCTCATATTAATGATTATAAAATCACTCTCTGGTCACACAACCTTGGAAAAGTCATCTGCACTGTACCACAAAACTCTTCTGCATAATAAACTGAAATATGTCACTTCTGGCTAATTATCTCATTCTATTAATCATTCCTGGACATTTATTTCTCAGTAATGATTTTCAGGGAAATGAACTCAAAAAGAAGAGGGAGGAGGAGGAGGAGGAATGAAGAAGAAGAAGAAGAAGAAGAAGAAGAAGAAGAAGAAGAAGAAGAAGAAGAAGAAGAAGAAGAAAGTAGCTTTCGGAAAGTTTATTCAACAAATGTAATGCAGGACAGTTATGCTGTTATTAATTGCCATCAAGTCTGCTTCAATATATGGTGATCCTATGAATGAGACATCTCCAAGATACCCTGTTATCAATAGCTTTCATAAGATTTTGCCAGCTCAAAATCATGTGTCCTTGATTGAGTTGATCCAATGAGTCATGTCACCTTATAGTATGTCCAAAGTACAACAGCCTCACTTTATTCATTTTGGCTTCCAGGGACGGTCCAGGCTTGATTCTTTCTAAGACCAATTTATTTATCTTCTTGGCAGTCCATGGTATCTGGCCATTAGTGTAGTCACTAATAAAGCACTATCACTCCACTTTCAACATTCTATGGAATCCTGGGGTTTGCAGTTTAGGGACGGGCCACAGATTGTTGAAAGTGGAATAATAGCACTATAACAGTCAAATGTGGAAATGGTCTCTGTTAGAGTACCACTTATCAGTTGAGTTGATTCTCTTCCTATCAGTTTTCTACATTTGTCCAGATTTCACAACCATACATAGACACTGAAAATAGTATAGCATGGATGATCCTGCTTTTGATACTTAATGATATTATTTATTATTATTATTATTATTATTATTATTATTATTATTATTATTATTATTATTTTGTTACCTGTCTCTCCCCAGGACTCAAGGTGGGATACAGCATAGATAGAACTAAAAATCATAATTAAAATACACTAAAACATTTAAAATACCAACAGGGACACACTACCCTTGTCAGTGCTAAGACTGAGATCATCCACTGAGGCATCCATAGCAGTCTCAACTCCATATCCTGCTCTGAAGCTGGTTTGAAATGGGTCAAGGAAGTGTGTTTCATCCGAGACTGTCTGGAGCTGAAAGGCAACTGCCTTCTTGATCATCTTACCCAAAAAAGAAAGGTTGAAAACTGGTTAGAAACTGTTCTTTAATTATTAAGGTTCAGGGGATATAGGGAGGGCTTTTTCAGGAGTGGTCTAACCACAGGTTCTTTTAAACAAGATGGAAAGTCCCCCTCTAATCGCATCTCCTCCCTGGAAGACCAGACCAAGATGGAAAGGGATTGAGAAAGCAAGTCATCTTCCTTACTTGCACCAGCAGCTTCTCCACATTTAGCAGTATTCACCAATTGAAACTGACCCAGTATAATCCCACTGACAGAGTCGCTGGACACCTCAGTAGCAACTTCTGCTCCAACAATGGCATCTAAGTTGGCTCTTATGCGAGAGATTTTATCTGCAAAATGATCATTAAAAGCATCACAGAGAGCTACTGGAGGCTCAAAAATTGGGTTTTGGGCAAGAGTGCTTGAGTTAGACCTCTCAGCACCCTGTATATCTTTACACTTGAGATTTTTTTTAATAAAGTTTACATTAAACACAAAAAAACCCCTTCCCCACTTCTGTCTTTTTCCCAATTGAATCTGCTTACTTATCATATTTTAGCCATAACAGTAGTCTTTCATTATTACATTGTACATCTTACATCAATGCATTACTACTTGTAACATATCTTATACATTATTACTTTCTTTATTTTCATTGTTACTTTCTATATTATTTCTTTATCCAATCCAATACTTCTCTCCATTCCCTTTCAAAGTTCTGGATAGGTTTATTTTTCAATAAGAGTGCTAATTTTTCTGTTTCTACCATATCCAGTACCTTGAGTTTCCATTCTTTTATATCTACATATTCCCTTTTTTTCCCCAGTATTGTGCATATATCAATCTTTCAGCAGTTATCATGTATAACAATATCTTCTGATGACATTTTATTTCTCTTTTTCACACTTGAGAATCTTATTTAGTTTCTTCATAGCTGTCTTTCCAAGTCCCAGCCTTCTGAGTTCTTGACTTCAAACTCCATTGTTCTTTAAGACTTTGTCAAACTATAGAATGTTTTTTACAATGTCAGTGTCCTCTTAAAGTTATTATTTTTGTCTTTCTAATAGTCAGGAGAAACCTACTTTTACACTTTCTTCCTTGACTTTCATTAGCAATTATAGTGTGTCATAATTGCACTGATCATGACTCGAGCATTTTTATGACCTACTGGTTTCAAGGGAGAACTAAGAACCCACATGACCATGAGAAGTTCTAAAAATTTATTGGGTCATCACCCATTCTTCCCAAATTGCTTACTCCTTTAAAGGTTCATTTGCATCCATTTCTCTCTTTATCTGCACCATTCGAAGTCTTGCAAATGAATCAGATTGCAAATTTCCACATTGCCTCTCTCCTGGGCCAGATTTCAAAAGGCCCTGTAGTACTAGGAAACCTCTACTGCATGTTATTGATAAGAAGTAAACACCGAGAAGAAGAACTATTTATTTACTTTCATCACTGCCATTGAACGGGCACAGTATGACTTGTTAATATGCGTTTATTTATTAATTTATTAATTTTGTTTCATTTATATGCTACCTTTCTCCCAGGGTGGGACCCAAGCCAGCTTCCAAAACCCTGAACAATGAAATTTTAAAAACTATTAAAATCACAACACAAAACAATATATAATCATTTAAAATACATACAAAGGTTAAAAACAACAGATAAAACATCCCAGTACAAGCTTCCTTGCTTATTCATTAAAAGCTTGCATCAACAAAAAGGTCTTTTCCTGCCAGCAAAAGAAAAGCATAGAGGAGGCCAGCCTAGCTTTTATGGAAGGGAGTTCCAGAGGGTAGTAGCAGCCACTGAGAAGACTTTCTCCCATGCCTTCACCAAGCATGCCTGTGATGGTAGTGGGACCAGCAGAAAGCCTCCATCTGCAGATCTTAACACTCTGGAAGGTTCATATGGAGAGATGCAGTATTTCAGATAGTTTAGACCTAAGCTGTACAGGGCTTTATAGGTCGTGATCGGCACTTTGAATTGTACCCAGAAATGAATGGGTAGTCAGTGAAACTGTTTTAACAAGGGGGTAATATGAACCCTATAACTGGCTCTGGTAAGCATTCTGTCTGCAGCATTTTGAATCCACTGAGATTTCCAAAAGTTTTCAAAGGCAGCCCATGTAGAGTGTGTTACAGTAGTCCAACCAAGATGTAATCAATTCATGCGTCGCTGTAGCCAGATCTGGCATCTCAAGAAACAGGTGCAGTTGGTGCACAAGTTGTGGAAATATACTCCTCACCATTGCTGAAAGTTGGGCATCCAGGCTCAGAGCTGAGTCCAGGAGAACACCCAAGTTGAGAGCTTGCAATTTCAGGGGGAATAAAGCCCCACCCAGCAGAGGCAGAGTCCCTATTCTCTGATCTGCCTTTCCACTGACCAGAAGCACCTCTGTCTTGTCTGGATTGAGCTTCTATTTGTTTGCCCTCATCCAGTCTATTACTAACAACAGACTTTGGTTCAGTATCAAAACACTTGCCTTGGAATCAGATGGAAAGGGCATCATCAGCATTTTGGTGACACCAAACCCCAAAACTCCAGATGACCTCTCTCAGAGGTTTCATGTAGAGGTTAAACAGCATGGGGGACAAAATATAACTGAGAAAGACCCCACAGGCCAATAGCCAGGACATTAAAAAAAAAAAAAGTCTACCAGCACTCTGAGTTCTCCCCTGCAAGAAAGACTGGTACTACTACCTAACAGTCTTTCCAAAGCCCATCCCAGAGAGTTGGTCCAGGAGCATACCACGGTTGATGATATTGAAAGCTGCATCCTCCCTGCCCATTTCCTTGAGTAAGTCATCAACAAAGGTGATCAAAGCTATCTCCATCCCATAACCAGGCCTGAAGCCAGACTGAAATGGGTCTAGGTAATCCATCTCACCCAAAAACCCCAGGAGTTGGCAGGCCACCACACACTCCATAACCCTGCCCCAAAATTACATTTTTTAGACTAGCCAATAATGATTAAGAACAGTGGAATCTAGGGGATCTTTTTTTAACAATGGCCACACCACAAGCTCTTTTAGGTAGTATGGAAACTTCCTTTGCTGCAATGAGGCATTCACCTATTATTGCTGCTGCTGCTGCTGCTGCTGCTGCTGTTGTTATTACCCACCCTTACCCACAATCCCCCTCTAGCTGTTTCAGTAACCAGTAGAGACAAGGATCCAGTATACATGTGGAGGCTCTCTTCTCTCCAAGGAGGCTGTCAACATTCTCAGCCTGCACAAATTGAAATGTATCCAATAAAACAGGAGAAGTGGATGCCATGATTACACCAACTGAGCTTGCCTCAACTACAGCATCCAAGTCAGAGTGAATCTGAGTGATTTTGTCTGTAAAGTGTTCTAGTCTTCTGCCTACTTGACCTCATCTCATTGCCCTCATATCAAGTGTATACCAAGAAGTTGCAAGTGCTTTAAACAGTGGCACAGAATATTTGGGAGTAATTGTGTAACGGTTTAAGTTACCTTAATTTTCTCTGGGAGAAATGTTGGATTAAAATAATAAAATAAAATAACAGATTTTTTTTCCATTCCAGAGGCTACCTAGAGATCTGACAGGAGCATCATCCATACCTTCTTGAAAATATTCTATTGTTCCCAAATCTACTAAGTTCCAGAGGCAACCCCCATTCTTTCAAACCACAGTTCCTCAGCTTTTAGAACATTATCCTTCTGTCCGGATTAGAAAACTAAAGGTAAAGTTTGTGCCGATTCATATGTTTGGTTTTTCAGCAGCTTGGATAGCCCCAAAGATGTCATGGCAGTCATGAGGTTGTGAGCCAACTTAGAGACAAGATAATCTCAGCATGGATATTTCAGTCCCCCTTGGTAATCATTTAGGCCATGTCTAGTCAGTTATAGACCCATCATGGTTTATTAAGGATAAATAGGTGAAATAGATTGGGCAATTCTATGAATGTCTACACCAATAAGTTGCACAATGAGCAATAGAAATTATTTGCATTTAGGATTACAGCTTTCTTTTTTTGTCCCCTTGGAAGCAATGTTTTGCCATCACTACCTTTCTATTTTAATGTGCTTCACTTCCTTTTCTAATAATCCTGCTCTCATATGTCTACCTGCAGATGCTAACCTTTTTCTTGTTTTTAAAATGGAGGAAATGAAATTGCACATTAAAACAAACAATAAGACATTCTTGCCAATGATGTTGCTCTCAGTATTTATTGTAGACTTAAAATAATCTGCTGAAAAGAAACCATTGAATACACAATGTTGGGGAGGAAGTAATTTTTTTATTTTATTTTATTTTTTTATTTTTCAGTTGCCTTAATTGGGATTCATGCTTTAGGAAAGAGATCATTAATTTTCAATTTTGTTTCTCATGCACAGTGAATGCCTGGGTGCTGTGCTGGGCACATGCAATCAATGAATGTTAATTTCAATAATGAAAGAAAAGGAGGCTTTATGATCTTCCTCCTCTGCAACATCGGGACCTCATGCAGCAGGAAGGTTTTGCACTGAATACTATAAAGTGATAGCCCGTGCTGAGGGTCTGATGACTTCGTGCCTATTACACAGATCTGTAAATTACCTGGACAAGTTGATTGGAAGTCACAATAGTAATGCAAAATTAGCTTTTAAAAACTAGCAAGCTTTTTTCTTTTTCTTTCTTTTTTTTAAAAAACCATCATTATTTGGATTAATGTAGAAAATTTGAAACAAAGCCGTAGACCTCCGTGATTTCTTAGATTACATCAAGCCTAGAGAATCCTTGACTCTACATTGCTGAATTCCAACTCCCATTAATCCCAGACAACATGATCAATGGAGAGGAATGATGGGGACTGTAGTCCAGCAGCATCTGGGAGGCCATAAGTTCCCCCTTCCTGCTTCTCATCAGAGCTATCCCAGTCATACAAAACTATTTAGAGCTCTCTACTTATTTGAGGACTCCAGAGTGTGTGCCAGGCAGCACCTGACACCTGCTGAGACCTCCCCATTACCCTGACTCTTCTCCTGATCTTTATTGCTGCTGTGGATTCACTTACCTTCTACCAGCTTACAATCAATAATACAAGCATAATATAAGGGCAGCTATTATCACTTAGCTTGTTTTCCTGAGTGGATCCACCAAAAGGACATCTTGCCAAGATTCCCCCAAAATCTAAACTTGACACTGAAGGTTTACGTTTGTGAACTGAGATCCCAGTCTTATGGTCCCAGTATGTCTCCATCTGCACCGAACTGATGGGAAACTCTGTCAAATGTGATTAGAATCTTAAAATGATGCATTTCTTTTGGATGATGTATTCTTTCAGCAACATACAGTTGCAGGTATATGTTTTAGGTGTTATGTTCAGCAGATGTAACAGAAGATATCAAATAAGTCATTAACTTTACTCTTTTAAAAAACAACAACAAAGTCTCCATTTCTTAGGTGGAAATAAATACTGGATTTCAAAAAAGATTATCAGTATGCCAAGGGAAACCTGATACATCACTGTTTGAGTGGTAAGCAAAACAGAGGTCACTGTTATCTATCAGCTTTTAAACACATTCTATCTGAAGGGCCTTGTAAGTCAGCCAACAGAGTGGTAAAGTGTAGCTCACCAGCTATATTCCAGGCTCTGCATTTAGATTATTTGTGCCTTGTTTTTCCACTGAAGAAAGGCCAAAGGTGATAATTGCTAGGTGTAGTGGTAAATTTTGAAATGTAAGATCTCATAATGACTGCTCTCATAGCTTTGTCCCCAAGGAGAGTCAAAGAATGACAGAGATAGAGAGCAAAGAATAGCAGTACATAGCATAGTAGCCAATTTATTTGTCATAGAATGACCTAGCTTCATTCTCAATGGTGCAAAAAGTAGTTAAGCTTGAATATTTCATTTTCACCTCATTCGCACGCCAGAACAAGAAGAGTCCTCCAGTTACTTTGCATCCAGCAAGCGAGATCATCACGCCAGTTCTGAAAATAGCCACATATCCTACTTCCAGTATGCCATATGTTATAATCTCTTAAGCATACAATATTACGAAGTTACATTACATTCAAATGTTTCTTAAACTAGTACTTCTACTGTGGAACAATTATTTAGGGCCAACATTCTTCTCAGCATGTCTTTTTCATTAGGGTTATTTCCTAATTCATCCAAAATGTATAGAGCTGGGAAAGCAGTATAGGAATTGACAAATCAAATGTGAGTATGGCAGAGCTTGTGCAACTTGTAAATAGTGTTTTTTGTTTGTTTGTTTTTTGACAGTGCAATGCCCAAAGTCCCACAGCTGGCACTTACCAAGGTATGGAGCTGAAGAAGGACAGAGGGCAGCAGAGATGTAGAGTGGTTAAGCAAGAGCTTTCTGGATAGCACTGTGTTAGGGAAGTGGGCTTACTTGCTTTTTTGTTTCTTACATATTTAAATCAGCCAGTAAACAAAGTTCTCTGAGTAATGTAAAGGCAAAAAATGAACAAACAAACAAAAAAACCCATAAAGTATAAGATAAAACCATGATAAAACCAAGAAAGCTGAGGTTTCTGGTTCATGTTCAAAGCCAGTCCCATATATAATATCTTATAATAAATCTAACAGAAGGTTACTGGAGTGCAACTGTAGCAATGCCTACCCAAGTGAAGATGCAGGTAGTATATGAGCCTAAGTTTAATAAAAGATGCTCTGAGCCAGCTAGGCTCCCTGTACCTGCAGGGATAACAGTAGATCTAAGAGCAACCTTAGACTACCTGATGTTTTAGGATGGGTAGGCAAAGTACACCTTTAAGATACATGATAACCCAAGGATGTTTATGTGTCTTTTGAATTCTTCATATTCCATGGGTAACCCTTTTTCTGGCCAAAAAGAAAAATAAAAGAGGAAATGAAATGCCTTCTATGTAAATCTCCAGAATCAGCAGTTACTGTTTAAATAGGTTGCATACTCAAAAAAAGGAAAGGAAAAAAGGAAAGAAGCTTAACATAAAAAAAAAGCCTATTTTCAGAATCAGAAGTGTATTTCTGGCCACTTTCATTTTTGTTTTTTGGAGGCATTTTTGGAAGACCATGTGTCCCCTATAGGTTCCTGAGGCAGAAAATTATCCCCCAAATTCAACACAGTTGCCCATGCTCCTTTTCAAGGAGTACAGTTCCCAGGAGTCAACACTACTGAACCAGATGGATAAGCAATCCACAAATATCACCTTCATCCTGTCTGGACTGAGTCTTGGTTTCATGACTCATCTTCAGTGCCTCGCCCTACCCAAGCACTGATTCAGAAGAATACTAACTGACTCACCTGCATGAGAGGAAATGTACACTGCAAGTGGTGACATACTTCATCCCTCATCTCTATTTCTGATTGGGCATTTAGAATCAGCACCAATCAATCAGAAGACAAGCCAACGAAACAACCAGTAATTCATTGGTTGGTTGAAGAATTAAAATGAGAAACAGGTGTTCCTTCCACTGCTGGCTTGTTCTCCCACACAAGTCATATCTGCCTCAACCCACAGCCACACTAATAGGAACATTCCCTGAGGCATATATCAAACTACCAGTAAAACAACAAAGGCTTCCAACCAGCAACCTAAGTACTAGCACATATTCAGGTAAAAGCAAACATCCAAAGTGTCTTCCCACATAATCTTCCTTTTCCCAAGGGCCACCAGACCTCTAAGGAGGGATTTATGATTGCAAATTAGCATTTCGGGCAGCCTTTCTCATTCTCATGAGGGGAAAATATGACCCTCTTGCTCAAGACACTCACAAAGTAGCAACCTTTTCCATTTGGTGTCATATCCTTTTGGAATGCTGCCAGCAGTGCCATGCAATTCATATTAGTCACCTAGAGCTGGTTATTAACAAGCTCCCAGGGGCTGAACAGAATGGTGCTTCACAAACTACCCTTCTTACTTTTTAAAGAAGTATTAGATTGTGAAAGACAATAGTGTCTAATTGGTCAGCAACATCTGATTCTTATAAACCAAACTTTGAGAATGGTATAGTTTGCCATATGTTTACAGTCTAAGATGACAAGAATATAATGTAGTTGAGGGCTGGCTCAAGCATATGATATGAGGGGCCATGAAATCATATACTGGATCCATGACATTTTTTAGGCAAGCAACTATGACTTAAGAAACTACACTGAGGTGGCTGGAGCCATTTTTGTGATTGTGGTAGCTGAGAAAAGTGCATTCAGAATCACAAAAACAGATATCCATATAGTCTGTGTGTGGTTGTAGATGCACAGTCACAATTAAATTGTTGGAGGAAAAGAATCTACACTTATTTGAGGCCAAAAAGACTGAAACATTTGTTAATTAGGGGGAAAAGAGGGGGGAAATGTTCAGCAATTCAAGTAACATTCTGGATCTGCCAAGAGTTTCATGTCATTCTGAAGCTACATCTTCACCTTCATATCATGAAATTACTCAGTCAAATTTCAGATTTTTGCATCTCTTCCCCAGATTCTCCCTTTTCAATCACACTATATTACGAGGAATGCTTTGCACCTGCCATTTCACCACCATTTAGGTTTATGAAATCCCATCTGTTCATATCATTCTGTCACCTCAGCTGCCCAGCACTTGGGCACACAAGTGGATTGGATAAACATCCCTATAGTACATGCTTTTCAGGATAAATCTATGCTCATTTCACAGTTTCATATCCTTGCAACCAGTGGGAATGAATGGGAGGTTTATTGTTCAAAATAGAGAACCCTTAAGTTCTGTGAATGAGAGTTATCTGTCAATTGTATTACTCCAGTCCTTGTACAGTGCCTTTCAGAGTTATGCTTGAGAGGCATGTGCCAGAAACAAGCATTTTACACATCCTAATTTAGAAGGCCAAGCTGGAAGTGTTCCCTTGGTTATAAAAGGTTCTGATGGTGCTAAAGCAAATTTTAATCCAAAGGAAAAGGCAGGGCTTAGTGGTAGAGCTTGAACTTTGCTAGTTTGTATAAGATCTGCAGGTCCAATGTCTGACATCTTTCTTTCTCACTCCCATCCTCATCCCAAAACTCATTGTAACTTTGGCCTCACACTGACAAGCAGAACATTTACTTACTTATTTACTTACTTACTTGGGCTGCTACTCAGTGTTTCAGTTACAGATCTGTAAATGATCTGTATTCATTAACCCTGTGTAGTCACAGACCACCTTAACATCGAGCAGTTCCCAGCCCACTTTAACAGCTAGCAGCCACATCAAATGAAGAAGGCCTATTATGTCAGTGATAAGTGCACAGTATGACATTTCTACTCCCTTCCACCAGTGAGTGAGGCTGCAATCAAAATTGGTCTTTTGTTGTAGCCTCATTTTCTGGCAGGGGCAGAAACATCATTTTCCTTGTCTCTTGATCACCAGCTACTGAACAGACCTCCTTTGCCCAATCTGGCAGCTGGCTTTTAAGGTGAATGGGGCTCAAGGGGTAAGTCAGAAGACCTTATTTATTTATATCTCTTAACTAAGTAGCCAATCTGAAATTCCTGTACTGCTAACTTACTTATTAACCCTCCTTACTCCCAACATGAGACCCAAGGCAGCTTACAACAATGTTAAAGCAGGATCAAGCGAGAAGACTAGTTTATCACAGGCTAGTTAGTGATAGTCAAGCCTCAATCATCTCCTCTCCTCCTGCCTCCCACCCACTCATCCACTTGGCCATGTGGAAGTTGTACAGACAGACAGGGACGACCAAGGAAAGAGGATCTCCTATTGTGGCCAGCACATGCTGATTCAGGTACTCCTTGGTACCATCTGGTGGTCCTCCAGAGGTCCTGCAGGATAATTCCACTATCCCATCCTCTTGCCAATCAATAATTGGTCATGTGAGTGGGTTGAAAAAAAAGTGAGTCGAGGCTGAGGGAGGAGAAGTAATTCCCAGATCTATTCAGTGAGTGGGGGAAATGAGGAAGGGGCTTGAGGAGGTTTCCTATCACCAGATACTTTAGAGACCCCTATTCCATTAACGCTATTTTCATCTCTAAGATGAAATTCATTAATACAAGTGACAAACCAACCACTGTCTTGCAAATGTCTTCTTCTGATTAAAAGATAATTTTTAAAAAAATAAGAAAGGGGATCCAAGACCCTTTTCACACCTTTCCTTTTTGCAGTGCTGGGGTGTGGGGCTCGAGAGAGCAGCCTCCAGCGAGAGGCTCTCATGTCCCGGTTCCTTCAGCTCCGCAGCTGCCACCCACTCATGCGAGAGCCCTGCCTCTTCCTTTTGCAGTGCAGCCTGCAACCTTCCCAGGTTGCACTGGACAGGAAGTATGACTGGCCTTGCTCCCAAGGCTTCGCACACAAGGTAAGTGCGCGTGGTGCCCTGGAACAATGCGCAACCGTGCACCATTTTTGGCTTAAAGCCAAAAATGAAAAAGTGTGCGAGTGGTCCCTGCCAGGCCCTGGAGCATCATGCAAATGTGAGTGCGTTGTGTGGACCACTCCTCACATGTGCGCGATGCTCGAGGGGCCCTTTTGCATTGAAAATGCCGTGCGAAAAGGACCCTATAGTAGCTAAACCATTCTTATTTTCAGGCAAAGAGCAAACTCATTCTATTATTATCTATAATGTTGCTGTTTTAATTTTTTTATACACACACACACACACTCTTTTGGCACTTTTCCTCATTGAACAACAAAGTATAGGAAGACATGAGTAAGAAAAGTTTTTATTATCTGTTGTGTCTCGGGCTGAGACACTTACCCTGAATAATTTACCCTTGATTTTTCACCAAATGAGTCTGCTTTGGCTAATCAAGGATCCAATTTATTAGTTTATTTTAGATACAATTTATATTCATTAGGCATCCAAATTACATAAACCAAACACAAATGATACAAAGATTAAAAAAAACTAAAGAATTCTATTTACCATCATATGATATGAAGTACATAATGTCTGATACAATTAAGTCTGTTAGATGTCATCTGAGTCTGTGTTTGCTTGTTTGTTTGTTTGTTTGGTTGGTTGGTTGGTTTTTGGTTTTTTTAAAGCAACTTGAGCATCAACTCTCCAAATGTGTCTAGCACTTGAAATGATGATGCATAATCATTTAATGAGAATGGAACTACTGGTTCTGGGAGCTGTCGAAGATGTGGATGGTAGCAACTGAGAGGCCATATTTATTCCATTTGTCACACATACAGACTGGGAATGACAGTGCAGGACAAGAGTGTTGAGTCAGAACTGGCCACAACTTTATTCAATAACAGGAATCTGCGAGGCAGCAGTGCATGGGTATATGGACACTGGATAATGGGAGGCCCAGCCAAGCCAAGCCTTCCCGTGCAAGCCCTCCAGCTCTAAACTGGGAAGAACACCTTTTGAGTTCATCATTGCCTATCTCCCTTTAAGAGAAGTGAGGGCCCAGGCTATTCACTCAAGTGGGCCTGGTTAGCACTCTTGATGAGGGTTCAAGTCTAGAGCAATGGACTTCCCACCTTGCTGTTTGACAATCATAAGAATGTGTGTGATGTTCCTTCACCTTCCAGTGACTCTTGGGCCATTTTCCTCAAAGACCCTTCCCTAAACTGCAAAGTCCAGGATTCCATAGGATGTTTAAAGTGAAATAATAGCACTATAACAGACGTGTGGAAATGGCCTTGGATTACCTCAAATATAGCTGCTAAATAAGTAAGCACCCACACTTTGCCAGTTGTGGGAAAATGCAAACCTGAGAGACATATTCCTATTTAACATGGAATAGGAAAAAATCCATGCCTGACGCAAAATCCTGCTCAACCCTCGATTAGCTGCATCTCGTGCTATGGGGAAGGAGCACAGCTGACAGGTCAAGAGGCCAATGTCCAGATGGTTTTGCCCCTCGTGTTGCCCAACTGGCTGGGGAGGACAACACTATCCCTGGCTAAGATCCAGGGGCATATGATACTCATTGCATTTTCTTGCAAGTGCCCTTTAGATTGAAAAGATTAAAAGACAAATAAACAGATGTGGAGGGGGGATTCTTCTTCTTCTTCTTCTTCTTCTTCTTCTTCTTCTTCTTCTTCTTCGCTTCCTTTCAGGTTTTTGCTTCCTCCCATATGGGAGCTGCATTTTCTAACTGCAATGTGCCAGTCCCATTGACCGTAAATCAGAACTTGGAAACATTACTTTTTTTCACTGCTGCACCCCAAATTCCACTAGCTATGCTAGCTGGATGTGGTTCTGGAGATTGTAGAAGAACAACTTCTATATGGTTGCAGATTATACCTGAAAGGAAGCAAAACAATTAAAGAAACGTGGAAGAATAATTTCCCCCCATATCTATTGATTAGTTTTTTATTTTCCACATCATGCCTGAAGGAAAGAAAAAAACGTGTTAGTACTTAATTATGAAATTTTCAGTCCTTGTTTGATTCTTATTCAGACAGATGATCACCTTTTCCAAACATTATAGTTAATACTGTGATGAGACGGCACTGTTCTTGCATTTTGTTAACAAATACTCATCCATGTAGAATAATTAGATTAATGTTTTCTCATGATGCGGTATAACAAACTATGTGAATTTGGGTTTTAAAGTATGAGAAAGCTGCAATATTTCTAATATAGATATTTCTCAATATCAATGCTAGGCAGATTTTTTTTCATGGGTGTTTTTTTTCCCATTGAAAATGAACAAAATAATCCTCCAGTCTTATTATTAGAAGCAAAAACGCTCTTTAATAAAATCTCAGAAGACTTTTTTTTTTTTTTGCAGTTATAAAGCTACCTTATCTCTGACCCTTTCCACATCCTACCTTTTCTTGGTGCTGGGGTGCAGTGCTTGCGCAAGAGGCCCTCGCATCCAGGTTTCCTCAGCTCCGCACAAGCTTCCTGCTTATGCGAGAGCCCCGCCTCTTATTTATTTATTTATTTGTTTGTTTGTTTATTTATTTATATTTATTTATTTATTTGTATCCCGCCTCTCCATATGGATCGAGGCAGCGAACAACTTACAAATAGCATGTATTTCGAAACATTTCTATACATGCCCCCAACAAGCTGGGTACTCATTTTACCGACCTGCGAAAGGATGGAAGGCTGAGTCAACCTTGGAGATGGGCAGGATCGAACTCACAACCTTGTGGCTTGCAGTACTGGCATTTAACCACTGCGCCACCATAGCTCTTCCTTTTGCAGTGCAGCCTGGGACCTTCCCAGGCTGCACTGAGACAGGAAGCATGACCGGCCCAGCTCCCGAGGCTCCACACACAAGGTTAGTGTGTGCAGGGCCTGGGAGCAATGCGTGACCATGCACCATTTTCGGCTTAAAGCCGAAAATGAAAAAGTGCGCAAGCAATGCCTGCCAGGGCCTGGAGCATCGCACAAATGTGAGTGCATCATGTGGACCACTCTTCACATTTTTGCGACACTCGAGGGGCCCTTTTGCATGGAAAATGCCTTGCGAAAAGGGCCTCTGATTAGCATAAAGGACTATATTGCAAAATCAATGGTCCATGTAGAAAAAGCAGTTCCTCGTACCAATTTCAGCAAGCCTCTTTTCTAGAGCTGTGAACTTCTTCAGTCTTAGGCCCTTTTCACATGGCATTTGTCATGCGAAGGAGCCTCCAGAGCATTGCGCGATTGCGAGGAGTGTTCCACATAACGCCCTCGCAATCCTGTGATGCTGCCAAGGCAAGCAGGTGCCAATCACGCAATATATCATTTTGGCAATCACGTGTCGCTCTGGGGCCCCACACACACTTACCATCCGTGCCGAGCCTCCTGAGACATGGCCCTTGCACTTCCTCCCCCAGCGCAGCCTGGGAAAATACCCGGCTGCACTGTGGAAGGAAGAGGTGGAGCCCTCATGATGCCTGCCAGCCAGCAGCCAACTGTTGCAGAGCAGGAGTAGTGGGGACATGAATGCCTCGCAGAAGAGGTTACTCACGTGATCCCTACTCAACCATGCTAGGTGCAGGTAAACTGTGGAAAGGGCCTTAATTTCTCTTCATTTCCCAAAAAAGCTACCTGCACTTTCTTCCATTCTTTTGTGCCAGGTTGCAAGGCTTTGTGAGTATAGTTTCATACTGAATTTTGTAAGTATTTGCATATGCACTGTTTCTAGTTTACATCTTTTGTGATGCATTTTTTATGATGTACATATTTTGGAAGATGTTTTCCCATTGACAAAAGTGCATTTGTGTCCATTTTTCAAAGATATGTATTTTGAGTTGTGTATGTATAAAATTCGAAAAGGAAAAACGGCGGGGGGGAATCGGCCATTTGCATTTTCTTCCCAATGACAGAAGTCCAACAGATATGCACATTTCGCAGATAGTCTTTGAAACTACAAACTGAATAGTTAATGTTATTTTTGTTATCCTAGTCTTTCAACGGTACACTGAGATACATATTTTTTTTCTAAAAGGATAGACTTGTGCACATACTCTGTCACTATGGTTTTTTCTAATTTTTTAATTAGCCATGATGCTGAGGGAATGCACTCCTAGACCTCCAACAATCAACCACCCAAAACACATGAATGACGGCCACTTCTTTTTTAGCATGGGTCTTGCATTAAACTTCAGCAGGTGACAAAAGACTGATAGGAATTTTGATAGTTCCTTGATTGCTGGGCAGGTGTGGGATCAAAAAGGAAGTCTGGTGTCAGAGGAAGAGGGACTAAGACAATCAGCTGTCCTGTGGGAACGTCACAGGGTCGTTTCTAAAGGCTGAGTTGTAAGTTCATGGAGTTTCATGGTTAATTCCTGACTATGGCCTGGCTATGCCTTGAGGTCTTTCCTGACCTGGTTTTGAAATGAACATGTTCATCCAGCTTTTCTCTCTTAGCCAGAATGGCCATGCAAACATAGCAGAATATAATTTATATTTATACCAATTAATATTTGGCCATTAAATCATATCAAAGTGTGGGAGTGTATGGCTTATCAACAATATAACTGAATTCTAACAGTTACTTTATTTCCACTGTTCCTATAATAAATGTTACAGTTGGTTTTATAACTGCTGAGTTATCTAAAGCCACTGTGATACAAAGAACACACTACAGTTTGGTTCTGAGGAGCAATTGAAACTCTAGCCTTGTTACACAAAGGTTGTGATAAAAGGGTGAAGTCAGAGCAAATTAATATTGACAGGGTTCCTTGTTGAATTGGAATGGCCACACCAATCTGAGACAGAAATAAGTGCCTGTTACAGCCCTCCCCAAGTCCTAACAAAGTATATTGATCTCTCTGGTGGGATATGAAGGAGAACCCTCCAGCAGATCTTAATCCTTGGGCAGGTGCAAGGTCCTCCCTCACATATCAAATTCCCAAGCCATTTAGAGCTTAGTAATCACTAAGCACTTTGAATTCTGACTAGAAATGTATTGGCAGCCAGTGAAAATGTTTAAAGACTATATTATCTATATGATATTTTAGTCAGCATTCAATCTGATGCATTTTGCACTAGCTGCAGCTTCTGAGACTTCTTCAAGGGCAGCCCAGTGTTTACATTACTGTAGTCTAATTGGGAGGTTAACAGTGCAAGGACTATTGTGTCTAGGGGCCTTTCCACACTACACTGTTATAGTGCTATTATTCCACTTTCAGCATCATATAGAATCCTGGGGTCTGCATTTTAGGGAGGGGCATTTAGAATTCTCAGCCAGAGAGCTCTTTGGCCTTGGTAAACTACAAACCCCAGAATTCCACAGGATGTTGAGAGTGGAATAATAGCAGTATAACAGTGTAGTGCACAAAGGCTCTAGGTTATCTCTGTCCAGGAAAGTCTGTCAAAGCTGGCACCAAGCACTCAATGCCACAGAGTCCACTTGGGCCTCCAGTAACAAGGATCATCTAGGAGCACTCCCAAACTACATACCTACTCCTTCAAGGGAAGTGCAACTCCATCCAGGATATGCTGTTTACCTAGTTCCCAGACCCGAGAACCACCCATTCACAGAACCTCCATCTTAGCAGAGTTCAGTTTCAGTTTATTGCCCCTCATCCAGACCATTACAGCATCCAGGGATTGGTCCAGCACTTGCAGAGCTCCAAGTGATTCCAATGACAAGGACAAATAGAGCTGAGTGTCATCAGCATACTGACAGCATTCCATTCCAAACCCCATTATGACCTCCACCAGTAGCTTCATATAGATATTGAACATCATAGGAGATTAGAAGGAACCCTATGGTACCCGCTAACTTAATAGCCATGGAGCTGAACAGGAATTCTCCAGTGCTACTTTCTGAAACTGGTCCTCCAGACATAAATGGAATCACTGAAGAACAGTGCCTCCTACTCTGATCCCACAGAGCTAATCCAGTAAGATCTAGACCATGATCAGTGCTATCAAAAGCCACTGAGAGATTCAGGAAGATCAAGATGGTAGCTTGTCTCCCCTAGAAGTAGGTCATCAGTTAGATCAGGTAAGGCCATTTCAGTGCTGCACTCTGGCCTGAAACCATACTGAAATGGGTCCAGATAATCTGTTTCCTCCATGAACACCTGACGTTGCTCAGCCATCCACATTCAACCAATTTGCCCAAATAGGGGATATTTGCAATTTGCACCACAACTTTGTTACCCACCAAAAAAGAAAATTGTTACAAGTAACTGCATTTTTCTAGTTTATTACTACTGAGCTTTGATTTCCACTTTTAAAATATCTGTTACACTATAGTGGGAAAATACAATTAATTAACCCTAATTTTGCAATAGAAGAGAAAGAATTCATCAGCAGAGTCTCTGGAATCCTTCATCTCCTTCAGGAAATTGGGAAACCAATTCAAGTTGCTTCTAGGAGCTCACAGAGAACTAAATGGGAGAAAGATGAGAAAGTGCCACTTCATGAATGGAGGTCTCTTCATGTAACATTGGTTGTTACTCATCATTATATACTTGATTTTAAGCATTTGACATAATTGTTTTGCTCTGATATTCAAAGCCCCTCTTGAAATCAGCTTCTAAGGCAGTTACAAGACAGTCATCTACAGCAAGATTTTCATCAGGAGCAGTGCCCTTTTTACCAAATGTGAGGAATTTTTTCAGTCATGAATGTATAGAGCAGTCTCTCATGAGATGTAATTTGTGTGTGAGGACTTCTGCTCAAGTTCTTCCATAAACCTCTTATATAATATATGATAGTTCTGATAAGGAACACTTCTGTCCCATGTTGTTGTTGTTCTGACTTCAAGTTGTTTGTGACTAAGGCAAACCCATCATGGGGTTCTCTTGGCAAGATTTGTCTAGGGTGGGTGGTTGCCTTTGCATTCCTCTGAGGCTGAAAGAATGTGACTTAGGCAGGGTTACCCAGTGCATTTCCATGGCTAAGCAAGGATTCAAACCCTTGTCTCTGGAATTATAGTCCAATGTTCAGACCACTATACCATTCTGGGTCTTCATCTCATGCCTTTCTTTAAAAATGAAGAGGTCAATCTTCATTGAACGTAAGCCGATAAAGACTGTTTCACCTTGAGAGTAGCATAATAATTTCATTTAGGGAAATGCAGATATGGAAGAGTTATATTAAGTAGCAGGGACAAGATTTAATTAAAATAGTAACAATGAAGGCTTTTTTTTAAAAAAAAAATCAGAATCTTTTTTTTTTTCTCTACAAATTTCTTTCTTCCAGCTCTTAACAGCCCTCTTGAGGTATTAAGGAAAGATTGACTGATGGAAAATTTCACACGATTAGCCTTTCTCTGGGTCACAGGCCTCATCATGCCCATTTTATGAATTGCTAAGCAACAGTCAAACTGATGATTTGAAAAATCTTCCTCTCTCTTTCTGTATGTGTATATTTGAGTATGTTATGTACACATACACCCACATTACTTTCTTGCATTTTATAAAGCTGCCAAATCAGTAGCATCCCATTCTCTGAAATTGCAGGAGCAAAGTCTGAAATCAAGCATTTGGGACCTTGTGATGGCCATAGTGATTGGCCTCCTGGGGTATGGTAGGGGAGCAGCCTACTGGGGTAGGGTAAAGGAGTCCTCCTGGGGTAGGGTAGGGCAGTAGCAGAGCATTTGCCACTCCTGTCACTCCGCCTCACTAGACCTCGGGGTAAGGCCAACTCTAAGAGGGAGCCACACTGCCTCATCTCTACATTAGCATCAGTCACTTGGACTGAATGCTAGAGATAAGAAGCCATGTGACAGCCAGTCTCAGCCAAGCTAAGACAGTGGGCTGTACAATAGAGATTGGTGGCGACTTATACAACTAACAGGTAGAAATCCTGTTTGGGGTTTGCCTCCTTGCCTTCAATAACAGGAGACAAAAACAGCAGGCTCATTCTCCCACATCTACCACCACCACCAACAGAATACTGCCTGAACATTTTGTCTGTAATATCCAATTCTATAAGGACTAGATAAAATTGTTATTAAAAATAATAATCCAGTCCAGCTAATGGGTCAAATGGGCACTGGGTGGGGTGTAGACAAAATCCAGGCAAAATCAGGTCAGCTGTGCTTTACAGAAGCCCTAAGCCTATGGGAGAGCAATAACAGTCACATCTTCTGCTGTATTAAACCTAATGCCTTCAAAACCACCACGATTTAGTAAAACATTTTACTTCCTTGCTTTTCCCTGCTGGCCAGGATTTGTAATTTATGATGATTACAGAACAAAAAGTACTTCTGCTATTCTGCAAATCCCATCACATAAATATGAAAAACATCCAGTCTCTACTTGAAGGATGAACTAGTTTCTCTCTCAATCTCTCTCTCTCTCTCTCTAATCTCTCTCTCTCTCTCACACACACACCCACACACACACACACACATTCTTGCAGAATGCAAACATTGTTATTTTAGGAAACAGTATGTGATTGTTGATGTAAAAGGACAGACTTTGTACATCTGGCACCCGTAGGAAGAGCTCATCATTTGCAAACAAACAAATAAATAAATAATACTGACAGTGGTGTTAGTATTAGTATTTCAAGTGTATTGTTAAATACCTATTTGTAGAGAACTCTCAAAACATCTTACAGTGTTAAAATATTTAAAGAGCAAAAATATGCATAGCTCAGCACAGCTCTCTTTATTTTGGAACAATGGGCTCCATATGAAATTACAATGCAGAACCCAAAACATCACACCCTAGGGCTGATAATGTGGTTAATTCACAGTTCTTAAATCTGTGTGTCGAAAAAATAGAATCCCAGTCTTAATACTGCTGGATCCACAAGCTGAAATATAAGAGAGGAAGGGATGAGACTGTAAAAGTCTTCTTCTGTCTCATTCACTCCAGCTGTTGGTCTGGTGCTTGCTTTTCAAGCTGCCAACAACTCTCGTCACTATAAAGGTTCAGAATTAATTCTTTGTATGATGTTGAATCACAAAAGGGAATTGGCAGCATAAAGAAACAAATAATGTGTTAAAAACTGAAAGATCAAGATAGAGATAGTCAAAACATTTCTATACTCTAAATGTTCTGACACGGACATATCTCACCACCATATCAGCAGAATTTCCACTATATTGTGTGGATGCTCAGCCTGTTAAGTAGACAAGGAAAACATGCAACCATAAAACACTAAACTAGTATAAAATGGCAGACATGCCTATAGGATTTTCAGAAACACCAGGTAACTTTGCTTTCAGCAAGGGCTGATGGTTCTGATGATGCTGGGGCAGTGCATCCACTCTGGATTATAGTCCAAACTATAAAGGAGTAGAATCTATTTGGAAGATAGGTCTCAGCACCTTTGGTAAGCTCTTTTAAAGTCTAAACTAAATTTCATTGTGGATTCACCATTCTCTCACATCTGCACCACCAGCCATCACCACTTATGAAAAGAGTATTCCACTGATGTTTCTGTCATGGCAGCAGCATATCTTGTGTTCCACTGTTATAGTAGGACTTCTGCAGAATCCTAAAACTACTCAGGCAGCATAACTTGAGTAATGAACTCTGATCCCATTTATGTATGTGCAAGTCACACAATGGGATTTATTTCTCAGCTGACACACATAAGACTGTAGTATAAGAGAGGTCTGAATCATATGTTCCACCAGGCCAGCAGAAAAATTTCATGGCAGACTCATCTGAGGCTGATTTGAAAGTAATGCAATATGCAGGAGACAACAATGCAATCTAGTGATGGAAGCTTGCAGGACTTTAGAATATGGCCGCTAGACTGCTTGGAAATGTATCTGTAACACTTTCATGGTACTTTGCTGTAAATAGGATGGCTCCATCATAAGAAATCCTGGGAGCTGTAGTTTGGCACATTACTTAGAATATTCCACTAGAGAGTTCTTGCACTGTAGCTCAAAGGAGTGTACTAGAACTCTTTTGTAGAGCATATTAATTAACCTACCAGACTACAAATCCCAGGATTCTATATGATGAAACAATGAGATGTAAAGATGCTATCAAATGGCCATTGCTGTGCAGTGTAGATGCATTCTGTGACTGGGAATTATGAGCCTACTGCCAGCTGCATGGCCTTCAGATACATTTCCAGGCTCAATTCAAAATGCTAGCCCTTTCAAAGCTTTGTGCCAAGACAGGGGACCTGAAGGATCTCTCATCCAAAAACTGGAAATCTAGTTTCTTAGACTGAAATTTCCAGGATTCCCAAATCACCAATGGCCATTGTAGGAAATGAATTTGGGGGGCTGAAGTGGGGAAGGAAATAATATTTGAAGATATTGAGAAAATGGTCAAAAAGTGTGTTTTTCAAGAGTTGAGACTCCCTGATGAGAAGAATCCTGGACTGACAAGAATCTTTGCAGTCTTTGATTTATTCTGTATAAAATTTGCACATGGTTGATTTGTATAGAAAACAGCATTGATTATGCAGAAAAAGCTTTTGCTGTGCAGAAATTAATATTATTATTTCTGCATTGAAATATAATTCTAGCATTCTAATATTTATAATACTAATACTTCTAATACTAATATTTCTGCATTGAAATATAATTTTCCATTACAATAATGCTGTTTTCTGTGTAGAAAATGCATAATTAGGGATTTATTTTGCATAAAATGTGCACATTGTCTATTTGCATTGAAAACAGCATTTTCTACACAGAAAATAGCATTTCTTTTCTATGCAGGAATTCAATATTTCTGTGTTGAAATATCATTTTATATGAAAAAAATGCTGGGATTTGAGCAAAATGACCTATGCATTTTTATTTTTATTTATTTTATTTTATTTTTTTGCAGAATAAATCCCAAATTACAAATAGCTTTTGAGAACTGCGTGTTTTTTGAAGATTTTCTCACAGTAGGAAAATAATTGCAGAAATTACTTATTGTTAATTTTGAAAAGAAACTTAGTGAAGAATTATATCCTTAAGCTGAAGTGGCCTCAAAGTAATGTTTACAAGCTCTGCACTTCTCTTTGTATTTGCCAGTCTGTGCTTTAAGATCCTCATCAGAGTTACTTCTTAGTTTCCCTAGTCATCCAAGATATGGCGGGTGATTATGAGAGATGGTATTTTTGGTTGTGGTACTCTTTCTTTGAAATGTACTCTCTAGTGAGCTTTCCAGTATGTTTTCAGTATGAGAATGCATATGAAGGTACAGCACTTATCTAAACATAACTAATATAAATAGAAGCATATTTGTAGTTTTTCTGAACTACAAAATCTGATAAATGGACCAAGTATAGTTTTACGCTGAGTCAGGAACAAGAAAAGGCACCTTATGGCCCTCCACATGTCATACTGCACCTTCCATAAGCCCTAGTCATCCAAATGGTATGGAATGCTAGAAACTGTAGTCCTAAAACATCTAGAGGGAGAAAAAATGTTTATACCTGCTCTAGAGATAGTAGTCTGTATATACACCATAGTGTCTGCAGAAAGGCTTCTACACTGTGTATGCTTACATGCCCTAAAAAAAAAACCCAATCTATTCTGGATGGCCAGAGAACCTCTCTCCTGCTCTCACATGTTCTTGAAATCTCTCTAATGTGTTCTGGGAGGCCAGAAAACTTTCCAGAGTGTGACTTCTGTGCCAGAGAGGGAGGCCAGGGGATGTAAGGAAGGCCAGAAATACAGTGTTGTGCTTGTAGACATTGGATTTATGGTAGCATTGTGTTGTGTGCTGGATTCAGACTAGGAAGACCTGAATTCTGATATACTCTTTGTGAGTCTTAGTAAGTGAGCTTAGGCAGGTCTTTTTTTTTTCTGAGTCTAAGTTATTTTTCAGGATTGTCACAAAGGCAAAAGGGGATGATGATAGAAGAAAGCAGAGAGCCAGCTTGGTGTGGTGGTTTGAGTGTTGCACTAGGACTCAGAGAGACTCTGACTCTGTGATGTAAACGAATACTCTTAACAATGTTTTTTCCACCTGTTTTTTCCTGCCACTTCTCTCTCTGCTCTTCCTAGAATGAAACTAGATTAGACTAACACCTTGAGTAACTTTTCTATTTTGGAATGGGGTTCCTATAATAAAGACTTTTGTTTGTTTCTCTAAACCCTTGGTGTCTTTGCTCCTTAATCAGGATCTCTAACTGCTTCACACATTCTCTATCACAACTTATGCCATTTCTGCACCACACTGTTATAGTGCTATTATTCCACTTTCAACATCCTGCGGAATTCTGGGATTTGTACTTTCCTGAGTCCAGAGAGCTTTCTGGCTGAGGATTCTCAATGCCCCTTCCTAAACTACAAACCCCAGGATTCCACAGGAGATTGAAAGTGGAATAATAGTACTGTAACAGTGTGGTGCGGAAATGGCCTTAGGGACAATGTAAATCATACATGACTTGAAAGCACACAACACACATAGAAAAATGTGCATGCTTCTCTGAATTCTTTTCCAGAAAGGCAATCCTAACTGAAATCAACCCACACCCACTATTTCCAAATGGAAGAAAGCATCTTTTGGAACCAATGAGAATTTTCCTCCCATTGGAATAACATGGGAGGCATTCTATCTGGTTCTACAAGAATGGTGAAGGCATAAACCATTGCTAAATGATATGAGCAACACCATATCTAGTTTGGCACCAAGTTTAATATTAGAAGCTGCTTTGTTAGATACTCTCAAACAAAATCGGTTTTGGCTACCTCTGCAAGAATTGCCTTCAGAATCATTATTCCACTGACCTTGTAGTAAAAAATTAAATTCAGAACTATTGTAATACATAATCACAGTATCATTGGAAACAGTGTATTCTCAGTAGTAACAGAATTGCTTGGGGAAAATAATATTTATTCAAAATATTCAGGGACAGGAATATATAACTGAAGAGAGACAGTAAGAAATCAGTGGTATTGGTTTTATTTAGAAGTATATGTGCACATTGTACACAGACAAAGAGAGAGCACCAATTGACAGAAAAATTGTTGCTCAGAGGTTGTTCATACCAGAGTAGAAATAGATTTTGGTTTCGGCACTGCAGCTTTCTTTCCACTATTCCATTCCTTTCCCTAACACTGAGTTTAAAATGTTGAAAGACTATCCTACTTTCCTTGTGTGTCCAATAGAGATTGATAGCTTCTGCATAAGATGTCAGTTACAGGAAATAGATTTGGGAAATCAGCAGTCAGCACAGAAGGGAAACCACCTAGCAGCAATAAAAATAGCACCACATTTCATTTCCGAATGAAGGAACTCTTTGAAACCAAGACGACTTTGAAAATATATATGTATGGAAATATAACTACACTTTTACTATGTATCTTATCCACTGCACAACATTTTTAGTCAGATGAATGCTCTGAGGAACAAAATGTGATAGAAGACAGTCACAAAGTTAAATATATTTGGGGCTTGTGTTATTAGTGAAGGCTTTTTCCACACCAATGAACAAGCAGTGGCAGGATATTTTATCTTAAGTACAAACATGCTCCTTTTTTCTTGCAGACTTTAAGTGTAAAGCCTATTTGCACCCCTGAGTCCCTTCATCTCCTACTTTGTCCTCATGTTTTATCTAGATTCTAGATAAATTGTTCTATGACCAACTGGGTAATAGAGGTCAGTAAAACTGGCGTTAAACGTTTTAAGTACTTAGGCATTACCTTCCAAGCTTCCAGCTCTTGGGAACCACATTGGATAGTGGCTATTCAGTCTGCAATTAATAGCAGTAAAGCAATAATCTGCTTTTTTATACCAAAGGAGGTCAGTTTATACCTGCTGCATATAAGGTGTATCAAGCTAAGATTCTATCTCAATTGTCATTCAGCATTCCACTGTGGACTTTGGGTTTCTCTTTGCTAGTAGAACATGTTCTATCAACTTTTCTTAGGAAATTGTTTGGAATATTAAACTATGTTCCATCAGCAGAATTACATATGGAAGTTGGTTGTTCATCATTAGAATGTACTGCATGGAGATGGACACTAGGGTACTGTTTGAGACTCCTTTTTGTGGGTTCAGAGATGGATTACATCAACCTTTTGCAGAAAGATACATACAGAACAAAATTGTACAAAGCTGTTAATGAAAACTGGATGCAACGTTATTCACAGCATTGAACCACAGGAACAATCTCTACTCATAATTCCACAATTTAAAAGAAACACTGCTATGAATATATAGAATATGAATAAAAACAATCTAGTTCAATTATTAGCAAAACTATTATCATTTATCATCTATCATCTGTCTGTAATGTTGGTAACAAGACTACACAGTTGGCCATCTATACCCATAGGTTCTGTATCCATGGATTCAACCAACCATGGTTTGAAAATACTGTTAAAAAATCTAAAAACCAAACCTTGGAGTTCACCATTTTATACAAGGGACACCATTTTTTCACACTATTGTATATAATGGGACTTGAGCATCCAAGTATTTTGGTGTCCAATCCCGGAAAACACTGAGAGCCCACTGTAATTAGATTACAATTATAGAGTATATGTGTATAATTGTAATTATACACTATACGTGAAGCAGCACTTTGGCAGGTCCTCAAAGGGAGTGGAGCATCATTTTTTTTTAAAAAAACTACTTTTCTATTCCCCCATCCCCCTTTTACCATTTTCCCTTTGGTTTTTCTACACAAATTAGCTTTCCTAGTCTGGGGTATACAGACGTTATGAATTATTTTGGTTATACTAGTATTTTTGTGTGTTTTTGCCTTCTCTTGTTTCACCCTCAAGTACAGAAATATAACCAAAGCAGGTTGAATGTTTCATTAAACAGTTTTCAACCCCAGATAAATGGGGCCAGTAGAGAAAGAGTGAATGGCTGAACAGTGACTGGAAAGAACATGGGAAGAAATAAAAATTTAGTACATCTGGCATTCAGCGAAACTGCATGTCTTTTATCAGTTTGTGTAATGAGGCAAAATATTAAAATAGACCAACTGACCATGGAAGTTCATGTGGCAGTCATCTCAAAAGGAAAGAAAGAGACTGTCTAAGAAGAGAAAAAAAATAATCCCATGTCAAAGAGAAAGTTGCATTTAAAGAGAAAGGGGAAGGTAAAAGAAGGACAGGGACCAAACCATGTACCTGGGTGAAATACATAGATTTCAACAGTATATAATTTTATCTACCACCACTCACACAATGTTTGCATCTAGAATGTCCAGTACATTTTTTTTCTCAGCGATTTAAGTAGAACTGAGAAAAATGTTCAGAAAAAATATATATAATTCAATGAATTTTACACAGTGTATATTACTTTTCAAACAATAATCCAAAGGAATGAAATCTCTTTGAATTTGGTTCATAAATTCTGAGTAACATAATTTATCTCAGTTCTTCTTGATAGCAGTTTAAAGCATATCACATTCACAATTCAATGATTATCAAGCCCCAGTTTTTCTCTAAAAAGACAAACAAGTCTATTATCCCTTTTTATCAGAAATGTGATGTGGAGCTTGAAAAACAAAGTAGGAGAAAAGATAGACAATAGAAGTAAGGGAAAAAGGTTGGAATACAGGTAATTAGGATCAAGGTGTAAAATATTCCCTTCAGAATCCAACTGTGAATAAAACCACATAGAACTTATTATTATGCCCAAATACCTAACAGTGGTTCCTATTACATCAGAGTTATGGCTTCCGCTTGGGTCAGACTTTAAGGCTGAGAACAGTTGGAAAAGAGCAAGCTAACCTTTTTCACAATTCACTTAAAATTTTATAGGTACTCTAGACTGCACAGTGTAGTGCATCCAACCCAGTTTAGTGTTGTATTTTATTGTTTAGCCATGTACTTTGGGTCAATGCTGAAGGATCAGTCAGCTGATTTTATTCTTTTAATAAAGTTAGAGAAGCCAAACATTTATGGCTCACTTATAAAGGTGCTGTGTGAGCAGCAAGCTGTGAAAAATGTAATTACACTAGAGCCTGTGTGTGGGACATGTTATGCCAGGCATCATCATTATGCATGTCCTAATATTGCTCCAAAGGAATTCAGAAGGCAATTGTAGATCTTATGTCCCACTGTGCCAAGTTCTTCAGAGAAACTACAACATGTAACAGTTCATTTCCTAGAGATGCAGCCATTTGTATCAAAATCAAACTTCCATGATGCTTATTTTACTGGCCAAAGCCTGGAAAAATAACTGGTTAGGATATTACTCCCAGAATCCCTGGCCAGCATGACCAGCGATCATTTTGACTCAAAGATTCTGGGTGCTGGAGTTGTTCAAAAGTAATCTTTCCAAACTCTGGTATGAGAGATGTTATATAACAGCCATGCAACCATCCCAAATGGTATCCGGTCTTACCCATGCTGCTGGACACACTCTGGACCTTGCCTTCTGTGCTGGATGAGACGGTGGTGATCCAGAAATGGAAGTACTTTCTGTAGTTCCATTGTCATAAGTAGACCACTTCCTGGTCAGGTTTACATTTACTGAGACTCAGAGCCTCTGCAGGGGTGAGGGACCAATTATGATAGTCTTCTTCAGGAGGCTTATGGATCTGAATGGATTCATGATGGCACCAGTTCCTTGGGACATCTGACTTGGCTGTGGTGACACATGCCTTAGTTATATCTCAACTGGATTGCTGTAATGCACTATATGTGGAGTTGCCTTTGAAGAGTGTTCAGAAATTTCACCTGGTCCAAAAAGCTGCAACCAGGTTAATAACAGGTGCTGATTACAGGAAGAACACACCACCCTTGTTGCAATAGCATTATTGAGTGCCAGTCTGTTTCTAGGCACGATTCAAAGTGCTGACATGACTTAAAGCCCTATAAAGCTCAGGACCAGGCTATTTGAAGGACCATATCCTCCTATGTGAGCCTTCCCAATCTCTAAGATCTTCAGGGAAGGCAGTTCTCTCTATCCCACCACCTTCACAGGCATGGCTGGTGTGAATACAGGAGAAGTCCTTCCCTGTGGCTGCTCCTACACTTTGGAACTCCCTGCCTAAGGAAGTTAGAATGGCTCCTTCTTTGTTTTCCTTTTGGTGACTGGTTAAGACCTTTCTTTTCCAGCAAGCATTTGGAAACTGATTTTAACAAAAATGACTTTTATGGTACTGTACTGTTTTTAAATTTTCTTTAAGGCTAGATATTAAGGGGTTTTGATTCTGTTGCTATTCAAAACTGTTTTAATCTTGATTTTGTATGTTTCTAATCATACACATTTCATTGTATTCTGTCTTTTTGTAAGCTGCCTTGAGTCCCAGCATGGGAGAAAGGTAGGATATAAATAAAATAATAGATGGATGAAACGTGACTGTGATGTTCAGCCTCATTCAAGAATGCATATTTAATATATTTAGAATTCAAGCTTAAACTCTAGTGCACTCCTAGTAAAGAGATTCAATTTAATCTGAACAGCAGAGCTCCTCATGAAAGCCTTCTAGAATAGAAACAAAACAAAACACCTCAATTTTCAACTTGACCTTCTGACTGCATGAAAAACACAAGCTTTGACCCATATGCCATAATTGGCAAATCCTCTTGATGCCATTAATCTAGGCTGGGGTGTTAAGTTTCACTGAGGAATAAATGTTTACGTTGTGGAACTCTGGAATGGAATATTCTGAAGTGCTCAATTTCAACCTGAGCTGTTCTGCACAATCATTCAATTGGAGAAATATTACTCTGAAAATCTTTCATGCTCTCAAGGACAATGACCGCCAGGCCTTTAAACTCCTTTTTATAAAGCAAGCAATGTATTTATAAACCTGATATTGTGTACTTGGAGAGACTAAAATTGTGATTAGAGGAGAATGAAATTATGCTTCCTGAGAGCATTCCATATACTATGATATAGAAAGATTAGAGATACATAATCTTCTGACCTATTTGTCTTGTTGATTCGAATTTCTGCTTATCCTTGGAGAACTGAATTTGCAACATATTCTTCAGATGGTAAACTCCTGAGTTGCAACAAAGCTTTCAAAGAGAGCTAAACCTTACAATGTCTTTTAGAAAAGTTAGCAATTACAATTAATACTTAAAAGTCAATAATTAAGGTTAGTGCTGGAGAAAGCTTATTAATTAACTGATAGAGAACATTTATTAACTAGTAATATAACTAGCAATATACTATTTCTCTTTAATGTACATGTGATTAGTAGTTCTTCAGGATATCTGAAGTCTTCAAGCATCATAGGTATATCTTTCAAAACATATGTTCTGCATTTTTTCCTGCAAATTTAGGAAAAGCAGATTACTATTCTGCCAACTAAATATGGACCATCCACAGAATACATACACATGCACACATATTACACATTAGCCAGACAAAATGGTTTCACTGCCTATATTATTGTGCTGTGACACAGCCTGTTTACATGTGGATAATAGCCTGCACCCAATGTTTCATGAACATACAGAGAGACACTCCCACACCAGCAATACCTCTCTGTTTTGTCCACCTTCTTTACTAATTTTTGTACTATTTTTGCAACATATTCATTTGACTCCATTGTATAACCTGCAAACCAATTAGTTATGTTCTCATCATCCAAGTGTACTAAATTATGATCATCAGTCATCTCACAATGATGCACTATCCAACAAAGATTTTATGTATTGCAGCCTGTCCCAGAGATGCATGGTCCAATTAAAATATATGATTAGAAACCATGTAAAGAAATATGCCTATGCTAATCTCATACATGTTTCACTCAAGCCACTAGAGTCTAATGATCTACTGACTAGATCATCCAGGTCGAAAGATCTTGTATGATTCCCTAATTTTATACTTTTCCAAACATATATACTATAGGGAATCAGGGGAACCAAGATAGATAGATAGGTAGACAGACAGACAAATAGATACACACACACACACACACACACACATGGAACACCTCTATAGAGGTTCTCTGTGTGGGCCAGTGGGAAGCTGGAAACTTCCTTGTCAGTGAGTCAGCAAATCCATTCTGGGTTTTAGTCTCAATAAATAAATAATCAGAACTACAAGTGCACTATCTAAAGTATGGAACTTTTGCAGGGGCATAGAGTTCAGCATGTTGGAAAGCTGCTATAAAGTTCAGACTAAAGCTGAGAGCAGATTTACTGCCCCACTGCCATGGAAGCCACCAACCACCAGGACTATAGGTGATTCATACACAATGGAATAACTCTTTCATCTACTTTTTGAAAAACATAAATTCCTCTTTCTTTTTACCTCACCTGCATTGTAACAGCTGTTGATTAGAGCCTTAGGCTTACCTACATAGTACAATCCCACCACTCAATATAGGGAGTAAAATCATTCACATTGGGCATCCATAAGAGTACATGTTTACACTCTAGGAAGACGAACTATGTGAGAGAAGACAGGCTCCCCATCTGTAGTATGGATAGTTCCTCTGGCTATTATTATTATCAATATCTTCATCACCACCACCACCATCACCATCACCATCATCATCATCATCATCATCATCATCAACTAAATCCTGGTTTTTGCCAGGTTGGGACTCAAAGCATCCTACAACAATTAAAAAGACATCTCATGAATCACAGCACAACCCAGAAGACAGTCGAGGGAGGATTTTACCGAAAATTCAAAAAGAGCTCAAGCAGAGCAATAAATAAGCAGAGCTCAGAAAGCATCCTTACCTGTATGAATGCAAAGGGAAGCCATTGAGGAAAGCTTTGTCAACCAGTCCAGGTCCAGTCTGAGAAAAAAAATCTAGCAAGAATTGCCAACAAGGCAGAGGTCTGAGATGCAGAAGTCCAGAAGTAAGAATGCCGGCTAGGAAGTAGACAAGTTCCTTCCAGTCACCAGCCCCAGGAAATGCTATCTATTTAATAGAAGGCATGTATCACTATGGCCAGATCTGATGTCTCAAGGAATGGGCACAGCTGATGTACAAGCCTTAATTGTATAAATGCACTCCTGGCTATTGCTAAAACCTGGGCTTCCAGGCTCAGAACTGAATCCAGGAGCACCTTCAGACTATGAACCTGCACTTTCAGGGAGAATGTAAGGCTGAATCGGTATTTATGGATCTGTCTTTTGACTGACCAGGAGCGCCTCCATCTTGTCTGGATTAAGTTTCAGTTTTCTTCACCCTCTTCCATCCATTGCTGATGACAGGCACTGGTTTAGGACTAAAACAGCTTCCTTGGCTTGTGTTGGAAAGGACTAATAAAGTTGGGTGTCATCTATAAAATAATAGCATTTAACTCCAACATTCTGGACAACCTCTACCAGCAGTTTCATGTAAATGTTAAGTTGTATAGGTGAAAGAACTGAGCCCTGAGGGACCCCATATGCCAGAGGCAAAGTGGTCAAATAGGAGGCCCCCAGCACCACTTTATGGGTTCACCCCTCCAGAAGGAACAAAACTGCTGTTAAAACAGTGCTCCCAAGTCCTGCCCCCCAACCTCTCCCAGCATTTTCATGTGAATGTTAAACAGCACTGGGGATATAATGGCACCTTGTGATATGCCATATAACAACTCTTTTTATGAGGAACAGCTATCCTCAAGCACCATTATCTGGAACCTGCTCAAGAGATAGGGCCAAAACTACTTAAGCACAGTGTGTTTGATTCCCAAACTCTTCAGGCATTCCAGAAGGATACCATCATCAATGGTATTAGATGCCACTGAGAATTCCAACGGCATCAACAGGGACACCCTCCTCTTGTCAATCCTCCAGTGAAGATCATTTACTTTGGTGACCATTGTGGTATCAACTGCATATCCTACTTTGAAGGTGGTTTGAAATGGATTTAGGAAGTGTGTCTCATCCAAGACTGCCAGAAGTTGGAAGGCAACAGCCCTCTTAATCACATTGCCCAGAAAAGGAAGATTTGATATTGGTCTATGTCCAGGGGATCTAGGGAGGGCTTTCTAAAAAGTGGTAGCACCATTGCTTCTTTTAAGCAAGATGGAAAACTTCCTCTCTGAGGGGAATATATTGTAACTGAGATCTAATTGTATCTTTTCTCTGGACAACCAGCCAAGAAGGACAGGAATTGAGAGGACAATTTGTCTTCCTTATTTGCCCCAGCAGCTTGTATACATTAGCAGTACTCACTTAACTGAAACTGATCCAGTGTAATCCTACTTACGGAGTTGCTGGGTATCTCATGTCAATTTCTGCTATAAAGACAGCATCTATGTCCCCTCTTATCTGAAAGATTTTATCTGTGATGTGATAATTAAAAGCATCACAGTGAACTGCTGAAGGCTCTGGAATTGGATTCAAGAAGGAAGGTACCTGAGTTTGGCTGGTTACAAATTTGCAGATACAATATGTGCAGAGAAAGATTTCTTCACTGCATTTATTGCCACCTTCTAGGAACAAAGCTGTTCTCTACATCATGTCTGTCAGATGTAAGTTGAGTTTTCAACCAACTGCACTCTAGTTGCTATCTTTCCATTTCAGCTCCCTGAGGTCCTCTGTATACCAAGCATCCCAATTAGAAATGAGTCAGAGAGGACGCTTGGAAGCAATCATGTCAATAGCCCTAGTTCGATCTTTATTACCTCTATTGACCAGGGCTTCAACAGGATTGTCAGTAGTACCAGCCAAAAAAAAAAAAAATCCTCTAAGACTTTCCTGAATCCTGAAGTATCCATTACCCTTCAATGGTGGACCATCTTAATAGGTTCACCACCTCTGCAAACACAGATATTTCCTGTCCAGGAAATGATCTGTCCATGACAACTCAGATGTATTAATCTCTACCCACAGGTCCATATGCTCTGAACTGAAAACAAAACAAAAGGTGTGAACTGCTGAATGTGTGGGCCCTGAAACCAGTTGGGATAGGCCAATGATTCTCCTAAAAATATGACCAACACTGAGATGTTGAAGTCACCCAAGACCATAAGTCTGGGTGACAGCAACTCCAAGACCAGTTTTGTGAGCTTGGACAGGGAATCTGATGGGTAACAGAGTGGCAGTAAACAAACAGAATACTCAGTCTATGCTTGGTCTGAAGACTCAGGTGTACACATTCAATGTGGTTCAACTCTCCAATAGATAACCTGCTCTGGTTAAGATGGTCTTTATGGACCATAGCTATTCTGCCCCTCTACCCACTTTCCCTCACTTGCCCACAAAAGTATCCTACTGGGAGAGCCTGAGCCCATTTTGGGTGGCTATCATCTCCCAGACAAGTTTCGGTAAAGCAAGCCAGGTCAAAAAGCTTTTATATTCACTCTTTCACATATTTCTTTTGGCACAGTAATCACAGCTCTTGTTTGTCTTAATTATCCCAACTCCAAATGCAAGCGTTACTTTCACATATACAAAGATGTGGAAAACTGGGAAAATATCTTCCAGATGTTGTTGGACTGCAGTTCCCATCATCTCTATTCAGCTTAGTTAATGATAAGAGTTGCAATCTAACGATATTTGAAAGTTCATGTTATCCACATCCTTGGCTTACATAATTGATACATGATACAGGTTATAAGTTTATCCTTTCTTTAACTGTGGGATTTCTTGTGTTTCATGAAGAAACACAAGTTGTATTTGTTTTTCTCATTTTGTTAAATTTTCCTTAGTTTGTATTTTACTATGGGTCTTAGCTTATGCTTCTGTTTGTATATTAATAATTGAAAGAAGAAAAGATGGATAAAGGACTTACATGTGACTGCTACTTTTAATACCAGTCCCTGCACTGCCTTTTCATTTTCTTACCTCATCAAAGTAAAGCTTAAGCCAATGCCACTCTAAGTTACTTCTAGTAAATTAGGCTTTGTTTTAAGCAACTTGAAAGGGAAAACACAATGTAGTCACAAATGCCAATATTTCTAATATTCATACACACACACACACTCTCTTACTTCTTCTCTCTCTTAATCTTTCACAAAAAGATTACCTAGCTTGGAGATTAGGAAAAGACGTTTGGTTTGACAATGATAACTGCAGTGTGTATCAACTGATCCAGAATGTTTCATAAATATTGTTTAAATTGCACAACTTGTAATGGTAATTCAATATTAATCCAGAGGAGTTCTGTGTACAGAACACAGAGCACACTAGACAGTATTTGCAAACATTGCAGGTAATCCAGTTGATAGCTAATCAATAAAATAGATTGGAAGCTTCATGGAAAGAAGTATATTTAAGGAAGATGGTTAACACACCAGACTTCTTATTAAACACATCACCTGAACTCAGTAGAATTACTTCTGAGTAGACATCTATAGCCTCCAATTCATATTTTGTATAAAACACATACTTTATACACAATTTGTATTAAGAGAAAGGTATTTTATATATTTGTTATTACATTTTTAATGCCAAAAGGTATATTTGCAAAATTATTTCCTCCTCCAGTTTGAGACTGCCAGTTCTTGATTTAGAGACAATGCTCATTGCTTTGAGATGTTTGTAACTACAAATGTGACTTCTGCTTCAATTTCGCACATCTCCCTTTCATTATGTAGCAATCAAGTGTCTTGCACTATTTTCCTTGAGAAAAATGAAGATAAATAGACCATCAGATGACATAGAAAGATGACTGTATATCTGAAAAAAAAACCTATTATTGCTGAGACATGTTAGTAATAACACTTATTGCCTTTGTCTAACAATAACATTGGTCAGTTTCTCTTTCTCCTACTCTTCAGTTTGTTAAACTTCAAATCATCTCCACCCTAAAAACAAAGACATTTGCAAAAATTGGCAAATTCTTCCAAAATTAACTGAACTGAAAATCTCCCATCTCCTTTCTTGGCCCAATCCAAGAGGCATAGCTACTCCCAACATGGAGAGAAGTATGTTGTAACTTCCCACCAAATAGCTATGAAACATGAGGGACCTATCAGATAAAAAAGGAGATGACAACTGTCACTCAGCACTAACATGGCTGAACAAACATGGATCTAAACATAGACTTCTAAGAATTAAGCTCTGGAACTCTGAGTTAGATAAACAAATGTGTTAGTGCCGATTTTCCTATACTATTAACTTTTTCAGTCTCAAGCGGCTTCTGTCTTGAATGTGAAGAAGTTGTGCATTTTGTGAATTCTTTAAAAAAAACACTTTCAGTTGTTTATGGTAAGAATCTGCAAAATGCACAATTTCTTCAAAATATTGTGCCTTACCTACCACTATCACAGAACTAATGCAATACATCTTGATGTATCCTTTGTTTATCAGGTCAATGCAATCATCGTAACTACAGAAACAGTAGCAGGTAATCTCTCCTGCAGACCCCAATCCTAAAAAATAAAAGTCCTGTAAAGGAAGGCAGAGGGGTTTAAAAATCCCAAAACTAACATGAAGATCACAGTGGTTTTAAACTGCTCTTCATTTCCTTCTCTTTCTGTTATTTTTACTACAGCTAAAACTAGGAATGTTCTCATACCTTACTTTAGGTAGATATGATTATCTGGCAAGGTTAGTATTGTATCTGACAAGAAAGAGAACAAGAATGCTCAGGATAAAGTGATTAGCAAGTATATTTTCAAATCTTAAATTACAGTGATTGGGAAATTCTAAAAAAAAATAGGTTTTATTTTCTCTTTCTGTTCCAATGTTGTGCTGAGTTTCTTAGCTGATGTCTAGCAGCAATAATAACTTGTTGTTTTGCTGTTTCAAGTAAACCTGTTTTTTCACTATATTCCCAAGACTACTTGAAGCAGGATAAAATAAAACCAGCTTCTCTGGCTTGTTTTCCCTCTGCACTTTTTTCTTCACCCAGTTTGATAGATGCTTATAACCTTGAACGTTCATCCACATCAGAATCAGCTTCAAACATTCTGATACTTGCGTGTTGCTACTTATGATACTCTGGTGCCTCATTGACCTTATATCACAGTGAATTTTTTCCCCTGGAGTACCACATAGAAACAGTTGGAGTGTGAAGTTCAACAAAATAAGCTACTAACATTTTTTTTAAAAAAAAATGTGATGAAATGAAACTCTTCAGCAGCAAAACATTATCAGAATAACAAGCAGTATGTCCTTGCTTCGGCACTTCAATGGAATAATTGAGGAAAGGCCAGCCAGCCAAGATGTGGCCTGTGGCATTAAGCACCAATATCTTGAATGGGTTGAGGTGCTTTATGGTGTTATCGAGCACTTCAGTTACAAGTACTGAGTTACATCAGACTTCCAGCATGTCCAGAAGGTAGCTGACAAGTTTACATGTCCGCCATTATCAAAAATTTATGACAGCAAGACATTTCCCTCCAACATTTCCATGCTTGTTGTACTTCCACAGGCATCTTCTTCAGATAAAAAAATGGCAGGAGACCAAAGCATGCAATACAACACGGGCCATTTCTGCACTAGACAGTTATAGCGCTATTATTCCACTTTCAACATCCTATGGAATCCTGGGGTTTGGAGGTTTGGGAGGGGCCAATGGCCCCTTGTGAAATTGCAAACCCCAGGATTCCATAGGATGTTGAAAGTGGGATAATAGCACTATAACAGTCTAGTGCAGAAATGGCCTTATTTAGGCTAAACCTCAAAAAGTGGCACTCAGATCCCACTGTAATCAATAGGACAGAGTGATTATGAATTAATTCAAATTCCATTGATTTTTAATGAGAAGAAAGGGTAGGGTTCAATTTCTTGCTTGGCCAGGAAAACCCACTGGGTGACGTTGGTACACTCTCAGCCCCAGAAAACCCTGTGATAGATTTGCCTCAGGGTCATCAAAACTCAGAAACAACAGCAACAATCTTCATCAGCATCTACTCCTTTATTTAATGTCCTGTCACATCTCAATAATGCACAAAATTTTATTTCCTTAGTTTTAATCCAAACTATTTTTTTTATATTCTTCAGTGTGCATAAACTTTTAAAACAAGTCCTTCTTCCTATAGCAAACTGTTGCTTGATGGGGAAAAGAGGTACAAGTTAGATGAAGAGCTTCTTGCTTTATTACTTCCATCGAGTAATTGAAGTAAGCTGCAACTGCATAGGTCATCAACATCACTTTCTTAGGAAGTAAAGAAATGGAGTAATGAAAATCATAAAATACTCTCTTCAGTGCTACCCAAGGAATTTGTTTTTGAAGCAGGGATTTAAACAAGTACCTTCCAGATCCACATTGTAGCTCAGGGATAGACGAAGTGTGGCCAAGACCTGCAGCCATGTGTCCTTTTTATGTGCCTCCCTAGAGTCTCCAAAATGTTTATTACTTTTTTTAAAAAAAGAAATAGGTATGGTTTGCAGCCAAATTAAGCAACAAACAACTAACTACAATATAGCCTATGAGGAAATATAGGCCCTTTTCGCACGGGCCTTTGCTCACGCGACAGCCCCGTGAGCCTCGCAGGAGTGGGAGCATAGCTCCGCACAATGCACTCCCACTTCCGCCGGGCTCACGGGGATGAAGCGGCGCGAGCGCGGGTTTTTTGATTTTCGTGTCCAAGCAAAAATCACCCCGCGCTCACGCAACGCTCCCGGCGCCCACCCGCACTTACCTTTCGTGCGGAGCCTCCGGGAGCCGGCCGGGTCGTGCTTCCTTCCCTCCACCCCTGCGGAAGGAAGGAGCGGGGTGGGGAGCTAGCGCGACGGACGCGACGCCTGCTTCGTGCGCGCGCACACAGGGGGGGACGCGACGCCACCCGCTTCGCGCGCGCGGGGGAGGAATCTGGCGCGAGGTCTCCCACTTCGCACAGGGGGGAGGGCAGCTTGCGCGGCAAGCCTCCTTCGGTGCCGCTTCCCCGCTCGTTCCTTCACCTGCGGAAGGAAGGAGGGGGAAGCGGCAGCCTCCCGGAGGAACCTTCTTGCGCATGCCGGCCTCCCCCGCTTGCGCTAGAAGCCTCAGTGCGAAAAGGGCCATAATGAACAATGAGATATCATAATCAATATTATAGTTAATTTAGTTCATTCTATTTCAGTATTAATAGTCAATATGATGTTCAATACCATATTAATTAAAATCAATTTAAGAACATTTAACGCTTATATACTATTAAATCAAATATAAGTAAGGGTTATTTCTTATTAATGAGTGAAGTAGATTTTAATGAATTCAGGAATATTTAATGAAAAATAATGTTTAATTGAATTCAGCAACTTTTAATTGAGTTCACATATGTGCAGCTAATATTTATGTATTTTTAACCTAAGATAAATGTTTAAGAAACTAAAAGGCATGAAAAGTGCAGCTCTTGAGCACTTATCAACCAGAAAAATGATTCTGTCTATGGCTCTATATCCGAAACTCTATGGAATAAATGGTCATATTATTATTCAAATACACAGTGTGTTCATATGTGTGTGTGTGTGTGTGTGTAGAGAGAGAGAGAGAGAGAGAGAGAGAGAGAGAGAGACCCAGGAACCTCACAAAACTTGTCACTTCAGAACAGGCATAGAAGCATATCTAGTAAGCAGAAAAGTTCTTCTGTGGCATTTTTCTGTCAAGACTTCATAGAGTTCAGATTGAAACCAGAAGAGTGGATTCCCAAGACAGGTACTTCACCAGACCTGACATCTAACAAAGACAATAAGCAAAAGTTCCTAAAAAGTAGGTGTGCCACTTGCCTGCAAGCAGTGTTCAGTTACCACATTAGGTTCACAAACCCCTAATTGGTCGCAGTGGAGTTATCCTGGTTGCCTCAACAAATTCCCCACTAAAATGATAGTTAGACTGCTATTCTTTCCCAGATTCCAGAGAAACAAAGCTAATAGTAAAAGAGAAGATGATAACCAAAGAGAAAGAAAAATCTCAGGACCATTTTAATTCTCTATAGCCACTTCCTGAATGGCTCTAACCCTGCTCTAACCCCGAGGAGCTCTGGTTCTCGTTCCTTCTCTGCCTAGAAAAGGGAAGGTCTTTAAAACTAGCTGACCAGAAGCCTCACATCCTGGCCCCAATCGCTTGGTCAATTTTCTTTGTTACCACTATTCCCTGTTCTGTTTCTGTGATTTCCAAGGAAGGCAGTGCCCCCAAGATTAGGACAGGGTTAACAGTTTGCTGGGCATCCCAGGACAATGGGGCTGCATCTTGGCTTTCCAGATTGCAAATATCAACCCCACGATGTGCCACTAGCAGGTACCAGTCAATTGGTAGCTGCACCATATCTGTAATTATTGGGACATTTATACAGTGGGCCCTTCTTACCCACAACTTCCACATGTGCAATTTCTAACTTGTGTGAAGTGTTGTATCCCTATTATTAAAATGGCAGCGATGTGCGCACAGATATGCTAAAGTGTCCACAGACATGTTACCATCATTGGTTAGAATGGGACATGAGTGTTCATAAATTCTGCTATTTGTGGGGGTTCCTGGAATGGAACCTTTGCATACACAGAGGGTGTACTGCATTTGTATTTCATTGAAACAGAAAACCGGACAATAATATTGCATGCTTTGACAGGCAGACCCAAATCCATTCCCCCTTTTGGCCTGTATCACTGATTTTCACATTTAATGAGATGGTCAGAAAAATATATGCTGGTGTGGTGACAGTGCGATTGGCTTCTGCCCTGAGAAGTTATGATTCAAATCTGATTTAACAGAGAGTTATAACCTCCATTTGAAGGCTGCTGAAAAACACCAGTGACAGCCCTCCACATAACAGAAACAGTACTTAAAAACCTCTAGTACAGTAGCCTCATATGTCTGTACCATCACTAAAACAGTGACTGTAGTCACTCAAGCTATGCTATTCTGATAGGAAGATGCAGAATATATACACACGAAATATTTTCCTCTAACCAGCCCTCTTATATGGAACAATATCCATTTCATTTTGAGAACATCATGGATATGACTTTTCATCTTTACTGCTATTTTAGGATCTCATTACTGATTCTTTCCCCAGAGTAGCAACATGAGTGATCCCAGTTTATTAGCGACCATAATGTAAACGGAGTGACACCACTATTAGATTTGGCTATGTGATTACATCAAGGATGATAAACGAAGCCAAAAATCAAGGTAATGTTGCTGAGGTCAGCAACACAAACAATAAAGCCAGTTGTTGTTGTTGTTGTCTGCCTTCAAATAATTTCTGACTTATAAAGCAAACCTATCGCAGGGTTTTTCTTGGAAAGAGTTATTCAGAGGCAGTTTGCCCTTGCACAAGGTCACCCAGGGAGTTTCCATGGCCAAGTGGAGATTTGAACCCTGATTGCAAGGGCCCTAGTCCAACATCCAAAGCACTATACCACACTGGTGCTCACAATCAGGCCAATTAGAGCTCCTATGCTGAATTTGTTAGAGTTATCAACTGTTGCATGCATATATTGGCTAATTTCTAGTCTGCACATTCGCTAACTTCCTGTTTATTCCTACACCCACTCTCTTCCTCAATCACTCTAACCTGCAGCCATTGTCCTCTTATTTTTCTGTGCTTTGTAAGATCCTGTGTTTTACTATGAACAAGTATTATTAATAAAGCTATGATATATTTTTACAAAAAATATTGCTCATTTCTTTCACTATTAGACCCTGTGATTGCTGTTTGACTTCTGCCTTGCCACATGATTACTCTGCTTGAGATATCAACTACTATCTCTCATTTTTCCTGACAGAATGGGATCACGTCACAGGGGTGCAAAGGCAAATAGGGAGCACTCCTCAAAGAGTGAGATTCACCCTTTCTGAAAAAGGTTGCACTTTTCCTGCAACTCCAGCTGTAACCTGACTTGCCAGTAGTCATTTACACTGTGTGTCTTCACTTTTATAATATGGTCTGTGTGAAGCTTGCCTTGAAGAGCATTCAGGAGGGTTAGCTGGTGCAGCATGCTGTAGCTAACCCACTCACTAATGGGGGGTTAGTCTTTTTACCAGAATACTGGAAGACCTGTATTGGTTGGCAAAAGCCCTTAATGGCCTGGTGATCTAAAGGACCACTTGTTTTGTTATAAAAGTCTCTGAACCTTAAGAGCTTGAGGAGAGACTCTCTTGAGAAGAGCAAAATCTATGGAGACTTCCTTGACGGGTACCGGAGAGAGTAGCTTTCTCCAATGGTATTCCCACATATTGTTTTTTGCATTTTTGAAGGGGGATTAACAATTAAATTTTTTTATTAAGGTTTGGTGGAGGTTACACAACAAAAACTGGCTATTTATAGATTCTGACCTACTCAACTTTCTCCTTAGTATCCCTACATACATAACTGTAACTACAGTTAACTCTACTACATGCAATTCACTCACACTTACATGTACATGAGGAAGGGAACAGAGAAGATGATATTAGTTGAACAGAAGTTTAAACAGTATTTAAACCGTTGTGAGCTGTGTTCTGATAGCTAGTGCACAATAATGACATCTTCATCATTAGGAACCAGCTATTAGAACTCAGGCAGTGAAAACAATGCTGCTTACTTGGCTTCCCCTGCTATACCACCAAATCATTTGGAGGACGAGCTGATTATGGAACACTGTAGCCTCCCCAATCCTTGCTCAGTCATCACTCCACTCTCCTAAAGTCACACAGAAGATTGCTGATAGAGGGTCATGGCAAGTTATGGTCTTCCCAAACCTTGCTCAGCTTCACACTCCTACTACACCATCACTTGAAGAGTTTCTTCCATGTCCCTTTACTCATGACATGCTTTCAGAAGTATATAGACAACTGGCAACAAGGAGAAATACATTCATTTTCACCTGTAGGAATAAATGATCTACACAGAACATCCCTATGATGTTTATTGATTATTAATTTTAATATTTTTATTAAATATTATTTATTATTTTGATATATATTATTTATTATTTTATTGCTCTTTTTATGGTTTAAATTATTTCATTATTTTTATGCTTTCATTTTTCGCTTAGTTTTTAATTCTGTAGGCAGTTTTTTTGAACATGGTTTTTCTTTTAATAGAAGGGTAGGGCAGAAATGTAATGTCTAACTAAATATATTTGGACATATGCTGTGGACATTGAGGGCAAACAAAGCTAATTAAGGAAACAATGTTCTCAATCTGAATCCTCTCACTTTTTGCCCTTTTGAAAAACATCACCTGAGAGATGGGGCTGACAACTGAAATTCCGCTCAAAATGTAAACTGTCATCAGCTTCCAAGAAATACCCTCTCATTCAGTCCTGCAAAATTTTGGCTTAAATCTCTTCTGAACTGTAATCAGATTAGATTCTCAGGTTTTTCCCACATTCTTTCAAGCATTTTGTTTGGTCATCGTGAATGGTTGTTGCTTCTTAACTACATTTGTCCATAAATGTGTGTGTGAGAGAGAGCGGGGGAGAGGGAAAGCATGTTGCAGAATAACTGCAGATGTGCACATTTTTAAGGAGGAACTGGGGAATAATGAACACCTAGATCAAAAATGTAGAAATCTAGAAATAAAGTTGATTTGGAACTATTAGATATATATACTGGATATACATTTCTTGTGTTATTATGATAACATTTATCCGTTCTATTTAACATGTTTTAAGTGATTTAAAAGAATTTGGTAAAATATTAATTCATAACATCTACTCATAATTAATAGGAATTATAATACTTTAGAAGCCAAAAGTCTTCCATGTTCTCATCCCATTGATTTCAGAAGAATTATACCAAAGAATTGTTTATCAGTTCTGACTACTCACTGTACATTGCTGTGTACATTACAGTGTGTAAATATTCAAGAGGCTCTGGAACAGCATTTAGGGCAGTTCAAAAAGGACAGAAAGCATCACAACTCCTGTTTGAGGTGAACCAGATGCAAAATGGAACAAAAGTTTAATATGAAAGCTAACAATTTGGATGCCTTCTGTTGATGCTCAATGTTTCCCAAACTTGGCAAAAGAGAAGAGCAGTGAACAGCAAGAGCACCAAATAGTACAAAGTAGGTGTGATAGAACCTGATCACATGAACTGATACGGATTCAGTCATTTTCTGCCTAACCTTCTTTCTTTTGACAAAAGATAGTTGGGGCATGTTTGTATTTTTTCTTTTCAAAGGAGAAATGTTTGACATTCCCTCTGGTAAATTTACCCACCCTTGTTTTAATGGTACCAAAACAAAGTTTCCATCTACACACTGTAAGAGAAGGAGTAGGATATAATAAGGCTTTTCAAGGTTGCCTCAGGAAAAAAGAAAAAAAGGGAAAAAAAGAGAACCCCAAGAATATACTGGTAGTTCTTATTCCCATAAAGTTAACAGGCAAGACTCTCCAAATGTAAAAACTTTCTTAATAAGGTACAGTTATTCAGTAATTCTAGGCACAGAGGGGAAAAAAATGTTGAAGGGGATATATTTATGCTTCACATGTATTGACAGTCTTCCGACCACATTTACTGCCTGACAACAGGAGTTTTCACGCAAGGCAGTTCTCCAGATCCGGCTTTTGAGTTGTATTATGACCACATCAAGATCAAAAACTCTACCATTTTCTGCTTCTATACCAATTACATAGTTGCCAGCTTGTCAGAAGTGATGGAAATATTGTGTATACCGTTAATGGCATTGTGGTGATATGTAGATACCAGTGACATGTGTTTCTGTTTTACAAGATGGGCCACCTTCTCAGCCCACCCACTCAAATAGGGTGAGTTGGGATATCTTACTCACCACAAATTTATTTCAAAGCAAGCAGTGAGTGTGGCTTCCTGTTGGTTAAAGATCTTCAAGCCAAACTATAGGTTTCCCAAATTCAGCTCTGTTAAAGAAAAAGCCTCTCAGATTGTTTTGGCCTCAAATTTAGAGAAGTAGAGATTTCCAGAGGGCAGAGTTTTTTAAAAGCTGTGTAAATGTAAAACACTGCAATTGTTGTTTGAACTTCTGCCAGTATTTTTCATAACCACTAGCATTCCAGACAGTAAAAAAGAAAAAGTTAATTTCCATCTCCACTGTGTGAGGCACACACATACACACAGAAACATATATATTGCCTTCATAATTACATATGATTGGCATTGTCCATGATTCAGCCATATCTACAACAACTTGATCCTTTTAAAATTAGTCTGCAGTACTTTAAGCAAGCTAGATATAGTACAAGTATTGTGGAATGTTTTGTGCCTGAGGGTCTAGGCTACAAAGAACATACTGAGGAATAATATAAGTAATATATTTTTTCATTGGAAGACCCAGTAATTATTTTCTGCATATCTGTAGGGTGCTCTGATAAAATGGAGTCCGTATTTATAGACTGGAGGCTATTACCATTTGTTTATATTCAGATTTCACATTCTTCAAGAGCCTCTGGAGATGTGATGAGATTAAATGTGCAGAAATGGTGCATTTTCCCATAAATTAACATCTGGCATTAAAAGCATGCATATTTGTGAGCAAACATTTTCATTGACAAAACTGAATAAGGATAAACTGCAATCTTGTTTCACTGATTATCAGCTTCAAAACATCCTAATAGCAGATGTTTCAAGCTTGTCTCACACCCCAAATTATAGAAACCTCACCCAACAGCTATGTCATGGTATATCTCTCAATATTTCTGCAAATGTTTTGTGAATTAGGTCTATTAAAATGGCTAAAAGTAAAGAGCTTATTTTATGTGTACCCAGAGGGACCCTTTGATTGCAGGAATATCACTCCACCTTTGCTATGTTGCAAATGGTTTGACTTGTCATTAAACGGGAGATGCTGCTGAGAAATATAAACACAGAGAAAATACACATGAGTATGCAGAACTAGTTACAAAGTTCTCACCTGAAACTTCTGTGCATATAAATAGCGAGGACACTACTGCAGTTGTCTAATTTAAAGTGTTATGGCTTCAATCCAGAGTTCCATGTCTATGAATTTAAGAGTTCTTTCTATTTGTGGAAGGACTGGTGATAGAACAGGAGCCCTCAGTAGCAAAAAACTGTGGTGAGACAATTTCTACCTAGGCCTTCTTTTTCCAGAAGCTTATTGAGCACCTCCCATTAGACCAGTAGTTCTTCATTTTCCCAGGAATTTCTTTGTGAATGTTGGAGGTTGAAGGAGGAAGGGAAAACAGGTGAAAACAACCCAATTTCTTTCCATGTTTGGGAAACTTCTATGGAAGAAGTATGGCAGAACTGCATCATATGATCTCTAGATTCAGTTCATAGGCCTAAATCCAATTGCTAGTCTTGAGTACAGCAGTGGGATTTATATAAGCATTGATTTCCATTGAGCAATTGGTTCATTGGGTCTACTCTAGTAGAATAGTAGCCTAATCTACTCTGGTAGACTAGGGACTAGTATTTAAGCCAACTTGTTTTCTTTATGGATCTCATTGATGAACAAATTGTCTCCTTATTGTCTAATTCATTTTGCCCAGCCTTGTAGCTTATGGCCCTTTTCGCACGGGCCTTTTCTCGCGCAACAGCCCCATGAGCCTCGCGGGAGTGAGAGCGTCGCTCCGCACGACGCACTCCCACTTCCGCTGGGCTCACGGGGCTGAAGCGGCGCAAGCACGGGTTTTTTGATTTTCGCTTCCAAGCGAAAATCACCCGCGCTCGCACAACGCTCCCGGCGCCCGCGCGCACTTACCTTTCATGCGGAGCGTCCGGGAGCCGGCTGGGTCGCGCTTCCTTCCCTCCGCCCCTGCGGAAGGAAGGGACGGGGCGGGGCGCTCGCTCAACACGTCCTGCTTCGCGCGCGTGCGGGGGGGCAGACGGGAGGAGCGCCTTTCTCTCTCGTGCGCGTGGGGGGGCGGACGGGAGGAGCGCCTTTCTCCCCATGCACGCGGGGGGGGCGAATGCGAGGAGCGCCTTTCTCTCTCGCGCGTGCAGGGGGCGGACGGGAGGAGCGCCTTTCTCTCTCGCGCGCACGGGGGGGCGGACGGGAGGAGCGCCTTTCTCGCGCGTGCGGGGGGCGATGGAAGGGACAGGCTCCTTTCTCGCCCATGCGGGGGGGGAATGGACAGATGCGCGAGCCGCTGCCGCCTCTGGGAGGCTGCCGCTTCGCCGCTCTTTCCTTCGCCTGCAGAAGGAAGGAGGGGGGAAGCGGCAGCCTCCCGGAGAAGGCTTCATGCGCGAGCCGCCCTCCCCCGCTCGCGCGAGAAGACTAATGCGAAAAGGGCCTATGTCAGCCCCATGCAGTGGCAACTGGTGTCAGTGGGTGGTAAATCTGCTCTATGTTTGAGTCTGAACTTTAAAGGTGTTATTCAGTGTTCTGAGATCTATCCCGCCAATAGCTTCAGCACCTTAAACATCTCCTTTAACATTAGATTAACTGCCCCACTGGAGTCATCAGCCACTGCATATCCTGGGTCCATTCCTCCTCCTTTCCTAAGCCTGCCAACTCTCACCTTCTCAGTCCCTGATTTTGTCACATTGAGCAACTATATTATTCTAGGTAGATGAGTATTGCTTTCTAGTTGGGTACCTGTATCAAATGTACAAATGGTAGACAGACAGATTTAAAACCATCATCCTGTCATTGAAAGCCACCCAGATCCGCAATAGTGCTCAAGCTGGAACTAACCACAGCACAGGATGCCATGCCATTGCCTCTATTGCCAAGAAATAATGGATCTGTTAAGGTCAGGGTCTTTAATAGCTGCAGCATCATGGCATTTTGAAGCTCAAGTGAATATGATAAAGCCCTTCATAAAACATATTAAACCAAAAGGTTGTTGTTTTCCATGCTGTCCATTAAATATATATTACTATGACCTAACTTTAAACAATGACTAATTCTTTATTGGTTATTTTGGCTGTTAGAGAAAAGAGTTCATGCTAGGCCTTTTCAAGATAAATAGTACACTTAAAAAGAAATGATCAACTTTAATTTGCCATGGGGTGATTTAACTGCAGATTTTAAAAAGTTTAAAATTAAAAGAAACAGAAGTAGTCATGCTGTTCCAGTCTCTACCAGAGATGGAAAACGAGCTGTTTGAAACAATGTCCACCTGCTAGTTTAGAGTGGAGTAGCAGAGCTCATTAATGTTTTATTGACATATTTCATACAATAATGTTTGTGTAAAAGGGTTTCACTGCAACAGATTGCACAAGTCAGGACTCTGCAGGGCTTCTGCTTAAGAAACCATGCAAGTGGGTGTTTCCTGAAAACGCATAACTCTCGCTTAGATGGACAATAGACTACAAAATTCCAAATTGTGTGGGGTTTTTAAGGAACAAAATCCAGACCTCTTACACAGAGTATAACATTTCCAGAACAGCAAGCCAGCACACCACAGGAATGTGGCCTATAGAATTTTCATAATGGTTCCTCTTCCTTAGATACAAAAAGACTCAGTGCGTAGCATGTGTTCATAGAAAAGGATTTCCAGTTGCCTAGCCATGCTAGTCCATTGCAGTTATGAAATAAAAAGTGTCTTGTGGCACCATAAAAGATAAGAAAACAGTTATGGCTTAGGTTCTGCCACCATAGGAGCTTAAGCCATAATAATTTGATAGAAACCCCTCAGTTATATCTTGCAGATCCTAAGATCTGAAGCTGCCTTTTTCTTGTCAAGTTGTCTGGATATAGATTATTTAAAACAAGCATGCACAATGGCATGGGTTAAGACTATCAGAAGGACTGTATTCTCCTATATGATAACTGCTCAGGAGTCTGAGATTTTGGGGGTGACCTTTCAACATTGTCACCTTCACAGACATGTTTTGTGTGAATCTGTGAGAGGGCATTCCTGATGGCTGCTACTTTGCACTGCTCTTCTTCCAGCAAGCACATTATATTTTATTCAGGCAGGTATTAGCAATTGACTAGATGCTTTAAAAAATGAATTTTCAGTGAATCGATGCTATACTTTCTTTAAAAATAATCAGTCATATTCTATATCAGCTACTAAGTCATGTGTGAAAAACTAAAGTAATGTCTCCTAAGCCCAATTGCTCCCCCCGTCCCAGCACTCCTTAAGAGCCAGCATCTAAATCAGGTAAAAAGAGGCCCATTTTGTTTCCCATCAGTATACGAGGAAGATGATGTTTCCACCTCTCTCCCACAAGCAAGCTAGAATGCAACAAGGACTTGTGACAGGAGTTCTGTTTCCAATTGTCACAGCTACACTCAGTGATGAGATAGCAGGTCAAACCATCATACTTCTTGCAAGTTGATCAGAACTTGAACAGACCTCCTCATCCCAATCTAGTTCCTGACTGTTAAGGAGGGCTGGGGTGGCATTTACATAGTTTTATGGTAAGATTATGTAGTCTTACTGAGTACAGAGCAATTATGGATCTATAACTCTAGGTTATGAATCTGTAACAGCAGTATTGAATGCCAGCCAATGTGCTTTAAATGGGGTTTCACACTATAATTTTTTTAATCATATTTTAGCATTATAACTTTAGTGTGTTTTTATCTGTGTGTGCTTTTGGCTGTTTTTACTTCTTGTCCTGAGCTGTATGGAGCAGCCTGGAGAAAAGTTGGCATGCAAGGCAAATCAATGAATAAATAAAATGGGTCCCTTGGCAACTTCCTCTATGCTCGTGGAGCCCACCTTTCTCTGTCACTCAGTTGATCGGGCCTCAACTGAACATCAGTGACAATATAGCTGTTTCACTATGATCTTGAGCAGGAACACTAGATTAGGGAGACATTTTAACCACATTCATCCAAGGTTGGGTTAAGCTGTTTGGGACTACAAACCACTTTCAAAAATAGGGCCCTCTTTGTGCACATGTGATAGTATTCCATGAGCACTGGCACAGGAAATAGGTAAATATGTGAATAAATAAATGGTATATAAAACACAAAGTATAATAAATGACAGCACAAAAATCTCCATGTTTGAACGATTTTCAGCCCTACAATGAGTCTGATTGCATGCATTTTTATTCAGTTACCTAAGTAACACATAAAATTACGGTGAAAACAGATATGCTGAGATATTCAGTAAGCGACCAGATTAAAAGAAGCAACAAGCAACACTCTTTTCCTTGATCACTTGACCCCCTCACCAATAAGGGGCCTGGAGCAATTAACCCAAGTGAATCATGAATGATTCCAGGCATGCTGGGTGCCTATTTCTTTGCTGCTATTACTGTATGCTATATTTCAGAAGAAGGAATTGGCAAACCACCTCTGAATATTCCTCACCTAAGAAAACCCTAAGAATCCATGGGGGTCACCATAAGTCAACAGGCAACACACATTACAGCCTCTTCTAGGGAGGGTGGTATAGAAATGAGTTAAATCCCCCTTCTCTCTCATGCAAAAATCCTGACCATTCTTCCCACTCATCATATTAGCTTTCACATTGCTTTTCCATCCACCAATATCCCATCTTCTTGCAGAGCCCCCAAAGAGTTCTATTGGGAGCCAGGTGACCTCCATGCCAAAAAGGTTGTCCACCCATGACTCATCTTCATGGTTTCTTTTCCATCTGCAGATGTTTTTCTCCCTTCCTCCAAATTTCCTTAATATAGCTACTTACAGAATCCTGATGTTCCTATCACAAAAATATTACCAAGTCACATCCAAATCTTTGTGGCACTTCAGTGTTCATTTACTATTTCAAGATTCTAACCCCACTACCACTGCAGCCACCAAATCAATATTCTCAGAGCGTTCTGAAAATGTTCTTAATTTTAAATTACATCAACTGCTGCTGATCTGGTTTTCTTTCTACTTTTCTTCCAAGACCTTCATGACTGATTTTTGAGTATTACCTTTTGCATTTTCTTCTTCTGTTCATTTTACCTGATCTGATTGAAGCTGGATTATGTCCTAATTAGCTGTTAAAATCTGCTCCTTATTTTTGCACAAAACAACCTTGAGGATTATCAGAGATTCTTTTCATTCAGTCCTATTTCCAGTTTCCAAATAATGCTAACACTCTAACTCATTAATCTTATCTATCCTTCCTCTATATTTTATTCTCTCTCTCGCTCTCTCTCTGAGCTGAATTTCTGATTTTCTCATTCAATAGGAGGTTAACTCATTCTAAAAAAGTAAATAATTCATTTAATTCCTCCTCGTCTGCTTGTTTGTTTTTGTTACAGTTTTCCCTGTTGCCGTATTGTCAAAAAAATTGTAATTTGTTCTTATTCAACACCTTCATACAAATCAATAGCTTGTTATCTATGAACTGTCTCATGTTCAGTTCACGTGACTCCCATTTTCATCTGATGAAACCAGCAGATATTCTAGGATAACCATCACTTTACCCATTTTGTGATAAAGCTGAAAGCTTGCATTTCTCTCAAGTACACTTGATTTCTGGTTTCACTTTGCTGTGAATGTGCATTTTATATTTTCCAAACCCAATATAAAAGACCGTATCTCCTAATGCGAGCTAACCTGAGTTCTCACATCTTTGGGGAAGAGCTTTCTCTCCATCCTGCCATCTTCACAGCAATAATTGGTAAAGATACAAGAGCGACCTTTCTCAGTGACTATTCTGAGACTGGAACTCCCTCTCATTAAGTGGTCTGGTTAGCCCTCTCCTTTTCATTGGCAGAGTGAAAAGACTTTTCATTTAGGCAGACCTTTAAATGATTGTAATCACATGCCAGAATATTGTTTAAAACAGTGTGTTCTGATTTCATTTTATATGGTTTTAGTTATGCTCGAAATGTATTTTAAAACTGTTTTTAACCATGCCTTTTTAACAGAACTTATGTTTAGTACATTTGTAACAGTACTTTTTTAGCTAAAATTTCCTTTTAAATTCTGTAAGCCTCCTTGGATCCCATAGTACTAGAAAGGTAGAGTGTACATGGGATAAATAAATATGCAGATAAACAAAGGTGGTGTGAGTATTAATGCATTTGCAAAGTTCCTCCCTGCCTGCCTTCTGCCTTCCATTTATCTTAGTGGAAGGGACTACAACCATTGCTACAATAGACAACCCTGTAGGCCATGCTAGGTTATAACCCTGCACCCCCATAACTGGCAGAATAGTGTGTGCAACAAACTACCACATATACTAAATCATTTCAGAAAGGAAACACATACATATTCTTTTCTTTTCCTATAAGAGTGTTGATGGGGTTCCCCAATGTCCTATAATATATGTAAGGCCACATCCTATATTTACAACATATAAGAAATACTAAAGACAGTTTAGGCAGGTTGAAGTTGTCTTCCTCCAAGGAATAGGTTTCCATGCCTGAGCAGAGAATCAAACTGCTCTCCAGGGTCATTGTCCAGTTCTCAAACCACTACATCATGGTTGCTCATGAACAAGCCATAGTGTTTTTTATTAGATGAAGGAATGAAATTTTACAGAACACAAGTGAGAATAATAAGAATGATGCAATTTGAGAGTACACAAAGCATCTATAGCTATGTGAATCTATTCAGGGTCTTAAATATACCTATTACTTAGCTTTGTTTTATTTCTTAACCATACTACATTTCCAGATTTATATATTGTCCTTCATATTGCACAATCCCTTTTATAGGCACACAGTTTTCAAGTGGGTATGGCATAGATATTACTAACCAGTACAAGAAAATGTCTTAATTGAGGATTAAGGCTGGCATCCTTTAGTATGTTACAGTAGAATTGTGTCCAACTAATGCTGTCATAGTCAACTTTTTTGCTCATTATAGAAGGTCAGATTTCTTTACCAACTGTGCATTGAGCAAAATCCCATCCAACTCACCATTGAAACAGTGCACTGCCCAATACATGGATTACCATTTTGTTGGAGAGCAGGGAATTAGTGGGAGATGTTTCTAGCTATTTTCCTGTGGCTAGGTGGGCTGTAAGGACATCAACTGCAGGGACCTTCTGCACATATCCCAAGACACTGGTCCTGCCATTCTTCTAGCATACATCAGAGTTGCCCAGATCTCTAGCTGTTCTAGTTGAATTTCTGGACAGGAACCATTCATCCTCCTCTATCAATCTGGAGGTTTCATCCACAAGAGTCAAAAACATGATAAACACCTGCACCTTTGGTGTGCCTCCTCACACTGCCTGCTATGTCTGGCTACCCTGCATGGTCTATGTTAGTCTTTAAATACCACACGAAACAGTTGGCAAGCATGATCCAAGTCAATGTATTTTGTAATTGCTGCTCATGAAGATTGATGTCCACAGTTATTTGCTGCCCAATCAATTCTATAATCCTCTTCCTAGTTACACTTGCACATTTAAAATCAATAGGTATATATTATCTCTGACATGTCTTATCTTTTCAAATTAAAAAGTATTTTAGTTCTCAGATTCTAGAAACTTCTTCTTCACAAGAAGAAACCTGTCTGGGTTTCTTTGCTGCATATGCAAAATCAACCGTGCAATTCAGCTTTCCAAAAGGCTGAGGTCTCACTGTTAACTTCAGTACTTCATGCATTTGCACTCCCCTGGATCAATAATGCCATCATAATTTAGCATTCTGACAAATTTTTCTGACTTTCTGTGTAACCAGAAAATAATTTGGCTGAGGTCCGACACCCAAGGAGATGGAACAGAACTTTGCACTCACAGTCTGGTATCCTGTTAGTGGCATATGCAAGTGTAAGTCAACTTTATACCCAAGTATAAGTCAATCTTATGTCTCCTTTTGGCTGATATAGAGGCTATTATTTCCTTCCTCTTACTATACAGCTTTTCTGTGCCCAGTGGAGAGTGGTGAGTGATCAGAGAAATGTCTGGTTATATGCCTTTAGTCATATGCAAAATGGTGCACCATCCACTGATACCAAGTCCCAGTGAATAGAGGATGCAATAATTTTCATCATTCCCCACAGAATGGCTGGTGGGGCTGCACCAACTCTACAGTTAGTCCTGGGGTTGTGAATGGCTAGCTATAGTGTAGTTCTACCTATATAACTACTATGCTACACTGAACCATAGAGAATTGTGGCCCAAAAGTCACATAGCATTTATCAACATCATCTTGTTCATGAATTGCAATGTTGTGCAACTGCATGTGCAATCAAATGTGCATGCACAATTTCAGTGAGTGCCTACCTGCACAGTACACAATATCTACCATGTGTACAACTCTCCCCCACAACCTTGAATTAAATGCAGATGTGAACTTATATATGTGTATGGTAACAACAAGATTCTGGCCATTGTCTTTGTCTGACTAGAAGTTTGAACAAAACTGTCACACTCAGCACCATATCTGTTGCATCAGACTTCCATTTATCAAGGATTTTTCCTAATTCAGTGCAGCCATTAGATTGATAGTGAAAAGTGCTCCCATTGTTGGCAGAAGCTTTTATTAACTTTTGCAATATTTGAAGCAGGATAGAAAAATAGAAGAAATAAACACATGAGACAATAAATAGAAGGAGAAAATTGTGAGAACAAGGTATTTCATTGAAGTACAATATTCAGATAGATAAATAATTAAATTACATGTGGCATCCATTCCGGCCAAAGCAAACTTTCCCAAACTCTAAAATAGATATCCATACTCATGCATGACCTGAAGGTACCTCCATACCTTCTCAACTGCATCTGTTCACTAGTGAATTAGTAATGCATTTAAGAAGACCCATTGTGGTCTTAGCTGCCATAATGCAGATTTACAGCTATACAGGGTTGCCCTCAGGGAGAAGAAGTAGCTCTTGTTCTAGTGCCCATTCTAGTTATATACTTGCCAAGATGCTTGCAGTGGTAGTTTTTGCATCAGCCTCTGTTCATCCATCCCTGCAGGGGCTTACGGACTATTGTGCAACTTTTAGGGCGTCCTTTTGGAAAAGCCTTTAAATGTTTCCATGCACATGCAGTGAGAAAGTTATATGTCAACAATGTGCAATTTGTGACAATCTGACTTGCTTTATTTTGCACTGCTAAAGTAACTCCCAACATCTATTTAATATATTTATCCATTCATTGAAACTCATGGACCACCCCCATTCATATTTCCAACTGAACCCTTTCCTGAAAGGTGGTTGGGGGAATAGCATCCTCAAATGCCAGAGACACAATAAATTCATTCCAAAGACCTACATTAACAATTCCAACATACATACCAGATGAATAGCAGGAGAGAAAGAGTAAATAAAATGTCAGCTATGCAAAACAAAAAATCTGACTGGTTGAATTATTAAATTTAAGTACCAAATGACTAATCAATACAACCAGCTTGACCATCTTTACACTTACAAATACTATTCTTTTTCCCCCCCCATGGGCTCCAAGAACAATTTCACTGTCTATAGTACATACCTTCCAATCCAACCTTTCTTCCAACATTAGCCTAGGAAAATAAATTCAAGTTAATATGTGCCTATGTCTCTAATAAATATACTTGAAATTTATTTATATGGATTTCTGTAAAGGCAAAGGACACAATAGCCAAAGCTTTGTTACTCCTTCCACACATTGCATGCTCACACATAGACACACACAGACACACATTTTCCACTCAAAAAGTTGCTTCTGAGGGTGGGAGGATCTCAATAATAGTACAGAGCATGAGCCAGAGGGCTGCAAGAAGTAGGGTGCCCTGCCTTGCAAGAGCAAAAGTACTTTCCACTGAGAGGAAGCCAATACTAAGGATAACCCAGGAAAACATCTCAAGGTCAAAAAGCTGTAGCACCAAATGAACTTCTTTGCATGAGTTGTTTCTATCACCTTTTTTTCCATTACATCTCACTCTTCCTCCAAGAGTTCTGCGTGTTCTCTAATATATAAAAATCAAAGTTTGTGAGTCTTGAGTTTGTCTGTGTCAGGCAGGCAAAGACCTCATATGATTGGCTGCCTGTGAAGATTCTACGGAATACTGGGGCCCTTTTTGCATGCAGTTTCTTTTGCGAGAGGGCCCCTTCAGCGTCGCGTAAATGGGATGACGGTCCATACGATGCACTCCCATTTATGCGACACTCAAGAGCCTAAAGCGGGCCGTGCATGGATTTTTTTATTTTTGACTCTAAGCCTAGAATGCTGTGGGTCACGCAATGCTCCCGGGGCCCTCGCACACTTACCTGCCCTGTGGTGCGTCGGGTGAGCCGGGCCGGTCGCACTTCCCCCCCCAGCGCAGCCTACAACTCCCAGGCTGCACTGTGGAAGGAAGGAAGGGGTGTTCACACGACGGCCATGCGACCGGCAACCCAGCTGCAGGAGAATGGAGGAGCGATGTGAGTGCCTCGCGCAAGAGACTGCTTGCACGAACGGCACCCCCCACCTCCACGGGCAGGTAATGTGTGGAAAAGGCCTGGGTTTGGCAGTTTAGAGAAGGATCTTTAGAATTCCCAGCCGGAAGGCTCTTGGGCTTCAGGCCTGTTGCTATGGAGATGAAGCCTAAAAAGCAAAAAAGAAGGAGGAGTCCAGTGTATTTCCTCAGAAACCCAACCTCCATATGTTAACAACTGTAAATACAGATTGGATTGGGCAATATAGGAAAAAAATTCAGGTATTGAACAAGGCAGTTTGGGGAATTAGAGACACAGAGTCTCAAATCTGTATTTCAACCACATCAAACTCCTAAGGTAAAATGAGGTAATTCCTAAGGTATTTCTAACAAGTATTATCTATGAGAAAATAAAATCCTGGGCAACGCCGGGTAAATACATTAGTGTTTTATATAATCTCTTTTGATCGGCACAAGGCCATGTGCAGCCAATCATATGAGGTGAACAGGACTGATGGCAGAGCAGGACTGCCCTCCTCCCTAAGCAGTCCAAATGTCAGAGGACAAACCACTTTCTCATTCCCAAAGCTTCACCACCCAATGTCACGTAGGTCCTTTTTACCCCTGTTTCTCTATGCCAAATGGCAAGTGGCACTTAGAGGAGTGGTGTGTTTTGTTTTTGTTTTTTCCAGACCTCCACCAAGTTTGCCAGTACTTTAGATCCTGATCAAAATGATGGACTTGGCTTGTGCTCAAAGGAATTTTCCCTCCAAATACCAACTGACTTGCTTGGTAGGTGAGATGACTTTCACGGCACATAGAGGAGTTCCTCTTCCAGGAAACAGCTGCGTTCTGAGTGGTATCACTCCTGTTTCTTTTTTGATTTGGGAAGGAAAAGCAGGAGTAAAGCAGACACAGGCCATTTCCACACTACATTTTTATAGTGCTATTATTCCACTTTCAACATCCTGTGGAATCCTGGAGCTTGCAGATTAGGGAGGGCCATTTAGAATTCTCAGCCAGAAAGCTCTCTGGCCTCAGTAAACTACAAACCTCAGAATTCCACAGGATGTTGAAAGTGGAATAATAGCAGTATAACAGTGTAGTGTGGAAATGGCCTCAGTCATAGTCTAAGGGAACACTCTGTAAAGAACATGTCTGCATCTTGAGCCAGCTTCACTGCCTTTTCTCTTATCTCAACAGAAAAGCTGAATGAACTGTATATTGAGGCTGAAGCTCACTGGTTCTCCTACTGCCTCCCTCTGGGTAGGGTTGCCAAGTTATTTGCTTGGACAGATTTCACTTGCATTCTGGGGATGGCACCCAGTGTCCATTTAGACCATCTTCTGGCCTGTATTTTCATTAAATGTTTTCATTAAAAAGGGGAAAAAAGCTTTTCTAAAACCTAAAGACACAACGGTGACCATTTTGCTGGTTCCAGGACTTGATACCAGACTAAACAACAGCTACCAGTGATTTAAAGCAGCCTTTTCACGGTGTGTGAAATGTGTTAAGAGAGCCTGAGCTCATTATTCAAACTTTCATAGAAAAGAAGTAGTGAAAACCTCAGTACCAAAATAGGACTGTATGTCTGAAGAATATTGAAAATTCTGAATGTGAGCAATCAATCTGAACATGCTTTTGAATAGGGTACACAGTTTAGACTTGGAACAAACTTTAAATATAAATAAACTTTCAACATAAGCCAAACTCTCAGTATCCTTAAAGGGCCTGAGGTCTCAAAAGTCAAGGCCAAATCGTCAAAGAAATAACTGAAATGGTATGTGTTTGCACTGCTTCTGAATCCTACTGTGAAAGAAAATCATAAAGGTCCTTTATTCTGAAAAAATGGTTCCAACTGGTTTTGTAGATTATTCCCATCCCCCCAACAAAAGACCAACGTTCAGCTATTAATATTTGATTTTATTTTAAACATTAATATCTCTTGGGAAATAGCTTCTGAGTGTTACAACTCAGCTCTAACTTTCAACATTTATTTTAGTTGGAAGAAGTGTCCCATAATTCATCTGCCTTGATTAAGTACTGTATGAACAGAGAGCCCTGCCCAAAGGTTTTAATATAAAGGAACCAGATTTGAGAACCATTCTGCCCAGCCATTGTATTACAAATATTTTATATCATTTCTGTAAAATTGCCTTCTCTGGCCCTTTACAATTTTCATCTCTCATTGGGCATCACTGCTGTAATCTTTTAATTCAGAACTCTTAAAAGTCATTCATTACAAAACTCATTACCAAAACAGCCATAAATCACACTGATGTTACCAGAAAAACTCTAATGCCTTGTTTTGATAGTTATTACATTATCCATTACAATTCTGTTATTTTTATTTTTATTTATAAAAGTAAGAAAATAGTGTGCATCTTTTTAATTTGAAAAACTTCCCTCAAAATACCACTAACAAGTATTTTTCCTGTTGCAAAAATAAAAAGTGTTTCTCATTTAACAACATTGCTAGACAAGGGCTAGTACATGGGACCTGTGTCTTTGGTCATTTCCTGAGTACACAGTTATAGTGCTATTATTCCACTTTCAACATCCTGTGGAATCCTGGGGTTTGTAGTTTAGGGAGAGACATTTAGAATTCTCAGCCAGATAACTCTTTGACCTCAGTAAACTACAAATCCCAGAATTCTACAGAATGTTGGAAGTGGAATAATAGCAATGTAACAGTGTACTGTAGAAATGGCCCCTGTCAGTAGACTTATATGTGTAGGAAATAGAACTGAGCAGATTTGCAATGTACATATTCACCTAAGGACTGCCATGATGTTACCATATCCATTGTGCAAGGATAACCAAAGGAATGACTGACGCACCATGGTCCTAGTATACCATGGGCACTGTGGCACATTAGAGCACTCCCAATGCATGTCCAGATCTTGGCTAGGAAATGGTGAAGTGCAACAGGAGTGCCCAATGCTCATCAGGAATATCTTATGTTCATCAGAAGTGTCTAATGTGAATCAGGAGTGTTCCCATGCACATCAGACGTATCCAATGGACATCAGAACTGTCCAGTGCTCATCAGAAGTGCCCAAGGCTCATCAGAAGTGCTTGATGCTCATCAAGAGCACCCGATGCACACTGGAAACACCTGATGTGCATTGGAGCACTCTTGCTGGTTGCTGAATGCACATCTTGACATTTCACTTACAGGGTTTCATTGTATTTCTCTAGTATAGTACAGATTCATAAAGCTGCAAAATGTAGACTGTGATGTAGAATCTTGGCCTTTTTTTTTCTGAAAAGGGAATAATTACTTGCAATGTATTACTGCTATGCTCTGTTGTTTGGAGGGAATTCGCTATCACTTTGTGTTTTAAAAAATTATTGTAATCATTTGCAATATCTTTACAACTGTGACTTAATTTGTTAGTGTGCATGTTTTTAATATGGATTTTTTGGCTTTCAAAAGCATTGGCATCCTGTTGCTGTAAAGTTACAAGAGATTTGGGAGTTCTGCAGATGGCCATGGCTGTTTTGTGTGTTTTCATCTATCACAGGCTTCCTTCACTTTATAACAGGAAAGAAACCTGATGGATCTTATTTCCAGTATCCAAATTCTGATATATTGGAAGCTGCAGGAAGTAGACTCAACAGAAACCTATAGAAACACTATACTGCCTGCTTCTGTGGAAATTAATTTTCTTTATTTTTGCTAATTCACTCTTCAGTTTAGTCAGCCTTATAACAAGAAGAACTGTGGGAAAAGCAATTGGATTTTAATCCATCCTGCCTTGCCAAACCAAACCATTTTCTGCAACAACAATTTATCTCTTGTAATTTGGATAGAGCAGGATGGGAAAGTAGAGTTTTTGTTGATATTATGCTCATTTGTTAATATGTCTTTGCTTCTATTTCACAGTAATTTTGTGGCATCATCACCAGCAATCTCACATTTGAAATATAGCATGGTTCAGATTTCCAAAGAGAAATTAAATAAAAGTTACTGTGTTTCAAATCTTGCATTTATGTGGAGATATATCCAGAAAACGTCTATCAGCTGGCTCCAATAAATTTTTGTGGGTCAAATTGTTTGGGACAAAATCTGACACCACCTGTGATAATTCTTGGACACCTAAAATAGTCTGAGTCTTTAATAAAAGCTAAGAATACACAGCAAAACATGATGGCCCCAGGCCTTGCACAGTGCGTTCCCAGTGCCTAACTTATTCCCCTGGGTACTGTTTGCAACTTTTGAGGTAAATCTTGAATGGTAACGTATACAAAAGCCTCTCTTGCCTTCATCAAGTAAGGATGGAAGTCTGTTTCCTTCCGTTCTTCATTCATTCTTTTTCATCCCATAGATGTATTCATTAACTTTTTCTTGAGAAATCTTCTCCTGCCTCCTTATAGTTCTTGTCTTGGTACTTTGAACTTGTGATAAAATAACCTGCCAGCAACATACACACCCATTACCAGCAGGGCAAGCCTGTGTGAGAGCCCAGAAAATATTTAAAGGATAGGAAAAGAATCCATATTCTCTCTGGAACTGCTGCTACAAACCACCTGAGTCTGAAGTACACCACTGAGCTTGCAGGGATTGGTAAAGAAGTGTTGGTTGCTTGGCTCAGATTAAAAACATGACAAAAATGGTAGGGACCTAAGCCAGCATCCTATTGATTTCCAGAAACCTTACACACATGGAAATTAGCAACCTCTCTGTGGCTGGCCAGCCACTGTTAGGGTAAGAGGCTTCCTTATTGTTGTATCTGCTCTAGATATGGGACTACCTGTACTGTAGGTGTTTTACTTTGTCCCAAGATGTCCACAATAACTCATACAGCATGCATAAGAGAGCTTTTCTTTCTGTTCAACTAAATTAAGTGTGTTAGCCCTTCCAACAATGGGTCTTTCTGGCTTTTTTTTCTATCACTGAGGAAAGATATAAATTCTTCTGTCCCATATACGATCATTTCTTTTCATATGATCAAGACTGGAAAAGTCTAGAGGAAATCTGAAATGTAAAAGAACATTTTGTAACAAATTTTACAGGACAACTGAATTATCCTCAGTTCACCAAGATGAAAAATATACTTATCAGGTCTCGAATATCACTTCATGTTTTTTCTGACACACCTCTGTAACCCTAGCATGTATTCCCTATGTTCATCAAAATAACAATTCTTTTGGTGCCAGCTACAAACTTTCTGCCAAACTTTCATTTTCTCCTTTGGCTCACAATTCTTTAACAATTCTGGGAGATATTGTGAACCAAGAAGGTTGGGGGTTTTTTCCTGTAATAAAATGTGTTTTAACTCATTGTATTATATTGTCTGAATAGGTCTACACATTTTATTCAACTACTCATGAAACACCTTGCTTTTGCAGGTCTATTGTATATCACAAGCTTCATAAACACTTTTAAAGTGACAATTATGTTATATGATATTGTATTCATTAAATCATCTTGACAAGGACCTCAACACAATAAATATTTGAAGCAAATGGAGCTTACTTTAAAATACCATTATTAGCAGTAGAGATTAATATTATGGAAGGATGACTCTGTTAAATGTCACAGAGGCACTTGTGGAATGAAAAACTGTTCAGTATGATGAACAGTAGTTAAGAACAATGGCTCTCAAATGTAAAGATAACATAAATGACAAGCAGCCTTATGCAAAATGTCTCGTGTCAATTTTATAAATAGCAATACCAGCAAACCAGACCAATATGTTTAAAATCATCAACAGTGCCAATTTTTGTAGAAGATAATTACTCCAAGACTAGAGTTCTAAATATGACTAAAATGAGGACATTCAGGCGTTGGGTTGTACCTGGGAATTATATTGCTGCATAAGAATTATTATATCATGCCAAACCTTTCTCAGATTTAATCAGACTAACATACATACATATATACATACATATATATATGTGTGTGTGTATATATAATTTGAATATGTACATCTGAAATATGACTGATGGTCTTATAAATTTAGATCCATTCATTTAAATAGCAATACTGTTCATGCCAGTAGAATAAAAGGCACTTTTTACAATGAGTCATTGTATGACATTGTCCCAAAAGCCAACTGTTTCTAGGCTGGGAACCAGCAAAGAGGAAGGCATTCAGATATTTTACATGCATGACTTCCTTTCTTGGACACATCTATGATGCCCAGTGTGCCAACATTTTGGTTTATACACATTCTGAAATGAAAAATGATTCCAGATTTTTTGCTTCTGTGTAGGAAATTAATAATTCCCTTTCACACAGCAAGCATTGATTTGAAGCAGAATGTTAATAGAATGCCAAAAGGTGCTAAAAAATGCCTCAGTGATCCAGTCAACTTGGACTTCAAGGAAACAAGTGTGGATTGACAGTTCAGTTATTATGGAAGGAATCTGCCAACTTTTGCTTTAATATGTTTAAATCTTATTTATTCGTTTGAAGAGTGTTCAAAAGAATTATACATTATCCAGAAATGTATAAACCAACACTGCTTTAAGCACTAGCTGAAAAATAAAATACAGAATTGTATCCAAAATAACTAATAGGAAAAGTATGAGAGGCAATGTTGCTCTGTAAGTTCAGCCTAGCAGTGGAGTGTCGTGGCTTCCAAGTCAGTGAGGTGGTGAATCCTCTCTGGGATTGAACAGCTATCCAAATATTAAGGAGCTTTCCAAGGTGCTGAACTGATTTGAGGACTAGCATTTAGTATCTTGAATGCTTCTTTAAAGTTCAGACTAACAGTAACATAGAAACCACCAGCTGGCACTATAACTTTATGTGATGAGGTTATAAAGGGTTGGGAAAGCACTTGCACAAGTGAAAAAAAAGTATTGGATTTGACGTTTGTGCTAACATAAACATGCTTTCCGCAAACTATACGAGCTCTGTGTTAGCGGAATTACACCAGTGAACACAAAAACAACTGTTCTAAAAACTTTGTATTCTCCATATGAAAAATGTGGTTTGTTTCTATTACAGAATGATATACTATACACTTCCAACTATTGACAGGATCATGTATTTAATGCTTTCCCATGTCTTTCAAGTATAAAGATTTAATTCCTGCCGTACTGGTTTTATACTTGCAAGATGTTTCTCCTACTTTACTCCATCCATACCACATCCTTGTGGGAGACCATTTTGAAATGTGATTATCTACCTAGACCTTAAAGTGATCCCAGGCATTGATGCTTGCCTTAGGTCTCTAAGGCACTCTCAAATTTTCCAAAACATCCTCTATTGTTGAAAAGAGAAATGGAATCAGATGTAGTTAAAGATTCAATAGTCAGATGGGCTCAGAATGTGGAACATCCATTTGAATTAGAAGCTTGGGAGAGAGCATGGATAACTGATATAAAATTTACACCAAATTTAAATTTAAGAGAATTTTTTTTATAAAATGCTTCATAGATGGTACATGACTCCAGAAAGATTACAAAAAATAAACCAGAACTGGGAAGTGTTGGAAATGTGACGAAAAGATTGGATCCCTTTTTCATATGTGGTGGACTTGTAGGAGGGCAAGAAAATTTTGGAAGGGGGTACACGATGAAATTCAAAGAATTTGCAATCTGAATTTCAAAATGATACTGCAGTTCTATTTGCTAAATATGTTAGGGCAACACAGGGAGATAAGAAGTCATCAGAAGATATTGTTATATTTGATAACAGCTGCAAGGTTGTTGTATGCACAATACTGGAAAAAAAGAGAGAGAGAGAGATCTAGAAGAGTGGAAGCTAAAAGTTCTGGATATGGTAGAGATAGAAAAATTAGCATTTACCTTGAAAAACAAACCTATCCAGAACTTTGAAAGGGAATAGAAAGGAGTTTTGGATTGGTTAAAGACATAAATGTATAAGAAATAAAAGAAAGATATAAATGTAATTTTTTTCTCTTCTTAATGGAAATGTAACTGTTCTTCTCTTGTGTAAACAGAAACAAAGTAGATTCAACTGGAGAATATAAGCTTGGAAGTGGGGGGTGGGTGAGATACATCCAACAATGGTGTATATCCACCTGTTTCTTTTTTATTTCTGTAATTAAATCCTTAATAAAAATATTTCAAAAAAAATTCCAAAATATCCTCAATGTAGAACAGGATCATGGGGCAGAGGACTTATAAATGAGGAATTTGGAGATAGAAAAATAATTTAACATAATAGTTTTGTTAACTTTATTTTATAAGATGGTTATATATGATAAAGGTGTCTTATACAATTATGAAACAACTTTTCCAAATTGCAATATTTGTAAATAACTCCACAAGTTTATAATTTGACATCGTATATTTTTTCTTTTATTGTATTAATTTATTTAGTGGAAAAAAAAGAAAGAAAGAGACTTGTCATTATGTCCAACTTTTTCACAGTGATTGTGTAATGAAGTTACATTAAAAGGAATGAAATAAGGGAATGAAATTTTAAATGGATGTGTGTGTGTGTGTGTGAGAGAGAGAGAGAGAGAGAGAGAGAGAGAGAGAGAGAGAGAATGAAGGACAGAAAGAGTGAGATGGGTACAATTTCTGTTTCCTTTCAAAGTTACTATCAAAATATTTTAAGTCTTGATATTTTTTCAAATTGTGTATGTTCTCTTACTAATTCTAAGAATGTTTCTTTTAAAAAGGTAATGAAAAAGTAACAAAAATTATCAAAATTATTTTTAAAAAATTATTTTTTAAAAAATGATAATAACATCAACATTCTTATTTGTTAATACAAAATAGGTAATAACAGATTCTAAAATTAAACTTTCCATATTGTGATTTAAATCTTTACTTGTGCAATCCTTCAATATGAGGAAAAGACTTTCCCATTTTTTTCTCCTAATTCTGCAAGACAGCAAGATATTTCCTTGCACTCTCAGCAAGAGTTCTCACATAGGAACAATAACTTTTCTATACATTGTCCCTGGAATCTTACATCCCCTTTTACTTAATTGACTTTATATGTACTTAGATAAGTAGCAAAGGTGCAAAGACACCTTGGTAGTGAATTGCAAAGATATGTAACAGGACAACAGCAAAAGCACCTGATGCATATTGCTTCTGTTGTACATCAATCCCATTGTGCATTGGTCCTATTGTGCAAATATTGTGAAACTGCCCAATTCTAATTTCCACATACAGAACTTTCTACAGCTGCTTTGTCAACATTGAGTTTTAGGGACAGAGGCATGTGATGAAGCTTATTCCCAACCAAATCATACTCTGTGGTAACCACCAAATTTTTATCTTATACTAGTGTATTTACCTGGCGTTGCCCAGGATTTTTATTTTCCTCTAAAGAACTCACCAAACTGTCTTTTCCATTTCCTGTAACTTTGCTCCATATTTCCCAATGCAATCTATATTCAGAGTTATTTACATACACAGTTTGGGTTCCTGAAGGAGTACACTGTCCTCCTCCTTGCTGCTAGGCCTCATGTCCATAGCAACTGGCCCACTTCCCTACCTGTAAATTTTCCCCATACTCCCCAATCCAATCTGTATTCATAGTTGTTATCATACAGAGGTTGGGTTCCTAGAGGAACACACTGTCATCCTCCTTGCTGCTAGGCATCATCTCCATAGCAACTGGCCTATTCCAGTACTTGTAACCTTTCCCCCATAGTCCCCAATCCAATCTGTGTTGCCTGGTGATGTTGATGTACTAGTTTTTTCTTTCTTTCTGTTGAATGTGTGCAATGGCTTTACGTTTTCCTGGAAGCACTTTTTGTTTTGAATTTCAACTTTAAGATTCCTCATGTATGGAGCCCATACAATCTACTGTATGAGGCAAGAAGATCTTGTAATTATGGCCATTTCTGCACTACACTGTTATAGTGCTATTATTCCACTTTCAACATCCTGTGGAATTCTGGGGTTTGTAGTTTACTGAGGCCAAAGAGTTCTCTGGCTGAGAATTCTTAAATGCTCCTCCTTAAACTTCAAATCCTAGGATTCCATAGATGTTGAAAGTGGAATAATAGCACTATGACAGTGTAGTGTGGAAATGAGCTATATTGTGTATGACACTTTAATTTTTCTCACATATGCCTCCCAAACGTTTCTGGCATCCTTATTGATGGTAGGCCTCATCTCCATAGCAACCAGCTTGAGGGCCAAGAGCTCTCAGCTGAGGATTCTAAAGGCCCCTCCCTAAACTGCCAACCCCAGGATTCCATGGAATCTTCACAACCAGCCAATCATATGAAGTCTTCTCATCTCACACAGCCAATCATATGCTGACAAAAGACAAGCAAACGCACAGACAAACATTGACTTTTATATAGTAGACTCTCATCTTTGCTGTTGTGTGCCTTCAAGTTGTTTCCAAATTGTTACTCCAAAAGGTGGGTTACCCGGGGGTCCACCTGCAGTGCCAATGCCTCTGTGGAAAGGTGGGGGATTATAATTCAAAAAGGGAGGGCTGCAAGTGGGAGTAACTTCAGGATCTTTTCAGCTGTGTATTACCAGTACTAATGCAGAGGCACCACTTGGAGGTTAAAAGAATGTTTTATCGGGGGAAAATTTTTTATTTTTATTTTATTATTTTATTTATTTATTTGTATCCCGCCTCTCCATATGGATCGAGGCGGTGAACAACTTACAAATAGCATGTATTTTGAAACATTTTCTATACATGCCCCCAACAAGCTGGGTACTCATTTTACCGACCTACGGAAGGATGGAAGACTGAGTCAACCTTGGAGCCGGGCAGGATTGAACTCACAACCTTGTGGCTTGCAGTACTGGCATTTAACCACTGCACCACCAGGGCTCCTCAAGGATTCGAGCAGTCTCACAACCATATAAGGCTAACAGAAGGAAAGGAGGGAAAAACTGGATAGCGAGGAGTTAGGATACGATAGGTGATATTTACCAATCCTACAGAGAAGAAAGTCAAAGCAAAATGACCCAAACACAAGAATCTGAGGGCAGCATGGAGGAACAAGAGTCTGGGGTGCAAAGTAACACCTAAGTGTTAGTATGTTGCAAAAATTATCTGGACTGGAGAGGAGAGAGGCCAAGATGGCAACGAGGCAGCAGCTCCTTTAAGCAGCTCCTTCTAAGGAGGTTATAGGACGCTGGTCATTGTTGCTTTGACTGGGAGTTTCCATGGCTATTCTTTTCTAGGTTTGGGCCGTTGAAAGGATCATCTTCTCCAACTAATCCTCAGTGAACTTATGACCTGGCCATGCTGTGAGGTCCCTTCTGACCTAAATCCGCACCTATCAAGGCAGTCCTTTTTGCCAGACTGGCTTTTCAGCCATAAATGTATGATTTGTGCTGATTAATGTTTGTTGCAAATTATATTGCATCATGAAGTGGGGTTGTACAGCATAGTAACAGACTCATGGTGAACCCAAGGTGAATCCATCTTGGGATTTTCTTGGCAAGATTTGTTCAGAGAGGTGTTGTCTGTGCCTTTTTCTAAGGCTAAGAGAGTATGACTGGCCCAAGGTCACCCAGTGACCACCACAGCTGGCAGGAACTTGAATTCTGGAGTCCAGAGTTATAGTCCAATGCTCAAACCATTACACCATGCTGGCTCTTATATTTTCTTTGACTTCTTCTATGACCTCTATCCATCTAAAAGATGTATGTCAGACATGTAGGCATGTGGTGTTGCAGCTGGACCTGAATTTGTTCCTTCCCCGACTCTGTTACACCAGGGTTTCAAACTTTTTCATATATATATATATATATATATAATTTTATTTAAATTTCAACAAATAAAACAAACAGTAATTTCTGCAATGTTACATGTAATGTTTTTCCTTCTTCCTTTCCTTTCTGGATTACAGTTATTGATATTCTCTCTATTTGTTATATCACGTATCGCAATAAAATGTTAATAATCTATAATTTGTTAGTTCCTGCTATATATCTCTACTTTACTTGCTAGATGATATTTCATTAACTGTTAGCTGTATAATAATTGTTATCATGAAAAATGTAATGCCCTCCGTCTACCCCCAACCCAAATCTGTAACAATCTTCCACTCTTTGTTTATGTCCTTATCTGATTTCCCTTTCAATCTTTGTGTAAGTATGTCCGCATTTCTATTTTCCATAAAAGCTGTCAACCACTGTTCCGTTGTAGGTGTAGTTTCATTTTTCCAAAATCGTGCATATTCAATATGAGCCGTCATTACCATATACAATATAATTCTCCAGTGTCTCTTAGCTGGTGTTGCATCTAGAGTATGTGTCATGTTTAACAAGTAAAATTCAGGTGTCATCCCGAATTGAATCTTCAAAATTGAACTTATTTTCTTATGTATTTCTTTCCAGTATTTTTGTGCTCTAGGACATGACCACCACATATGAAATAATGTGCCACAGTTCTCTTGACATTTCCAGCATTGACCTGTACCTGTCTTATAAATTGTCTTTAATTTTGCAGCTGGACCTGAATTTGTTCCTTCCCCGACTCTGTTACACCAGGGTTTCAAACTTTTCTGAAGTTAGGTGTTAGGTCACTTATTCTGGAGCCAAATACCATGGCTAGAAGTAAAGAAGGAATGTCCAGAGACAGAATGAGTATGCCCAAAACATTTTCCTGCCTCATATTTTAATTTTCCATTGTGTTAATCTCAAATTATATTTTCCCTATTGGATATTGTTGTAACTCATCCATTACTTGCATTCATTATTTAAATAGCTTAGATGTATTACATTCATTAATTAAACACATTGAATTCACATTAAGCTTGTTTTATCACTTACTTCCTTGTTAAACTTGCTTTAGGAATAGCATGGAAGTAAATCACAGAGGATCACAGTGTTCTCTGACAGCATCTGCCCAAGTGTCTCCTGGAAGATGAGACACTCTGACTACCATTACTCATAGGGTGCTTCCTCTGCTATTGACTGCTAAACATCTCCTAAGAAATGGTGGGGTTCAGAAATAATCAAAGAGAAGCCTTCTGGAAAGAAAGAAATGCCTTTGAATGTTATGCCTGCTGAAATCTCAGCAGTGGCAGTCAAGATCTTGCTGGTGAAATAGCACTGGCAACAACTGCCACCTGAGTGGAACTACTTGAGAATAAGCATTCTCATCTGCAATGTGGGTAGCAACATGGTGACAGCAGCCACATGAACAATAGTTTGGGCAGCATGCCATGTTGTTGTTGTTGTTGTCGTAGTTGTCGTCATCATCATCATGGCAGCTTCCAACAGAACACACACAAGTAAAACTCCAAGCATAGCAGCAGTGTCCCAAATAAGAATCAAAAGTAACTACCATGGTAGTTGGTGGTTCTCATGTAAGTTGGACAGACAATCCACTTCAGAGTTTTGTTCAGATTTTAAAGGAACTGCCCAAAGAAGTGAACCTACTTGGGAGGAGGAGTTCAGCATTTTGGATAGCTCCCACAAAGTCTGGACCAAGACCAGCAGTGGAATCATTGTCCCACTGAGAAGGGAACCATAAACCACCACTGAGTAATTTTACGACTCCTATTACATCAGTGAGGCTGTATTGAACCACAAGTTCACCCTGTGAGATACCATTCTTACTATACATAGGCAGTAACCAAATGACTGAAAACCGTATTCTTTTGGTTTTGTCCCTGTTACAACTTCCATTTTTCCTTTCATTGGGAGAAAACAAGTTATATGTCAGAAAGGTGCATACAGCTCAAAGGTTGTTCAGCCCTGTGTTAGACTATTGTTATTATAAACGGAGAGTAACTAAATGATTGAAAAGTCTACAATGTCCTTTTCTCCTTGCTCAGTTCCCACTACCCCAGAACTTTCAACTTCCCTTTCACCTTGACTATTTATACCAGAGAAGGTTAACTCAAAAGGTTCTTTTGAGTCAGCTCAAATCCTTTCAGTCTGATGTACTGGCAGGTAATATGCCCGATTAGTTTTTGACACAATAAAGTTTTCTTGAATGACTGGGTAGGAAGGGGTCTTTATCCTGCTTTGTGTGTCCCTTGTAAAATTTGCACTCTGTATTTAACCTTTAAAGGCTGAATACTATTGCTTGTGACTGTAGCTGTATAGAAGACTGATGGCATATTGTTGAACCTAATGAAATGTAAAATTGCCTTTCAAAATAAACAAAAGAAAAATGTTAAATCATTTTTTCTCTTTTAAGAAAAGAGCAAAATGTTGACTATGGACCTTTCGTCTTCAGACATAAATGAGAATGAGCTCTGTAGGATGGTTTGTCCTTGATTACAATTGTTGCCATCAGTTGGCTATTTCTTGATTTTTTTTCCCCAGGCAAACGAAAAATACTTTGGCTTTTAGCATGGTATTTTACTTACTGTGGTTTAGCAATAAATTTACAGGGTTCTTGAGACTGTAAAATATTCCTAACCCAAGCTGGAATTTCAATAGCAAACAATACATGGAATAAAATTATATCTGAACCATGGAGTTTCATTGTTAGATTATGCTTCCTTGTTCTACATCTCCAACCATTCCTGAGGAAAGTGTGGAGACTCACAGACTACTGGTAATCACTTCTAAACATTACATAGAAAGGGAATCACTAACATCACCCACATACAGGTGAATTTTGACATTATCCACATGGAAAAAGAAACAGGATATTCCATCACTGAGTCCTATCTCATCTTATAGACTACTGTATATTTGCAAACCACAATTACAGACCAGCCACATGGAAAAATTAGGGCTACATTTTTTTTTGAAATGTAAAGAAAGAAGGGGGTTATAATAATTGTCTGGGAGACGGTTGGGTTCGTTCTAACTTTGTGCAGAGTAAACATTGACGTATTTTTACTTCCTACTTCCCTGATTGCTGTGCTTATGGACTTCTTACATTACAGAGAGAAAGATTTAGAAAATATGTGTGCAGTAAACAAGAAATTTTCATTACTTGCCCAGAACCAATCTAATCCAATGTGCAAAGTCAGAATCCATGAAGAATCCTGAAACGTATTTTTCCAATAGTACAGATCACCATGAAGGTGCACACTGTGATAACTTCAAAAATATTGAAACTGTTTTTGTTCTGTTCTGTTCTGTTTACCTAACTCAGCTTTTGGACAGCTTATATTCTGAAGGGAAAAAAGTGTATTCAGTTGAGATGAGATATGAATTGTATGTTGTTTTCTGTATGTCTAAAATTGAGAGTTTACCACTTAATTTTAACCATGTCCACCTATAACTAATTTACCTGCATTCAGTGGGGTTTACTCCCAGATAACAGTCAGTTTAAAGCCTTGGCTGTTCCCTTCTTTCTGCAATTGTTTTGTTGGCAATGCTTTATAAATGTCAATGTACAAATAGGAGAAATAATATCTATAGGGGAAAGATCTCTAAAAGTAGAATTTGTATGTTATTAAATGCAATCTATCTATCTATTTATTTATTATTTAATTATAGTTGCATACTGTTCTGCTTATATACCAAAAAAGGCACTCCATGCAGCTAAAAATAATAAATACAAAAAAAACCCCAAGTCCTTGCTTTAAGCATGTAATAGAAATAAATTAAAACTCAAGGCCATGATAAAAACATGATGATAAGAGACATAGCTAACACTCAGATCCTTAAACTTCCTTCAACAGAAAACCAGCTTACTTGTCAAAGGCCTGCCTTAATTTAAATTTTAAAAAGCCAAAGAACAAAACCCTGTCACAATGGAAGGACAACACAAAAGGGAAAACCTTCTTAGCAAACAGTTAGAGAGACAAGAAGAGGGCACTGAGAAGATCTGAAGTACAGTGACTCTCCTCATCCTTTTTTTTTCCTATGTGGCTGTTGATTACCTGCTATGTTGCCAGCGATTCAATTTCTGTTTGGTTTGGAGTATGTTCTTTTATGTAAATATGTGATAGTTTTTTTTAAAAAAAAAACTTGCTTCTACTTATTGTTTCAAGACATCCAACATTTTAATTTTAATGACCATCTAAAGTATGTGTCAAACACCAACACTTATAAAGTTCCACATTCCAGGTGATAAGTAAACTACTGCCATAAATAACAAGCAAAAAACATTTCCAACACTTTTTAAGGGGTCTTTAGAAATTTGCCTTTTGAAATTTCCTTACCCAGATTATCTATCTAAAAACTGTCCAAAAGACAAGGACATTAAGATCTCAGGGCAGACACAATCTCTCTCAGGGCTGTAGCTATGAAGTAGAGGATGAGCGAGTGCATAATTTTTGTTTTTCTGTTTACAACTTATTGCAACCCTAAGGCAAACCTATCGCAGGGTTTCCTGGGGCCTGACAATGTGTGATGTGACCAAGGTCATCCAGTGTGTCCACGGCAGAGCAGGGAACTGAACTCTGATGTTCAGGGTCATACTACAATGCTCAAACCATTATACCTTGCTGGCTTAAGTAAGAGCATTGACCTCCAATAAGAATTCTGTCCTCCCAAATGAAATTTTTCATTATTCAGTCCCTAAATTGTTAACATTGCTTTGAAAATCCTACATACTTAGAACGCTTATATTTGCTGTGCTTGCTTTTCCCTAGTATCTTTGCCTTCCCTTTTCGGTTGAATGCCTAACTATATTTATGCTATGCTATGCTAATGCTTAACTGAAATTTTAAGGTATTGCAATGCTAGAAATTAAGGGGGAAAATCATTGAGGAGCAGAATTCGTACTTGAGGGACAATGCCCTCATTTTGTACCACTTATAGCTATAGCCTCTGCAACCAGCTCCAATATATAACCAACATTTTCAATGTCTTGCAGAACTTGCTAACTAGAAAACTATCCTGCTCCTAAGCAAACAATCTAATGTTCCATTTCCAACTTGAAAATAATATTTATCATTTCTTGATAATAATGTTTATTATGTTTATTGATGCTATTCTTTCAAAAGAAGATACTCCCACAAGAATTCAAAGTGAAACATTTGACTTTACTACATATGGCTTTGAAACTCCAATTATGTTTTCACTATGTGTTCATCTCAACATGTTAGGCAAAAATAGCAAAAATAACAGGACTAGAATAAGGTCTAATCTTTATTTGCCAACACTGGCTACCAAAGGCTAAGTAAAGAGAAAATGACAAGTCAAAAAGATGAATCTGCAGGATTTGAAAATAGAATGAATATAGCTCTTGCCCATATTTTCTACTTGCTTTCCATGATATCATAAGGAACAATAATCAAATCATGAGGCAAATATTATTAAGCAGGCTGTTTAGACTGCAAGAATGCCAGGAAGGCACATTTTAAACTGAGTGAAATGATGCATTAAGCAAAAGGACAGAGGCTTCTGGGATCAAAATCTATTATAACTAATATCTATTATGACATAAACAGTCCTTGTTATTCCCTAGGATTTCCACATACCTTCTTTTTACTGCAAGAAAACTAGGCTAACACTAGGATGACCATTGTGAATCTTAGTCTAAAAGTGTTCTTTGTTACCCTGATTTCTGGGGTCCCTTGGGGGACACCTCAATGTGCTCTACATGATGGGGAATGGAAATTAGCCAGAGCACGAGAAACGGTCTGCTGGGATGATGGGAGTGATCCAAATAACAGCTCAAAAACTGGGACTATTTGTAGGGGGGAAAGTACCTGGAGGGCTAATCCTTTCCCAGGGAGAACAATGGGTGTTGCAATGAGAAAAGAGCTCCACAATGGTAACTTCCTTTGCATGATGAGATTACAAGGTGTTACCAAAGTCTCAGGATCTTCGGCTGCATTAGGTTGTGGTGTAACTTCATGTAAATGGTCCTTGCCTGATAGGATATTTGCTCAACTTGGGGCAAACATACTAATCCCCTCAAGTCGGCTTCTCAGGGGTTGATGACCCCCTTTGTTTACTGTGAGTTTGCACAGTTTGAGGTCTCCTAGGGCTACATGACTAGGGATTTTACTGGCCTGACCTGGTTTTCAATTGTTTGACCATTGCTGCCTACATGCCCATCCAGGTGACCTCTCAGGCACATGAAATCATATTTAATATCAAAATTGTAGACCCTGGGACAGGGTTTTCCAGTGGAGTAATACCTTGTAGTATTACAGCTCATTGATTTCATTTTATGCAAGACACATTGCTGTAGTAATGTGGAAATTTGTCAGTTTCATTCCTGTTCACAGAAAAACACTCACTAGTCTTCCCATTCCCTGCCAGTTCAACACTATGTTGTGAGATTTCTTTATTCTCACCTTATGGAAATGTGTATATATTTTTGCACACATTTTGGAAAATGTACCCATTTTCTTTATGTGCATTTCTAATATAAGCATTTTTCCCCATTTGCTGAGGCAAGTTTATGTCCAGTTTTCAAATGTATTTCTGTTGTCAGTTACAGTTATTTTCTGATCTTCTTCTAATGAATTCAAGACTCCTCCCTATTTCACCCTCATAGCAATCTGCCAGGTAAGCCAGCCAGAAAGACAGTGATTTGCTCATAAACACCTCATAAGTTATATATATAGCTCAGTGAGGACAAGGATCTGTATCTCCCAAGTCCCAGTCCAATATTGCAGTACTATGCAACACTGGTGCACACTTGCTCACTCCTGACTGTTGTTCCTTCAAATATGATGGGCATTTGTAGCAAACAAATGAGTCAGAATCATGTGAAGAGCTACATGAGCAACCAGGGTGGGGAACTTTTTTTTTTTCTATTTTTGTTCACTTGAGGACATCCTCCATTTAGTAACAATGTGGGAGTAAGTCTCACTGAATTTAGTGGAGTTGATTTCTGAGTAGGCCTGCATAACGTTGCAGTATTATATTTCCAAGTTGCTCATATATGCTTACAAGCCATGAACCAGTTAGCAGTGGCTAAATGGATGAAACAGTTAACATGTAAATAAATAAGATGCAGTAAAGAGACACTAACCTTATATTGACATGAACTGTAGTGCCATGATGGGCTTCAAACAACTTTGAACATTTCAATTTCAGTGCCTATTATACAGCACTAGATGTGTGTATATAATTTTTTATTAAAAAAACAATAGCCATTAATAAGACTTAATAAAATCCACTATACCATGCTAACTCTAAATATATATGCATTTTCTGTCATTAGCATTTTCAAATGCACACATGGTTTTGTGCATTTTTCCCTCCAAAAAGTGCAATAAACCTACCAAACATATGGATTTCTGAACTACTACAAGTTTCAGGAGGTGCAAAATGGATCTATTTTCCAACAGAAATGCAAATTGCAATATATGTCCACGTCATGCCTAGTATCTGTATGCCAGGACTGGTAAATAACCCAAAGAGTTGACCAAAAAACATTTTCCATCCCCATGTACCTCAAAAGGCACACGGAATTGTTCATTTGGATCACACACTACTACTCAAAAGTACTAAAACATGAAAGTAAATGGCCTATGCTGCTGCTTTCTTGGAAGAAAAATGAGCTCTCGAAGCAATAAAGTCTTTACCATTTTTGTGAGTCAAATCCCCTTCAAGTTTTATATTGCAGGGTCTACCATGTGGAGCTATTAGACATCCATCTTGGGTGCTTCCCATGAGGATATTATGCTGCATTTCTAGTCTTTCAAGTGGTTTCTGATGAAGTTGATTGACCTTTAGGGCTTGCTCAGACATCTGCCTTGTTAAATCCTCAATCTTCCACCTTGACAGGCCATTTCTCTCCTTTTCCTGGAACATATCTCAAAATGGTTTAGTGGCATATCTTGGGCAACAGTAATATACTGCCAATACTTTTAACAACCCCAAACTTCCCTCCACCTCAAAATAAATTCTCACTTAGCCTCTGATGAATCACAAGTACAAGGTTACATTTGTGTGACAGGTGTGCAATAGTAGCATCTACTCATTTGTCTTTCCATTTAAACAAAATTGGTTTCTGATGAACTATACCCAGGGAGTTAGATTCAGAGGTACTGTGCTGGGAATGTTTATAATTTGAACATACACATCATACCAGGCATATCAAAACTAGAGCATACTGAAACTGGAGGCCAGTCTGTCAAAAATCCTTTAAGAATAATGGTGCTTCCTCCTGTCAGTAATAGTCTGTCATTTCACCCCCTCCATCACATCATGTTACTTTGCAAAAGGATGAGATGAGGAAGGAACCTGACCCCAACTAAAAATAATGGGAAAGAGAAAAAGAAAAATAGTGGCATAACCACATGAACTCAAGAACAGAGGCAACTTAAACCATTCCTGGAAGAAATGCTACAAAGGAACCGAGGGAGGGAGGAAGGAAGGAAGGGAGGAAGGAAGGGAGGGAGGGAGGGAGGGAGGAAGGAAGGAAGGAAGGAAGGAAGGAAGGAAGGAAGGAAGGAAGGAAGGAAGGAAGGAAGGAAGGAAGGAAAATTTTCAGAAAATATAAGGGAATACGAGCTGCCTGGAGCATACTAAGAGTATCAGTGAGCATCTTCTAGGGAAAGCAACAACAGAAAAAATGAGAGAGAGAGAGAGAGAGAGAGAGAGAGAGAGAGAGATGGATTTAAATATTTACCTCACTCATTAACTCTTGAGTGATAAAATATGAAAAATTGCACAAAGGGGTTTTTTGTGGGGGGGTGGGGAAGAAGCATTTTTTTTTCTTCATAAAATTTAATGTATTCTATTCAAAAAACATGTTTTATGCCAGAAAGATAATTGTATATCACACAAAACAGCATGGTGTTTTATTGTGGTTATTGGATACAAAACAAGCAAAATTAATATCAGGGGAGTTTTTGCCTTTCCACAGGGCAAAAATATCTTGCAGTGGTTGGCAACTTTTTTGATAATGTCTTGAACCATCCTTTCTCAAAGAGTTTTTTTTTTAAAAAAATATCTGAATGCTCTTTATAACGATGTGGATATATGAGCAATCAGATGTGCATTCAGGGGTATATAAACAGACACATCTCATATCCCCGATAGAATTAGGCTTAGGAGGTAATGCCTCCCATAGCAGCACCATTCTATGGGGGTGGAATTGCATGATTCTGTGAGGCAAGAGACTATGGTGCTGGTAGCAGTGCCGCTGGTAGGGTCTCCCATATCAGACAGGCTTTTGCTGAGGAGCCAGGCGAAATGTGCCAAAGAGCTACTGGGCAGCAGCAGAATGCTGGAGGTGGTGGAGATTGGCAGAGTATCTCTCAGAGACAACAGCAGTGGCACCATAGCTAACATTTGTTAGCTTTGCACAGAAGATAGCAATGGTAAACCACTCCTGAAGACTTCTACTTTGAAAACCTTATAATGAGACCATCCAAAATGAAACAAGAGATAGTGTCAGAAGATGAGACTCCCAGGCTGGATGGCTCTCAACAAGTTACTGAGGAAGAGCAGAGGACAAATATAAGTAGCACTGTGACTAATGGTGTGACTGAACTCAATCCAAAAAGATGTTCAGCTATGGATCTGCAAAGAGATGAAAGAAAGGTCCAGAGTTGCATAACACATATGATGTTGTTGTATGCCTTCAAGTCATTTCAGACTTATGGCAACCCTAAAGTGAACATATCATGGATTTTTCTGGGACTGAGAGTGTGTGATGTGCCCAAGGTCAAGCAGTGGGTTTCCATAACCCTGGTCTCCAGAGTCATAGTCCAGTGTTCACACCACCACACCACACTGGCCAGCAAGGCTTTATTTTATCACCCTAACTTGTTTGCTGAACATATACATAAATCACGATTAGACTTGGACGAAGGAGGCATGAAAATTGGAGGAAAGAACTGTAAGGCCCCACTTTGGGGATCCCTGATATTAGTATGGTTTGGATGTGCACCATACCTAATTGGCATCATATGTAATTGGTAACACATTTTATTGGCTCTGATATCAAATTCAAGCCTGAGAGGTGACGGAGAGGTCAAACTGAGCAAGGGAAAGAATTTGAGAAGGTGAGAAGGATAGGTCAACTCAAAACTTCCTCCAGGTAAGACTGAGTCATTTGTCAGGCAAATACACACCATTCTTGTCGATAATAGGCTTAAATGGAAGCTGGAATTTTCCAGGGAATCCAACTGTGAGGAGTCCACCAGGACACTGACAGATATCCAGTCCCTTGTACACCTGGATTCTTTCCTCTTTCCTTATAGCACCCACAATAGACAGCTATTACAACATCTATCTTGTCTTTGTCAATCAAAGCACTAAGCCCATCAACAGGCAAAAGACCCATTGTCCACAACAAGTTCCCTTTGTCTTGCATCTGGAACCTTCATAGCCACAAGCCATTTGCAGGATACAAATACCCCTGATTTCTGGATGCCCAGTGTAGTCTCTTGCCTTTCTGAGTGTTGCTCTGTCTGTTTGATTCCTGAACTGAGAACTGCCTTTGGGTCCAGTATCTGAGTCACTTCATCCCACTTCTCTGCTTCTCATCGGATCTGGTAAATGTCCTCTGCACCCTTCACAGTCTCTATCTGCTTTTCTTCCTTTCTTTTGGTTAGCTCTTGTGTAAATGTGTGATTGTGTGTATCTTGCGTGCATGCATGAGCAAATTCCCCTCAATAAAACACATTTTTAGCTGACTTTTGAATCTTTGACTGATTCTTTTCCTGCATGTGCCTGTAAACACTGGTAGGAAAGCTTGCTAAAGCTTGCTAACCCCCCTCTCTCAAGCTTCCTCTTTGAGCTAATTAATTCCTCCCTTTTTTTCAAGGAGGCACTGACATCACAGGGTGGCTGGCCCCTGTGGCACTACATTTTGGGGTAACAGAACATCAACAATTTAAGATATGCACCATAATACTAGCAGAAAATAGCAAAGACTTGGAATGATTACTGAAAAAAGTCAAGGGACAAAGTGCAAACGCTGTAGAACATTATGAAAACAAAAATAATTAGCAAAGATTATCTACATAACTTTAAAGCAAACAATGAAGACATTGAGACAGTCAAAGATTTCTTATACCTTGGCTCAGTCATTATCAAAATGCAGACCGCAGTCAAGACATCAGAAGAAAACTAGGACTTAGGAGGGCAGCTAGACAAGATCCTTAAGTGTAAAGATATATCACTGAATACCAAAGTCAAGATTGTCCATGCCATTGTATTTCAATTTCTATGTATGGTTATGAAAGCTGGACATTGAAGAAAGGTGAAAGGTGATTTCACCTCATTGAAATGTCATGCTGGAGAAGAGTTCTACAGATACTATTGAATGCCAAAAAGACAAATAAATGGGACCTAGAGCAAATCAAGCTGGAACTCTCTCTTGAAGCCAAGAGACTGTTCTACTTTGGACATATCATGAGAAGACATGACTCACTAGAAAAGATCTTACCAAGGTATCTTGGTAAGATAGGAGGTAGTGCATAGGCTCAATTAAGGAAGTCATGGCACGGAGTTTGCAAGATCTAAGCAGGGTTGTTGATGACAAGGTGACTCGTAAAGCAAACTGCTGTAGTCTTTCCTAGGTCTCTTATTCATGGGGTTACCATAAGTTGAAGTTGAAGTTAACATGGTAACAGCTTATGCACTGCATAGAAAGGAATGTGAATTGTATGTATATTCAAAACATGCAGCTTACATATGAAACTCAAGGGCTCAGGAAACAACACAAGGACAACTCCTCTACATAGCCCTCAAGGGCTCTGGATCAAGCACAGTTGTTCGCTTCTTGAAGAACAGCTAGGACATAAGATTCTCATTACAGAATTCAAGAAAGAGAAGTATAGCTCCAACAGGCTGTTCCTTTTTGCCTCTGAGCCCTGTGATAGTGATTATTATTTTATTTCATCTTTTCAAGATTTGGCAGAAAGAGATTACTAGATAAACATTTAACTGAAAAAAATGATAAAACAAACATCTATAAAATGCTCATGGATGTTTGCAAATAGGCATAGTAATGAATAACCACGTTAGATGCAATTTGATATGATGAGAAAATTTCATTTGTGTAGCTAGTGAGTGTTGGCATCATGCCTGTTTGATCTTCTTTGCATTATTTCAGTGTACATATCCTGAAATGGAAAAATCCCATGGGAAGAAATGCTCCAGATCCTCATGCTCTGAAACTGGGGCTGGCTTTTTAAAAACAAAGAAAAAGACAGCTTGAGATATAATAAATGTTAGAGGCAAGGCCAAAAGCCAAATCAGCCCTCTATCGACTAATTTTGGTTCTTCACAAGGTGCACTTAGCTTCCTTTCAATGCACCCAGAACTGATGTCTAGACCCTCTGCAGCATAGGGCCTTTCCACCCTAGACTGTTATAGTGCTATTACTCTACTTTCAACATCCTGTGGAATTCTGGGGTTTGTAGTTTACTGAGACCAAAGATCTCTCTGTCTGAGAATTCTAAATCTCCCTCCCTAAACTGCAAACCCCAGGATTCCATAGGATGTTGAAAGCGGAATAAAGGCACTGTAACAGTGTAGTCTGGAAAGGTCCATACTCTCCAACTGTCCCAATTTGATATGAACAGATCCAATTAATTCTCTGGAATAATAGCATTATAAAAGTGTAGTGCGGAAATGGCCTCTGTCATTCCACTCTTTCACCTGCTGTTAAAATGTGCCAGTTACTCTATCCTCTCCTGGTTTCTTCTGTTGTCTTCCCGCTTTATCTTATTTCAGTTGCTGGAAATTAAATTCAAAGTATAAGAGTTTACACTCAAAGTACAAACAAGTACAAAATGCAAAGTGCAAGTTTGTATTCAAGTAAGTCAGTTGAGTGAACAGGACAGGAGGGGATGGAATCTTGTCCTTCTCTGTAGACTCAGACTAAAGCAAACTGCCGTAGCCTCTCCTAGCTTGTCTGTTCTACTTCATTAATAACTTTTGCCATCTTGACCAAACTCTGATGTTGCATGGCCACACACATTCCTATTTTCATATGTAAAATGGTGGAGTGTATGTTATAGAAATTCCATAGAACTTTTTGCTCCAAAAAGGCAGCCCTTGTATCCAGAAATAGTATCTTTTTGAGTTTTATTGCTGCAATAATGTTAGGGATGGGGAAAAGATGCATAAATTATACTTATCTTGACATGAATATTCAAATAAAAACATCTTGGCCATCCAATGACATCTTAGCTGTTCAAGAAACCATAGGGGTTCCTGTCTAACAAATACTGATGTGTATTTGCATTGCGTATGCCTATAGGCCCTATAAGAGCTAGCCATATAATTCAAAGCAGCAACAGATATACACAAATGATATTCCTTTCCCCCTAACAACTCCAATATCATTTCCATTATTTCTCCTGGCCCCTGTTCTGAATTCAAAGCAATTTACCTGAAGTTCAGATGCTGTCATTGTGATTTAGTTTCAGTTTTATGGCAAATGCAGGTCTCTAATAAGTATGCTCCTTTCATTGATTTTGTTCCCCTTCAGCTGGCGCTGTAAATGTAATTGAAATTTTGGATTTTTTTTTCCCTCTCTGACCTGACCACTTCTTTACTGACAAGGGAGCAATCAGTAGAGTGTCTGATGAGATTTATGTACCTTATTAATAAGAAATACCATTCTTCTAAAAAAAAAATGCTTCCATGAACACAGCCTCAGCTAACAAGACAGAAATAGCTAATATGACATTATTACAATATCACTTAATTTTTCCATTTCTTTTGTAAGATTTTCTCCTCAACTATGCCAGACAAGTTTCTGCACAAGCTAATAAGTGAGTAGAAAATTCACAATATGTGTATGGATGTCTGCAGTAGATCTTCATATACTGATCTTCTGCCAAGCTATTGGAAAACATCCCCAGACTTCCTAAATAGAAAATGCATTATAATTTTCCCTCCTTTCAAAAAGAGAAAGAGAGGGTGAAGGTAAAGGTGAGTTATACTTGACAATCAAGAAAGATTTGTATTCAGGACTCAGGGACAAGTAGGTAAAGGGTATTTTAACCAATCTTTTTGAGGACTAGTAGTGAAAAGAGAGTGGATTAAGCAGAGACATATAAATATGGGGAGTCTAAGGAGTAGGTTTCTTCTTGCTTAGCCTATCATGCACCTCCACTATTTTTTGTAAAAATCTGGCTTAGGACCTCAGCTTCTGTAGCCATAGTAAACCTTCTGTTTCCTGATAGACCACTTGCAATCCATTTACACAGAACACTGCTGGATCCTAAAACTCTCATATCTAAGAATACTATAAAAGTATACTTCAGAGAGTCAGTATTTGAGAGCTGGACTGTGACTCTGGAGACCAGGGTCCTAATCCCCATTCAGCTATGGAAACCTGTTAGGTGACCATAGGCAAGTCACACTCTCTTAGGCCCTTTCTGCATCCTACCTCTTCTCAGCGCTGGGGTGCGGTGCTTGCGTGAGCAGCCTCTTGTGAAGGCCTTTGGGTCCAGGTTCCTTCAGCTCCGCACGAGCTTCCTGCTCGCACGAGAGCCCCGCCTCTTCCTTTCACAGTGCAGCCTGGGACCTTCCCAGGCTGCACTGAGACAGGAAGCACAACTGGCCCGACTCCCGAGGCTCCACACGCCAGGTAAGTGCGCGCAGGGCCCAGGAGCAATGCACAATCGAGCAGCATTTTCAGCTGAAAGCCGAAAATGCAAAGGTGTGCAATCGTTGCCTGCCAGCCCCTGGAGCCTTACACGATTGCAAGGGCGTCATGCAGATCACTCCTTGCAATCGCACAAGGCTCCAGGCCCTCTTTTGCATGCCAAATGCCATGCACAAAGGGCCTTAATCTCAGAGGAAGGCAAAGGCAGACCTCCTCTGAACAAGTCTTTCCAAGAAACCCCATGATAGGTTCACCTTAGAGTTGTCATGTCAGAAATCACTTGAAGGCACACAACAACATACCCTGGTTAATGAAGCAGAAGTGTTCCTTGGGCCTTACATATTTTACATAAATTTTGGTATCAGAGGTAGAAATAACATGAAAAGGTAAGGATAGGTTGCTATACCACAAAGAAGAAAAACAGTTCAACATGTTTCAACAAACTCCAGCATCTACATTGGCTGGATGGGATGGCCGTTAGCTGGGGATGCTTTGAGTGTTTGTTCCTGCATGGCAATGGGTTGGACTCGATGGCCATTGTGGTCTCTTCCAACTCTAGATTTCTATGATTCTATACACATATGAAATGAAGCAACATGGTCAGGTAAGCCTTGCATAAGTGAATAAAAACATTTCAAATCTTCTAGAGACCACTTGAAAGCTTCTTTCCAAGTCGATCCCAGGATTTTTTTTAACTTGGAACTGAATGCTTTATTATTTTATTTCAATAAAATAACCCTTAGAACTGATATGAGAATGGCTTAGAACTTTGAACATACCTGTCCACAGTGTCTAAAAAGCTAAAAATGCCCTTAAGGATACTTTATAAAAAGTCACTATGAGGTATTATTCGTTGTTATTGAAGTAACTACTTTCCCATTGGTTGATGATATTTTTGTAATATAACTTCAATGAGTACTAATTAAAACTGCCAAGTCCTGGTTACTGGAGGAGTTTTTTGGTGGGGGGAAGAAACAGGTTTTGATAGCTTCTGCTTCTACAGGATTTCTAAAAGAGCATTGTAAATAGTCTACAGAAAACTGGTTCATAGCATTTGCAGCTGTTCTTTCACTTTAAAAAGTAGTTTTCTCCCATTTGCTTTGCAATTATTCAGCTTCCATACTTTAATTCAAATCAACCAGTTTTGTTCCCCAAGGTCCAGGAGCAAATTATCTGCATTCTTTGGTAGCCTTCATGCTATTATTACAATTTTTGTTTTTTAAAATAATTCTTCATAGTTGTATACATGCATGGTATTTTATTACTGGGAGGATCTAATAAAGCTTGCATGTTTTTCTGAAAGGTCATAAAACCATAACCTATTTAACCTTTGATTATCCGCATCACCTTTCCCTTCTGTATCAATTCATTACAGCAAAATTTTTCTAGCAGGAGTTCTCAGTCATGAACACTATCAGAAGTGCTGTGGTAATGAATATGGAAACCTTTCTGGGGCTTCAGAATATCTTTTACATAAAATATCTGTATCTGATCAAAAATTATATTGGCTGTGCATACAGAATATCTACTTGTGTCAAAGTCATTGTCTAATCTCTCAGTAACCACGTTCAGCTAAATGTAGTTACAGACAGAGACATGTCAAGAATGTACTCCTGGTGACTTCTTTGTGGACTGCACATTCCAATCTTCCCAGTCTGTGCTTGGGCTGGACACAGTTTACATTCCAGTATTTTCACACTGACAGATGGTTGTTAATGTTTCTGACTAACAACATAAAATTCACACATTAGAAAACAAGCATAAAACAAAAATATAAACATTTCAAACGTGCACAAAGTACTAGCTAAACACACTTTAATCTATGGGGAAACGCATTAGAGCAATGACTATGGTTTAAAATGGGCACACAAACATGCCTATTTGAAAAATACAAGCAAAAACTGGAGAGATTTCACCCTGTAAAACAAACAAACAAGAAGCAAACAAACAAACAATGAAAATAGGCATGGAATAAATATGGAGAAGGCAACATGAGGAGGTTCACAGATTATAGACATGTGTGTTGTGATCTGCAGTACAATGGCCCCTCGACTTTTGCGAGGGTTCAGGGTGCAGAACCCTCACAAAGGTCAACAAGCCATGAATAACTCCCCCCTGCACCTAAGTGAATGTTCCCTCTCCCATTTCTTACCAGGGCTGCCCCCCCCATTAACTTGCATTTCTCCCGGTCACACCGCTTTCCAGGCTCACAGGTGATAGGCAAATGAATGGGAGGGGTGGCAGCCCCATGCATGCTTTCCCTCCCCCTATTCACTTGTGTTTTGCCCAGCCCCACTGCCTTACAGGGTCACAGGCAATAGGCAGGTAAATGGGAAGGGGCACCAGTTGTGTGCATGTGTGCTTTCTCCCTGACTCCCATTACCTAGCATTTCACCCAGCCATTATCAAAGATGATAAGCAGGTGAATGGGAGGGGGTGGCAGCCATGCATGTGCACACTTTCTCCCCCAGTTCACTTATGTTCTGTCTGCATGCACTGCTTTCCAGGTTCAAAAGTGATAGGCAAGTAAATGGGAGGGGGAGGAAGTCATGTGTGTGCATGCTTTCTCACCCCCCCCATTCACTTGCATTTTACCCAGGTGAGCTGCAAGTGAATGGGAGGGGGCAGCAACACAACCGGAGAAGGCACACGAGGGGGCTGCCCCCTGCCATTTGCTTGCCTTTTGCTCAGGTCCATGGTAGGAAGACATATGCACCCATACAAAAGGTAAGGAAATGGGAGGGGAGAAGGGAGAGATGCAAGCTGACACCTTGCAAATAATCAAGTTTGCAAAGGTCAAAGCCCTGAATGTGGAGGGAGGACTGTATTACTAGTAAGCTATAAACGGCACTGTGCTCAGCCTGAAGCAGTTGCTTTAGTTCTAGATTGTTCTTAAGGTAAATAAAGCAGTTCTTCATTAGAAACACCTTAGTCTGTTTTGTCTTTGAAATAACCTGAGATATATGCCCCATTACAGTTCTTCAGATTTTCCTCAATCAGTACAGTGGGAAAGGGTCTGGGGTCCAAATGCATGCACCCCATTGGCCCTCCATGTTTACCATTTCTGAATGCCTTTTTCTATATAAATGTAAGCTTTTTCTATATACCTATAAACTCTATTCTTTATATGCAATTGGACTTCTTGAACAGGCAATCACAATTACATTTTGCATAGCACACACACACATTTTGTACATGCATAGGCTGTTTCAGAGGTTATGCTGATTGCATCTAAGGGGCTTAGCAGAGCCACACATTACATTCCCAATTTGAGATCATACACTACAGTGCTTTGTGCACATTCATTTCACTTCTGAACAATAATTCTCTGTGTGTTTCAATAAAAACTAACCTATATGTTTCCAAGCATTATCATTTGAAACATTCAATGGAATCTTTCTGCTTCCATATGACAGTAAATATAATGACATTGGTGAGACTTTTGCTGAACACATTATAAGGAGGGGGTTTTTCCCTCCATTTTACAATAGCTAGATTGTTTCTTCACAGGCTATAGAGATTGCTGCATTCAGTCAGTTTTAGTATGCTGATTCTTTGCCAGCTTTTCTTGAGATCCTGCAGTTAATTAGAGATTCTACTGCCTGAAGACATACCTTTGACTCTTCAGTCTGCATTTACCAGAGATACAAAGTTAACCTTGACATACAGACTGACAGATTTGGTTCTTATTACCCAAAACTTAAGCAACCTTCGTTTCCAAAATTTCTCACAGTTCAGTGCATAAAATCACAGTGATAAGACAGAGAGCTACAGGCCAGACTCCCAGTTCACCCACACAATAGCTGTCGAAAACCCAGTGTGAATAGGCCCTGCAAACATCAGATAAACAATCACAACAAAGAGTGTTTGGGAAACACATTGTATTCAGAAAATGTTTTAACAACAATTAATAAGTGATTCCTCTGGTGTCAATTTAAAACAGAATGCATATTGTGCTTTATTGAAGTCTCTTTCTGAAGTTCAAAGTGAAAAGGCAAAGAAAACGATGGATTGATTTCAGACGTTTTTTTAAAAAATCCCTGAAACCATTTCCTTCCTGAAGTATATAATGACTGTTTCTCAGAATAGTGGCTAAACCTTGATTTGCACATCCTGCTGGCAGTACAGTGACCAATCTGTGTAGCAAGCTATGGTTGGAATCCTGTTGGTTTTTTACACTGGTGTAAACGCTGTTAAGTAAGCATGTGGCTTTCTTAGGCCCTTTTCGCATGCTTTTTTTTTTTTTTTTGCGCGAGCACCTCTTGAGTGTTGCACGAATGGGAGCATCGCTCCGTATGACGCACTCCCACTCATGCGACGCTCACGAGGCTAAAGCACACACATTTTTTGATTTTCGGCTTTAAGCTGAAAATACTGCACGCTCGCACAATGCTCGCGGTGCCCTCGCGCACTTACCTGTGTGCGGTGTGTCGGCAAGCTGGCCAGGTCACACTTCCTTCCCTCCGTGCAGCCTACAGCTCCCAGACTGCACTGCGGAAGGAAGGGGCGGGTCGCAAGTGCGACGGTCGCACTACAAGGAAGGCAATGCGGGAGGCAAAAAGAGCTGTTGTGAGTAGCTCATGCGAGTGGCTGCTCGCGCGAGCGCCTCTCCCCACTGCCGCGACGAGGTAAGGTGCGAAAAGGGCCTTAGAGATTGTTCTTCCTGTTCAGGGATGACTGAATGCAAGCTCTGTAAAGGCAGTGTACAATAAACCACTGGGCAAAATTAAGAGCACTGCTGATGAAGGTTGGTAAATGTATTCCTTAACAGTAGGTGGGTAGGTGGAGCAATTTTTGTGCAACTGGAGAGTGCATGGCCTGCCTGCCTTTTCCCCAGAACTGAGGATCAAAGCCTTATGGTTTCACAGTGGTGCAAATGGTCGTACAACAATATAATCTGACAGTACAGTATAGCTGCAGTGTAGCTCCTGTATGCTTGCATAATTTTATGCTAGGCAACTGGTGAATAAGATCTTGATCCATCAGTATGAAATCATTCTCTTGAGTGTAATGTCAGACATTTTCACCACAACATTGTAAGCCCCATTTTTTTAAAAAAACTTTCAACAGCATGGTGAAATGATCAGAACTCAGAGGGACAGTTTGCATGTGCACATAGCGCATTTTCTTTTCCCTAACCCTCTTTACAAAATGCTTATTTATTTCAGTGACACATCAAGGGAAAGTACTTAGAGTGGCATGTATGGATGTGGAAACTGTCAGTCTTGTTCTTGCTACATTTCTTTGAATCCACTGGCATGCCCGTGCCATTCTGGTTCCACAATGGATTGTAAGCTTTTCTTCCCCTAGTACTACATAGAAATTGATATATATTTTTGTGCATGTTTTTAGAATGCACAGTTTTTCCAATTTCCTATGTCATGTTTGTGTACTTCTTTTAAATAAAAAAAATTAGCCCCATGTATGCATGGTTTTTTGTAAAAAAAAAAATTGTTTACCAGAATTCATTGTTCACTACTTTCATAGAAAATGATCTTCAACTGGTAGCTCAAGATCCAAAACTTCTCTTTTTGTTATTGTTTAAGTCTCTGTTTCTAAGAAAGGCCCTTTTCGCATGGGCCTTTGCTCGCGCGACAGCCCCGTGAGCCGAGTGGGAGCGTCGCTCCGCACGACGCACTCCCACTTCCGCCCGGCTCACAGGGCTGAAGCGGCGCGAGCGCGGGTTTTTTTATTTTCACGTCCAAGCGAAAATCACCCTGCGCTCGCGCAATGCTCCCGGCGCCCACACGCACTTACCTTTCGTGCGGAGCCTCCAGGAGCCGTCCGGGTCGCGCTTCCTTCCCTCCGCCCCTGCGGAAGGAAGGAGCGGGGTGGGGAGGTAGCGCGACGGACGCGCCGCCCGCTTCGCACGCGCGCGCGGGGGGACGCGACGCCGCCCGCTTCGCACGTGCAGGGGGAGGAATCCGGCGTGCACGGGGGGAGGAATCCGGCGTGCGCGGGGGAGGAATCCGGCTCGACGCCGCCCACTTCACGCGCACGCGCGGGGTGGGAATCCGGCGCGAGGTCTCCCGCTTCGCACGGGGGAGGGCGGCTTGCGCGGCAAGCCTCCTTCGGTGCCGCTTCCCCGCTGGTTCCTTCGCCTGCAGAAGGAAGGAGGGGGAAGCGGCAGGCTCCCGGACGAGCCTTCTTGCGCTTGCCAGCCTCCCCCGCTTGCGCTAGAAGCCTCAGTGCAGAAAGGGCCAAAGTGAAAAGCTGGGGTGAGGCTGGAAGAAAAGATGATGGGGAAAAGATAAGAAAGATTAGTGAAAGACTCCCATTTGGAAAGATGGAGATGAACATGAATCTCAGGTCGGAAAATATTGAATACTTTGGAGGTAAGCCAGGTATTCTGGGATATTCTGAAATGGAATCAAATGAATATATGGCCACTGAAGAAACACTGTTATCACCATGCCAAATCCAATGACTTCCCTGCCTGAATTCAATACAGTCTCCAGTAAGACATATAGTTAGAGACACTTCTGCGCAACATTATACCAAAATGAATCCATAGCACCCAATACTCCCTGATGCCTTTGAAAAAAGGGGGCAAGAAAAATCCCTTTATCAATATAAAATCCAGACTCTGAAAAATGTGCTTCCTTGCTCTTCCATAGAAATACAATCAACAAATTGAAGCAACCTCATTTGAGGTCTCAGTTCTATTATCTTTGCTTTATATCAATATATCTTTATCACCTTGGCTTGACATTAGCTGCTGCAATATCTATAATATTAATTGAATGCCAACTAGTGTATTGGTTACAGTATATCACAAAATAATTCACTTTCATTTGAAATCTGTGCCTTAATGTTCAATTCCTGCTCCACTTAACGCACATGCCTAGACACAATTTGCTGGCAACAAATCAACTCATCACCTAATTATCCTCACTAATCCTGTGCTGAGATTAAGCAAGAATCTTGCCTTCTGAAAAACAACAACTTCAAAGTTATCTCCTTCTGCACACACTGATCCACCATGCTTACAACCAACAACCTTCAAAATTGTTATTATTGGAGATTTACAGAAATGGGATTCCCATTGGATGTGTACTTCCCCTTCCCTACCATTTCACTCATATAAATTTGATCCTATTAGTTCTATCTTCATTACCTCTGCATAATATAACTGTGTTTGATGGAATCCCCACACTGTAAAATTGCTATGAGAAAGAAAATGTGCTTGACCTTGCAGTGAAAGTATATCTCTGGGAGTTGCTTCATCCATACTTTTTAAAAATTGTTCTAGTACTATGGCCCAAACAATGAGAGTTTGCCAAACCAGGTTGCCAACACTTAACTCTCTTCTTGTTGCATCATCATTACTCCTTTAGATAATTGCTCTCATTCTCAAATTGCTAATCAACCTACGTTCTTTGTTCAAAAGCATGAATATAAACTATGAAGTCATCCTTCCTTCTAGCTACAAAAGCTGGTGAATGCAGAAGTGAACACTGACTTCTTAGCAGCACTAATTCTAGCACACCTTGGGTGTGTTCTGCACTGAATAAAGCAATGGTTCTCATTTAATCAGTGGCCTTTTCCAGATATTTCAGTCTCAATAGAAGAGAAGGAAATGCTTGGTGGAGGTCTGCTGTATAGTGGGACAAGTAATTAGTACACTACTTCGTCCCACATAAACTTGCCTACATATTTATATCATTGCCAGACTTTGACCTGAGGTTCCCTGCACCATCTGGAATGCAGCAAGTTGTGTATGAACCAAAGCAGCCCTACATAGAGACACAGAAATGCACATACATGCATGGAATGCTTTTACCTAGAAAAATTTTGGGATGCTGATTGCATTTTCTTTCTAATGCTAATCAAAACTTTTTAAAAAATCTATTCATTAAGGCATTTCTAGTATCTTTCAATTAATAGCTTTTACTGAATGCTTGTTTTTGTTACTGTTTTCTGTAATTATGTATTACATTCTTAATGGCTGTTGTTTTAGATATTTATGAAAAACACCTTAGAAGGTGAACCTGCAAAGTAGTAGACCAATAAACAAAGAAATAAACAAACAACTTTTAATTATCCTAATGCATAACCTATACTCAGGATAAGAGACCACTATCAGGACAGTATATGGAGAAACAGGATAGTTTATCATTGGCAAGAAAGTCAGACAAATATTCATTTTATCACCTGGTCAGTTTAATTTATACAGAAAGTAAGATTAGACTTACAAGAAAGAGGCATGAAAATTGGTGGAAGAATCATCAACAATTTAAGACAAGCCAATGATACTATACTACTTGCAGAAATAACAGAGTTGGAACAGCCATTGAGGAAAGTCAAGGAAGAAAATGCAAAAGCAGAGCTTCAACTGAATGTTAACAAGACAAAAATAAAGAGCACAGATGATTTCCTTCACCTCAAAGTAGATTATAAAGACATTGAAATAATAAAAGATTTTCCATACCTTGGCTCAATCATAAATCAAAATGGAGGCTGCAGTCAAGAAATCAGAAGAAGACTAGGACTTGGAAGGGCAGCTATGAAGGAACTAGACAAGACCCTGAAGTATCAAGATATATTATTGAATACCAAAGTCAGGACTGTCCATGCCATCTATTTCTAAGTTTTATGTATGGTTCTGATAAATGGACAGTGAAGAAAATTGATGGGAAGAGGGTCAACTCATTTGAAATATATTGCTGGAGGACAGTTCTACAGATCCTGTGGACTGTCACAAAAAAGAAAGAAAGAAAGAAAGAAAGAAAGAAAGAAAGAAAGAAAGAAAGAAAGAAAGAAAGAAAGAAAAGGAAAGGAAAGGAAAAGACAAATAAATAAGTTCTAGAGCAAACCAAGCCTGAATTATCACTAGAAGGCAAGATGACCAAACTGAGACTATTATACTTAGGACAGATCATGAGAAGACCTGACTCATTAGAAAAGACAATATTGCTCGGTAAGGAAGAAAACATTAGGAAAAGAAGACAGGTAGACAGACTCAATCAATGAAGCCATGGCCCAGAGTCTCCAGTACCTGAGCAGAGCTGTTGATAACAAGGTCACTTGGAGGTCTCATTCATAGGATCGACATAAATTGAAGTCAACTTGACAGCAATGAACAACAACAAAAGAAAAGAAAAGCAGCACATGTTCCCAGCTTCCCATATTTATATCTATTCAGTTCAATCAGCATTCAGAGGTGGTGTAGCAAAGATGGGGCTCATAGGATCAAAGATGTGGGACTTTTTGATTCGTAGGACCTGTAGCATCATTTGACATTTTTCTTGCACTCCCCTGTCCCCTCTACATTTAGCTGTCATTCACACAGTAACTGAAGGGGTAATAGATTTTTCTCACAATGATGCAGTGTTACGATCTATCCATATTATAATCTAAAGTGGGACTGGTTTCACCCAAAAGTCATTCCTTGTAGAAATTAAATATGCTAGAAACTGTTTGAGGGGAAAAAAGGCATCTGTACTTTTTAATTCCTTGGGGAGATGCTGATGAAGTGCCAGATCTGAAAAGCACCCGACTTCAGATTTTGCCACTTTACCACTGTGGTACAGATACAGTGAGTAAAGGGCCACAACATATCTATGCTCAGTTCCAGTCTAAAGAGCTCTTCGGCTGAAGAACTGTACAATTCAAATGTATATTAGAAAGTTTGAAAGATTTTTTTTTTAATCCTCCCTCTGTCCCCTCAAAAAAAAACCACATTTTAGCACTGCTTGCTATTGCATTGCTCACAGTTTTGAAGAATGGTGTGGGGAAGAAGCCTTTCTAGGCCCCTTTTAAATTTGTGTGGATGAATAAACCATTAGAGAGCAAAATGAAACAAACATGATAAGTCATCTGGTACAGCAATGCCAACAGTGAATGAAAACAAGGATCAATACAAAGGCCATGAAGTCCTTTCACAGCTCACTTGGCACTAATTGACATTTCCAGAACTTCCTTGGAAGTTTTTTATTTCCCTCTCTCACCATCCAGTGACCAGAAACATGCAGCTATTTTTGTGATAGAGAGAGAAAATGCTCTTCAGTGTTTTGAACCTTCCCAGAAAAGCTGAGATATATGATTCCCTGTGGGAAATGAGGGGTAGAATTATTGGGGGTGTGTGACATATTCAAAAAACGTACATGGTAGAATCCACCTGGAATGTATCCCATCCTAGTATAACAAGACAGTCACATGAATTAACGCACCTCCCATTTCAAAAGTTCCTGCCTGTAAATAGCTAAGATCCTACATCATTGTGCTTTCAAAGTGCTGCCCCCCTTCTGCTGAATACTGACATTGTGCAACCAACTGTGTATCTGCCAATATGCAAGTTCATTGTACTATGGTGGAATGGGGAATGCACAATGGCTGTTTCTGCAACCTCTATGCATATAAGACATCGAAGGCACTGACAAATAGCTGACAAATGTGCAGCTACAATCCTGTTGATCAGTTGCAACTAGAGTAGACACATTTAATCAATTGTTGAATGATGAGTCAACTTGTAAGTAAATCCAGATAATTCATTGGCTCCACTGTATACAAAATGAACAAAAGCCTATTTGAAAAGGTTACACTTACAAACCTCTGCTTATGCAACAATGAACTAAAGATGTCCTCTCTCCAATGTCCAAAAAAATATATTAGCATGCATACAGAAACTTACCCATGTGTATAACACTGACAGAATTCCAGTCAATATGTCAGGGAGACATACTCAAGCCTAATTTTCCTTTAGAAAACTCACCTGTGTTTCTCCCCAACCCCAAATCAGCATCTAGCTTCCTCAGACACTTGCCATTGTCCCCACACTCTGCAACATTCATCACCAGGCTGCTTGATTATCAGTGAAGTGAAATCATCAGTTTAGTACTGGCTTTATTGTATTTGTATTACACAAATCAACTTAAGAACTTTGCCAATAGGGCAACTCACAAATGAAATCAGTCTATCAATTAATTCTTTAGCCTGCCAGTGATGATCTTTGTTTTGGACCTCTCATCTCTTATTCCCTCAGTCACACTCATGTCAAGAAAGCTACGTCATTTAAAATTCTCGCATTGTCCCAGAAAATCCAAAATGTTACTCCATATTTCTCTCTGATCTGCAGAGGGTCCTGTGGGATTTCATCCCGAGCAGGTGGAAGAAAATGGACTAAATTCCTTGTCCATCTTCTGTGGCAGGGATGTGCAGATAGTGGAGATTAGGTATAAGCTGATGTGCTCCTGGAGGCTACTTTTCAAAGACTGGTCAAGCCAAAGACATGCACTCTAAAGTTGAGAGACCCATGTGCAGGATATGGTTTGATCTGTGAGCTGTGAAGCACTGAGAAAGGGTGCGTCTTGGAAGACTATCTTCCATACTTTATGGTGGGGCTAGGGAGAGGAGTGGAAATATTGCTTCCCCCCTTTTTCTAGGCCAGAAGTATCCGCCTTGATCTCACAGGTTTTAGGTCTTTAGTTTGAGGTAGTTTTCTACTGCACTACTATTTCTACTGTTCTCCTGGGCTGATCATTCTCATTGGATTTAGTGAATTGTGGCCCAAGTTCAGCCAAGCCTTTGTGTCTGCTTTTTTATTTCCTGTCTCTCTCTGCAATTTCCTGTCTCTCTCTGCATTATTGTTTTCAAGAAGAATCACAATACAGTTAATTCTTAATTCAGGAGACAGTCAATTGCATGATAAATGTTTACCCTTAGAAAGATTTAATTAATAATCATATGGATAGTCAGTTTTGTAATGATCAGTTACAAATGCTGAAATATAGCAGTAGAAACAGCCATTTAAGTAAATGATGGCATTGTTGTTCAAACTGCAGAGTGCCATGGAAGCCATAAATCAGGACTGAAGTGGTTTTGAAGCAAAAATTATTATGATTAGTCATAGTGCACATGGGTCTTCACATTAAGCTTAAGAAAAATATCTTCACTGTACAAAATACAGAAAACAGTTGTTCCATTTTATTTATTTTTCTGCTTACCCCAAACTTTCTAAACTGGCAGCAAAAAATCACTCCCTTGGCAACTGAAAAGTGGGAAGACAATCTTCCTTAACTGAACACAACACCTTGTTGGATCTTAACTGGTTGATGTATGAATGAATGTTTTACCAATGGAAAAGATCCAGCTAGGAAGGGAAGTAATCTTTCTATGAACACAACTCCTCTTCTACAAATGAAAGCTTTGTGTGTTCGTGAAGCAAAAGGCTAAGATCCAAGGTATAATAGCTTATGTTTCAAACTACAGATGGGAAACTTGGTTTTTGGGCAGGATCCTCCCTACACTGACCTGCTGAAGGCCAGATCATTTTCCAGTCATGATCATACATGTAACATAAATGGCATAGCGACTGGTGCTCTAACTGAAGTATCAGCTGACATATTCATTTAATGTTTTATTGGGGAATATCACAACACATACAAGATTCAAGCAATCTCATAATCACACAAGACTAACCAAAGGAAAGGAGTGAAAAATTGGACAGCAAGAAGTTAGGCGAAGCAGGTGATATTTACTTGTCCTGCAGAGAAGAAGTGATATTGCTCAGACTAAGGATCCAGGAATAGTACCAGAATGGAAATCTGAGCAGCAGAGTGATGGCCTGTGTCCAGAGTACTATAAATTATCAGGCTCAGAGCCAAGGTTTAAATACCTTTTTTCTGCCATGAGGGCTTAGTGGTTCTCTGGCAGAGCAAACAATGTGGTCCAGAATGGGCTAATGGCCTTAGGTGACAAAGCACTGATGGAAATTGTGATAGCTTCTTAAAGGCTGGGCAGGTGAGGAAACAAAGAAGAATTTTAACCAGAAGAAAGAACAGGCTGATGACAATTGGTTGCTCTATTGAGTCAACTCCACATGCTATTGTATTTGAAGTTTGAGTCATTAAGGGGATATTTGCAAGCTCATTAGCACTGGAGCTTCCTGACAGATAGGCCATGACCTGAGGTCCCATCTGATCTACTTTTCCATGTTTTCAGACAGTCCTCTTTGCCAGAATGGCTCTGCAGCCATAACAGTATGTGATTTATATATTTTGGGCAATTAAATAATGTTCATTGACAGTCATATCTTGGAGTAGGAGCGTATAGCATGATAACACTACTAGGCAGGTGAGTGAAGAGTAAAGCCAAATGCATCCAGGCATGCTTCTGGAGCCGGCTGATTTGCAACCTCAGGACTGTTAATTAGATTGTGGTATTGGTTGGCTGGTTGATTGATTGATTGATTGATTGATTGATTGATTATTTCAGCCCTTATGCAGGGAATGTGAGAACAAAATATCTGGCTACTTGACCATGGCTTTGTCTCCTTCCTGCTCTGTCTCCTTTTTCTGAAGTGGAAGAGTTTGGGGAGGGGAGAGAGAAATCTCTGTGAGTCAGACTGGAAACTCCAATAGGTCAGATTCGTCCCACAGGCCACATACCAAGTGAACTATCTGCAATCCAATATAGAAAATCTCTTGCCTCACACACAAGCACAATAGTTGTGGTTTTTGCAGCCCTTAAAACAGAGGATTGCATCTTATTCTTCTGAGCTTCTTGAGTTTCTTTTTGCCAGTAGCATTGCTCTGTGACAATGGTGTTATAAATATTGTAGCTCCCTTAAAGACATTTTTAAAAATGTGCATAGAAAACTGGGTGCATAGAAGTAGGAGGTGAACCAGCAACATGATAAGAGAAGAAATTTTACCTGAATTTTAAAATCTGTATTTTTCAAGTTTTATACTGATGAGAGACTAGAGTTACTCTAAATATCATCTATTTAGAAAGTAGATTTTCCTGGCCATTACCACAAAATAACGAATTAAACTGATCCACTCAAAAGACTTAGAAGGGCTATAGAATTCCAGAAAGCTCTGAGATTTATGAGGCAATCTGGAAAATAAAGGACTCTCCAGATGTCCTAGTTGATTTGAACAAATGAATAAAAAATGTTCTTCAATTAGTCTATGAAGACTGGTTTCTGTTACTGTGGTATTTGTATGTTAATTTTGTTATAACTTACCCATTGCTGTTCCTGGTCATATTGGTTCATTCTGATTTTAAATGAGTTCTGATCTTAATTTTTTTGTAAGCAGTTTTTAGAGGACTTTGAGCTAAAATAAACAATTGCTCATTGGCAAGATTGGCCCCTATCTTATTTCTCTGAAGTCTAGCTTAAGTTGCATTCCAGAATTTACCTCTGCATTGAAGGCACTGTTTGTTTGGTTGGCCAAATAGCAGAGCCCTTACTCTAGTAAACATATGGAATATTAGTCAACATGTCATTTGCCTCTGGGTGTGGTGGTTTAAATAACTTTAAAAAGGTGACAGATGAGAAGGGAATGAGTGGAAAATGAATCTTCTTATTTTTGAAAATGAGAGAGAGAGAGAGAAGAACTTGAGAGGATTAACTGTGGCAAGAGCAGTACAACCCCCTTTAGGCTGCAATTACAGTTGTTATACACAGCATTAGAATTTTAATACTGAAACATGCAAATGTACTTCCCATGGTAGGCATACATGCAGTATCTTAAAATGCTAGAAAAGAAACACAAGACTACCACAGACTGAGTAAGACAAGAAATGGATCTCATGTAGAAATGGAAAATGTCATCTCTCTTTAGCTCATTATCTCAGTGGAAAGACAGCCACACCAAGCGAATTGCTAGACCACCCCAAAACAAAAATTGTTTGATTTGCAGGGAGTCTTGCATTTATAAGGGGATGAAGTCCCATGGAGGGAATATATAAACTGCCATAAGTAGATTTGCAACAATGTAAAACCATCTTACTAATCCTCTTCCATACCTATCTAACTACCTGTCAGCAACTAAATTTATGCGTGACTACATCCCATGGGTGTCATAAGGCTTAAATATTTAAGTGTTTCTAATGCGCTATGAGATCCCTAGTTGCTACATAAAATGAAATAATTTACCCATTATTAGAATACAGATGGATCCCATCACCATATTGTCAAAAGGGGGTCTCAGAGGGGCCTCCCAAAATCTTGATGCTTATTTTGTTTGCATTGTAATTATTTACTGTTCATGTCTCAGTATTATATAGATCATGGGAAGAGTAAACCATCAGCCTTTAAAGAAGCTCAGGATAAGCATGATTAAAATAAGAATCAAAATGTTAAACACATTTGTGGAAGGGAGAAAACACATAAAGACTGAAAAATACTGGAAAGTACTACTCAGGATAGGCCTTTGCTATTCCTATGGTCAGATTTGGTGCAGGCCAAAGAATCCCAGTGGATTAAAAATAAAGACTTTTACCCCCTCTGAGTAAGGTTATAACAGAAAGTAGAAGGAAATATAAATTAACAACATGGGTTGTACAGCCAAATTTGTTGAGTTCTTCAGGTGAACCAAGAGACTAACTTAACTTGAATTATTCCTAGATAATTTGGACCATTGCATTTGCTGCAACAACGAGGCAATGGTGATCCCAATTTATTTATGGCAGGCAAAATCCCAGTAGTAAAGTTATCTTTAATCAGCTCGCTAAGCATACAGTTGATATATACTTTATGTTTAAAATTCATGTCTCTACTCTCAAAGGATAGAATGTACAGAATAAATTCTGTGAATTAGGCACATTAAAGCTTGAGTTCTAGCACTGCACATTTGCCATAATGTAGTAGCCATGATTAGACTATTTTCAAGGAATGAAAGTATACTACTCCTGGGATTAGCTAAACCAGTTGTTATATCCTGTCCCTAGAAAGAATCTGGGGAAAAGCTGGATGTTGGTCGTTGTTCCTTATGGAAGGCAATAATTCTTTTGGCATCTGCCTGCTTTGAAATATCAACAAGCATGGGGTACTAATTATGTACTACAGAAGGGCTTCTGTTTTTGAGAAATCATATCAGAGACCATTATGGCCTCATCCTGTGGACCCAATAAGTGCAATAGTCAAAAGAGATTATAAATTGATGAATCTGTCAATTTCACTTCTTCCCACATTTACTTTTTTCTTTAAAAAAAACTTCCATTCCATTCATGAAGACATTTACAAATTTAGATTTCATAGTAAAAAATCAGCAAAAAACACTTCCCATCAATTTCTAACAGAGATCGTCATAAGATCCTTAGTTGCTTTGAGGACTGGACTCTTCCTATCAGATGAGTGCCTTTTGCATTTATAATGGCACCTCTTTCTTCATAACTGGCACCGTGCTGATGATAGGATGAGTAGTCCATTCTCCAGTTCTAGATTAATCCAGGAAATGGCTCATTGTCATTGTTTGTACCATCTTCTTATGGCAAGAACATGCTGTAGGGGGATTCGGGACTCTTATTTCTCTCTCCTGTAGATCTTACATCACAGAGGTTAGACATGAAAAGGCCTGAACAATGGTAGACCATGGGTAGTGGAATGATAGATATTGTTTATTACGGTCATAGACCATTTCAGTGGAAAAGGGTAGTGGAAGGAATTCCTCAGATAGGGCCACCTGGCATATTCAATCTTATGCATGATGATTGAGATGCTAATACCATTTAGGGATTGAAAAGAAATTCTCATAAACTTTAAAATCTCAACAAAAGTAGAGTTTTCAGGCCTTCCAAAACTCATGAGAAAATGTGCACTTCTTTTTAAGCATTCACTTGACTGAGAACCCTCTACAATGTTTGTAAGAATAAAATTCTCACAAATGGTGTGCATAATTTTGAAATTGTTTCAATTGTTTGGGTTTTTAAAATTAGGGGTTTTTTTTTAAAAAAAAAAAGTTTTTAAAGAATATTGTTATCTGTTTGTGCACTCCTGCCAAGGTAAGAAAAGATAATTTTTATGAAAGAGTGAATGAATAAACAGGTAAAATTCAAACACCTGGGAGGTTATATAAAAATACTTTATATAAATTTGACTTCAAATAGAATGTACATATTTCAGAACAGTGCCAAAACACATTTTACTCAAGAGTGGAATGTTGTATAGATTAAGTAAATTACGCAAATGAAAGAGTAAATCAAGGAAAATATCTAAGGAAAAAATTGCAAATTTCATAGTGTTTGATTCATAGGAATTAAACATATAAGTCTCACAGCCTGGTACAAAACAAAGATGTAAAGGTGGCCATTGTCATCTTTCTTCTGCTGTACAATTTTTAAACATCTGTTGCCTGATGAAGAAGCCAGTAGATATTCAAAAGCTTGCATGATATATTTTGTGCATTTCAGTTGGCCAATAATGGTGTCCTCTTTTGTGGATTTTGGATTGTGTTGTATTTTGCTGATTGGCCAACACAGCTACCCTTGAACAGGTTTCCAAGACATTCAAAGAAATTCAACAAAACTGAGACTTCTAAGAAAGTTGGCACAGGATTGTATCCTTTAATGACTTTTCAGTGCTGGGACAAGGATTTTTATTTCAGACATTTTTATTTCAGTGCCAGGGCAAGCATTTTATATAACAGAAGGGCAAAGAAAGAAGGAGGAAATGGAAAAGAGAAAAAAAGGATAGTACATGATAGATGTAGGGAAATAGAATTAGACTTTCACAGTGAGAGTTAGTAATATAGGTTAAAATGTGCAGAGAATGAAGAGAGGAGTAAAAGAGCAGCAGTGCATCCATGTTTAGACTGGAAGTTCCAACCAAGGTGAGGATATAAGTGTTATTATGATGCACATAGCAAGATCTGTTGGGACGAATTAGTGTAGTGGAATAGAGAAGCAGGGGAACTAAAATGTCATTAGAACAAACAAATAACAAAAATAGAGTCGGACCTAGAAAGCTTTAAGGATTAAATGATAGTGTTGAACATATAAGGGGCTGGGAAACAATGAAGGGATTGATGAAACATTGATCAAAAAGAAAATCAGGTGATCATGTAAAAAAAAATGACAACGCTGGGTGTGTGATGGGGAAAGTCTAATGAACAGTAGTTAGCTGGACCCAACTAGAGCATGATACAAAATTTTAACTCAGCAGACAGATTTCAGCAATGATTTTCAGTGTTGTACCTGGGAATGAGACAGGAATTAAAAGCATATTGAAGATGAGAATCAATGGGGAAAGATGAATCAGTGATGAAGGCAAGGTTATGTGCTGATGAATGGTGATACTCTCAGTGGAGAAAGAGAGGACTGAGGACTGTAAGAGAAATGGCCAATTGAGTGAATGCACACAAACATAAATACACATACAGACTGAGAGAGAGGGAGGGATGGAGAAAGAGAGAGAAAGAAATATTTTCTCCCTTTCTTTTGCACAACATGAGATGAAGAAGTTATTTATTCATTTTAATACATTTTTTAAAGTTTGGGAATGGTATGCAGACCTTTCTAAGATCAGGGCTTGATTACAGATGGTTCAACTGGGTCAAAAATGAACCAGGCTTCAGTTTTTGGCTGGGGATGGTCAAGGCACTGGACACTGAAGAAGTGCTACCCTGGACATTAGAATTCTATACCAAGAGTTCAGGGAATTAAGTATCTTTTAAATGGTAGCTGTTGTGTGACTGTACCTTGTTGTGTATCTTCTATTGGGAAATATGAGAGATTGTAATAATCTCTCAAACCAAGTAACTAATGTGCTAGGCAGAAATTGAATAGTTCACCAGCCCCCTTCAGCTCACACACAAAGGCTAGCAGAGAAAGAAATCAAACTTAGTCATTTGAAAGGTATATAAAAATTGTTTTACTTGTAAATAATTGTTCATAATCAATGCAGGTTCATCTTCTTGAAGAAAGGTAAGAAAAGAAAGAGTACCACATGGTATCAGAAGATTTGTAGCATCTTGCCTAGAGAGGCTCTTATCAGACATGTTTCATTGGGGACAGGCTGGGCAAGAGAGAGAGGTGTGGGCAGATGAGACCCCAGAGGACAAAGGAAAGCTATATGATACAGAAAGGGGAGTACAAACACACCATCAAACAAACAGGAAGTTACCATAAACATGCTGTGCCCAAGCCTCTAGAGAGTGACATGCAATCTAGTTACCAATGAGTATAGCCATTCAAAGGTTGCTAACACCAATATGTTCAAGTCATTTCTAACTTATAGTGACCCTAAGATGAATCTATCACAGGGTCTTCCTGGCAGAAAATTGTTCAGAGAGGGTTATCTTTGCCTTCCTCTGAGGCTGAGAGGCCCATAGTCACCCAGTGGTGTTATGAGTTATGTTTGGTAAATATTAATTGAAAGTAGACTTTGATGCATCAGGAAGGGGTTTTCCTCTTGCCATAGTCTGCACACTTGCAGGGTAGGGCAATATTGAGTTGTTTGGACCCCATGACTATCATGGAGAAGTCAGGCCTTGTTTTAAAATACAAACTGGAACTTGGCCATCAAAGCCACACACACACCCTCCTGCTGAAAAGGAAATGGCTCCTTGATGTGTTTAGGAGAACAATCAGTACTTAACTGATTTGTTCACTTCCACTGAATGGAAGCCCTGCAAAACTGGTTCAGACTAGTTTAACTCCCATTGTAAGGTAATGTGCATTGTCCAGCAAAGTTAGGAAATCCCGTCTACATTTGATAGAGAGCAAATGGTTCTATAGGACTGGCTTTGTCTTATGTGTGCAGAATTTATTGTTTGCATCTGTTCAGACTACTTAAGAGAAAGTACTGGTACCCAGAGGGTAATGAGCAGAGATCATATTCCAGCATATAAAACTAAGGCCATGTTAACCCCTTCAGAAGGCTTCCCCTTGAATCCAGATGACAGCCTCTGAGTTAGGAAAGGGTTAGATATAGGCACAGACAAAGTTGGAGAGAAAGGCTATTTCTACACCATACTGTTATAATGCTATTATTCCACTTTCAACACCCTGTGGAATTCTGGAGTTTGTTGTTTACTGAGGCCAAAGAACTCTCTGGCTGAGAATTCTAAATGCCCCTCCCGAAACTGCAAACCTCAGGATTCCATAGGATGTTGAAAGTGGAATAATAGCACTATAACAGTGCAAGGTGGAAATGGTCTAAGTCAGATTCCCCCAAGAGAAAAAAAAAGAGCCTAGTTGCGGACACAGATTGCAGACGTACACCCCAGATAGAAAAAGGCTGACAAGAAGGAGCCTGGAAGAATGCCAGAGGAGAGACATTGTGGGGGCAGACCGGAAAGAGCAGAGGAGAATCAAAAAGAGTCCCCCAAGAGAAGAACCTGCTGCCCTGATCTTCACCCACCCAGTCAAGTGGGTTCTTCTTCCCATTAGAGCGGGGGTGTCAAACTCAATTTCATCTTGGGCTGCATCAGCATTAGGGCTGCTCTCAAAGGGCCAGTTGCATCTGTAAGACTATATAAATGTATCAACTCTTTTATCATGTTAAATAATTGCCTCTGTATTCAATTATTACTGGTTTTTAAAATTGCCTTCCCTCTGTGTCAACTTTTGTTTCTTGGACATTTTGGGGCTATCTGATTGTAGTTTATGGTCCCTATACTCTGTAAAGTGACATAGAATTGGTCAGTATATCTAAAGTGTGCCACTTTCTGCTCCTCAGACCCACTCTGTGCCTGTTTCTGCCCTCCAGCCACAGCTGCAGGAGAGGTGCGAGGGACACATGAAATGGCCTGGTGGCCCAGATTTGGCCCACGGGCCTTGTGTTTAAAACATGTGCATTAGAGGGTGAAATAATCTATGTGTGTGTGTTGATCTCTAGTTCTTTGTGCTTGGCTGCATACCTTTATTCCTCTAAGGGCTTTTCCGCACTTTGGGGGGAAAATGGGGCAGTTCATTACTCACCAGACTGGCCCTCTCCCCCCCCCAACGACCCACGCCGATCTGGAGCAGCGCGTCCCGCGCTACGCACTCTCCAGGGACGAAAATGGAGGCTTCCAGTTGGTGGAGGTTCTCCACCAACCGGAGAAGCTTGCCAGCCAGAAGCCTGCCCCCAGAAGATCTGCAAGCTTGCGCTGGTGCGAGCCTGCAAATCTATACTTTTGCCCAGCGATGGACTGGGACGCACAGGGCTATTGAAAGTCCTGTTTCAATCGGACTTTCAATAGCACGGTGAACAACCAGTTATGGGCGTTCCAGAGCAGGCTGAAATCCGGACATACGGTAGGTAGTCCGAACTCAGTTCGCCCCCAAATGCAAACGTCCTCATGGGAGGACATGCCGCCCCATTTTCAAAACCAAGTGTGGAAAAGCCCTAAATTTGATGAGGACAGGATTTTTAGCACCCCCTCCTTTCTTTTGAGAAACAGCTTGTTTTGAAGACAGGTTGTTCTGTTGGGTTCTGCTGCTATTTTTTTCTTTCTTCCTTTTTTTGGGGGGGTCTTTTAATAAAGAAATAATAGTTTATGTTTCAAAAATCAGCTTGTCTTCAACCTGATTTCTTCTTTGCTTGCTTTTATCCTGGTTAACTGAGCATTTTTAAAACCTATAGCCTGTAAGGTCCTGCACGGAGAGTCAGGCCCTTTTCGCACCTTACCTTCGTTGCGGCGGTGCACGAGCAGCCATTTGTGCGAGCTGCTCACAGCAGCCCTTCTGCTGCTGTTTGCCAGTCACGTGAGCATCACGTGAACGCCCCACCCCTTCCTTCCGCAGTGCAGCCTGGGAGCTGTGGGCTGCGCTGGGGGAGGAAGCGCAACCAGCCCGCTCATCTGATGCACCGCACAGCAGGTAAGTGCGCGAGGACCCCACGAGCATTGCGCAACCATGCAATATTTTTGGCTCACAGTCGAAAATAATAAAATGCACGTGCATCCCACTTTAGGCTCTTGAGCATCACATGAATGGGAGTGCGTCGTACGGACCGACGCTCCCATTCACGCAACGCTCAAGGGGCCCTCTCGCAACAGAAACTGCATGCGAAAAAGGCCGCAGTTAAACGTCTGGGAGAACTTTTCCCAAAACCAGCAAACCCAGTGCACAGCTCTCCTCACAGTAGATTTCCATGGCCAAGCGGGGATTTGAACTTTGGTCTCCAGCTGTGCTAATTCAACACTCAAACTGCTACACCACACTGGCTTTCATGACTGTAACTATAGCCAATTAAAGCTAATTTTAAAGCTACAGCTAATTAAATCAATTTTAAGGGGGAACTGGTAATGCTCCCCCAACTGTTTCACATACATGCTCATAACATTATCTGCATTTCATTTCGATGCTGGTTAAACCAGTTGCAGGTCCTTTCTGCCCCATACCCATTAGCCTGTTCTTCTGTTACAATCCCACCATTTCTATTTGCATGATGGCAACAGGTTAGAAATGCTCTCTTCCGCACCCTTCCGCCTTAAGTGGATGGCCACCAGTGTTCTTTAAGCACTACAGCTTCCTTCACCATTCCCTTTCCCCACATTCACCCCACCCCACCACCCTGGATTGGTTGTTTTTTGGTTGTTGTTCTTTTTGGAAGCCATACTAACACAACCATGTTGTAACAGTATGACATACTAGTACACTATTGCACTGCTGCACTATAATGCTTAAAAATGAATTTAAAAAAATAAGAAGTTTTAACTCAAAGGAGGAATTTCAAATAAACACAGAGAAGTAATAGATTTTGAAGTTACCATGCCATAGGAGTACCTGAGGGAGGGACAAGCTGGGCACTCCCATGCCCTACCCACTCTTGGAACATTTCCGCATGACACTCTTATAGCGTGATGATTCCACTTTCAACCTCCTATGGAATCCTGGGGTTTGCAGTTCTGGGATGGGCCGGCCGGCCCCTCCCGAAACTGCAAACCCCAGGATTCCATAGGAGGTTGAAAGTGGAATCATCACGCTATAAGAGTGTCGCACGGAAATGGTTGGATCCAGGAGGACAGGAAGCACTATTATGGTATCACACTGAGCCAGCTGACAGGACTGAAGCACTAAGGGAGGCTTTTAATGGATTTTTTCTGGAAATAGTACAAGGCAGTTTTGCAACACTTGGGGATAGGATAGTAGCTGGAAGGCGATGACGTCATGAGGAAGTGCAACTCCTGGACCAGAAACAACCCACTGCTGTTGTGGGATAGTGATGTTATGCAGAAATGGCTGCAGTCACTGAATCTGAATGGCTAGCGGGGAAGTCAGTAAGGTACAATTTGATCATCTTTTATTTTATCAACAACTGAGAAACAATCGTCACGTGATCCATCAGCACAGCAGCAAACATTTCGGGCTCCAGCATTTTACTACAATGTAAACAATTAAAGGGATGCTGCATAAATATTTTTGCACAGAGCTAAATTGAAGAACAGTGTTTTTGTTGCTTTGTGGACAACGTTGCTGACTTTTGTTTTGTTTCTCCCCTTTTTTTTCTGGTTCCATTGATTTGTTGCTATGGTTTATTTTTACTATACATTTGGTATACATTTTTAAAAATAAAAGTCATTTGGATTAATGAGTTTTTACTAAAATAAGAGGAAGCTCCACCAACTGAACATATTCAGGGTATCTAAAATCCACAAAAGAGTGAAACATTTATTGGCCAACCAAAATGCATAAAATACATTTTTCAAGGTTTCAAAGCTCCACTGGCTTCATCAGCCAAAACCTTTTGAAAAATCATGTAGGAGAAGAATGGTGATGATTTTAGAGTCACACGCCTACATTTTGTATCAGACGTTGTTTCTATTTTGTTGTTCAGTTGTTCAAGGCAGGCAGAGGCCACTCTCTTTCTTGGCTATGAGGGGACCAGAGATAAAGGGCAATAAGACAAAAGTAATAAAATTTAAACTCTACCAGCCACAGAAAAGTAACTTCCCTTGAGATCAAAGTTGCCCTGTCCTGTGCAAAACTCTCTGCCTAAGAAAAAGGCAGTTAGGTTTGCCTGCGGTAATTGCGTTTAAGCCATAGATACTACAATACTTATGGGCATCTGAAAGACCTTTAATTTGACAAATCAACTTAAAAGGAATAAACACTATGCTTCAAATACAGGAGGTTTGGCTTTATTGATTTAGGACTGTTTAACAGGTTACACAATCAGACAAATACCACCACATATTTGGTTGGCCAAACCTTTGATTTTGTTTTTTCTTCTATTTGTTTCTGTGTCATGGCACATGATTACAGAACAAAAGATGTTTCTTACTTGGAATTATATTAACCTGCTATTCAGAAAGACTCTTAGCATGTCAACATACCATCACAATGGCATTCCTGTATTTTATCCCACATGTCAAATATATCTAAGGTACAGAGTTAACATTCAATAATACAAAAAAAGACAATAGGCCTAGGTAACAATTCATTAAAAAAGGAGTGCTAACAGTTCCCTCTTAACTTCAGGTGCAACTAAATAATTAAGTGGGGGGCTGAGGGACCCCTAAATGTGTGGTGAAATAAAGAGGGGGGAATGCCAAGAAGAGGTACTTCATTCTGGCCATTGTTGTTGTTCATAGTTTTTAGGGAAGATCAGGGAGCTGTTGTTCTGTTCCAAAAGTACTTATGTCCCTCCTATTTCATATTGGGAATATTCTGAAGCATCTGTTTTGTTCTGCCTCTTAGAAAAAGCTGCCACTGTTGCAGATTTACAGATGCCAACACACAAGAGGAATTACATGTGCAAAAAATGCTGATGCAGGGGTTTTAGTTGTTTTGTTTTTTGTAGAAAGTACATCCATAAAAATCCAACGTATATCACTTTCTGATTAAGTAAATATGCAGGCCCTTCAACAACCCCACTTTTTAGTTTCCTTTACTATAAAAACCATCCATTTATTATAAATCCCTCTTACTGCCCTTTTATCAGTTACAAATCCATAAAATGAGCTATTATGTTACCCCATAACTCCTAGGATTACTCAGGAAATGATGGTCCAAAGCTTCTTCTAGGTCTAGATATATAAGGAGAGCCAGTATGGTGTAGTTGTTTGAGTGTTGTATAAAGACACTGGGCGACCAGGATTCAAATCCCAGCTTGGCCATGGTAACCAGTTCGGTGACCTTAAGCAAGACTACCTCTCTCAGGCTCAGAAGAAGACACTAGAAAAGCCCCTCTGAACATATTCTGCCAAGAAAACTCTTGACCTGAACAACAAGTAAATAATATCTACTGAATCATCCTTATCAACACACTTGATACTCAAAACAATTAGTGAATTTTACTTTTTTCAGAAGCCATGCTGATTCTTCACTAGCAAAACTTGTTCTTCTTAATGCTTGAAAATTTTATTTTTAATATTCCTATCCTCCGATTTACTGGAGTAGAACTTAAACTAATCAGCATGTAATCTCTTCACCTTAGGCCCTTTCCACACACAGCGAAGGAAACATTCCCTGCCGCTACTCACTGGCTTTTTGGTGGGTCTGTTTGGGTTCATCCTGACGAGGAGCAGTGCGAGCTCGTCGCTCCGCACTGCTCCGGCGTCCAAAATGGTGGCCTCCGGGTGGTGGAGACTCTCCACCAACCAGAGAAGCTCGCCAGCCTAAAGCCTGCCCCCAGCAGATCTGCAGGCATGCACTAGTGTGTGCCTGCAAATCTGCACCAGAGTGTGGCAACGTAGCAACACGGGGCCGCGCGCTCCATACGTTTTAAAAACCTCTTAAAAGACTCTTAAAAGAGTCGCTCCGGAGCAGACTGAGGTGCAGAACTACAAAAAGTAGTCCGCCCTAGTCCACTCCACAGTGCAGAAGACCTCCGTTGGAGGTGGCTCTGCACCGTTTTAATAGGCCGGTGCAGAAAGGGCCTTAGTTTCTTTTTTAAAATAGAATGGCATGATCAGGGCTACCTTATAATCTTACACTAAAGAGTCTGCTGTTAGGGTCCAGTTGCATATTTTTGTTAGAAAATACATACTTTTAGGTTTGTGCTTTTAGGGAATACTATCATGCTCCCTGAGTGAGTGCTGTAATATGTTTTGGATGGAGACAAGTGTTTGCACATGTTCCTCCCTGTCTGACTATACAATTGTCTATTGCTCTTCTTCATTTGCTTGCAATGTTCAACGATGCAATGATTAAAAACCTTTCCAGTGGTTGAAATGGGAAAGACAAAGGTGTTTTTCCCCTTTACAGAGAATAAAGCTCCTCAAAGCATCGGGGGGGGGATCTTCAGCTATGTTACAGGTAAACACATAGCTTGAATTTAACATCACAGCTTTTACACAAGTTTGTGACTCATACTTCACAAGGAAAATTGCTCTAAAAAGGCTTTATACTAGTTGTTGAATGAGAGGAAGAGTGTGTTACAAAATCAGCACATTTCCATTTTAAAAATTTACAGAGCAGGTAGAAGAAAAAAAGATGGCATTAAAGATGCCATTAAAAAAAAAATCAGTAATAGGAAAGCAATGTGTGCTCTTTTGACAGCATTGTTTTAAAAATGCTATTAAAACATTTCAAAAATGTTTTTAAAATGCTTTGAATGGTAAAACCTAAAATGCATTCAAGTCAGACAACTTTGAAAGGAACCTTACAGATAACAGAAATAAAATCTGTGCTTGCCATATGTCTTTTCCCTGTATGGTTGATTCTTCTCACTCAACACACTGGCTAAGAATCTGTCCAAAGAGTAGAAGGAAAACTAGATGAGGTCCATGTGGAAGGGAGATGGTATTAACCTTCTGCCCATACCATATTCCTGATTAGAATTACTTCGACTCATTCCCCATGGAAAGCTTCCAAGAGCAACAGGAACCAGCTATTTGTGAAAGAAAGAATAGCCCAAGATGATAAAGAGGAAATGGATGATATTTTTTTCTTCTTTCTTACCAGTGATGGCACATCATTCTTCCCACACTTGAAGTCAGTCATCTAGTTTTGGGGGGCTGAGGACAGGCTGCCTGGTGCCCCACTCTCTCCCTACTACCACTCCCAACGAACATCTGCCTGAGGCAGCTGCCTCACTCTGCCTAATAGCAGCCCCAGCCCAGCACAGACACAAATTGCAGAAGGAACCTCACCACCATTTACTTCCAACTAACCATGCACTGAGCTCCACTCAGAGATCAAGATCCTATTTAAAAGTGGCAAAATATTCTTCTATGATACTTACAAAGATGTCTGGATGCCAGAGAGGTAACATACAGGTGGCCAGGCCAATGGAAGCACAAGGGAGCTTTCCCATTACATCCTTGCAGCCAATCAGTGGCTGTTTTGGTTTTGAACAGGAGCTCTATGCATGTGCTGTCCAGCAATCATTGTTCTATAGGTACTGCAGTAACTTCTGCAAAGCCCTGAGAGGATTCCAGTTTTATTTAGTTATAAATCTGTATCCCATATCCCAATTATATGCAGCCCATATAATTCTCAAGCTTCCCTGAAAATCTGAAAAGTCTAAAGCATTTCACCTTACTCCTGCAGAGCTCTCTTGCCTCTTGGTAGGAAGAATCCTGAAAAGCAGCAGCAAGTAATCATCTTTTTACCAATGTTTTTGGCAGAGGTCACAGACAAGAATTGCTGCAAAAGCCATTTAATGTGCAAAAGAGTCATAAAATCCCCATCATCCTTGATGCTGACTGTGTTGTATTTGAATAACCTTAAACAGCATATTGAATTGTCGAACTGATTGAAAATAATGAATGTAATGCATCCGGAACATAAAAGACATTTTGCAAGCAACTAGCTTTGCTGTAAATCATCAGAGTAGCCAAATGTTTAAACAGGGATGACCGAAATGTACAAAAAGGATGTACATCTGTAATTCTGTATTTAAGAGTAGTTCAGATGGAACCAGGCAGACTGTTTCACATCACCAGGATTACAATCATCAGGAAAATCCATTTTCTAGTGGTAGTTCATACATTCCCTAAACAGTTATGAATGTTAATTTGTTAATCAGACCTTAAACATATTGGCTGGAATCTCAATGGCTGTTTAAAATATGTAACTACATTTGTGACTGTTTCATATTCATGATCCTATGTAGCCCCTAATTTAGGGACCATGTAGGGATCATGAAAGTACCCCAGTTCCTACTTACTGGGCAGTAGCCACCATGATAGATAGGGGACTGTTTCCATGTTGACTGGAAAGCACCTGACTGACAGTCCCAACCCTCCCTCGCATGGGAGATCTCCAGCATAAACATGGGCAATTTCCACCCCACGGCCCCATCCTGGCATGGGAATGTGTTGAAGCCAGTTCCCGACATTTGCTACCACACAACGTCATTGGAGTTCTGTTCCTGTCACATCCCCAGCTGTTGTGATCGCATATTATACTATTACCAGGAAAAACTGCATTGGCTGGGGCGGTGCTTAAAGGGCAGAAGTGTTATTGAGGTGCTTCCTTCCTCAGTGCAGCACAGGAAGGGGATGGCTGCACTGCAGAAGGGAGGAGTGTCTCCTGAATGCTACCATCTGCCAGCAGCCAACTGGGTGTGGAGGGGAGAATTTGGGACATACTCCCATCCTGGCAAAGACACCGCTGGGATGATGCTGGGACATTGTGGGTTGCAGGTAAGATGCGGATAGGGCCAGGTATTGCAACAGGGGTCCTATTTTCTGCCTGGTGCACCACAGATCACCATGGGAGGTGGTGGAAATGGCAGTCAGCTGCTTCCTGAGTCAAAGAAGACTAGTTCCCCACTGATTGCACCTTCTGCTTCCAGACAGGTCAAGGTGGGAAAGGTCAGGCTGAGATTCACTGCACAGAAACATAACTATGTTGCTTAAGGATACTTATCTCCTATACAGGATTATGATAATTTATTATTATAGAATGGAAATATGCAGGTATTTATACTATCTAGATAACTGTGTTGGTCTAAATGCATGTATTGGACACATGGAATGCATGGGTCATTGTGATATTTCAACTTTTGAAAAACATTTGATAAATTACTGATATAAAGTTGTAACTTTACATACATGCAAATAGGTATGACAAGAAGCAGTTCATTAGGAATTTTAATCAGAAGAAAATCACTCATTTAAAGTAATATGTTTGTATAAAAGTGTGTGGGTTTTTACTTTAAAGGGTGAGGAATAAAATATATAATTAAAATAAGCAAAGTTTAATATTATATAGTTTGTGAACTTACAACGTGAGTTCCCTAGGTTACCTTTCAAATTTCTAAAATTACCAGATCACAAACTCCTGCATTCCTGTTTTTTTATTTATAGACTGCAAGAGAAAGACAAGTTTTTCTGCTTTTTCAGCTCCCAGCTGATTTCTCAGCTCTGAGTGAACAAGCCCAAACTGGGGGGGTGGGGGATGATCTCTTGGTACCTTCAGAAGAAATAGATGCTTTAATGTGTTGGAAAGCTGACTTAGCATTTCAAAGAACTCTGTGTCCAGGTGGTTCGCCAAGGACTCCTACCAGGAGAATGGAGCGACTATGTTTAGAACATCATAATAAAAACAGTCACATATTCAACTTGGATAGTTCACCTCAAGCCCTAAAATTTATTATGGCTGGCATGATTGAAGAGTCGTTATTAGGTCCCCCATCACAGCAGCAGTAGCAGCATCTTCTTTGATTGTTAGGCATTTAACAACAGTCCTTGGAGTCTGAGAATATTGCCAAAGTAATGGGGTTTATATTTTCATCCAGTCACTTTACTGCCTGCAGTTTAACCTTATGGCTTCCCTTTCTTGCAAAGTCCAGTTCAAGCATTCTCTTCCACATGTCCACCATCATGGGGAGGGAGGAAATGGGTCTGGGTTGAAATCACTGTATCCTTTCCAGCTTCCACGCCCTCCCATGAGCTGCCACTCCACCCACAGGGGCACTACTCTAAAAGAGAGCTGTTTGTATGAGTGTTGGCTTTCCAGAGGATTGGAAACTCTTGCACGAAAGGGGAAGTAAGTCCTGTGGATTTCAGTAGTAATGACTTTGTTTATTCTTAGTACAGCTCCATCCATGGCTTTACATAATAAGAGAGAAAATCTTTATCATAGATCATTTCCTGCCCTTTGTCCTTCCAGTTAATGAGCTGGTATTATCTGCCAAGACATGACTCTGAAATAGAAGACTTGTTAAATATACAAATACACACTGGAATCCTGTTGATTTGTTTCAAGTAGAACAAACCCATTGATTCAATTTTTAAATGGTAAGCCGACACATAAGCGGATCCAGTTTATTCAGTGAGTCTACTCTAGCTGGGTGTAACAATAAGATAGAGGTCATAGTCTCTTGTTTCTAACTGGAATTGTGAAACAAAATGATTTTTTTAAAATCCATTGACATTCAGTAATTCAGTGCATTGCTAAATATAATATAAGTAACCATTATGTTAGTATTTCTTCTGTTGTAGCTGGGGCAGGCTAAAACAAGTCTCTTTTTTCTAGTTTCATACATTAATTTTAATTATAGGATGTGGCCATTTCTTAAGGTGGGACAAAGTACAATGATAGATTTTGCTCATTGCAGTGTTTATTACTGCTGTGATAGAAATTCAAAGTCTCAGGGGGGAAAATCACAAACTATAAGGATGGTCAGACTTTAGGATTGGAGGATCTTCTTTGTTTTCCATGAGATGCACCAACTAGAACCTAGTGCAAAGGACATACACTTAGAATTAAATTAATTATGGAATCATAGAATCATAGAATCCTAGAGTTGGAAGAGACCAAAGGGACCATCCAGTCCAATCCGCTGCTATACAGGAACACACATCAAAGCACTCCCTACAGATGGCCATCCAGCCTTTGCTTAAAAACCTCCAAAGAAGGAGACTCCACCACACTCCATGGCACCATATTCCACTGCCGAAAAAATTCCACTCTGACAGTCAGGAAGTTCTTCATGAGGTTCAGGTGGAAACTCCATTCCTGCAGCTTGAATCCATTACTCCTTGTCCTAGTCTCTGGAGCAGCAGAAAACAAGCCCGCTCTCTCATCAACATGACATCTCTTCAAATATTTAAACATGGTTATCATGTCCCCTCTTAACCTTCTCTTCTGCAGACTAAACATACCCAGTTGCCTAAGCTGGTCCTCATAGTGCATGGCTTCCAGACTCTTCACCATTTTGGTCACCCTCCTCTGGACATGCCCAGCTTGTTGATATCCTTCTTGAACTGAGGTGCCCAGAACTGGGCACAATATTCCAAATGAAGCCTAACAAATGCAGAATAGAGTGGTACCATTACCTTTCTTGATCTACACACCATACTCATATTGATGCAACCAAGAATCGTATTGGCTTTCTTGGCTGCTGACTCATGTTCAGCTTGTTGTTACCCTGTATGTTGGGGGTTCTGGGAGGGACACCCAAATAACCAAACAACAACACAAGATGGGGAAATTAGACTCGAGCACTCTCTTAAGCTAACGAGAGGCAGGGTAACTTTAGCTAGGATCTTTTACCCTATGTATACAGCGTCAGGTCAGAGAGCGGCTAGACAAATTTTAAAGTAACAAATAATATTTTATTGAGGACAAACAACACGAAAGACACGACATACACTAACTAACTGAGAAATAGAAACGGAGAGTTTTTGGGGGAATGGGTAATACGACACCTGGTATCGTAGTCCTGGAGAGAAACAGAGGTTACAGGGGAAGAAAGCTCAGCACGGTTCGCTGAGGGGAGCCCACTGGACAAACCAACAGCAAGGCAGGATGGAAGTCCAAAGTAGTCCGAGGAATGCTCAGAATTTTTATAGGGTGGATTTTACCTACAGACCATGCCATGCTCGGTGAGAACAAAGGAAATTTGTCGCTGGACAAAGGCGTTGGAAAAGGTCATGTTTTACAAGATGGGCTTAGTGTTTGATGACAATAGTATGGCCAGTATGCAAATAGCCCAACATAAAGGAATGGCTCGGCACTCAGCCATGCGTCTTTGTGTAGATTCGCACTGAGCAAGGCTGGTTTGCAAGAAGGTGTTCCTTGAAGCATCGGAGAGGTTTAAGTTGCCTGCCTAAATGAGGTTTGGAACTTACAACCATTAACGGCGGCACCTAATACATGCTCGTCCGGAACACGTGGAGTAGGGTGGCAGAGAAAGGTCAGGTAAAGGCCAAATTATTTGATATCAAGAGATATCTAGTGCTCTCACCAGACATATCATAACCGTGGTAACATTGTGATCTACCAAGACTCCTAGATCCCTTTCACAAGTACTGTTATCCAGCCATGTGTCCCCCATCCTATATTTGTTCATTTCATCTTTTCTGCCTAAGTGCAGGACTTTACATTTCTCTCTGTTGAAATTAATTTTGTTAGCTTTGGCCCAGCTCTCCAATCTGTCAAGGTCATTTTGAGTTTTGATCCTGTCCTCTGGCGTATTAGCGACCCCTCCCAATTTGGTGCCACCTGCAAATTTGATCAGCATGCCCTCTACTCCTTCGCCCAAGTCATTGAAGAAGATGTTGAATAGCACTGGGCCCAGGACAGAACCCTGTGGCACCCTACTAGTCACTTCTCTCCAGGATGAAAAAGCAGCCATTGGTGATCACCCTTTGGGTTCAGTCAGTCAACCAATGATGAATCCACTTAACAGTAGCCCTGTCCGGCCTGCATTTTACTAGCTTCTTTGCAAGAATGTCATGGGGAACTTCGTCAAAGGCCTTACTGAAATAAAGATATGCTATGTCCACAGCATTCTCTTCATCTATCAAGCTTGTAACTCTATCATAAAAAAAGATATATTTAGTCTGGCACAACTTATTTTTAAGAAATCCATGTTGACTTTTAGTGATTACAGCATTGCTTTCTAAGTAATTATAAACTGACTATTTAATGATCTGCTCTAGGATCTTTCCTGGTATTAATGTCAGGCTGACCAGGTGATAATTATTTGGGTCTTATTTTTTTCCCTTCTTGAAGATGGGGACTACATTTGCCCCCCTCCAGTCTGCTGGGAATTCTCCTGTTCTCCAAGAGTTCTCAAAGATTATTGCGAGTGGTTCTGAAATGACTTCTGCCAGTTCTTTTAATATCCTTGGATGTAATTCATCTGGCCTGGAGACTTGAAATCACCTAGTTTAGCCAGGCATTCCTGTACTACTTCTCTACCTATTCTGTGCTGCATTTCCCTCCCCTTCCTAACCTGCTCCCCACTTCCCAGGTTGCGTACTTCTATCCTTTTGGGAGAAAACCGAGACAAAGAAGGTGTTGAGCAGTTCTGCATTTACTCTTCCCCTCGTTAGTAACTGGCCATCTTCTCTGCGCAGTGACACCATCATTAATTAATATGCTTAGAATTTAATTTTGGGGTCAGGAATTTGGTTTGAGAACAAAAACTTACTATTTTAATTTAGGCACATAAGAATGGAAGTATACAGTATCATACATATGGGCGTAGTGGATAATCCTCTTATAAAGAATGGCATCTCTTGGATCAGAAGTTAGACAATAGCGCCTATAATGATTTGCAAGAACCCTGCCCTAAGTTCATAAATAATATTACCATCTGTGAGATTGTTGTTGTGTATCTTCAGGTCATTTCTTACTTATTGCTACCCCAAATGTTTGTTTAGAGGGGGTTTGCCTCTCCCTTCCTCTGAGTCTGGGTGTGACTAGGGGGTTTCCATGGCTGAGGGGGAATTCAGAGCCTGGTCTTCAGAATCATAGTCCAATGCTCAAACCACTACACCATGCTATGAGATACTATGTCATATTTAGAATGCTTTACTGCATGGGATATTTTTCATGGTTCTTTGTGCTAGAGTTAGCAACTTTTACATGCCTGTACTGGCTCAGTTTGCATACTGCAGATGTCCTGATTGCTTTTCCACTGTCCTCATGCTTCACTCTAATCTACAGCCATTTTAATTCTTCTTCTTCTTCTTCTCTCTTTCTGCATCCTTACACCATGTATTAAATCATGCACAATATATTATAGGTAAAGCTGCTTTTATATAATTTAGAAAGAGGACTAAGCTTATTTTCCTTTTCTCTGTTAGATGCTTCCTGGTGCACGTACACATGGACGCAGGTCTGGTGGTTGTTCAGCTTCTGCCTTGCCAATTTGATTACTCCACTTGAAAGATTCACTGCTGTCTCTCACACTTCCTAACTCTTTGTTTACATAGGAACTATAATAAAACTATTTAAAATGAAATGAATGGGATTTGAATACAAATATAGGACATAAAAACATTCAATATTTCTTTTAAAAGATCAGTTGTTATTTCTATTTTCTTTTTATTTTCTTAAGCTAGCAATTTTTGTCCACCCTGGACTGAAATGCTGTAAACCTCTCAGTTTTTGAAAGATATCTCACTCAGTCCACAGTAGTAAATTACTGGGCAGGTCTCCAAAACTTACAACACAGACCACCTGGATCTGACAGTGAGAAATGATTCATGTTTCTTATTTGTATCAGAACAAAGTTCACATAAACACCTGCTTGCAATAATGAAATCTGGAAAGAAATGGAGCAACCTGCAAAAAAAAAAATGTGGGAAAAATTGGTTTAATGTTGCAGCATATATTACAGACTGCAGCCTAAATCAGGGGTAGGAATCATGCGGCCCTTCAGGTATTGTTGGACTGCAATCCCAATCAGCACTAGATAGCATAACTGATACTGAGGAATGCTGGGAGCTGCAGTCCAACAAGATCTAGAAGGCCACACGATCCCCACACCAGCCTGATTCCAATTGAAACAATGGGATTTGCATAATGTGACATACCATGCAGCAATTGTTTCAGTGTGTCAGCTCTGACTGAGAGTCCCAACTGGACATAGGCTAATACTAGCTAGGACTAGTAGTATCTGATCACTCCAATAATGTGAATTGTGGCCTCCTCCTCCTCCTTCTCCTCTCCCTTTTGTGGTGTTCATCTGGTTTTTATTTCATCCCTGCCTTCATTCAAGGCTTCACTAGATGGGTCAAAAGTGATAGCATCAGGGTATTCTGCTTCTTAATTTCATGATTAATAATTATTGTTCTTGCTCTGTTGTCCAGTCCTGCTCCAAATATATTGGAGTATCATCCACTCTTTTTCCGCTCTGCTTGAGATATGGTTAGATGTTGATGAGTTTCCCTCCCTCCCTGTTATCTCTTCCAAGAACCCAACAGCTCTCCCCATGGCTTCTCACCCCGTATCCACAATATCTGCCTCACACACTTACTTATTTATTTGAAAAATGTTATAGGCATAGTGCTAAAGTGCAAGCTTACTTTAGCACCATAACTATAAGAGAAGGGGGAGATGTTTGATCTGGTAGCTGGAAATGAGAGAAGAAAGATAAGAAGAAACCCTCTGTAGCAGTGGTTCTTAACCTTGGGCCTGAGGACCCCTAGGGGTCTGTGAAGCCCTCACAGGGGGTCCACAAAGTCCTGCTGCTGGACACAACCAGCAGTAACAGGGACACAGCAGCAGGGTGATGCAGATGCTGAGGGAGCAGTTTCAACAGCAGAGCAATTTCAGCACACACACACGCTCCACTGCCGTGTTCCTTACAAAAGGGACAAGGCAGCATGTTACCCTGAAAATTGGGGGGTCCCGTGAGGAGCGCCCAGCCTTGCCAATTAAAATACCAAATGTGGGAAATTAGAACTCAGAGCACTGTTTAGCTAGCAAGATGCAGGGTAACGTAGCGAGATCTTTAACCCAACGTCTACGGCTTCAGGTCAGGGAGCAAGCCAACAGGGTTTAGATAAACCATAGGAACTTTATTAAACATAAACAGCAAATAACCCACACGCACGCTACCTACTAACTAAAAGAGTGAGGAAATAGACACAGAGGGAGAACGGGTGATACGACACCTGGTCGCGTTGTCCTGAAGAAACTAGAGCAGAAGAAGATGGGCTCAGCGTGGTTGCTGAGGGGAACTCCTGAACAAACCAGCAGCAGGACAGGATGTATGTTCAAGGGGAACCAACAAAGTCTCAAAATGAGGACCTTATATAGGGTGGAACTTGCCTGTCGGCTATGGCAAACCAGATAGGAACAAAGGAGTTTTGGCGCTAGACAAAGGGATCTGGTGAGGTCAGCGTTAGCATGATGGGATTTGCATTGAAAGACAATAGAGTGGCCAGTAGGTTGATGGCCTTCTGAAAAGGTATGACTTGGCGGGAAACCACGCTGCTATTGTGGAGTGTGGGTATGGGAGTTCCCTAAAGCTACATGAGGCTTGGGGATTGCTGGTTTGAATGGAGAATGGAATCTGAGCAATTAATCAGCCGCAGCCAGTACGTGCTTATACGGAAAACAACCCAAACACGTACAGCGGGGCAACTGAGAGGAGTCCAGCAAAGGCCGAATTAAATGATATCAAAGTGATATCTGGGAGCCCCCATCTGGGGTATCATAGCCGGCATTACAAGCAGGCATGTGTGTTTGCCCAAACTATGACTCTGGAGACCAGAGTTTGAACCATGGAAACCCACAAGGTGACCTCAGACAAATCATATTCCCTCAGCCTCAGAGAAAGGCAAAGGCAACAAATAAAGAAACCCTCCATGATAGGTTTGCTTTAGGGTCACCATAAGTCAGTTTTCAAAGGGGAGAGACAGGATGGCTAGAAAGAACCTCCCCCTGTCAGCAGCACTTTGTTGCCATATGCCTTCAAGTCACTTCTGAGTCATGGTAACCCTAAGATGAACCTATCACAGGATTTTTTTTTATTTTTTGCAAGATTTGTTCAGAGGGGATTTGCCTTTGCCTACCTTCTTCTGAGACTATCTGACTTGCCCAAAGTAACTCACTGTCAAAGCTATTTGAATCCTTGTCTCCAGAAGCCTTTAATAAATAAATAAATATTTCAATAAATGCTTGAGTAGTTAAATCTAAATTTAAATTCTAAGTTAAGTCTTGGGGGACCCCAGGAACAAATTATATTTACAGAGGTTTCCTGGTAAGGACAAGTTGAGAACTACTGCTCTGTAGCAAAAGTCACACCCTCTTTCAATATATCATCAGTTTGCCCAGAGGTACAGATGTGAGAATTTACTCTTCCTGTATTAGAAAATTCCCTGGACAGGAAAAAAAAAAATCCTCTACTCTGGGTTTAAAAAATAGTTGTTAATCCCAGAAATTCATGGGAAAGATGTCGTATGTATATCAGGGTGCTGCAACCTGTGACCCATCAGCCAAGGCCTGTGGCTCAGCAGAGAACAGAGAGACTGGATGGCCATCTGTCAGGTGTGCTTTGAGGGTGTTCCTGCATGGCAGGGAGTTGGACTGGATGGACCCTGTGGTCTCTTCCAACTCTACATTTCTATGATTCTATGAGACTTCCCAAGTGGGAGATGAACTTGTCCTTCCAAAAATGTTGCAGGAGGAACTGTGATCTCAGGACAGCTTCCCACTGCAGGAAACATGGAAGCGATTTTTGCACATTTTCCCTTCCCCTGCAACCCTCATAGCACTTTCCACAAAGTTTCAAACCCTCCCGCACAAACAGCTTTTGGAGACACAGGGAAATTCTGAAAAAAATCCTCTACCTCCTGCTGAGCCTCTGATATTTGAAATTTCATTCAAAAATAGTTAGAATCCAGCCTTCTGCATTCCTAATAATAAAGAAGGGGATTATTTAATACTTGGCACACTGTAAAACATCTCTGGTTCACTACCACTACAGACACAATCTGTTCAGGTCTGCTAAAAAAAAACCCAGTTATTGAACTTGTACAACCAAAGCATCTGAATACCTGCAGATTTTTTTCATCTCACCTCATCAAATGCTGTACTAACTTCCAGGGCTATTTGATCTACTCAATCACCCAGCATTTCCTTTATCCACTTATTTTGTAATTCCATTAAAGTAGTGGTTGAATTTGTCTAGGGGGAAAAATCCTCTTTGTAAATAATAGGTTGGAAGCATATGGCCTCAATACTCACTACTTCTAATAATGAAAAAGTAAAAACAATGACAAGCTACATGTGACCCAAGAAAATTGCTGGCCTTGTTTTATTTAACTCTACTGAAATGTTTTCCTAATATTTTCCATTACAATTTAACAACAGACTAATAACAACCAACTTCCTTTTAATGTTTGCATCAATGTGCAATAAAAGATAAGTAAAGGGGCTTTTAGCAGAGGATAAAACCTTTATATTCTCCAAGACTTTAGTTCAGTGTTTGTGGACGCTTACTTGGTTCCTCCAACCATGAAATGCCTATGTGAAAAATCAGAAAGGTTTAGATTTACACTGCTGTTTCATATCCAATGTTTTTTTTTTAAAAAAAAAAAAAACACTCACTGAAATATGTGAGCTTTCAAAGCAAAGTTTTGATGATCTGAACATTTAGATTTTTGGCTGGCAAGATAAGGAGAATCAGATTGTCCTATAATAGCTAGGCTTCTTAAGGGCACTTAGTCAGTAGTTTTACATATTTTTTTCATGCACACTTTCTTCTTTGAAAGCACAGTGAACTGTCATGATGACCATAAGAAGCAGTCTCTTTTAGCACTTTTCTCACATCTTTCTTCTTTTTGCTGCCTATAGGTAGACATGTACTATGAATGCAAAAATAAGGAAGAAAAATACTCTTTTTCTTTCCCATAGCATCACTCCTATGTAATACTGGAGTTTCACCTTCCATTGGGAAATCACAAATGGAAATAGCTAAAGCTTAAAATGTTAGTGAGGGGTGGTGTATTGTATTCAGACACAGTTAAGCTTAGGGTGAACAAAGACTGGTCAAAGGGACATATCTGGTCCCCAAGACTGTTTTTGTGGCTTCCATCTACTAAGTGGATCACCCTTTTTTTCTACCCTTTTTTATACCCAAGACAAGTACCTTGTCTTGTGAACTTCAAGAAGCAGAAAGTTGTTTTTTAAATAGTTTTCAGAGTAGATTTTGTGCTGTTTCACATTAAAAGTTTTTTTTTTTTTTTCAAAATCAGAAGTGAACTCCAAACTACTGCAGCTTCTGTTTTCATAGCTGTTTTTATTTTGGCAGTCCCTAGAGAGAGCATAAGAGGATTGACCCCTGGGCCCAACACAGTTGCCACAGTTCAGCAAATGGACCTCTATGGACAGCATCTCTCATCCTAGAAGAACCCTGTTGCAGACCTGTGTTAGAATCCCTGTCTAGATCCTGTTAATAATACTACAGAACACTATTAATAAACTAAATACACTTGCTAGTCACACTTCAAAGTTCCATTCTCCAATTCATCATATCTTGAACTCCATAATGAAAGCATCCCATTGTTATCCTATATGTTGGGGGTCCCGGGAGGGGCGCCCAAATAACCAAATAAAAACACAAGTTGGGGGGAATTTAGCTTGAGCACTCTCTTGGCTAAACGAGAGGCAGGGTAACTTTAGCAAGGATCTTTAACCCTATGTCTACGGCTTCAGGTCAGAGAGCAGACAGGCAAGTTTAAAAGTAACAAAAATAACAGTTTTATTGAAAGATAAACAGCAAATAAAACAACACACACACTAGCTAACTTGGAAGCAGAAATGGAGAGCTTAGGGATGGGCAATACAACATCTGGTCTCGTAGTCCTGGAGAGAAAGACGGGGTTCCAGGGAAGAAAGCTCAGCATGGCTGGCTGAGGGGAGCTCCTTAAACAAACTGGCAGCAAGGCGGGATGGAAGTCCAAAGTAGTCCAAGGAAGTCCCAGAAGTGGGGACCTTTTATAGGGTGGATTTTACCTACAGGCTATGTCATGCTCAGTGAGAACAAAGGAAATTTGGAGATGGACAAAGGAGTTGGAAAAGGTCAAGTTTAGCATGATTGGTTTAGCTCTTAAGACAATAGCGTGGCCAGTTCGTTAACAGCCTGATACAAAAGAGTGGCTTGGCTCTTGGCTGTGTGGCTTTGTATAAACCCGAGCCGAGCCGAGCCGGTTTGCAGGGAGGTTTTTCCCTAAAGCAACAGAGAGGCTTAAAGTGCTTGCCTGAATGGGGTCTTGGAATGTACAGTCATTAACGGTCGCGCCCATATGTGCTCGTCCAGGGGACCTCTGCAAACACGTGGAACAGGGTGGCAGAGAAAGGTCAAGCAAAGGCCAAATTATTTGATATCAAAAGGATATCTAGTGCTCTCACCCAACGTATCATAACCATGATAACACCATCAGCAGAGGAGTCCAGATCATCAATTGGTTTAGTGTTATGGGATCATTTCAGCCACTAAAACCCAATGATATGGGCAAGGTGCTTAGCCAAGTTCGTCTGAGCATCTGTGTTGTTAACCCTTTCTAACCATGAATAGTAAGTCATGGATAGAGATGTCCAGCAGAATGCAAGAAGTTCCAAAATTTTCGAGAAGTGGAGTAGTGCTGGTCTTTTTAACAAAGGAGGTAATTAGGTCACTTCTGAAGAAGCCTAACCTGGATCCAGAAGAAGTTAATAGCTATGAGCAATGCCTTCCTAATTAAGCGCTTAAGGATGTGGTTGCCAGCCAACTCTAGACTCCTTTGGTTGAAACAGAGTATCTAGATCCATTTTGATCAGGCCTTGGGACTGGTTTTGGAATATAAGTCACTTTGATCACCCTATGGAATTATTTTTCCTGAAAGAAGGACACGGAAGTATAGCCCTGTCAATTTTCTTTGATCTCTCAGTGGCTTTTAATATCATAAATTGTTATGATTATGTGACTAAATTATCTGGATTGGGTGTTAAAGGTATCTTATTGCAGTGATTCTGCTTTTAATTGGATGAGAATACCAGAAAGTTCACCTGAGGAGAGGTATATGACAACTGAGGAGAGGATCTTTTGAATTAAAAGGTTAATATTAAAAGACTGAAAACACTTGAGAGAATAATAGAGGTTTTTTAAATCTCCAAAGTACACAACATAGGTATCAGAGGAGAGTATTCTGCAGTTAAGGTACCATAATTCAAAAGATCAACTGCAGAATACTCTCCTCTGATACCTATGTTGTGGACTTTGGAGATTTAAAAAAGCTCTATTATTCTCTCAAGTGTTTTCAGTCTTTTAATATTAACCTTTTAAACTCTGCAGCCCAATTACTAGGAATAGAAAGAATATTCAAATATATTCAAAAAGTTTCAAAAATTTGTTTCTCTAGTGTCAAAAAAACCTGGTGAAGAGAAATTTGAACTGATAAGAATTTTCACAGTTTGGTACTTGTTCTGTGCAAAATTCACAAGAGGCTTTTTTTCAAAGAAAACAGAAAATGCTCTTTTCTGCCCAAAAATATCATGTATGAATTCAGTGCAGAATAAGTTCTCAACAACAGCTTTTACTGTACATAAAACAGCAAAGGCATGTCTTATGCAGATAATGCTGCTTTCTGTACAAAAATTCTATGTAAGAATTTTGTACAGAATAGTTCCAAACAGTGAATAGTTTTCTAAAACTTCACAGTTTTTGAAGGCTTTCTCTCAGCAGGAGGAAAGTCACTCAAATTATTCATTGTTTCCTACCAGAATGAAATTAGCAACAAATTGCATCCCTATTTTTAATCTGATTTCACTTTGTTTGTTTTAATTTGACAGTTTGCACATAGAGTCCTCCCTCCACATTCATGGGTTTGAGCTTCACACATTTGATTATTCACAAGGCATGTGCTTGCCCCCCCTCCCATTTTCCTCCTCCCATCCCTTGCATTCCTCACCCCAGGCTTGCGAGGCTTGTGTTTAAAATGGAGGGGTGTTTTTTTTTCCTTTCGGGTGACCAAAGCCCCCTCTCACTGCTGAAGGCATGACCTCTCTGCCATGTGGCTGCACATTCTGCTGTGTATCAGCTGTATTGGTCAGATGCTCCTTTCTCTAGATGGTCACTGAAAATAATTAGAACTCCAAAACTCCCCTCTTCTCTGTCTGAGGAGAAAGTACCAGTAAGATTTTTTAGGTTGTCTTTTTTCTTCTCCCCCCACCAATGCCAGGAAGAGGCAGAGACAGAAAGCTCTGGGGTGAATGGGAGGGATTGCGGGGAGGGGGGATTGTGGTTTTTCCACTTTTGCAAGGGTTCTGTGCTCCAAACCTTCACAAATGTGGAGGGGCTACTGTACTGTGTTTCATTATGTTTTTATATTCTATGGTTTTGAACTTTATTTTGCAATCTACCTAAAAAGATTTGTCTTTTGGACTGCATGTTTACCTTCTAGTACTGAAGTGGTGTCTGGATGCAGGAAGGGACTGGATGAGGGTGAATAGATTGAGGCTTAATCCAGACAAGACAGAAGTGCTGCTGGTTAGTAGGAAAACCAAAGTGGAATTGAGATCACAGCCTGTTCTGGATGGGGTTGCTTTTCCTCTGAAAGATCAGGTTTGTAGGTTGAGGGTGCTCTTGGACCCAGCACTGTTCCTGGACAGCCAGGTTGCTGCAGTGGCCAGAAGTGCTTTTGCTCACCTTTGGCCTGTCTTGAGGAAGGCAGAGCTGGCCACAGTGGTTCATGCCTTAATTACCTTTCAATTAGACTACTGTAATGCACTTTACATGGAGCAGCCCTTGAAAAGTGTCCAGAAGCTGCACTTAGTGCAAAATGTAGCAGCTAGACTGGTATCAGGTGTGCATTGCAAAGACCATATAATACCAGTCCTGCAAAAACTACCCTGGCTTCCAATTTGTTTCCAAGATCAATTCAAGGTGCTTGTGTTGCCCTACAAAGCCCTAAATGACTTGGGGCCAAGATATCTGAAAGACCGCCTCTTCTCATATGAGCCTGCCAGAAATTTGAGATCATCAGAGGAAGCCCTCTTACATATCCCAACACCTTGTGAAGTTAGGGCTTTCTCTGTAGCAGTCCCTCAACTACAGAACTCCCTGCCCAAGGAAGTTAGGCTCACCCCATCTCTTTTAAGCTTCCAACAGGCAACCAAAACAGTTTTTTTCTGCATGGCCTTCATTTTTTGTAATTGCTGTTTTAAATGTTTCAAAACTGGACTCTAGGATTGTTTTTAGACTGCATTAAGGAGTTTTTAAAAAGTACTTTAATTCACTTTAAAAATATTTTTGTCTTTGTATTGTTTTAGTTGATTTTTATTATTCCATCACCTTGTGAACCCTTGTGGGCTAGAAGGCAATCCAGAAATAAACAAGTAAATAAATAAATACAGTAGGACCCCCCGTATCTGCGGGGTATTGGTTCCTGCCCCCCTCTACGGATATTGAAATCCACGGATAGGAGCAAACACCCTGTCCCCCACCTGCCCCTGACCAATCAAGGTGGCAAGGAGCTGCCACAGGACCCACTGAGGCAGGATCACACTCCTCACTCTTTTCCTACCCTCCACGGGTCCCAGGTGGGGGACAGGAGGTGGTGATGAGCACGATCCCGCACTCCTCACTTCTCTCCCACCCACCAGCACCACAATAGGGCCCGGGGTAAGGGCAAGGAGGCAGCAATGAGTGTGATCCTGTGCTCCTCGCTTCTGTCTCACCTGCCACCACTATCATCGCAGCAGTGGTGGGGAGCCAACTGTGGATAACTGAATCAGCGGATAATGAATCCACAGATTTGGGGGTCCTACTGTAAATAAATACTTATTCCACACCTGGCAAACTGAATTCAGAAGTATGTGATTCTTGGTTTATGAGGAATGAGAGAAAGGATGTAATCGTAAGTGCTGTGGTTTGCATTAATTCCAATGCCAGCAGAAACACTATTATAATTTCTTGGAATTTAAGAATTCATTTTTCTACCTACAGTTTCTCCATCCAGAAGTGCCACTATATAAGATAATGAATCAGAGTGTGTATGGGGGGAGGGATGTGCTCCCATTTTTACCCTGTTAGAATATTGGTATATGTGGGAATACTTTCCTGTGTATTACTACATCTACAAGCTGATTTCTTATTAAAGCTTCCCTTGATTTTGATTCTGGATAGTTTTGCAAGGAAAACACACTTCCTGTTCAGACTCTGAAGAAAATTAACAGAGAAAACCAGCACACCTTGCTGCTATTATTTTGGTTTAATCTCATGGTGCGTCTATCCTAGATACTGTTTCCTTTATTCTTTTTGACACTATCTTATATATTTTTCCCCTTAGATATCCGTACTAACTCTTAAAACCAAGAGCCTTCTACAGTTTCTTGGAACATGCTGTGTTCCTTCTCTATCAGAATTACAATACTGACTCTTAAGAACATAACCCAACGTTTCTCTGTTCTTTTGACTCTGAAGTTCTGACTTCTGCCAAGGACTAAATCCATATTTAGCTACCTCTAGATCCCATGATCTTATTCTTGCACTAGTTGAAGAGGTTGGTAGAAGACTGTTTTTCAACCAGAATGATATTTTATTTTGATGGAACTTCTTTATTTATTCCAATCTTGCCTATGTACAGTCTGGCAAGGTTGTGCCTTTTTATAAAATCAGTTTCTCAAATTCTAATACTGTGTCTTTGTATCTGTCTATTTCATATAAGATAATTTATACCTCCTATTTCCTTGTAGTCACTGGAGCTGCACAAATTTATCAAGTTCATTTTTATGGATACAATGCCCAAGGTAAGTATCATATTTAAAAAAGACCCTAGAACAAGTATATTGTGTCCAGAATTTGGCTCAATGCAGCATAGATGTAATGTAGATGCATGGAATATATTCTGTATCTGTATGTGTGTATTATTATTTGGTTGTCAGTCTCTTTCTATGACTACATCATTGTGCCCCCTCTAAATTTGAGTTGTGTAATTTATGTATTCTTGTACATGTTTTTCCAACAGACATCGGTAGTTGTTGGTAGAGCAGTGGCTGGATGCCCTAACAAAATAAAATATGTTTGTGCTTATTTTAGAAATGAACATGGGGGAGATGTATTTTTAAAATGTGCACATGTTGTTGAAAGCACTGCAAACCAAGAACTGTACAGATTTCTGGCTGCAACTTGCACCCCTATCTGTTCAATCCAGGGAGGTACAAATCAGGTAAATCTGTAAAACAGCAACCATCAATGGAAGAAATTTCTCACACATTCCTAGTATTCACAGTATTAACTTAGGCCTAAATCTAATCAATAACTCCAGCTATACTAAAACCATGAAATCAACTGTTGAATGGTAAGTCAAGACTTGTCAATCCCACTGCTTCAGTAGTAATAGCCCATGGTAGGTCTTTATAGTTTTTCAGGTCAAGGTAATCAAATAGCCCCACCATATTCTGCGTTGGTCAGGCCTCATCTGGACTACTGCATTTAGTTCTGGGTGCCTCATTTAAAAAGCATATGGACAAGCTAGAGCAGGTTCAGAGAAGGGCAATAAGGATAATAATCTGAGATGTAGAGAATGAAACACATGAAGAAAAGTTGAAAGAGATGAGCATGTTCAGCTTGGTGAAGAGAAGACTGAAGGGTAGCATAATTACATTCTTTAAATACCTAAAGAGCTGCCACAAGGAGAAAGGAGCCAGCTTGTTCTCTGCTACCTCAGAGGATAGAACTAGTTCTAATGGTTTTAAGTTACAGGATGGTAGATTCCAATCAAACATTAGAGAAAACTTCTTGTCTGGGACAGCAGATTGGCAATGCAATCAACTGCTTAAAGACATGGTAGAATCTCCTTCTCTGGATGTCTTCAAAAAGAGATTGGACAGCTACCTGCTCAGAGCACTCTAACTGGAGTTCCTGCACCAAGCAGGTGGTTAGAACCTATGGCAATGGGGCCCCTTCCAACTCCATGATTCTAGAATATTCTTACAGATTCCCTCTTTAAGGGGGAATTACTAACCATGTCTCTATGGCAGAAACATCTGTGAGCCTTTTTGGTATTGCTACAGCAGGTTTTGAACATAGTTACCAGGATCCAACAGCTAACAGTCACAAATAGGATCTCAAATTCTAAAGAAAGAAGAATTCTTCTTTCCCCAATGATTGTGTGTGTGTACATGTGTGCCATTTCAAGTCACCTGTCAATTTACTACAACCCCATGAATTTCATCGGGTATTCTTAGCAATTGTCTTCCTCTTAAATATAGCCTAGACCAGCTGGTTTTCCTTGGCCTTAACAAATGCATTATTACTGCATTTGTTATTTTTGCCTTAATGAATACATGGTGTGCAGGACCCAAAGAAGGAAGTGAATTTCAGGTGCTGGGAGATCTGATACAGGTTAACTTGGCTTTTCTTGTTTCAAAACGATTCAACATCTTTTTCTTTCTAGTTTGAAGCACTGTGCAGCACCCTGCTGGATCCAGCACCCATGCTCTCAAACAGGGTTGGGAAAAGTGAGGCCTGTAGACTACATCGGAGCTGAAGGGGCACCCTGATGTCCTGCTCCATTTTTTTTAATTTTTATCTTTTATTTTATTTTCCAAAAAAAAAGACAGAAGTTTTTCAACCAATATAGCTGGCCAGTTATTTGGCATGCTGATTCAAATTGGTTTGTAAAAGAAGCAAAATGATTCTCAAATAAACCCAAGTAAAGCTGCATGAATTGAGCCTGATTTGTGAGTAGTATGTCTACAAAATATTTCTCTTGTTGGTATTCCAGATCTTGCCAGTGCAGAACAGTATATAGGACAAATTATTCAGAGATCGTACATTGACACAGATCACAACAAAAGCTAGTGACCCAAATAGATAAGCTTGAGTTTTTCCTTGTATGAATTTGAATTATGTGAGAGAAAGAAAAAGAGAAGGAATGAGAAGACAGACATGGAACCATATACTTTTCTTGATCTGATAACTAAGATCTGATAGTAATTATTTTTGATCATTTGGGTTAGCTAGATTACTCAAGTAATATTCCTGAAAGGAGTTTCACTTTAGAGGCAATATTGCCCTACTCTAATTTCATTGGCAAATTAAGCATCATGTGAATGAGAGTGACCTATGGAAAACAGAATGCCACGTCACTCATATGTGTCTGTCAGCTGGATAGCAGCTCTAAAATGGGAGGATATAAAACATAGTAGTTGAAAATGACTATTGGGGACAATCTACAAACATTTTCAAGTCTTGTTGTTTTTGAGGGAAAGTTCTGAGTATAAGCTTTGCTCTTCCATTCACATCAATGGGATTTTGAAATACTTAGCTGCATCAGAATCAAATCTTGGGAAAATAAAGCTGAGTAAAGACAAAGGCAAAGAATAGTGTTTAAAATAACAGCTCTTGGCATGCGCTTTATAAAGAAAAGCCTGAAACACTCATGAGACCAAACCTTAGGAAAATTAGTTTTGGACCACAGCTCCCAGATACACATAATGACCAATAGCTATACTGGTTGGAAGCTTCTAGAGGCCAGAATCTGAGAAAGTAATTCTTATGTCATAATAGTTGCAAGGATTCTGATTCTTTTGAGTGTTGCACGGCATTACAGGGGAGAGGCACATTTGCTGGCCTCCAATGGATTGAGGCCAGGATGATTTACATCATGGGACTGTGCAGCATGATAAAAGAGTATAGGGGGCAGAGACAGTTGGTAAAAGCTCTCACTGCCCCCTCCTCTGCCTCTTTTGACAATTTCATCAACCTACACTCCCACCTCTGGCACAGTGTAAGTTTGCTGGCCACTTTGGGACTGAGTAGGAATTTTTTCCCTTTTCCATGGGTTTTTTGCTATCCTACACTGTTGACTGGGGAATTGTTAATCTGGCCCAGGATAGTATCTTAAATAGACGGTTATTTGGCTGGTAGTGGGAGTGAAAGTAGGAGTTTGGTGAACACCTATGACACCCATTTGGCAAAGGAGAGGTCTCTGGAGCTGTCCCTGCATGTCATGGGACTGAGGAGGGTGGGCAAGGAGGCTGTCCTTGAAGCTGGCTAGAGGGATTAGTCATGAGACTTGGGACTGGATTCTCAATTGGCCTTCCAGGAGCTGGCCAGCTGAATGCAACATTTTTGGTTCTCCTTGAAGCTCAGGTATTTACCCAGAGAAAGCTGGGAAGGAGCTCTGGAAGAAACCACCTGCCTCATCTGCTCCTGCACTAGGTGGCATCCCACCCCGTTTTTGTATCCTCTTAGGAGATAAAACCTAAATAGGTGATAATTTTTAAAAAGTGGCCCATATTTCAACTCAAGTCTTTGTGTATGGTCACATTGTTTTATGGGTTGGTCAGTAACTATTTGGATGTGAAGTCTACTGGGTAAATGTAGACCAGCTGAGCTCTTTTCACGCAATCCACCTTTACAATGTTGAGGAAATTGGAAATGGGAGCAGTATGTACAGTACTGTAGCTATTTGGAAACAAACAGGTAACCATCATCATCATCAACAACAACAACAGGCTTTTGAAAATATGAAAAGATCACAAACAGGAAAATTATCCTCAAACTCCTCAAAAAATTACTTAGGGTGTTTCATTTCTGCCCGCCTATGCAAAGATTCCTGGCATAATTATGAAGTAAAGGCAAATGATTAATTTAATGGTAAAACTGTGGGTTACCAGAGAAGCAGCACATCCAGCATTCAAGATACTACTGAAATGTGTAGATTCTACTGAGAAGCTTCTACCATTCTTCAATAACGTTCCCATTTGCAAAGGAAACCACAGTTTTCCTTTAGATCCAACTGTTCAGTGGACTTTTCTGCTAACTCACAGAGGAAAAGGAAAAGGAAACTGATTGGATTCCTATTGAAATAGGTCAGACTTTCTGAGCTATGAGTTCCCAGAAAATTGTTGGGCTACAACTTCTACCCTCCGTCTCAACTGCCACTGCCCTGGCCTCAGAGTTGGTTACAGGTGTGGTTCCAGCATGGGTGCACATCCAGGCACCAGGCATCTCACTTGCTGATTAATGAAAATCAACTCACTCAGCATTCCACATAGGCATAAGCCACTGCATGGTTCCCCTCCCACCTGTACCTGTCCCAGAGCTAGGCATAACTCTGATAGCTCACATCTCTAGGATCCCATTATATAACTCCCAACCGGATCTGACAAGCACCTGTGCCTCTTCTGTCCCCATATGGATCTGGGACCCATGCTAAAAATTGCTTCAAGATTCACATATGCTACATGCCACAGAACCATGATCAGGAATACAGAGGGAGAGAGGAAAGCGATGAAGCTCTATGCTAATTGTTGAGGGGCATGCAGGAGACTGGTCTCAGCCAGGTTGCAGACTGGATGTAAGCCTCTGATTCAGCTTTTCTAGTCCTGCCCACAAGCCAATAGGAAGACTCTGATTGGCAGGTTTTCCTGCATTTTCACAGAGCCTGGGAAACTGCACAAGTTTCTAGGAAGAAAAAGACTCCATCAGTGAAGAAAAATAGCACTTGCCTCTCTCTACTTCATTATGACTTGTAAATAGATCTCTTTGGTAAGCCGGCGGATGCTTTTCTTAGAATCACTGAGTTATGGAAATATAGAGTATCAATAATCAACTCCCTACTGAGGAAGGATATCCATCTAAAGCATCTTCTGACTTATGGCCATCTAATATCATCTTAAATGCCTCCAATGAAAGTGTCCACCACTTCCCAGTGTAGTCATTCCACTGACAAATAGCTATTACTATCAGGAAGTTCTTCCATCTCACTCTCTTTCTCTCTGTTGTTACTCTTACACAGTTCCTGGTGGTTTTGGGGTTTCTATTTAGATGAATATGGTTGTCAAAGTCACCAATCATTTAAGAAAAGTTTACTCATCTGTTATATGTATGATCCATGCAGTATCATACTAGGGTTTCTCTACATAATAATGTTTTCAAGCTTTTAAACAAAATGAATAGCAAAATAGATTTATTATCTTACTGGTGTGCACACTGAAGGTTTACTTACAAGTATTTTCTGTTTCAAAATACTTGACTATTTTTTCCACAATACTAAGGACAGTTAACTAAGATGGGCCAGTGGCAGCCATGATTCAGTTTCTTACATTATTAGAGCACATTTTGTGGATTAGTTCCATTAAATTTGAATCAAATTGTATGTAAAGAAGGGATTGATTTTAGGAATTCCTTCAATTGCTGAAGAATCCAGATGGCAAAGGAAAGATGCTAATTTAGGGATTATGATAGTACCATACAGGATGATATTTTTCTGTAAAAATGAAACATCTTAAGAAGTATTTTAACAGTAGGGGAACTGGTTTTTTATATTTTGTAGCAAAACAAATAGTTTTTAGAAAAGCTTAAGAACTGGCAGTTTCTACTTTATTTCAAAGCAGATTCAACCAGGTCTGCATCAGAGGCCATTTCCGCACTAGCCTGTTATAGCGCTATAACAGGCTAGTGCAGAATGACCCTATTGTTAGAGTCATTGAATCAATGAGATTTGCCTATATCTTGACATGTGTAGACAACAATGGATTCAATGGGTCTATTCTAGTTGGAAGTAACCAATACAATTCAGGCGCTAGAGATATTTACTTATAAGGCTGGTCCAAGACATTTTGCTGTCTGAAGTGAAGAATGAGATGGTGTCCCTCCCATTCCATGTACAAAAGTGATGTGGGGTGGCAACTGAACATTTTTGTCACCACTGATGATAGGACATTATTCTACAGCACCTCTGAAGGCAGCAGGCCACTTAACACAAAGTTCTCTCCTTTAAAACCATATGCCATATCCTGGCATTTGCCACCTGAAGTGACCATCTCATTCTGTCTAGTGGTGCAGCTAATCCTGTTTCCTTAGAAGCAAGTCCCAATGTGTTTTCAATGTTGTTCACAAATGAGTGTCCATGGAACTGCAGCCAAAATATTCCAGTGAGCAATGTGCCTACTGGCAATCAGCTTTGTGCATCTTAGCTGTTTTTTTCCCTCCTCAAAAGATTCTCCTTTCCATTATAGTCTGTGAACAGTGTGCCTGTGTTTTTTAGCTAGTTATCTATTTGAGGTTACAACAGCATCAAAAGGTAATATCTATTTCTGCTGTTTATTCAGGGTAGGAACTGTGCAGTCCTCTAGATGTTGTTGAGCTGTAATCCTCAGCATTTCTTACTATTCTGGCTATAAGTGCACTGCTTACTATGTTGGCTATAGGCGGTGGGAGTCATAGCTGAAGAATGTCTGGAGGGCTGCAAAATTTTCATCCCTGTTTTGCACAATTGTAATATAAATGTAAATATAAATACAGCATATTTACTGCCTTGAATTACTAGCCAAGTAATCCTGGAATTTAGGAATCCCTCAGATGTCCCTATTCTGTGTTTAGCTTTCTCTGTAATTGCAGTTCTAGTTCTGTAAATGCAGAAGAACAGAGTAATTGAGAACAATGGTGTGTACATCATTACCACTTTGATAGAAGTGTTCCTTTGACATTAAGGAATCATAATGCCTTATGAAGTATGCTGGTGAAAGGAGGCCAAGCAGTGGGTAAGTCATATAGCCTCTCTATATGTAGGTACCTGTATTTTGTGACTAAGGTGCATATGGATTACTCTACGGCTGAGTAAAAAAAACAACCCTGCCCAGTTATTAGGCAGAAATTGTTCCTATATGATTTTCAGTGAAAAATTATTGATGATTATTGATGATACCTAAAAATAAATATATAAATATAAAAATGTTTATGAAGTTTAGTTACAGTTGAACAGTGGGTATATTCTTAATAACATGATGCAAGATTCATGAGTTATAAATTTAAGAGTGAATAATAGAAATTACTAATGCTACAGAGTATCAGTTAATTAAGCACAGAAAAGGGGAAGACAGAGAAAAATAATATAGAAGTAAGCATTTCTTGGGTTTCTTTGTTTTGTTGTTGTTGTTGTGTGTCTTCAAGCATAGCAAATAACATGGCGAATTAATCTTTTACATCATCATGATCAGTAACAGGAACGAATTTCTTTGTAAACATGGTAATGAGTAACAGAAGAAATTGCTTTTGAAAATTCATTTTCCATGATCTGCTATTTTCCAATGATTTCTACTTTCATTCTCAGTCCAAGCCTAGGGGAACACATCCATCTTGTGCAGCAGAGAGAGCTTACCAAAAGGAAGTTTAGTGCAGTGATAAAGGGAGGGTTGGAATGAGGGAAGGTTAATGTCTCACTGCGGCCATCCTGATGAGATATGCTCCTGGGGCATTCTGCAACCTGGATAGCTACATTTCCAGTGCACTCATCTGGCTCACTGAGTGTGACATCAAAGTATAAAAATTGTATGCCCTCATTACCCAGATCATTAATTTACCATCACTTATTTTAACATGCATATATAGCGCCAGCTTTTGAGGTCCAAAAATATTCTCCTAAGGCTCACATCTAACTTTTAGATTGACAACTCAGACAGCTTTCTTGGCATATCTCGGGCACTAACTAAATCATCACCATATGACTGGACAGCTTAAAAGCTTCACCCTTCTGGACACGGTTTTTCTTAGAGTCTGACATTTTTTTTCCATGTTGGCATTCCCCATGTGTTCAAAACTTACTCCATCAGATGTATTTTTAATGGAGGCTCAGCTCTTTACTCTGAGCATCTGGACAATTTGAAGTCTATATGTGGTTGCTGAACAAATCTCTTTGCATCCAACACTTCTTTAGCACATTCATAAAACTGCTTATGTTCCACAACACTGCCAGTATCCTTGAGAATGAGCCTCTAAGTAAGTGAAATTAACATTTCTGCTGAAACAATGATTTGAACGAACTTATTCTGTGATTAATAGCAAACATATCTACATAAGATTCCTGTTGCTTGGTGGTAAAGATAATAAAAATGAAAAAGATCTCCATATTTAAAAGAAATGCCACTGATGTGTATAATTAAGAAAAAAAGATTATATTTTAATTTATCAGAGCTATCTTACAATACTCATCCTTCACCTCAACACAGTCCATTTAACACATATTACTTCAAAAAGGCAAGTCATAAACTATATATGCAAAAAGTAAATGAAGGCAATAAAAATGAAACTGGACAATTCTTTGGAAAGAAATTTTAGACTTCAGAAAAAGCATGAAATGCTGTTTAGGAAGATGAACACTGGATTGAACATTCTAAACCATCATTTAGTTGTTTATCAGCTGATAGGCTAATTTTGAGTGTAAAATGAAAGTTAGGGATTTTATGAGCCTACCATAAAGTGTAATCAAGTTTCATTATTTTTCAGTCCCATAACATTTTACTCTTTTCTAATTAGATATAATTGCCATTCTGTCATGCTGCTAGCTATTGCTGGAGTAGTAACACCACCCATTTGAACAACTACAGCAAGAAGAAAATCATTACTAAGTTCTAACACATTTGGAGGAAATACCAGGGCCTGGGCACTTTAAAAGTAAATGTCCAAGCTCTGGTGTCTACCTGTGATAAAACTCCTAATAATTAAAATAATTAATTACAGCTGAAGTAATTGCTTACAGCCAAGCTCTAGGCAGGGCTGGTTCTCAAAAGTAATTGAAACAGGTGCTTCTATTTACTTTTAAAATCTGTATGCTTTTCAGTCAGCAACACCACACAGACCATGGATCAAGTACTTGAATCATGATATGATATACCATCTTCCTATGCAGTGAGACCATCATCCCCTGAACTGCAAAAGTAATAAAAAGTTACAATTACACAATGAAGTTATCCTTCATTAAATTATATTACAATGCCATAACCTTGATTATATGTGTTATGTATTGTGCGATATTATCCCTTCATTACTAAGGAAAGGAATCATTTATATGTAGCTAGTATTTCTTATTGTGAGACCCAGCATGGTGTAGAGATTTGAATGCTGGACTATAGCTATTTCTGCACTAGACTGTTATAGCGCTATTATTTCACTTTCAACATCCTATGGAATCCTGGGGTTTGCAGTTTCGGGAGGGGCCAACAGCCTAGTGCGGAAATGGCCTATGACTCTGGAGACCAGGGTTCAAATTCCCACTTGGCCATAGAAACCGACTGGATAAGTCATTCTCTTTCAGACTTAGAGGAAGGAAAGGCTAAGCTCCTCTGAACTAATTTTACCAATAAAGCCTCTTTATAGTTTTGCCTTAGGATTGCCATAAGTTGGGAATGACTTGAAGGCACACAACAACAGCAGCAGCAGCAGCAACAACAACAACAACATTTCTAGTTACATCCAGGATCTGGATAGCACTGTTGCTATCTTTCCTACAAAGCCACAGTTGTTGGAAGGCATGCTGGATTTTCATCCACATTTAGGTGTGTGAGATATGTATTGCTTTTGAAAATAACAAAGCAGATTTCTCAGCTGTCCCTGCTGCTGAGTGAACTGTAGGTACTGGAATAAGGCTGGAAGGTGTGATATAGTTGGGGAAGCCTGCCACAAAAGGAGACCAAGGCACTTTCTTCAAGTGAAGCAGAATATATTTGCATCCCTGTCCTGGGATCTTTCCCTCCCTCTTCAGCATCCATTCCCTCATGATTCAACCTACTCCACTCAACAGGGAGTGTTTTGGGACTAATTTCTATGTTTTCCACCTACTTCCTTCTCTGGATATGTATCCAAAGTTAAGCATTTATTCTACAGCTTTTGACCTGATTATTCAGTTCTCTCATGTTGTCATTTTTTCTGGCTTTAGTATGATTTCTTTGTTAAATGCAAATTTCCAATGAGATCATACTTTACTCACCAGCCATGGAATGATGGGACCAGCCAAAGAGAACTGGGTTGAAAATGGCCACTTTATCTAACTTAGAATCTATTTAAACCAAGCTGAACCTGGAAAGGTGCAAGTAGAGGAGCAATCTAGCACAGGATCAACTGAGGCCAGGTGGCACTCCATGACTTTCTCCTCAGCCTTCCCTTTGGCAAACCACTTGATCCCCAAGGGCAACCCAATAGCTGGGTTGCTGTCTGCCTATCTACTGGAAGCTAGACCTAAGGAACCCCACCCCCAAGTTGCAGGACTTGAGGGCAAAGCCCCCAAGGCCAGCCCCAGGTGTCATTTCCCACTCCCTGGGTCTCAGGACCTAAAGAGGTAGTTCCAGCGCCCTTCCTGCACCAAAAGCATGCCAAATCGTTGACGGTAACTCTTATTTCCCCCTCTTCTACCTGCCATGGACAAAGGACAAGCATCTGCAAAAATCATGGTGCTTTTATAATATGGATGATTTAGAGGATGTAAAATGGCCTGGTGCTCTTTTGCAAATTAGAAATTTGGGGAGTAGATAGCGTTTTTCAGTTGACTGTAAAAATGCAGTGGAATGTTTACAGCCTGCCCTTTATGCAGATCTAAAAGAACGGTATTATAAAAATGACAGAACCAAGAATGCCAAAATCTCTATGAAGAATTTCCATTGTCTGTGCAAAGCCTTTGTCCAAATTGTAGCTGTTTAAACTTAATTATTCATAGACCATTACAAGAACTGGTACCAGAATATGATGGGAGGAATAACAGGGCAACACTGAATTTCACTCAAAAAGCAGGAAAATAGCCATTATAACCTGCTGTGAAAAATATCTGGTGGACAGAGAAATATATCCACCCTACATTGCAAAGTATTTCTTACAAAATATATATTTTAGATAATTTCTAAGAAGAGCTAGGCAAATATTGGCCAATTTTCTCTAGCATGACTTTTACCAATGTTCTTAGTTCTAGTTGGTAGCAGCTGCAATCCTTGTAGATTTACTTTGGTGGATAATCTGAAATAACTCATTCATGCATCTCTCTCATCATCACTTAAAACAAAAGGTTGATTTCTCAACTTCCTCAAACTAAAATGCAATAGAATTTATCACTGTTTCCAGGAATAAACTAAATTTTGATACTTTCAAATGCCACTTTTAAAAAAAATCCTTTCTTGTAATGTAGGTCATGTGACTCATTAGAAGAGATGATAATGCTGGGGAAAGTGGAAGGCAGTAGGAAAAGAAGGAGACCACATTGCAAATAGATTGATCCAATCAAGGAAGCCACAGTCCAGAGTTTGCTAGGTTTGAGCAGGGCTGTCAATGACAGGGGCTCTTGGAAGTTTCACATTCATACAGTACCAGAAGTTTAAGCCAACATGACAGCAAATAACAGCCACAACAAAATAAAATATGGATATTGCCATAGACCAGATGCTAGGGAAGAATCATTCAGCTCACACATCTGGCTTACGGAGAACATGGATATGGCCTGCAGAGAGACGTCTGGCCTTACCAACAAGGAAAGGGTTTTTTTACCCTGATTACTGGGGGTCCTGGGAGGGACACCCAAATAACCTTACAATTACACAAGATGGGGAAATTAGTCAAGAGCACTGGTTGGCACTACGAGAGGCAGGGTAACGCAGCAGCATCTTATAACCCAATGTTTACCGGGTCAGGCCAAGTCAAGAAGCAAACCATGTTGGAAATAATGAATGATCTTTATTAAATACAGGCACACAATGCAAGCAACACACGCACACAGATAACTAAGGAAAATAAATGTGTGAGATTGATAGCGGGATTTTCAGAGGGATACTTGATTCGGGTGATACGAAACCTGTTCCTGAGGCCTGGAAAGAAGATAGAGAGCGATGCTGGGGTTCAATGTATCTCAGCACATGGGGCTGAGGGAAGCTCGCCAAGCAAAGCGGCAGCAAGGTGGTCTGGAACTTGGGAGCGATCTGAGGAAGGTCTCGGAATCAGGGGTTTTTATAGAGGGAAATGGGACTGCAGGCTATGCCGTACTTGGGGGAAACAATGAGTTTCGGGCGCGGGACAAAGCTTTGGAAAGGTCAAGATTTAGCATGATTGAGTTAAGTCCAAATTGACAAAGAGGTAGACAGTATGCAAATGTTCAGTGCTTGGCAGTTGAGTATTCAGCTTGCCAGGTTGCCTGCTCAGGGCAGGGAGTTCTTTGTACACAGCATGCATACATAATGAGGGTGTTTGCAGAGAGGTCTCCTAAAGTGAGAATCCAGCTATTTCTGGCCTGCCTGGGTGGAGAATGGAATGTCCAGCGATTAGTGGCCGAGCCTAGTTCTGTGCTTGTCCGGGGGCCTCACAAACACGTGGAAAGGGGTGGTGGAAGAGAGTCAAATTATGATATCAAAATGATATCTAGGGGTGTCTCCAAGTAGGCCTAAATTGCAGTAACAGGGTGTTCCTTTATCTTTAATCACTGGTTCCCTATCCTGCTCTCAGCTCCCAGGATCAGGGGAAGAGAATGAAACAGTGAAGCCAGGGAAGTTGGCTTCAGGCTGGCACAGCCAGCCAGCCCACCCATCCCATTTCAGTCCTCCACCTTTTGGCATAGATAAATAGAAAAAAGTGCTGCTGATTCCAGTTCCCAAACTGCAAAGAAGTGATTTTGGGCCACAATCTCACGTTATAGCTGGCAAGCAAGAAGGAAAGTCCAAATTCATTATTAATAAATCACTGTACCAGTAACTCTAGTACTTTTTCAAGCTTATCAAAAGCAGGTCACTTAAGAGACCAAAGGCAGTGGTCAAGTTTTCCTGAAAGACAACTTGTTAAAATGGAATAAACTACATCTATCTCTTCTTGGCAGAATCGTTACAGTGAAAATGAATGTCCTTCACCAAATGATTTTTCTTTTTCAAAACTTGCTGATAATAAAAAATGATAAACCATTCCGAGAATGGCAAAAAGACCTTTCAAGATTCATTTGGGAAGGGAAAAAAACAAAGATAAATTGGAAAAATCAAATAGATCAAAAAGAAAGAGGCAGATGCAGTTTACCAGATGTTAAATTATATTATTATGCGAGTGAGTTCTTGGATATCGGAATGGATTAAGTTACAGAACAAAAAATATTAGAAGGAGTTGACAACAGAATCGGCTGGCACGCCTGTCTCTGGTACAATAAAGAAACGTAGACAGGGATTTTTCAACTCACTTCATAAGAGGACCTTTTTTGAGAATCTGGATACAAATAAAGAAAAAAATTTACAACAAAATCCCAGTTTAGATATCACCTCAGGAAGCATTTTTTGGGAGATGGGTTGATATTCAAGAAAAATGATTGACATATAAAGACCTAATAGAACTAGATGAATCACTCACACCACAGTTAAGAACAAGAGAAAAACTGGATCAAATGGGTTTTAGGCTCCCATGGTTTCCATATAGGCAACTCCATGAGAGATACCAAAAAGATATAAGGCTAGAAGGATTTAATCTGAAAGAGACACCCAGTGAGTTAGAGAAGATTATATTTAGTCTGTCAAACCATGTTATATCAAAATTCTATAAATTCTTACTAAATTATAAATTAGAAGAGGAAACAGTCAAAGACACCATGATATCTTAGGCCAATAGTTTAGGTCACACAATTGAATTAGAGTATTGGGAAACACCTTGGAAATTAATTCACAGATTTACATTATCCCAAGATCTTAAAGAAAATTATGTGAAGATGTTCTACGAATGGTACCTAACACTGACCAAATTAGATAAAATGTATAACACACATCAGAATAAATGCTGGAAATGCCAAGACAAAATTAGAACTTTCATACATATGCCGTAGAGTTGCCAAAAAATTAAGAAATTTGGGGGGCAGTTGAGTATAGCTTTAATGAAGTATTTAAAACCCAGATACCTCTCATGCCAGAATTTTTCTTACTATATATGATTCAAAATATAGATCCAAAAATTTCAAAGAAGTACTGGAGAGTTTCATTGTATCTTGTGACCACTGCCAGAATAGTATTAGCTAAATGCTGGAAAATTAAGAAATCCCCTCCTTAGAGCAATGGATGATTAAAATATTGGAGATGAAAGAAAATGACCAGCTTACCTGTAAGATTAAGGGGAAATCTTAATCTTTTATCAAATATTGAAGGAATGGGATCCAATTACGAAGTTCCTCTGTAAAAAATGGGGTAACTTAATTATCAAATAAATTAAACAAGTTTAAATACATCTCAGAGAGATTAAAAAACAAACATACAAACAAACAAACATGGGAATTGTAGTAAATTTTGTGGAGGTTACTGCTCTGTTTTAATGAACATAAAAAAAAAAGAAAAAAAGAAAGACAACTTGTTCACTATGGCCAATATTCTACTTTGATGTGGGACCAGAGATGTTTTGACTTGTGTTTGTATTTGTGTGTTTATTGATTAATTTACAGTTAACTGTGTTGCAGAACTGTTTTGCAGTCAACTGCTCAGGAACCAAAAGGCTACAAGAACAGAAAGACTTTGCCTCCTTGCCCCTGTCCTCATTACCTCCCTATCCATTTGCACTCTTCTTCCAGAATCCTACTATACAACATTTCATAACAGAGGTTAAAGGTTCTGTAGAGGTTTAGAATTTCTAGAAGAATTAGCAAGGATTAATAGATAGCTCTCACATTCACCCTCTGCACATTTTAAATGCTTAAGGGATGCATAACATAGGCCAATTCCACAGGATTATGCTTCCATGTGTGGTCCTGAGACAGTCTCAGCAGTGCCTCTGCTGGGAAGAAAGTGTGCCAGGAAGGCCCTCTCCATACCTCACTGGCTTCCTGCAGAAGGGAGGGTGGTGGCCCCGCCGCTTCCTTCAACAGTGCAGGTGGGCGGTTTCCATTGCTGCGCTGGGGAAGGAAGTGTTGCCAGCACACTTCCAGCCCTTCTACATGGTTGAGAAGGGAGAGAGTGCTAAGGATGGCAGGCGCAAAATGGATTTTTTCCAGTTTGCAAATACCGAAGTGCGCATCACTTAGGGACAAGATGGTAGTGGGCTGGCAGTGATGTCATGCAGAGGAACAACCAGCTGACTGCTGGCATCCTGGCCTCACAATGGCACAGCCCTGTCATACGGAAATGGCCATAGTCACTGGGTACTTGCTAGTTAATCAAATAGACTGGTGGCAATAGTAGTAATAATACTGAAGAAGAAGAAGAAGAAGAAGAAGAAGAAGAAGAAGAAGAAGAAGAAGAAGAAGAAGAAGAGGAGGAGGAGGAGGAGGAGGAGGAGGAGGAGGAGGAGGAAGAGGAAGTTGTTTTCAGTTCAGTTGTTGCAGCTTCTCTGTCAGGCTGAGTTAGATGCATAAGAATGCTTCCATTTTAGAATGCCTGGGAAACTGTTTCTTTGTTAGCTAAAATGGGGGATTGTTTCCCCTCCCCATCTGTGAAAGTGTCAGCACCTTCTAGAACAAGGGTGAAAGCATATTTAAATATCTGGAAAGATCAGGTGATTTGTCTCATTCGAAGGGGATGTAATTGAACATGTATCAGCCCAGAAAATCAGTCATGAAGCAGCATTCTATTCATTGTGGGGGACCCCAGTGGACTGCAGCTATGATGAAGAACTGCTTCAGTCATGAGGCATGAGCTAACTTTGCCTTTGCTTTGGGTTTTATTGCTGCATCCCATTTGGTATCTGTGCATGATCAATAAACCATTGTTTCAGTGCATCTGTGACCATATTTCATTTTTGACAGACCTTCATTCCTGAGCTGGGGTGAGAGGTATGTGGATCAGGGCCCAGGAATCATTAGATGCTCCCTAAACATTCAATGTTTATAAAATAATTCATATATATATTAATTAGGGGAGGCACCAATAGGGAAAAGGAGAGATTTTGGCCTTTAAAATATGCATGGTGATCATTCTTGCAGCCATTTTAAATACAAAGCTCCAACTCTACCTTTTCTCTTTACCATGCTCTTCTAGAGCCCTTTTAAAAATGTTTTGTGGAAGATGCCACCAAGTATTATAGGTTTGGGCTCAAAAATATGAATTCAGGTAACTTCTAATGCTCACCTCAAATATGATGCAGCATAAGAGTCCCAAAGTTCTTTACCTGCTATGAATCTAACCACTCCGTCCCCACGCTCCGGTGCAGATTTGCAGGCTCGCACCAGTGCGAGCCTGCAGATCTGCCAGGGGCGGGCTTTAGGCTGGCAGGCATCCACCAACTGGAAGCCACCAACTGGAAGCCTCCACCAACTGGAAGCCACCATTTTCGTCTCCGGAGCAGTTCGTAGCGGCAGCCACGCACTTCTCCAGAGCAGCCTGGACTACAGCGTTGAGCTAAGAAGTCCAGTAAGTACCAGCACAGGGCATTTCCACCCCCACATGTGGAAATGTCCTCAGTTTATTTCTCTAGTAGATCTTGTGGGAATCAGAAGGTGAGACTGTTTGATGTTCAGCTTCTGCTTTGCCAATTTGATTACTTTCCAAAAGAAATCCACTACTATCTCACACATCTCCCAACATTTCCTAAGCTATGACAAGTTTAAGTAGTCTTCTAGTATTCTTATTATTTTAAGAATCTGGCATTTTCCCAATTTTTAAATAGCATTTTTAGTATCTTTTTTTCAAAAATCAGAGTCCTCAATAATCTGAGTCCTTATAATTGTACTTTAATCAGAGTGTGCATAAACCGAGCACTGATTGATGGTGCCTCCCTGATACATAGCCATAATTGTAGCATGACTGGAATGACAGATGGGGATGATGCAGTCCTTCACATGTTGTTGGATTGCAAAGCCCAGCAGCCCTAGCCAGCATTGACAAGAGGTGAGGAATGCTATCAGTTGCAGTCCAATAATATCTAGAGGGCAATTCCCATCTCTGGGCCATAATTCCCAACCACTGGATTGTGCTATTAAGATACCATTCACAATTGTACAGAATCTACTCTTCCAGAGTCCTTAAATTCCTTCATTCTACCCAAGTTCTTCAGCATATGGCTTAACCATATTCATCACCAATAGTATCAATATTTTACCAAAGTGTAGAGGATTATGCACTTCCTGCAGATTGCATTACACAAAGCTGGGCCCTCAAGCGTTATCAATCATGGTTTTGGTGCATACTGATATTATACTGTATCATAATACTGTATGCCATAGTACAACATACGACATAGGATGCGGTGGGGGGTCCAGATGGAATGTTCAACATACTGTGAAAGAGTTCCCCATTGCCAAAATCCTCACCAGGAACATTGCATGTAAATATTTTGCTATTAGTCACTAGATGGACCTCATATCAAGACAAAATCCTTGTAGCTCCTTAAGCATTTCCTTTCTAGAAAGGACTGTAGAAAATTACATATTACTTGTGAACAGATGTTAAAGGAAATCTCATTCTGACAAGATTTTGAAACTCTTTTTCACCCTGTAATTCACTGGGCTTACAAAAATTGAAATATAGACTTCAAAGTGTACTTCAAAACTGGATAAATGCACTCTAGGTCTCATGCTTTATTTGGAAGCCCTGGGTAATCAGGAAGTATCTGAAGAATTTTTGACTCTTATCCACATCATTTATTTCTGTTCTTCACACATGACTGACTTACAAAGCAAAGACTCTCTACGGGGCATCATTTTGGGAGTCCCTGAGCAACATATCCTGTCCAGTAGTCTGCTCATACAGGGGATATCACAACTGAGTCTGTGATTATGATCTCTATCTTACAGAGACAGAAATTACTAACATCTGTTTGACTTATAAGTATTGATAGCCTGTTTAGAGGCTTATCTTAGCCGGAAACCTTTGGCTGTTTTCTTTTCATATTGCTCTCTGGAGAAAATCTAAAATTGAGGCCATCAAATCATAAAACTCATTCAAACTGTTTGTTTCCCTTCTGTCCAAAACTGAAAACTTTGGAAAACATCAAAGCACAGCTATTGGGAAAAACATTAGGTCTTTTTATTTTTACTTTTCTAAAGCAATCTATTGGGGCAAGGGAGCTTCCTTTACAGGTTTCTAGTGTACAAAAATTGGAAAGTATTCTGTAGCAACTTTGTGACTAATTAATTATAGTATTGCAGAGTTGGAAGAGACCACAAGGGCTATCCACTCCAACCCCAATCATTCAGGAATACACAATCAAAGCACTTCGAAAAAATGGCTGTCCAACCTCTGGTTAAGAAACTCCAAGAAGGAGACTCTGCCACACTCTGAGGCAGCATATTCCACAGCCAAACAACTCTGACCATTAGAAAGTTCTTCCTAGTGTTTAGCTAGAATCTCTTTTCCTATAGTTTGAATCCATTATTCCATATCCTAGTCCCTGGAACAGCAAAAAATAAGCTTGTCCCATCTTCAATATAGCATACTTTCATATTTAAACATGACTATCATATCACTTCTTAATCTTCTCTTCTCTAGGCTAAACAAACCCAGCTACCTAAGCTGCTCTTTCGTAGTACATTGTTTTCAAACCTTTTACATTTGGTTGCCTGCCTCTGGATATATTTCAATTTGTCAATATCTTTCTTGGACTGTGGTACCCAAAGCCAAACACAGTGTTCCAGATGAGGTCTGATCACAGCAGACTGTAATCCTATTGACACTGTCTAGAATCACACTGGGGTTTTTTTTTCTGCTGCAAAATCACATCATTGACTCATGTTCAGCTTGTTGTCTACTAATACTCCTAGATCCTGTTCACATGCACTGTGGTCAAGCCAGGTGTTACACATCCTGTATCTCTGCATTTAATTTTTTTTTCTGCGTTATTGTAGTACCTTACATTTCTCTGTGTTGAAACTCATCTGGTTAGATTTGGCCCAGCTTTCTAATCTGTTCAGCTATTTTGAATTTTGATCCTGTCCTAGTTGTCAAATTTGATAAGCATGCCTCCATTACATCATTCAAGTAAATTAATGAAAATGTTGAATAGTACTGGGCCCAGAACAGAATCCTTTGGAACTCCACTAATCATTTCTCTTGAGGATGAAGAAGAACCATTGGTGAGCACCCTTGGTTCATACACATCCACCTAACATTAGCATTGTCCAGTCTACAGTTTACTAGCTTGTTTGAAGGAATATCTTGGGGTACCTTGTCAAAGACCTTATAAAGATAGGCTACATCCATAGCCTTCATCGACCAAGCTGGCAACTCTATAAAAAAAAAGAGATAAATTAGTCTGGCATGGCTTATTTTTGAGAAACCCATGTTGATGTTTAGCGATCATGGCATTCCTTCCTAAGTGTTTACAGACTGTCTGCTCTAGAATCTTTCCTGGCATTGTTGTCAGTCTGACTGAGCAATAATTATTTGGATCCTCTTTTTTTCCCTTTTTGAAAATGAGAACATTTGTTCTCCTCCAGTCTGCTGACACTTCTCTTCTTCTCCAGGAATTCTCAAAGATTATTGTCAATGGTTCTGAGATTACTTCTGCTTATCTGACAGATTAGGGACTAGAACACTGTCAGAAAGCAGAAATGATCAATAGGGAACACAAAGGACTTACGGTAGCTCACTTAGGACTAACTGCATGTGCATGCTGCTTGTAACATCTCTTCACTGGTTTGGTACCTTTTTCCTCTTCTGAGCTTACTTTGCAAACAATGCATGTGTGGTTCTAAGCAAGCCTCTGGGGGCAAGAAAAACTGATGGAAGCCACTGTATCAATGCTTGCAATACAGAAAAGTGGATCCATTCTTTCTGCAGGCAACATTTAGGACTATGTGCACTTGCAAGTGGTCCTAAGCAAGCCTCTCTAGGCAAGAACAGCCGTTGAAAGAGCAGACCTCCACATTGAATTAATGGAACTTCTCCTTGATTTGGAGGCATCAAAAGAGCAAGTTGTCAGATAACAGGGCATCGAAAGGCACTTCCTGCAGTCTTGGATGTAGTTCATCAGGCCCTGGAGACTTGAATTCATTTAGATTAGCTAAGTATTCTTGTACTACCTCTCTACCTATTCTGTGCTACATTCCCCCTACTGTATCATCTGCCCCATTTCCCCCAGATTAAGGAGTATTTTGCTTTTGGGAAAAGACAGGCATAAAAGCTGTTGAGTAGTTCTGCCTTTTTTTTCCTCCCAGTTTGCATTTTTCCATTTTGTCCATGCAATGGCCATACAATTTCCTTGTTCTTTCATTGTTCTTTGTGCTTTGGACACAAACAAACAAAAAACATTTTTATTCTTTTTAACTTCTCTAGCAAGCCTGAGTTCAGTCTGCACTTTAGCTTTTCTGAGTTTCTCCCATCTGAATTCCTCTTTGGTTATTTCCCCCTTTTTCCATTTTTTGTACATGTCCCTTTTAGTTCTTTAGACATCCATCCCGGTTTCTTTAGATACTTCCTATTTTTCCTTCTCATTGGAAATATTTGAAATTGTTTCTTCAATTTCTCACGTGGAAACGAGGAACTCCCATACATCAAGAATGTCATTCTCATTTAGTCTCCCTGACCACAATATCACATCCACTATTTCTCTAAGGTTAGTGAAATCAGCTTTCTTAAAGCCTAGAATGTGTGTCTGACTACACTTGGCATCCCTTTCTTTTGTATAAAAAACTCCAAGGGAACATGATCACTCCCACCTAAGCATCCCACTACTACCACCCTATTAACGAGGGTCATTACTGTTTGTAAGAATTAGCTCTGAAATAGCTAATTCCCTTGTTGCCTCTTCAAACTTCTGGACAATGAAATTGTCTGTGAGGCAAGTGAGGAATTTGTTGGACTGTATATTCTTGGCAGAGTTTGACTTCCAACAATATCAGGATAGTTGAAGTTGCCATTACTACTACCTCTCCAGTCATCTGTTCCAAGAAGGCATCATCCAGGTCTTCAGTCTGCCTTGGCGGAGTGTTCTAGACCCCCACAATGGCATTGCTATTGTTTTTCCCCCCTTTATTTTTTCCAGACGCTCTTAACTTGCCTTCCAGTTTTGAAATCATGGATCTTTTCACAGATTCACACATCCTTGACATATAATGCTACTCTTCCTCCTTTCCTGTGTAGTCTATTGCTCTGAAACAGGGTATACCCCTCTGTTGGTGACCAACTATGAAATAATCAGGCCAGACATGGAAAGTTGGGTTAAATAAGGACAACCCACTTCCCTCTTCTGTGGGCCATGGGACCTTAAAGAGGAAGCTTCAGAGCCTTGCCCTATGCCAAAAGGATCCCAAAGGTGTATACTGAAATCCTATGTTCTCCTCCCACTCCCCACCATGGACAAGGGCCAAGTGTCTACTTAGTCTCTCTCCCCCACCAGGATGGTTAACATAGGTCTCACCCCTATTGCAACTCCTCCAGGAACAATATATTCCCCTCTTCCAAGAAATGATCACCATCAGCCCAGTAGAGCTCTGGCTGCTGGAAGACTATACTATTGTGCAGGAAAAAGTAGCTCAACTCCTTAACCATGGCAGCTCAAAGAGGCTCTTGAAAGGATGACATGGCCTTAAATATCCTGTATCACCTCGCCCTTCATGTGCAGCATTCTGGAGCCTGTCACCAGTCACAAGGCACACTGGTCTCTTCCCCTAGAGTGCATCAAAAGTTGACCCCTCAAACACTATCATTTGTAGCACAGATCCAGGTAGGCAATATTACTATAAAATTTATTCTACCAGGTTTCAGTGATGCCTATTATATCATATTTGGTTTGCTGTGTTAAGAGTTTAAATTCATCTTGTTTATTTCTGATGCTCTCTACATTAGTGTAGAGATATCCAAGGCCCTTTCTGCAACTCACCTATTTTCGGCGCTGGGGTACGGTGCTCGCATGAGCAGCTGCCGGAGAGAAGCTCTCACTTCCCTGCTTCTTCGGCTCCGCACAAGCTTCCTGCTCGCATGAGAGCCCCACCTCTTCCTTTCGCAGTGCAGCCTGGGACCTTCCCAGGCTGCACTGAGACAGGAAGCGCAACCGGCCCAGCTCCTGAGGCTCCTCACACAAGGTAAGTGCACAAAGGGGCCCAGAGCGATGCGTGACCACGCAGCATTTTCAGCTTCAAGTCAAAAATGAAAAAAATGCGTGAGTAGTCCCTGCCGGGCCCTGGAGCACTGCGCAAATTTAAATGCATAGTGTGACTGCTCCTCACATGTGCGCAACACTCAAGAGGCCCTTTCACATCGAAAATGCTGTGACTATGGGTCATTCCTCTAGTTGCTTATTTAAGGTTTTTTCTTCCCACTGCTGGGTTCTTGGACTATTCTATCGACAACATTCAGACTATTATCTCCAGCACGTGATGAACTGTGAGGCATTTCATGAGCTGAAGTAAGCTGCTAGAGTAGATGCCACTTGCCTCTGAAGGAACTCAAATGTCTGCTAGCCACAGTTTGTGTGGCTCTTTCCTCCACCACCACAGATAAATAGATAATTTCTATTGTTTTATAACTGAGAGGGTGTTTTTTAAAAAAATTATCTAGTTCTTGGTGTGAAAAATCATAAATGAAACCACGAAACAGTTTCCTATCCTAGGAAGGAAGCTGCAAGTAAAATATTCTTTCCTTTTTCATTTTTGAACTATGTATAAATTAGTGAACACAACACAAAGTATGTATATTTGGAAAATACATAGAAGTGCTTACATTAAGCAAAATGTGTCCTTTAGGGAAAGCGAGTACAAAAATCAACAAATTTCTCTGCAAGGAATGTGCCACAAGCCAATTGAAAAGATGAATGGGAAAGAATAAGGCAAGGGGCACTGATTTGGCGAAATGTCAGCAAAAACAAAACTGATAGATTTTCATGGAACATTTGGGGTTTTCACTGTGCATGAATACTTTCCTTCCACCCGCCCAGTCACCTCTCTTGTTTTGTTCTTTGCAGTCTTATCATTCAGTCCTTTTGCACTGGGTTGCCATAATGGGTTAGCATTGTTAAAAGAGGAGATTAAAAGGGGATCCAGGAGTAATGAAAGGGAGGAAGAGCTAGAGACTGCACCAAAAGAGGAGGAGAGAGAGGCAATAAGGTCAAAAGAAGGGAAGGACTGGATCCTCCAGAGCCACAGGGGAAAGCTAGATGAGAACTGATTGCTAATTATTTTGAATGACAATATTGGTCCTTTGCTTGTGCTTTGCATCTAGCGTGAAGAAGTAGACTCAGTAATTTGGTTGTGACTTGTCCTAATAACAGGACCAGCTCATAAGACTTTTGTTTTGCCTGACACAAATGACTATAAAGCACACTTCAGATACATGCAAGTGACTGGAATGGCAGCTGAACCTTACTTCAACAGTGACAATAGGATAGAGTCCTCTACCACTGTATAGTGCAAGTGGGTAGCTCAGAGGATGCAGTTCAGGTCATGTAGCCCATTACAGCTTGTCCTATGATACTTCCCAGCTGCCCTCCGTCCTCCAGTATGTGGTCCCTGAGACTGCTGCCTCACTCTGCCTCATGGCAGGATTGACCTTACTATCAGATCTCTAATGCTACTGTTGATGTTCATGTTTTTTATTTAAAAAATGCCAATCCTCTGAATTTTTTTAGGCCAAATCCAATTGTTAATCTCAACCAGAGTAAGCTAGCCCTTTCTCACAGTTCCATTGATTCTGTAAGTCTAATGTAGCTGGGATCACCTTTTGGATGTACAGTGATTCTGTTGCACGTGAGTGTGTATATATGCCTTCAAGTTGTCTGATGACTCGTGTCAATGTTATGAATTTCATAGGATTTTCTTAAGCAAGGAATACCCAGAGGTGGTTTTGCCAGTTTCTTCCCCTGAAATATAACCTACAGCACCAGGTAATCATTAGTGGTCTCCCATCCAAGTACTAACCAGGCTTCACCCTGCTTCGCTTCCAAAATCAGACAGGATCTGCTGCCTTGTGGGTATTTAGGCCCCTCTCTTACACACATGTTGAACTAAATAGTCATGTGGTTGCACTTCTGAAGTAGCTCATGAAAGTTTGCCCTTGTAGGGAACCTGAGCACCATAAGAGTTTGCATCTTCTTTTCAGAGATGCACATAATTTTACAATTATAAGGGATCCAAGGACCATCTAGAATTGGAAGAAACGAGAAGGAATTCACAGCTATGGCATTCCTAAGAAGACTCAAGAATACTCCATAGCAAGTTGCTCCATGGTAAATGGTTTCAAGGCATATTCATTTGTCTTAATCTGTGCTGGCATTTATCTAGTCTTGTCCAAAAGCAGTTGAAGAGGTCTAATGCCTTTCCCTCAGTTTTCTTCATCTTGGCTTGGAATAGGCCAAGCTGTTTTCTTACAACAGTGGAAAATCCATCTATTCAAAGTCAATCAAAGTCATCCTGTGACCTGCCATTGCAGTTGGAAAGTGCTGTTAGATACTGTATATAAATTCTGTGAAAAAGAACTTTTCTTCAGTCAAGACTGGTACACAAATTGCAATTTCTTCTTGGACCAAAGTAGCTGGGCCACTGTTATCCATCACCTGATCCCAACCAGATTACTGCAATTATAAACTTCTGATTAACAACTGATTTGCATCATATTTCATGAGTTTTGAATTAGTTCCATCAACTCACTATGATTTCCAGATCAATCTAAATTTAACCTTAGTATCTCAAGGAGCACTTGCTGCAATTTTGGGTGTTGATTGTTTTCCAAGGCAATGTGGTGAAGCCTTGTTTGGGATGCCCCCAAGCCCTCCACTGAGTGTAGATGCCAGTGACCAAGGATTGAGTGTTCACACCAGATACTACCTTATTTCCAGAATACCCTTTCCAACTCTGTGCACCCAGCACACTTTTGTGGATGAAGTTCAGCACCCATTCCAAAGTCCAACCAGCTAACCAACTAACCAATAATAAGTCCCATTTACCACTTATAATGTTCTTTTGTTTTGTGTTTATCACACTTTATTCAGTGCATTTAATGCAAATGATAAGCCAGAACTGCATGACATATCAGAATTCCTGAGAATTTTGAAGAATTCTGGCTTGTGATGAATGAGACAGTGTTCTGATACATGCCACCCAATCATTCCCAGTAGAGGCAGGCATGACTAAGCAAAGCCATGAACCTTTCGTAAATATGTTTGACATCAGAACCTGTCTTTCTCTGGGGCCCTTTCCAGCTGGGGTTATTAACGTGGGTCAATGCATTTTGGCATGGAGCTATTCTGCACATGAGAGTGAATTAGGTTCGCTTTATTTACCATTGTTCTGCACGTAATCCCAAGTTAATGTGCCCTCATGTGGTGGTAAAGCGCGCTATTTGAAAATCGGAAAAAATCCAAAACAATTTTCAAGATTGAGCAGTTTTGGACTTTCGCAGTAGAGCTGGTACACACATTCGCACCAATGCGAATTGGTGGGCAGCAGAGGGTGAGCTGTGGGCATGCTTGCCTTCTCCAGCTGTCCCTGCCCACCAAAGAACAGGTAGGTGCCATTTTTTGTTTTGTTCAGCAAACTTTAGAAAATGGAGTAACCGGACAAAACACAGCACAGGCATGTTAAAAGGAGAGAGCTGTTTTCTATTTTGCAAATGTTTTACTATATTTGCCAGCACTAGACGCACTGCTGTTTAAGAGCACCCTATAGTCAGACTATATTATTTAAAAAAAAATATTTTAGTACTCTGTTCCTGGTTCCTGTCCTATCTGTTTGGGTAGGGGGACCTCCCTGCCCAGGCAGAAAGAAGAGATTCTCTCTCTCTCTCTTGTGTGTGTGTGTGTGTGTGTGTGTGTGTAAAAAGCTCCTTACTTCCATTCCTCTGTCCTCACGAGGAAACGTTCCTGTGGAGGTTGGACTAGGAGGGAGGGAGGCTGTGTGTGTGTGTGTGTGTGTAAAAAGCTCCTTCCCCCCATTCCTCTCTGGGGCAGGTGGTGGGGCAGAGATGAGCAGGGAGTGGGAGATGGCTCTCCCATCTTTGCTCTTCCAGGTGATCTACCTGGGTGGGAGGAGTTACCATATTCGCACCCCATTTTCAGAAGGCATTTTTTTGGGGGGGGGAATTTTCTCTTATACACCAGCAAATACATACCTACATAGGTACATACAAACGTACCAACCCAAAAGAGAAAAAAAATAAGCCAATCACAGCCAACAGGGCAGGGTGAGGGGAGTAGTGGGAGTGGCCACTGCCAAAGTAGTGCGGATGCATCAACTCGCACTCCTCCAAATCAAAATGAAACATATCAAGGAGGTGTGCAGAAACAAATGAGGGAAAACCTGCATTATTTGGATCCGATAAGACACCATAAGAAACAGCACGAACTGCTTCAAGCACCTCGTGCAGAAAGGGCCTGGGTTTCTCTCAGCTGATAAGTCATAAAATAACCTATGTTTTTTGCTAGCTTATTTGCCTGGCTTGCTGAGAGAGAGGTAAGCCAGAGTGTTGGGTTCTGACATCATAACAAATAAATTACAAGCAGATAGTCCATTGTTGTTGAGTCACTCTCACTTGCAGTGTTGTACCAGCATGCACCGGGGCCCTTTTTGCACGCAGTTTTTTTTGCGCGAGGGCCCCTTGAGCGTTGCGGAAATGGGAGCATCGGTCCATACGACACAGTCCCACTCACATGACGCTCAATAGCCTAAAGCAGGGCGATCGCACATTTTATTATTTCCGGCTTTACGGCCCTTTGCGCACACAGTTTTTGTGTGTGTGTGTGATGGCCCCTTGAGCATCGCGTAAATGGGAGCATCGGCCCGTACAACGCACTCCCACTCACACGACGCTATGAGCCTAAAGCGGGATGATTGCGCATTTTAGTATTTTCAGCTTTAAGCCGAAAATACTGCACGGTCACGCAATGCTCGCAGGGCCCTCGCACACTTACCTGCGTGCGGTGCGCTGAACAAGCCATCCCGGTTGGGCTTCCTCCTCCAGTGCAGCCTACAACTCCCAGGCTGTGCTGCGAAAGGAAGGGCGGGGCGCGAGCGCGACGGTCGCGCTACCAGGAAGCGACCTGTGGGACGAAGGAGCGGAGAAGTGGCAGCGTTTCGGATGAGGCTTCTCACGCGAGAGCCCCCCCCCCCCAGCTGCGCAAACAGGTAACGTGCGAAAAGGGCCCAGGACATGCTTGCAAAATATAAACTAGGTTTATTGTTATTTTCTGTCTTGTTGGAAAATGAGAGAGATTTGGTGAATCTCTCCATTTAACAGAGCATTTTTAATGTGAAAACATTAGTTCAAACAGCTTACCTGCCACCTTTTATCCCTCTCCACACACTTAACTCTCTCTGAGAAGTAAACACAAAACACAAAAGTATATAAAAGTTTACCTACAGATACATGTGCATAATCTACACAGGTTCATGTTCTTGAAGAAGGGTAAGGGGAAAAAAAGCAATTATAAGCTTGTAGTGTAGCATCTCTACTAGAGCCATTTAGACCACATACTCTCAGGAAGGCAGGCAGAAGAGAAAGAGAGCTAGTAAACAGAGGGAAAAAAACCCTTTTTGGAACAAAAGATGCCTACCTGCAGGAGGAAGGGAGTGGGTGTGAACAAACAAACAGGAAGTTAGTCTAGGCTTTGCGGCTAAACCTACCATAATCATGCAACATAACTAGCTGTGAATTTTGAGAATGCTGAGGTTGCTATTCCCAACAGTTGTAAAGTGCAAATACAATCACCATTTAATCTGGAAGCATGAAAAAAAAATCTAGAGGAGAGAATATTAGGTAAAATTATATTGAAATAAAAAATAAGATTACAAATGTCTGATTCAAGGCTACATGATAAAATTCAATCTTTTTAAATGTAATTCTCTGCACATCCTCTGATCATTACCAGAGTTCCCTGTTTTATCAGTCATGCATGTAGGAAATGAGCAGGTGACAACCAAACATGGGGCTATTACTGTAATAATCCCTACCTTCAGATCAGAGTTGGGTGAAGTACAATCTGCTGGGGCCTATGTGGCTCACATGGCCATTTTGTGGCCTCCAGCGATCAAAAAAGCTCCAAAATGCCCCAAATACCCTCTAGGGTACAGATGGCATTTCCACCATTTTGAAGTCTCTTGGCCCCCATGGGGTAAAAATAATGCAAAATGCCCCCCAGTACCCCAAAATGTCCTATAGGAAGTAGGGGGTATTTTCACCATGTTTTTGGCATCCCAGATGAATTTAGTCCCAAGAAAGCTCCCCACTTTTTCTTACTTTTTCTTTTTTTTAATTTTTTTCTTTTTTTTTTTTCTTTTTTTCTTTTTTTTGAAAGAGGAAGTGAATGGGAAGTGTCTTCTGTGAATTTCCTACTGTTTTTAAAAAATTGCCTGTCCTGGGCCTAAAATGCCCATAAACATGGTGAAAGTTCATCAATGTCCCCTAGAGGGAGTTTAGGGATATTTGAGGGCATTTTTTTTTCCTGCAGTGGATGTAGTGGGTGGTGAGTCTCTCCAAGATTTCCTGGAAGCCTAGTAGAGCCCCCTAGCCTTACACAATTGCCCACTCCTATTTTATGTGATCTCCACAGACATATCTGTCTGCTTTCAGCCCTTTTAGATGACAATGACAATGACTTTGTCTAGGCAAGACTTCCAAGGAGCAGGGACTCATAATATTTATGAGGTTCTTGGCTGTATTTTTAACTGTTATTTATTTTGTTTGGTGGTTTTGTGATTTGCTTTCTCTGTAGTCCACGTGTGTGCTGGAAGAAATGACCAGGTAAAAGAAGTACTGCATTATTTCTTCCTCCACTTATAGCTAAATAATGACTGTGAGTCATTGTCATCACAATGACTGTGAGTCATTGTCATTGTCATATTATGTTTATCCTCTTCACTGTGTCAGAAAACCAGTCACTCTCATCTTTTAAAACTAAAACAGGCCTAATTGCCTACCTAAAGACAATTACCGGTAATTCAGTGCCACTTACATTTACCTAAATTTTATGAAACTATTTGAGACTTTAGTACCACTACACGGTCCTAACTACTGTCAGAACAACAGTTTGCCTATTTTGTCTGCCACATAGAAAATTAATAGTTAAAGTTTTAAAAGACAAACCTTCCATTCCAAAGGGACACCACAGCAATATTTCAGCATAACATCTTGCTAAATATATTCAGATGTAGTCTAGGTGCTCTTAAATTATTTTTACTTCATCTTTCAGTTGTTAAATTTACAAATGAAGGGCAGTTATGCATTCATGACTATTATATTTCCACAATCCTTTTGTAGCCCCTAGTTTAGATGCTACGTAGGGACTAACAAAGTCCCCCCATTCCCTACTTACCAGGAAGAAGACTCTGTGATCAGTGGGGGTCTTGGTTGGGAAGCAGCAGGCTGATGATTCCACCCCACTCTCATCATACAAACAATCTCTGGCATGAGAAGGAATTGCAATAGGGATCCCAATTCTGCCTGTCACACTGAAGATCACTCATGTGAGGGGATGGGACTATCTGCCAGCTGCTTCTCAATTGACAGGGGAACACAATTTCACTTATCCCAGTGGTTGCTTCATAGTAAATGACAATTGGGGGAAATCGGATACACTGACTAGCACTGTAACTATGCATACGTATCACCCATACATGATTCTGGCCATTATGTATAAAGTGTTTTTTTCAATAATTACCTACCCCCAACAGAGGTTTCAGAGTTGTTCCATTCAATAAAATAGTTATTCTCTATTAGCCAGTTCAAAACTTAGCCAAATGCTTGAAGATTACAGCTTGAATCCAAGACAGGATATTTATTGACGGAACTGTCTCCATCATCAGAAAGCAGGGCTGGTCTTCCATCCCTGGTGCGCCCCCCATAAACCCCTAAAACCCTTCTAGGATCTGAAAATCATCTGGGTTAGGGAGGAGAAGAGAGTTCCATTGTGCTAGCACTGCAGTTCCATCATGACATTGCATTTAGACTTATATGTGCTCCACCTCAATGATTTCTTTTCATTTATAGGAGGGCTGATAATCCAGTGAAGGATCCCACTCATCAAAGGCTAAATCTATATTTCAGAGCCAAATTTCAGTGGAACACAACATTGCAGGAAGAATCAGGGAAACTTGCTTCTGTTTCCCAACCCCATATCTGTGAATGGAAGGCTCCATGAGCCTAAATTGGGTTGCACCTCTCTGGTTTCAAGCCAGTGGTTCATTGTATATACAAGTATGTGGTACATGCAGGGAACTGACATTATAGCAGAGGTTCCCTTTTATTTTCACTGCTGCAGTCTAGTGGTATTTAGTGGTTTCCATGTCAGTGGAGAAAGATATCCAAGGTGTTCAACTTATTTTAAGGAGACAGTTCAACATCATGGATAGATATCTTAAATTATGGACTAAAAGCTGGTTCCACTGTCTTTCAGACATGGAAATCACTAGTCATGACTGCTGCAGATATCTCTTCACTCATATTCCTAATTCATTTTTCACACATAACCATCTTAATACAAAAATGAAGTAAATGAGAAAGCTTACACCTATAGGATCTCTTTAATGCTTACACTACAAAACGAAACATTAATTTCAGATTGTTGCAAACATAATGGCTGTGAAGTACATTATTGTAGAGTTGCTGACCCAGCTCTTAGCCATATGATTTAATCGATCCTGAAGTCCTGATAATTTAATCCTAAGTAGTTTTCTTCAAATACATTCCTTATAAATAATATGTTTCTGCATTAAAAACAATAGTTTAAAAATTTTACTCTTGACAGTAGGCACCACTGAGCGACTTTGCAACTTTCAAACAGTTTACAGCCTTTGAGCCACAATGACTCAAAATGAACTATACCAGATGGGACCTGGTACTGCAATGTCTCATTCTTTGCCCAGTCCATGGTATTTCATTTCATTTGACAACTGAAAAGTCTGCAATATTTTTTTAAAGTGGTCACCAAATGTCTGGGATGATTTTTTTAGAAAACACCTAAATCTACTAATTATAGAAAATGTATCTTCTTCTAGGCATTTGGTTTTACATTTATATGGAAAAAATTAAAACCAGAAATTATTGTTTTCCGTTGTTTCCAATAACCTAAGGTTGATTCTGATAACAAAAGAGGTGAAAAATCTAGGCATATACCACAACTAAACTCACTACATTTCTCAGTAGACTATTTAACATATGCTGACTATATTTTAATATGCAAATGTTTACATACAAACACAACATTTGCTAACCTTTGTCAGTGTCATATATTTCTTTCAAATGTGCTTAATTGACAGATTATTTAGGAAAGCCTTTTAATTGTTTTTGATAGTCATCATTTCTGTCATTAGTAGGGCAAACTGACAAATTATCAATGACATATTTATGCTACCATTGGCTTCAGCTGGCAGCCAAAATTAGAGATCAACATTCTTACATGACAATATGTATAGAATATCTTGTTGTTTGCCATCTGTTTGTTTACATTGAGAGCTGCACAAATTACAGAGTTTTCAAATGTAGCCATTGCATCGGTTATAAGCAAGAAATGCCATGGATGCAAGGGACTGGGCTGGAGTATTACATAGCAACTCTCATGATGAGAGCAATTTCATTTTGTTCTGCTAATAGCTTTACACTTGACTAAGGGAAATGCATACGTGTTGGGAGTTCTTAATTTTCAGTTTTCCTGAAAGGTGATCTGTTAGCCATTAAAAAAAAAATACTGAAAATTTCTAAAGCTTCTATGTCCCCAAAAAGGGAAATGAAAGCTTTGAGAAAAACACCAGTGAAACATAACAAATGAGATAACTACAACTGCCTCCAATAAATCTGACAAAATGAGGTCTTGAAGAATAATTTCAATCACTACGTCTTAATTATCCACTTGGTATGCTTGTTACTATTACAGGTGTCTGACTCTTGAGAATACAAATCCTTATCTCATTGAGTTGTTTGTGGATTAATTAATGCATCTTCCAGCTGTCCTATTTTGCTTGACAAAGTAATGTGAATGTGATCTGCACATTGAAACTAGCCTAGTGAACTAATGTACACACATAGCAGCCAGCTTCCTGTTTCTGACATTTCATAGAATCATAGAATAATAGGATCATAGAGCTGGAAGAGACTACAAGAGCCATCGAGTCCAACCCCCTGCCATGCAGGAATACAGAATCAAAGCATTCCCAAAAGACGACCGTCCAGCCTCTGTTTAAAAACTTCCAAAGAAAAAGACCACCACATTCCAAGGCAGCTTGTTCCACTGTCAAACTTCTCTTACCGTTAGATAGGTCTTCCTAATTTTTATATGGAATCTCTTTTCCTGAAGTTTGAAGCCATTGCTCCATGTCCTCATCTCTGGAGCAGTAGAAAACAGGCTTCTTCCATCCTCCATATGACATCCCTGCACATATTTAAACACAGCTATTATGTCACCTCTTAACCTTCTCCTCTCCTGGCTAAACATACCCAGCTCCCTAAGCCACCACTCGTATGGCATGGTTTCCAGGCCTTCTACTATTTTGGTTGCCCTCCAGCTTGTCAATATCCTTCCTCAATGGTGGTGCCCAGAACTGGACACAGTATTCCAGGTGGGGTCTGACTAAAGCAGAATAGAGTAGTACTATCATTTCCCTTTACCTAGACACTGTACTCCTATTGATGCAGCCCAGAATCGCATTGGCTTTCTTAGCTGTCACATCACTTTTGCAGGCATAAGCCCAATGTATGTTGTTGTTGTTCCTCTTCTTACAGAATTTGGTATTATCTTTTTTCTTCTACAATGATGAAGACCCATCCCCTCCCAAAATCACCATTTCACTGCAGTAGTTTCCACTCCATTGCAGAGGAGGGTTTTTGGGGGTCAAAGAAGCTTTTGGCTAAGACACCAGAACCTGATGTTTCTTTGATCCATAGCCAGAGCCAGATATGGAACCATGTTATCTGCTGAGATCTCCAGAAGACCCTGCAGATCTTGGCAGATGAAGTCATTGGTTTGCATTTGGTTATGCGGACACAGCAATATGTTTCTATGATTCCTCCTCCCTGCTGTCCGTAAAGCACCAAATTGCCCTGGAAGGAGGCCATCACAGCAAAATGGTGAGTCTGGGCTGATAAGAAGGGAACTATAACATAATTCCGTCTACAGAACTGATACACTACACTGTGTACAATTTCCGCCAATAGCAGATTACTGAAACAGATTAAACCCCAAATCATCTATGTGTTAGTCATGCATTTCTTTCAAGGCGCACTGCAGTTTTGGACAAAACTCAGATCCAGAATCAAAAGGACTGATTCATGTCCTAAAGCAAAAACTTTTTGGAAGGAAATAAGTGTTTGAGTAGAATGTCTAACGTCACAATCCAGTTACAGAGATACACTGCTACTCTTCTCTATCTTTGATGGCAACAGTGAAAAGCTTTTGCATAAAAACTTAGTGCTTTATTACTGAGAGCTGCCTGGATGGGAACTGCAAAGACTTGGAAAACATTGCAAGGTCTCTCATTAAGTGGTTAGCTGGACAGAGTCGGGTCTACTACTCTGTCTGAAAAAATATCTTAGCATCTACAACTAGCCAAAGAAGAGATAAAGGAAGATGGCTTCATAGAAATCAGGTTATCATTTTCCTCTACCAGATTTGATTTCAACACATGGACCACCGATAGATCAACTAGAGTTTGAGAACAGTACTTTTGACACAATTATTTACTATTCAAAAGGAGACAAATGAGCTGTTTCTAGACTTGATGTCAACGTGCTATGTGGAAGATGTGTAAGACTATGATAATTAGTTGTATTAATATAACTAACTGCAGGAGAGGGGATATTTTGTTGTTTGTAAATGTACTTAAAATATAAACTAAAAAGTAATCTTTAAAAAAGGTTGATGAGAGCAGGTTTCAGACACTTAGGACCTTTCCGCACGAGGCGTGTGAAGCGGTTCATGCTGTTTCTTACCATGTCTTATCAGATTCAAATAATGTGGGCTTTCTCTCATTTGTTTCTGCTCAGCTCCAGCGTATGTTTCCTTTTGATTTGGAGGAGTGCGAGTTCATGCATCCACACTACTTTGGCAATGACCACTCCCACTACTTCCCTCACCTCGCCCTGTCAGCCGTGATTCACTTTTTTTCTCTTTTGGGTTGGTACATTTGTATGTACCTATGTACCTATGTAGGTACATATTTGCCACTGTATAAGAGGCACTCCCTCCCCAAATGCCTTCTGAAAATGGGGTGCGAATATGGTAACTCCCCCCACCCAGGCAGATCACTCCCCGCTCATCTCCGCCCTGCCACTGGCATGATCCTGCCCCAGAGAGTGGGGTAATGGGGGGAAGGAGCTTCTTACACACACGCATGCAAGCACGCTCCCTCCTTCCCCTTCCAAACTTGGCAGGAAAGTTTCCCCATGAGGACAGAGAGGAATGTGGGGAAGGAGCTTCTTACACACACACACAGCCTCTTCTTTCTGCCTGGGCAGGGAGGTCCCCCCACCCAAGCAGATAAGACAGAAACCAGGAAAAGACTACTAAAATATTTTTTCCTAAATAATATATTCCAAAAATAGAGTGCTCTTATAGAGCAGTGTGTCTAATCCTGGCAACTACGGTAACACATTTACAAAATAGGAAACAACTCTCTCCTTTTAACATGCCTATGCCGTGTTTTGTCCGGTTACTCCATTTTCTAAAGTTTGCTGAACAAAAAAAACCTGGAGCCTGCCTGTCCTTTGGTGGGTGGGGACAGCTGGAGAAGGTGAGTATGCCCACAGCCCACCCTCCGCTGCCCACCAATTCACATCAGTGTGAATGTACATATCTGCACCACAGCAAAAGTCCAAATCTGCTCGATCTTAAAAATTGTTTTAGATTTTTTCCGGTTTTCATATAGCACACTTTCCCACCACATGGGGGTGCATTAACATGGGGAACGATGGTAAATAAAGTGAACCTAATTCGCTCTCATGTGCAGAACAGCTCCGTGCCAAAACACATTGAACCATGTTAATAACCCCATGTGGAAAGGACCTTATACTTGAGACTCTAATAGAAGATGGTCTTTTTCAAAATAGGGCACATGGCCAATGCATGTGACGTGAACCCAGTGGCTTCAGTTTGCTTTGCCCATTTCTTCTGGGCCCTGATGGTGCAAGGAGAGGCTACTGCCCCTTTTTTAAATACTTGCTTCCTCATAGTGAGCAAATATGGTAGCAGAAGAAGAAGAGGAGGAGGAGGAGGGGGGAGGGGGAGGAGGAGGAGGTATTTGAGACCCTCCAGTGGTTGGCCATGGTCTGAATGACATTATGGAAGCAAAGCAGCATCAACACTTGTATAAAGTGACTAGTGAGACAGAGCTCTAGAGAGTATGCCTGCTCTTTTATTTCACCTCTCTGCTTCTTGCTTTGATCTATGTACTCAAGCCTTTTCGCTTCCTTCCTGTCTGCAAAGGTCACATCTCCCTTCTTCCAAAACCTAGTGCTTTGTCTACCTTTGTCTGGGAAGGGAGCATCCATGAGGTTCCTGCCTGTGGATGCTTTACATGCGCACATGCAATCCAGCCTTAGAAAGTCTTCTCCTGAAATTTAAGTAACTTTTTGTCTAGCTCCTTTCCTATCCCAACATGGATTTCCTGAAAGAATAAATGCAAAGTATTTCTCCCTTTTTTTACCTTACAAGAGTAACCTGAGTATTTTCTCCTTTTTTTCTACCACAAGGTCATATTCTATTGGCTACACTGTATTCTGCTCGATACAGATACCAAATATTGGTACATGAAAGACATAGAAAGTTTTGTCTAGTTGGCAGAGGCCATGACAAAGTCTTCCTCTTGTTTCCAAACCCTTCCAAGGTTTTTTTTTTAAATGGGAAGATAGTAGGGTCTTATGCTATGAAATGCTTTTAAAGCAATCACAATGGATAGAATCTAATTTCATTTCAGTCATGGAGCAGAACTAACTCACTGGTGTTAATTCTATTAATAATAAGTTCACAAGTCCAGGGGGAAATTAAGTGGGAACCTTCCTCTTTAATGAAACTTACTGTAATTTTTCAAAAATCAATGAATAATATTGGGGTGAGCATTTTCATTTGCTACATCCCCTCCCCCACATTCCCCTCCTCCCTTGCCAGAGTTTTTCACTCCATGATGCAGCAGCAAACAGCAAGCATAATGGGCAGCAAGGAACAGGAAGGAAGGAGGGAGAAGTAGGAAAAGGAAGTACAGGTTGAGTCTCTCTTGCCTGAAATGCTTGAGACCTAAAATGTTCCATATTTTGGATATTTTCAGATTTTGGAATTCAGTACCTTTTGACATAGACTCACATCTTATTCATTCACTATTTGTGTTGTGCATGAGATGCAAGGGTGGAGAGAAACTCAGGACCAGTGAAATGGCAGGAAGCCAAGTATAGTGCTCAGCGCAAATCCATGTCTCCTGCCATTTCACAGATCCTCAGTCTCTCTCTTTTACTGCCAGCTGCCTGCTTTTGCCTTTGAGATAGCAGCTGAGGTGCTCCTGCTCGTACAGCTCTCAGATTCTCAGTCTTTTTGCCCCCAGCTGCCCACTTTCAGCTTCGTGGCAGAGGCAATGGTGCTCCTTAGACCTGTGGGACAAATGAGCAAGAGCACCACAGCCACTGCCTCAAAATCAGAAGCAGATGGCTGGAAACAAAAAGAGGGGTCTGGGAGACAAAGGAGTAGGAGTGTCATAGCTGTCACCTTGAAGGCAGAATCGGGTGGCTGGTAGCAAAAAGTTTCAGCTTTTACTGGTTTTCAGATTTTTATGACAAAGCAGCATGCCAAATACTACTCTGGATAAGGTAGGCTCAACCTGTATTTGGTATGCTGCTTGGTCATGAAATGGCATGTGTGGGAAAGGAAAGCCATGCTGTGGAGAAAGTGAGAGATGAGAGAGTGCAGATTCCTGAGTGCAGAAGGACAAGATGAAAGAAACAGAGTAGAGGAGAAGAGACACACAGAGGTAAGAGCAGGGAGGGATATCATATGAGACCAGAGATACATGGACGAACAGAGAGGCACATGGAAGAGAGAACAGACTAAACAGAAAACAGAAAAATACATAGAGAAGCAAGAAGAGAAAAGAGGACTGAAAAGGGAGGGCAAGACAATGGAATACGAGAGGAAGAGGCCACCCACAGAACACTGGGGTAGGACAGAAACAAGGAAACAAGTGGGCAATAGAATATGTGGAGATTAACAAGAATATAAAGAAGATTGCAAGGGTCTGTATGTTTCTCTTTCTTTAAAAGATTTCTGAGAACTGTTATAGTGAAGGTGGGATGGTTTGAATAATGTTGAAGTGGGAAAGGATTGGCAGCTTTCATTTATAGTTTATAGGAAAGGTGTCTATAACGGTGATTTTCCAAAGTTTGTGTAGCTGTTTCTTTCTTTCTGAGCTCAAAACAACCTGAAGCCATTCGTTCCTGCTCAGGGATAAAGGTGGGATATAAGTAAATTAAATTAAATTATTTTTTAGGGGGAAAAAAGACGGGCAAGGAGTTAATAGAATTTAAACCTTACATTGCGTATATTTCCTGCAACTTTCAAATGTTTCAGAAATATAATTGAAACCCAATATTTTGTTTATTAAAAGACAAGAGATTTGATTAATGATAGTGAAACAGTCCTTTGTTGTTGTTGTATGCCTTCAAGTAGTTTCTGTCTTATGGCAACCCTAACGTGAACCTATCTTGGTGTTTACTGGAGACTGAGAGTATGGTGATTTCCGCACTAGATTGTTATAGCACTATGATTCCACTTTCAGCATCCTATGGAATCCTAGGGTTTGCAGTTTCGGGAGGGGCTGGCCGGCCCCTCCTGAAACTGCAAACCCTAGGATTCCATAGGATGTTGAAAGTGGAATCATAGCGCTATAACAATCTAGTGCGGAAATCGCCTATGTGATCATCCAAGGTCATCCAATGGGTTTCCATGGTCAAGAAGGGGATCAAACCCTGGTCTCCAGGGTCACAGTCCAATGTTCAAAACACTACACCACACTGGCTCTCTGAAGCAGTGCTACCTCCATTGAAACAGCAGGTCTTCAAAATTAATATTTTGAACCACAACTTCCATAATCCTCCAGCTAGCATCTGGGTTGAACCTGGGAGCTGTTATCCAAAAATGACATTTCTAAGCTAGACTAGAAGGCCTTGAGCATTTAAAACTTTTCCTCATTCAAATAAGGTATTTCAGCAAATGCTTAAAGAGACTATGTTGAAAATTAATGCACCATGTGAATTTGTATGTCAGCAATTCTCAACAGTTGCTCATTAGTATTAAAACAATCATACAGTGTGGAACATAACTGTTCAAATTCATAAACTATACAACTGTAGCTAGAGGCAACACAAAACTACTGTTATTCAAATTTTGTTTTCAAACCTTTAATTACTGTAAGGCTTATCCAAGATTATGCTGTTTAGACAGCCAAGCATCCCTTGTTAGAATTTTTAACTGCAGGCATATAAACTTGGGAGCTAATATTCCTCTTTTCTGTCAACACGTGGAGCTCCGAAAGCCTGGTGGCAAACAGACTGGATTGCCATATGGTGTGCTCCCAAAACCAAATTACCTTATTCTCTTCTCTGCATCATTATTTGCTATAGCCAGCTATATGAGGCTTGCTGGTGTTTTCAGATGCACTCATTTAGGTTTGATTTATACCTCTCATTTCGTTTTTTTTTAAAGAACCATTCTTGAAATCTATTCATGAAATAACAATTCCTGCAAATAGAATGGGGAGAAAAAGAAACAGAGCGTTCTGCACAATGTATTGCCACACAAAGAACGAAGTAACAAATAGCATTTTTATTTAGTAGTATTTTGGCATCACCAATATTACCATTTAAGGATGCTGAGTATGTAATTTACCTTCTGCATTTTTAAGAACTGCTGACCATACCAAATCACTTCCAGTCTCTTACATATAGGTCATATAGGTCTAAATCCAATATTAGTAGTCATCTTCTAGTGCAATTGGGACTTTGTTTTGCTTCTCCCTGAAGCATTCTGAAAACTGTTTCTAGATGTTTTCTCAGAGCTGAAAAACAGGTTTTGAAATTGTGGAGGTGCAAGGGGTGGGGAAGAAATAGCTCCACTCCTGATTCCATTCATGGAAGCAATTCTGTACTGGAACCTTTTGGATCTTGTCTACAGTATCTCCTTCCATGACTTTATAAGTTCCCCAGCCTTGTAGTATATTCAGTACTCTCTTGTGCCCAGAATATTTGTGTGATGGCAATCCCATTCATTTCCTATAAAACCCACACCAAAAGCCATTACTTCTATACAAACATTTGCCAGAACCACTCGGTCTTTCTTTTGTACTAATGTAGTTGTTGTGTGCCTTCAAGTTGTTTCTGACTTATGGTGACCGAAAGGCAAATATATCACAAGGTTTTCTTGATAAGATTTGTTCGGAGGAGTTTACCTTTGCCTTCCTCTTAGACTGCGAAAGTATTACTTGCTCAAAGTCACCTGGTGTATTTCCATGGTTGAGGAGGGATTTGAACCCTGGTTTCTTATAATCCTAGCCCAGCACTCAAATCGTTACAGGATCTGTAACGTGGTACTCCACTACCCTATATCCAGGTTGTGGAATGAACTTGGTTGGATATTGAGAGGCTACAGGCCTTCCATTTTTAAAAAAAGTTTTTAAACTCAAAAATATTTTTTTTCCTTGTCTTTTAAGCATGGCAGACCAATTTTGCCCTCAAACATCAACTGTCTTAGGGCCAGGAGGGGCCTTTTTTTAAAAAAAAAACCAAATGGTTAACTAGAAATCACTGTGGGCTCTTGTCACTGTTAGATAAAAAGCCATTGCAATTTCACACTGAACAGTAAAATTTTGACTGACATTCAGGTCATGAATTATGATGGCAAGTCTGGTTCATGCCATCACAATTCACTTTTACCACCTTTGCACAGGCTAAAAGACTTTTCTGACCAAATAACAAATAAATAACTTCCAAAACCTACTTTTGAAACAGCACAGCCCCCCCCCCACACATACAATAGTGCCATTTCCATGTTGCCAGAAAACAGGAATATATCCATTTTTTCCAGTAGCTGGGTATGCTTCAACAGGTAACTGCAGAGGTAGTTCCAACTGATTTGCAACATAGAAATGGCCAGGGAGGACACATTGCTTCAAAGGTAGCATCAGCAGATATAGTTCCATACCCATAGCTATATCTCCCAATAAAAGATCTATGTCAGTGTAATCGGTTCAGATTGCTGGTGATTTAGAACATTGGTGTAGCCTATATGTCTAGTTGCTATAAATTTACCACTGGGATTAACTCTACTCTAAAATGTTGCTGTAAATTGGTAGGTATCTACCAGTTATTCCACAGTAGAGTATCAGGGATTCTTGTTTAAGGAGATCCCTCTTCTTTTAAGAAATTTAGTTGGACTACCAAATTATAACTGCTAGTTTCCCATTTTTAAGGGACAGATTATCATATATTTTCACAGTAATTCGGTTTTAAAACCAGAAGTGTTGCTATGGTGTGGGATAAACTTATTACATGAGATCCAGAACAGAACAGACTGGGCTGCTTAACCAGAATTTAGTTTTGCCTCAACACATGTTTTAGAAATAGATCCTGAGTAAAAGAATGTTAAAAAAAAACAACTCATATTTCTTTTCATTGAGAATATGGCATATGTAAATACATATAATTTACATGATTAAAAGAGAGGCATAATAAGGATTACTTGCTCCACAGTTAACAAATCTAATTCTACTTTTTCTTCCTTGAAAGAGAGATACAACATAGTATTCAAGGAGCATAGCTTCTCGCTTGCTGCACCTGCTGACCCATTTATGAGAGATGCTCCACACTTATCAGAAAATCTGGCCTGTGAATTAACCTCAAAACCATGGATAATCAAAAGCTGGAGATAAAACAAGAACATGCTCCCAACTTCCACCTATTGATCATAAGAGTCAGAGAAAAGTCCACATATATACAAGTAGTTTTTTATTTTATTTTTTTATATATTTTTTATTATTAAAATAAATTTTATTGTACACAAACAAAACAATCACATAAAAAGTAGTTTTTTAGAAGAAGTAGCCATTTTAGTATTTTGCAGCATGAAAAGAGGAGGAGAGGGGGATTTTTTTTAAAAAAGGAATATGGTAGCTTCTTTAAGACTAACTGGTTTTCATTTTAGTATGAGCTTTCATAGATATAAACCCACTTCTTCAGATGCAGTAAGAGTGTATTAAAGCCTTAGGGTATATTTATACAGTTGTGGAAGTGGGATAGAATATACAAGTAATACAAGATGAATGAAGATTAGCAATGATGATGTTATCCCATGGTCTCTCTCCATCTTTTATATGTTAACTATTCATGTTTTCTTTAAAAAAAAAATGTAGGGTTCCACTGATTCCTCAAGGTAGAAAAAGATAGCAGAGAAAGTTGACCTATAGCACAAAACATATAGTCATCCTGATATTGTTAGGCTGCAAGTCCCACCAGCCTTAGCCAGCACATCCATGGGTGAAGACTGATGGGAGATGCCATCTAATAGCATCTAGAGGCCCATCTCTGATATAGTATGTTAAATACATATCTGGAATTGTTTATCTTTTTTTTAGTATCAGAAACTAACAAGATAATACTCATCCTGGTTACTATGCCAGTTTTTCATGAGTATCAAAAAACAGTAGCCCAGTGCATCCTAGTGTGAGAGAAACAGAGCCAGACTAATCCAGAATGTAAGATAGAAATACTTTTAACTTGAAATCTCAGGACAGGATATTGCAAGCTCTATGGCCATTTCTGCACTAGATTGTTAATAGCACTATGATTCAACTTTCAACATCCTATGGAATCCTGGGGTTTGCAATTTTGGGAGGGGCCAGCCGGCCCCTCCCAAAACTGCAAACCCCAGGATTCCATAGGATGTTGAAAGTGGAATCATAGCGCTATTAACAGTTTAGTGCAGAAATGGTCTATGTCAAAGACATATCCCTTTTGTTTGTTTGTTTCAGCTTCACTTTTTAATTAGGAGCAAAATTTAATTTGTGATTAAAAATTAGCTGATTAATTTGACCAATTAATTGATAATGCTTGACATAAAGATGCAAGCAACATAACAGCACAGGGATCCAGAAATTCCTATCACTTGAGTTGCAGTGAAAAGAGGAAGTGACAATTTTCTTTTCATCAGTTTGCAGTGATACTAAACAAAAGTATTTTGAAGAGCAGATTTGAGAATGACAGAGTCTGAATTGGAGCTTAAAGAGAATAAAAATGAGCTAGGCAAGCAAGGCTGTAACCATGAAGGTCCTTGTAGGTTAAAAGCAGATTTTTTTTTTACCTCATTTCTTGACTTTATAGGAAATCAGTGTAATGACTCACAAGAAGCAGATGAAATATGATAAGATTTCGTGTTTTCCATGGACCTTTCCTCATCAATGTGCCCTACATATATTTATTTTTCCTAGGATCAGTTCACAACACCATCTGCTTTAAGTGATAATCAGTGAACAAGATGGCAAAAGCATGGAGAAGCAATGTCAGCAGGTAAATGTAAGGATTTCAATCAGAGTATATGTTCCAAGTAACAAAACGATTGTTTTATCATCTTGACTTCACAACAGTTGGGAATTCAAGGTGACACCATATCTTTATGAGGAAGTACTGAAGCTATAACTGGAAATTAGGTTAGGAGAATGACATTGTGAAAGACTATAAGTAGACTTTAGACACTGAGATGTTTGGAACTGGCTTTCAAGGACAAGCGTGTGTGTGCTAGTCTGCCTCCATGCTGGATTTCCCATTTAGATGAGGAAATGCATGCATAGAACACAACGAAGATCTAGCAGAATATTCATAATAGATATTATTGCACTTCAGCTAGGGAACGTTAGTTTTAAATCTCTGTCTTGCTGTGATGTTTGTGAGGCAATTTCCTGCCAATGGCCATTGTTCTTTACTTTTCTCATCCTGTGAGAATAAAATACTATTAGCAGATTAGCTGCTAATAAATGTTAATAAATTATGTGCATCCAGAGGTGAGTCATTCACATTTAACCCCATCTATACTGCACAATGAATGGCAATCAACATTCAGCTCCAGTCCACAGTGTGGATGGAAATCTACATCTTTCGTTGTTGATTCCATCCAGTAGTTATGTTCTACATCTTCTACAAAATGTCCTTCCCTGTGCTAGAGTGTTAAATCTTTATGGTACTACAAACATTTTATAAAAGTACTTGGAGTGTCAGTTCATTGTCCTCATTTTCCCAATTTCTCTTGACCTCTTTATGGAAATATTTTAAAAATAAAAAAGTAAAGTAACTGTAATTACAATTGAGCGTAGCAGAAAAATAAATTTAAAAGTCATGTTTTGATGTTACATTTTGATGGAATGAATGTTCCCTCTAAATCCCACATAAAAACATAAGAAAATATTAGTGGAGACTATTGCATATAAGAAGGAATGTACTGTAGAAGTGCATGGGAAGCCTGTAGGTTTATTCTCCCTCCCTCCCTTTCTCTCTCAATCTCAATCTTCATCTGTTGCTGCTAGTGCTCACACACAAGTGGGTATAAAATGCTTGCTAGTAATAGGGTTAACAAGTTCCAAAACAATTTTGGAATGAAAACAGTAAAGAAATGAAGGTAAATTTTCAAATGGTAGGATTAATCAGCATTTTCTTTTCAGTAAAATGAGTACCAGATGGCCTTACATCTCTGGTTATTTGGAGGTTACTCAAAAGCGGCAACAGATCAAACTAATTCTAATCTTTACTTCATTTTCCAGTCTTTTGAGTTTTTGATGAATTGGTGTTTATTCTGCTGTTTCAGATTTTACATGAGAGTCATTCCTGGAACCTCAAAGCTGGATATTTCTTGTTTGTGACCTAAAGGTGGGGATTTATAAAGCTGAAATCCCAAGTATAACAAATGGGCTAGGGAATTACAAACTAAAACAGCAAGAGTGTTGTGGCACTTTAAAGAAAAGTTACATTTAACATAAGCTTTCGTGGACTCCAGATCTCTTCATCAATTGCAACCATTTGAAAGCTTAGGCCAATAAATTTGTTAGCCTTTAAGGTGTCAAAATAATCCTGATTATTGGTTTTGCTGCAACAAAAACTAAAACAGCTACCTGCCTAGAAATTACCAGACTCCTACAATAGGAACAATAAATTAGTGGCTACATAGCTTGACCAACCATTGTTTATCCTAACATCATTCATGTACAAAAACTAGACTTTGTGGAAACTTTTCTAAATGTTTTTGAAATAATTGAATAGGCCGCAGAAGTATCAGAGACAGGCATCAATATCTTTTGCATTTTATTCTATGCTGCACTTTCTTCTGCATAAAAATGCTCAGAACCTATCACTAAGTGAGTACGTTCTGGGCTTGAGGTGTCAGTTGAAAAATTCTATTAGACATTTTTTGAGGAGGAGGGTGGCTCCTGTCTCTTTGCTCAGTTGTTCTCAATGCTCCCTTTTCTGCACCTGAGGCCTCAGATGTAGACAGCCACCTGCTGAGCAGGAGGATGTATGCCTGAGGAAGAGCATGACTTTGATTTGGCAGACTTTTCTAGTTCCTGATTGACTAGCCAGATCAAGGGGTAAACTTTTCTCATATCTACATTTTCTCATGTCTGAGCAGATGGCCTATTATAGGAAGGCCACAGGAGAGATGGTTGACTGTGGCAGGGGAAGTGGTGCATGTAAAATGTACAAGGTGTGGAACAATTCTGCTTTCCCACCATATGTGCAAAATCTTCATAGCTCTGTTGTGTAAGTGCATGCATTGAACAGCATCTAATCCTGCTGCATAAACTTGCCCCTAGTGTCTCTGGTTCTTTATTTGCTCATCCTAGTTTGTTGATTTATAAAACTGTGCTGCTTTAACACAAACACTTTGTCTAGTGCTTTCCTTTGATTATGGGTTATAAGCAAGCAAGAGCTTCCATTAAGGTGGGCATGTCCTTTCGCCCTGCTATGTAGAAGTTCCACTTCTCTCCCAGCCTCCCATAGTCTCCACTTCCTTCCTTTGAGACCCAAAAATAAAATGAAACTGTTACTTTTGTCCCTCAGTTTTGATATGTAACGTCTAATAATGTAGGCCTTAGGGAGAGTTTGAAGAAAAATATATGCTGATAAAGCCTTTCCTGCTCACATGAAGAGACAAAAGGTACTAGTGAATACTTAGCACTGATGTTGCTTGTAAAGTTTCATCACCATTTCTGTTTTATGTGCTAGGTGAGAGATAACATCAGCTAAAGAGAAATATAAATATAAGTTTGCATGGAACAGCCAGCAAATTCCTTTGATGATGATTGTTCCCCGTATGATTTTATGCCAAGAAATGGGAAAGTCCATTTTTAACTCATATCTGTCACATATAGGTAATCAGTCTTTAGAAGTGAATGTTACATTACAAATGAACAAATGTTATAAAGAATTTATAGAGTAGAATAATTTCAATAGAAGAAAAAGATAACAAATCTGATTTGTTGGTGCTGTTTATTTTACCCATAATGAGTCAGCAAAATGAAACTGAACTCTATTCACATTCTTCAGGAACAAAGTTTTCTTACAATCTTTATAGAAACTTTTCTGGGATGTGATAGTGGTCTGACATGGACTCAGGCTGTCCCACCAGGATACTATGTTTGAACCAGGTGAGGGAAAGTGAGCAGGAAGGTGGAGCACCTGTGGTGTATGAAGATCATCCTAACCTGACCGGATACCTATTAGGAAGCTCAAGTACACTGAATGTGTATACCTGAGTCTAAAGACCAAGGATAAACTGGGGATTATCAAAATGTGCTGGCCACCCCACTGCCTATCAGAATCCCTTGGCTGAGCTCATGAAACTAGTCTCAGAGTTGGTGTTGGAGTCAGCCAGATTTTTAGTCCTGGGTGACTTCAATATCTCATTTGAGCCCCGTCTGTCAGGTGCAGCTCAGATGTTCATGGTATTCATGACAAACATGGGCCTGTCCCAATTGGTCTCAAAGCCCACACACTCAGCAAGTCACACTGCTGACGGTGTTCTGAGGAGATGGATCTATGGGCAGAAGTAACTGATACTTCTGGGTTCTCATGGATGTCACAGCTACTGTATGTCCCTGCTGGGATGGTGGAACTATTAAGAAGGTCCACCCTCAAAGGCGAATGGATCCTACAGCATACCAGAAAGCTTTAGAAGATTTTATGGCTGGTATCACTGGTGATCCTTTTGAAGCCCTGGTCAATAGACAGAATCCAGACCTGACTTGGGCTGTTAACATGATTGCTCCCAAACAATGAGAGGAATGTTGTAGATGTAGTGTATCTTGATTTCAGTAAGGCTTTTGACAAGATCCCCCATGATATTCTTGCAAACAAGGTAATAAAATGAGGGTTAGACAATGCTACTGTTAGATGGATTTGCAACTGTCTGACCAGCCAAACACAAAGGTCTTCATCCTGGAAAGAATTAAGTGCCACAGGGTTCTGTCCTGCTATTCAACATCTTTATCAATGACTGGGATGATGGAATAGAGGGCATGGTCATCAAATTTGCAGATAACACTTAGTGGACCACAAGCTGAACATAAGTCCACAGTGTGATGCGGCAAGTAAAAAAGGCAATGCAATTCTAGGCTGCATCAATAGGGGTATAATGTTGACATCAAGGGAAGTAATAATACCACTCTATTCTGTTTTGGTTACATCTTAGCTGGACTACTATGTTCAGTTCTGGGTACCACAATTCAAGAAGGATATTGACAAGCTAGAATGTGTCCAGAAGCAGGGTGAAGGGTCTGGAAACCATGCCCCATAAGAAGCAGCTTATGGAGCTAGGTAAGTTTAACCTGACAGAAAGAAGGTTAAGAGGTGACATGATACCCATGTTAAACATCTGACTGGATGTTGTGTTGAAGATGGAGCAAGCTTGTTTTCTGCTGCTTCAGAGACTAGGACACAAAGCAATGGATTCAAACTACAGGAAAAAAATTCACCTAAACATCAGGAGGAACTTCCTGACAGTAAGAGCTGTTTGACAGTGGAATACGCTGCCTCGGAGTGTGAGAGTCACCTTCTTCGGAGGTTTCTAAACAGAGGCTAGATGGTCATATGCTGGGGGTGCTTTGAGTGTATGCTCTTGCATGGCAGGGGGTTGGACTTGATGGCTTTTGTGGTTTCTTCTAACGCTATGACTCTGTGATTCTCTCCTGTCTGACTGATTGTCTTACTTGGTATAAAGGAAGACTTGGGAAACTGAAATGGAAAGGTCTATGATTGGAGAGCTGTTCAACAGTGCAATATGCTACCTTGGAGTGTGGTGGAGTCCTCCTTTAGAGGTTTTTAAACAAAGGCTGGATGGCCATCTGTTGGGAGTACTTTAATATGTGTTCCCGAATGGCAGGGTGTTGAATTGGATGGCTTCTGTGGTCTCTTCCAACTCTATGATTCTATGATTCTGTGGAGCACAGATGGAGGAAAATTCAACTTATACCCAACAAGACATGATATAGAGCAGTGGTTCTCAACCTTCCTAATGTCGAGACCCCTTAATACAGTTCCTCATGTTGTGGTGACCCCCAACCATAAAATCATTTTCGTTATTTATTTATTTATTTATTTATTTATTTATTTATTATTTAGTTAGTTAGTTAGCTAGTTATTTCCAACATCAAATAGATTGGAAACACTGCCCTAAATCACTGCTCTGGATAGACTTCTAATGCCTAAAAACTGGTAACCCTCCCTCCCCCCTTTTTTAAGCACAGAAAGCGTCCATCAATGCCAGAATTAAGGCAGTAGTTCTAGTTCTGAACGTTGGGTTTCCACAGTTCAAAAAGCCAGTTACTCCCAAAGGCAATGCCGAAACAGCCCACATTTTACACGAGGCGCAGGGAGGAAAGGACAGGGAGAGAGGAAAGATGGCGGCGGCATAAGCAGACACGTTTTGTTTCCCTCCCTCCCTTAAAGGGAGTGCGGACGCTGAACATACAAAAAGCGAGGAATGCAAGACAGTCAGGGCGAAGAACACAACACGTGCGTGTGGCAAGCTCCAAGGGTCCACGCACAACAAAAGCGAGAGGAGAAAGTCATCCTGGCTATTTCTGCTCTAGATGCTATAGCGTGATGATTCCACTTTCACCATCCTATGAATCTGGGGTTTGCAGTTTGAACTGCAAACCCCAGGATTCCATAGGATGGTGAAAGTGGAATCATAGCGCTATAACACTGGAATGTGGAAATGGCCAAAGTCCACAGGACGGATCAGAGCAGCGCTTTCGGGTCAAAAACCCAACCAAGGAGCCTCGGGGGCTCTTGCTACACAAACCGAAGCCCTTGGCTGATGCCCCCTGCTCCTTTCCCGACCAAGTTCTTGGTCTTGGAGGGACCGCTTTCCCCCGTCAGATGGCAAATCCGCCACAGGAAAGTTTCCCCCTTTGCCTGCCGGACCAAAGGTGACAGCCACACCGACAACTCCCATGGACCGGCATGCCCAGAATGAATGGGTGACTGGGCGATCGCTGCTGCTGCAGCCCCGCCACTTTGGGAAGCAAGCGGAGCCCAGCTGCTCGCTCGCCCCAGCAAGCAACTCTGTTCGCCGGCATGAATGAGTGTGAGGTGAAGAGGGTGAGGGGACGGGGCCTTACCTCCCAGTCGTCCCGCTGCAGCGCCATAAACCCTGAATGGGAAGCCCTGTGTGTGTGTGTGTGTGTGTGTGTGTGGTGCAGGCGCAAGCGTCCAAGCAGTGCCTGGCTGCTCACTCGCCCCGGCAAGCAACTCTGACTCTGCAAGCTGGCATGAAGGGGAAAGGGAACACTGAAGGGGAAGCCCTCTGTGTGTGTGTGTGTGTGTGTGTGTGTGGTGCAGGCGCGAACGTCCAAGCAGCGCCTGGCTGCGCCCGGCTGCACACCTCCTCTCCCCTCCCACCAGCGCGGGGTCTCCTCTCCTCACCTCCGCCTTAATGCTCCAGCTCCAGCTCTTTCCTCTCGGTGTCCTCACTTCTGCCTTAACATTCAGGCTTCAGCTCTCTCCTCCCGCTCTTCGCACCTCTGGCTCCACCTCAGGCTCCTCCAGTGCTTTCCCACCAGGCAGGGAAAGACAGGGAAATGCACAGCATGCCTCCTCTCCCCTCCTCCCAGCGCAGGGGTCTCAGAAGCACTGCTCCCATTGGCTGTGAGGCCACATTCTTTTAAAAGGGGGGCAGGATTGAGGAGCGGCGACCCTGTGAAATGGTCGTTCGACCCCCAAAGGGGTCCCGACCCCCAGGTTGAGAACCACTGATATAGAGAACATCTTTGTCCTTATAAGTTGGCAATACATGTAGCAAAGAAAATCTTCTTCTCTATACACATTGTGTTTGCAAATTCACATCTAACTGGTTAGACCAGTGAGTGGTCTAATGCAGGCATCTTCTCCCTGAACCCAATTCTAGAGCCTTCTGTAGTTTGCTGTAACATTTGCAACAATTTATCAGAGGCCATCATTATAGCAGAAGTTGGCAATGGGGTGTTCAGGAACTCTGTGAGTAGGATTACACAGGATCATTTTCAGTTGGTGAGTACCACAGATGTGGACAAACTTCTAGGACAAGTAAGGAGGGCAGCCTGTCCCTTTGATCCCTATTCTTCTTAGCTGGTTGCTCAGAGAGAAGATACAGTTAGATCTCAGCTCCAATGTATTCTTAATGCATCTTTCAGGGAGAGAAGTTTTTCATCTTGTTTAAAGTAGTAATGAGACCTCTTTTTTTAGCCCCTCCCTTTGGACATTCTGGACTTTAACGGCTATAAACCACTATCAAATCATCATTTTGGGGGCAAAGTGATTGAGAAGGAAGTTGCCTTCCAACGCCAAGCAGTCTTGGATGATACAAGTTTTGTAGACCCACTTTAAACTGGCTTCAGAGCAGGATATAGAGTTGAGACCACTATAGTCATCCTAGTAGATGATCTTCACCTGAGCATCAACAGTTAGTATTTTTTGACCTCTCAGTGGCATTTGATACTGTCAACCATGGTATACTTCCAGAACACCTGAGGAGATTGGGAAACAGGGGCACTGGTTTCAGTAGTTTTGGTCCTATCTTTCAGGTAGGTTCCAGATGGTGGTACTTAGAGATAGTTATTCCTCATAAAAGCAGCTGTTATATGACATACCACAAGGCACCATTCTATCTCCAATGTTGTTTAACATCTACATGAAACTGGTAGGAAAGATCATCTGGAGGCATTGGGCAGGATGCTGTCAATATACTTCTTTGTGTCTTCAAATATACCATCAGCTAAGGATAGTGTGTCTCCTCTAAATGAATGCCTGGAAGAGGTAATGGCTGGTACGAGGGGAAAAAAACTGAAACTGAATCTGGACAAGACAGAAGTGCTTACTGTTAATGGTCCTAACCTGGGATTAGAAGTGTGTCAACCAGTCCTGGATGAGGTTGTGAGGTTACACTCCCCCTGAAAGACTGTGTTTGCAGCTTGGAGGTGTTTCTGGACTCATCACTCCAAATGACAGCCCAGATAGTTATGATGGCTGGAAAAGCTTACTACCAGCTTCACCCCTTCCTAGCACTGGAGGACCTAAAGATGGCAGTGCACACACTGGTAATGTCATGGGCTTCCAGGACCTAGACTCAGACTCAGAGTCTGAGACAGCAGAACCTGTTTTTAGCCCTGACACAGAGACTCCTGCAGCAGAACCTGCAGAGCAGACAGTACCACCACCTGCCCCAGGCACAGAAGTGTCAGCCCCAGCAGGTAGACCTTCTCACTCTGACACAGAGAATGATCCAGCCATACCTATCTTCACCCAGCATAGACACCAAAAGGGTCTCCTGCATCGCTCCCAGCGAATGTATGCCAAGCACCAATTAATCGGGCACCAGCTGCACTGACCCTGGAGCCTATAAGAACTGAGCCTTTCCCCTCTAGCCTTTGTCAGCAATCAATTGACCATTTCTCCTATGCATGCTTCTGTTTGCTGCCCTTGCCTGTGTTTCTGCCTTTGACTTGTGTTTGTTTTTTGCCTGCCTCTGATTTATGGACGTTGTTGGGACCCTTATTGCTTCTCATTTGTAAAGCTGTTTCCTTTCTTCAGTAAACTGACCACTTAAGTTACTGCTGAGTTTCTGACCTCTGTTTGTTATCAGCTTCTCCTGGCTGCCAGCCCAGACCAAGCCTGGACAGGTAACCTCAAGGCTGGACTTCTCTAGTTGCTATACATTGAGTTACCTCTTTACAAAGTTAAACTTGTATTCATTAGTGCAAAACATGCCAGTCAATTATTTGTTACAGGATTTTTGGCAAGATTTGTTCAGAGGAAGGTTGCTTTTGCTTTCCTCTAAGAATGAGAGTATGTGACTTGCCCAGGGTCACCCAGTGGGTTTCCTTGACTGAGCAGGGGTCAGAACTCTGGTCTCCAGAGTCATAGTCGAAGGCTCAAACCACTACACCACACTGGCTCTCCATTTAAATATACAAAAAATGATACATGTCTGGAGTTGCTTCTGGAATATTTATTGGATCTGAGTCTCTTCAGCCTACCCAACAAAGGAATCCGTCCTAATGCAGATTCCTCTTTAACAAGCAGCAGCCTACTACAAGGCAAACACAGCACACAATTTGGTATTGTGGTTAAAATGCTGAACTAGGAAGATCTAGGTACAAATCTGCACCTTGTCATCAAAACAGGATTAGGAAAATTTGGGTTCAGATCTCTCACCCTAATTTACTTCACAGAGTTTTTATGAAATTCAGAATGGGAAGGTGGGCTATATGTACATTGTTAACACTCCTTGGAGGAAAGGCAGTACATGTCTGTAACAAACAAGTAAATGTAAAGTTAGTCTGACTTGCTCAGTTCAATATATAATCACTTGTTGCTCTCTTTTTTAAGTTCAGACTTCATATTTGTCTTTGTGTCTCTCATGTTTTATAATGTCTTTACTTGTAATGTTGGAAATGGGTGCTTTTTTTAAAAAAAGAAGCATTGTTTGTTGAATGCACTGTTGAATATGATATTGAAATTAGGCAGAAATGGAAACTATATTTTGCTTTAGATTGTTCCTAAAAGAACTCTGCACATTTATTAGAGACAACTTGGAAACTTTAAGCTGCAGCCTAGCAGTTCTGATAATATTTAATGGGGTGAAAAGACAGTCTTGAAGGGATTAATGGAATGTGTCTATATTGGGGTCCAGTTGGTCTAAAACTTTTTACATCATGCATTAAAAACATTATCTTTGAACCACTCAAAAATGAATACTATATAAAAATAAACACTGAACCTCGAAATGTTCTTTTCTTGCTCATTAAATAGCAATTGTTTCAAGATGAAAATGCCAGCCTACATGCGAAGCCTGACCAGTTGGGCCTAAATTGCTTAATAAGAAAATAAAAAAAGGATCTTAATTGTGGTCCGTTGAATACTCCATTAGTCATTATAATAAAAGAAGCACAGAGAATTCATAACGCAGGAGTAGTTTTACATTTGTCACTTCACCTTTCAAATCTGTTTTTAAGCTATCACTCTTGTCTTTCTTGAATAATGAAATTAAATGCTATTTATTTGAACTGAAGTCTGTGGCAAAGCTGCTGTGACTTATACCAGTGATATAAACTGACTCATTCATAAAGTGGGCTGGCCAAAAATCTGATAATTTCATATGCAAGCTGCCAGCAGATGCAAAGTCACAGCAAATGATTAAGTGCTTTTTCAAATCACACCCTTGGAAGTAAACAAGATCTATTTAATCTATTATCAGTTGTGCCAAGCAGAAATATCCATCTTGAATGCCATTCTGAACTTGAAAAAGTTACTTTTTCATACAAGAACTAACAAGGTGGCCATGTTGACTATAGGATTCTGGAAGTTGTAGTCAAAAAAGTAACTTTTCCAAGTTCTGACTCCACCACAGATCAGCTAAAAATATCCAGACATGGAATTGACCGTTCTCCTTTCTATCATTCAACGTGTTTCTCTTTCTCTCAATCTTTCTGCTTAAATAGCAACATCCCTAGTGAGTCCCATTTTACAGACTGTGAACTGAAGTTGAAAGTGAGGACCTATTGAGATCTTATCCAGAACTTATGGCCAGGTAACAGTCTACACTCAGATCACACTGAGTTGTAAGCCTCACTGCAGATCTTACTGTTAAGCAGTTAAATACAATTGTGGTCCTAGGTGTCTTTTGCCACTTTCTTTAGAGTAAGTGTACAACACAGGCCCTTTTCACATGGCATTTCTGAAGTGAAAGGGCCCCTTGAGCATCATGTAAATGTGAGGAGAGGTCCACACGACACAGTCACATTTGCTCAAGAGCCAGACATGGACCGTGCACACATTTTTTTTTGGCTGAAATCCAAAAATGCTGCACAGTCGCACATCGCTCTGGGGGCCCGCGCGCACTTACCTTGTGCAGAGCCTCAGGAGCCGGGCCAGTCACACGTCCTCTCCTCAGTGCAGCCTGGGAGGTCCCAGGCTGCACTGCAAACAGAAGAGGGGGATGCTCTCGCAACCAGGAAGCAGCTGCGGAGCCCAAACGGGAGAGATGCGAGCACGTTCCTCCGAAGTCTTCCTGTGCGAGCCTTACACTCTGGCACCGGGAAAAGGTAAGGTGCGAAAAGGGTGACAGTCTCCTCCTCTTATGGTATTTAGAATTTCCTTATGGTGCATCCAAATGCTTTGGATGGCTTTTACTAGTTGAGATGTGCTAGCTTTAACTTATTAGATTGCAATAACTGCCATTGATTTCCCCAAGACCATTCTCAGCAAGCCAGGTGGGCACCACAGCCCAGATCCTAATCGGCATAGTGTAAATCTCTGCATAAGAATTTACACATTGATTGTGCTATGTTGACTGGCAATGTTGCACAACCCAATGTGCAATTGAAAGAGGAGTGCCACCAATTTCAGAAGAGGCAAACCAGCCAAAGATGTGCCATCAGCAATGGTTCTGCATGTACAACTCTATTTCCACAATCTTGATATGAATGCAGACATTATGTGTTAGACAACAATATCTTATCACTTCTGTAGGTGAACATATGCATGCTTAAGACACCAAAAGGATCTTGGTCCAGTGCAGTGGAGGGAGGGTATTTCCTATGCCATCCTTTAAACCACTGATGCTCATAGTTATGTTTTTCCCCCATAGGAGATAGCATTACAGTTCACATATAACTCTATCCATAATCTCAGGAGCCATTGTGGACTGAGAGGTGATAAAGAACTATCATAAACAAACAAGCAAACAATCCAGGGCTTGAAAGAATCAGACAAAGTATTTACTGGGCAACTGTTTTGTTCTATCATGGCAGCATTATTCCCAAGAAGCATACTATTCATCCCACACTACAGGTTTTGATCTTTTTATTTGATTTAGCTATAAAACATGATTCAATTAAGCACCAAACAGAGCCTCAGGTTAAAGAACATGAGAGAAGCCACTAAAAATCTCACCCTAAGGAGTGAAGCAATTGAGCTTTGGGTAATAATGTTACCCATAAAGTTACATGCACATGAGATGCAAATATCCATTAGTTCTTTAGCCTGCACCAATAATTGTGTTATCATTTGCATAATTGCTCCGTTTGCTTTACTTCGAAAATTAAAACTACAAATTGAATATAATGTCCTTCACAACACTAGCAGGTGTGTAAGAGAGAAGACATCCCAGTGAATACTGGTAAAGGGGAGATCTGGAAAACCTCAGCTGTATGATTTACTCAGTGGAAAGTTGTTCTTGACAACCACACATGCAGCTGTATTTAAATACATCCCAGAGAGGTTTCACATTCATTGTGTCACGTTGGCCCAGTATCTCTACAAAGGAAAAATGAACTGAGAAAAAACATTGCTTCTTCTTGAGGTTTATTCCCTCATGCACTTCATTTACAATTGAACTTGAAAATAATCCTCTAGCCTAAGAGTATTGACCATCCCACGCAGTACACAGTGGTCAAAGAGTTCCCCATTCAAATCACAGAAATGTTAACTTAAATTCAATGTTCTGGCATGAAAAACTTTTAAGACGTTTCACAGAAGGAAATGTTACCATGACTTCAGCATGAACACTGTTCCTTCCACCTCTCCGCTTTGCCTCACCGGACAGCTCATCCCACTGTGTTGTTCCTTTAAAGAAGTCTTATCTCTCTCCTGCTGTATCATTTACACTGTGTGGGGTTTTTTCGTTCAAGTTTTAAGCAACCTTAGTCCAGGTCCTCCAATTGATGCCAGTTAGCTCTCAAAGCTCGAGTGATGTTGATTCCCATCAGCAGGGGATGTGAAATGGCTAGAAGAAAGGGAGCTGGATCTCATAAAGCTTCTGGGGTCTTTGCTAGATAGCATCTTCTTTATACATCAGTGGTATTCACAAAGTTTCTGAACTGCATGAAAAGATATTACAAGTGATAGGGAAGGGGAGTTCAAGGGTCTCACTGGAAACCTCACACACTGTACTGAAGTGTTGGTCCTGAATTGTCACAAACCTTAGTGAGAAATTATGGATGCAGAAATTATGAGTATAAAATCATTGGCTGCAACAATCCTGGTTTAGACAATACTCAAAGTTAAAGACAAAAGGGTAGTATCATGAAAGAAAGGAAGAAAATTTGGATTCTAGATTACCAGAATGGTTACAAATACCGGAACAAGGGTGTTTCTGTGACAGCTGAATTCCTTAGCAGGTAATCTGTCAAAGACTGTTGGTTGTAAGTAGTGGAACAACATAAAATACACAGGATCATGACTTTTCTTCCTCTTTTTTTCTCCTTTCCTTTTTACTCTCTGTCTTTCTTCCCACACCGATGGTGGTCAGGGAATTCAGTCCTTGAGTCTGCAAGTTGATCACCCCTGCTTTAAACCTAAGAAGTTGTAGCAGTATATACTTCAGCCTGGATAGAATATTAAGCCCTAATACTTTAGGATCCACATGAGAGATTATCATGCTATTTGTTGCAGTGGGTGTACGCAATCTTTGACTGAATGTTGAATGATTCAGTGCTTAATGACAAGGGGAAAAAAGATCAACAGATGGTATGAAGATGCAATAATTCCTGCATGCAGATCCTTCCTTATGTAGTCAAGAAAAAGATTAGAAATTGAGTATTGTGAAAGATAAATACTTCCAGCAAGAACAAGGGTATCTACATAACACTTCTTTCACTTTCAGATGAAGATGAATCATTATATACAATGATTGTTTATAAATATTAACACCCTATGCCCTCTGAGTGACACAAGATCCAGCAGGAGAAAATATCGGCAAAATCATGGAATGCCATGTTCATGTTTTCTCAAGCTATGCACTCCAAGATAACAATCCCTGACCGGTAGCTGGATAAACAAGTCCCAAAAGACAAATAGGTGAGATGTTAGCTTTCACTATAAGAATTCAGGTAACAATGACTGATTAAATCTGTTCAAAATTTTCTTTTTTTAGCTCTCTGTGTCAAAATAAGGAATGCATGAGTGTTCCACTCCTAGTCTCCAAAATGAAATGGCTCTTTTCAAATCCTCCCTGAAATATTAAAAACTGTCAAGGATGGAATTTCACTCAATGGGACCCCAGTGCTCACACAACCTGTTCATTTTTTCCTGCATCCTGGGACCAGCATGGAGGGAAAGCCTTTCATCCTAGAGTGATAGCACTCTTTGTTTTAATCTTGACATACAAACTGCCAGAAAACAAAGATGCCCAAGAGAGAATGTAATGTAGAAGACCCTATCAAAACTTGCTGTGCTTCCTGCCCTTATAAAGCTTGCAGAAATCAAGCAAAGCTATTTACCAATTCTAGCAGTCCTACTTGATTGTTATTTCTCTCAACAGCCCCTGGCAAAATTGCTAGCACTTCTGCGTTCTATACAATACCAAGATGCCATTGATCATTAAATAGAACTTGTACTTGCCACTCCGAAGTGGATTCATTTCCACTTCATGGGGGACCTTACTGAGGGGTACAAATCATAGTAGTCACATAATTCCACTGATTCATAGATACAGCCAGGGTCTGCATGACAGGAGTGCTATGACCACCAATACAGGCTGCACATTGATTTCTTTCTTGTTTGCAAAATTGAAGACCTGGAAAATGTAAATAGTGTGTTTATAAGTCTCAGAATATAAAGCAGAAAGCATTGTGTCTTATGGAATATGTGTGTGTGTGTCACTAAGAGACCTTAATTCCATAACTGACCTGCTCTTAACTGTAAACAAGTTTCAGAAGTCCAGAATCCATACACCATTGTTGGTCAAAAGCCAAGAACCAGTAACTGAAAGCCAATGTCAAACAATCCTGGGTTAAGAAGGCTGTAAATCAAGGTCATGATTTCAGGGAGTAGTTGTGACTGAGTCCTTAGATAGTCCAGGAGTTAGAAAGCAATCAACAGCAACTTGAATAGCTGAGCACGCATAGGAGGAATGAAACAGTTCTTAAGGAGGTAGCTGGTATTTGTAACTGCCTTTTATGGGTGGCATGTTCTGCCAACTCTCAGATCTCAGGCAATATGTAAGGAGAGTGTTTTGCACCTGTGTTCTCACCCCTGCCTTGGTTGAAGCTTCTCATTTTGTCTTTGGAGAAAGATCTGAGCCAAATTCTTGAGCCTCCACCTTTCCTTATGTCTGGGAGGCCTTTCCTCCAGCTTCTCTTCTGCTCTGAATCCATCCTCACCTGTGTAACCAAGGGAGGATTTGGCTGTTAGGCCTCTGCTGTGACACTTCCGCTAGTAAGTCTGCTTCATCCTCTGATGACACTCAAAGGTGAGCATAACAAGAACAAGTCAAGAAAACATCAATCAATAATGAACTGTAGACAGGTGTCTCATTAGAATTTACCAGATTATGCAATCAGAAGGGTGATGTAATCTGACAGCAATCTATTTCACCCAGTGTTAAGTAGAGATAATCCCCACTAGGATTGTAAAGGATGCTTATTATGGATGATGTATAATGATGCTGCCAGATATAGTAATGTGCAACAATATTAATCCCTTAGTATCTGTGTGTTCACTAGGGATGGGATAAATCCAGAATTTTCCAGAACCAGATCCCTGGAAGGTTCTGGGAATCCATGAATCTCATGAATCTCGAATCTTTTGAATCCTTTTTTTAAAAAAGAGTTTTAAAAGCAAAGGAAAGAAGGATAATCTTGGGCAAGACACATTCTCTCAACCTTAGCAAAAGCCTAAGCAAGGGCAAACCACCCTCTGAAGAAATCTGGCCAGGACAATTGTCATACTTTTGCCTCAGGATCTCCCCAGATTGAAAATGACATGAACGCCCTTTGTACACTAGCAGGAAAATGTGGATTAATCCCACATTTTCCTACCTGTGTAAACAGGGCCACATACTACAGTACAGAGATAATCCAGATCAAAACTGGATTTTCTTTGCATAGCTTCTTATGGCATCCCGGTGTTTGCAGTTTGATGATGCATCAGAACACTTTGGCAGAGAAGACTGTAAGACCTTGTAAAATGACAAACCCCAGAATTGTGTTTGAAAGAGCTTTACAAGGGAGCTATGCAAAGGAATGTTTCATCTGTCCTTGAAATCTCAAACCTGTACCTTTCAGTCAAGTGCTGAAAAATATTAAATGTTCAATTTAAATATCTTAGAATATAATCCCAGATGTAATTTCTGAAATTGTTAGCAAAGGCCATTATTACTCGAAGGGAAAACTTACCTATTTGCCATCTCCCCTTGTGTATCTGGTCTCCCAGGTTTTCAGACGTCCCGGTCTCCCACAAACTATTTGGTTGGTGGATTCGAAAGATTCGGTTTACCTATTTTGGCACAGATGTCTGTTCAGAAATGTATAGTTCCTCAAGAGATTAGATGGTACTCCTTAGTGGGTAAAGGGCTATGCTATATCATTAAAGATGGTGATGTTACTCTATGTGTTAATTACAGAAAAGCCTGCTAAAGAGATACAGATGGTATAAAGGTTCAGTCATTATGCCATATATTGTAATATAATAAATGTATAATGCCTTAATAATAAATATAAATGGATGATGATCTGGATATGAATTTGCTGACAACTGGCAAAGAACCCTCAGTTCCTCAGTCCAAAGAGACAGGGGTGGGACACCATGCTTGTTTCACCACACTTGCATGTTTCTGAAACATTCATATGGTAATCGTAATCAAACATAAATCATCCCTTTGTGACCTAATGCATTTGCATGCTTAATAAAGAAGGAAGAACCTTTGACCATCCTGATGTTTTTTGGGAGTTATTGTTAACTTTATTTATATCACATCTCCCCCTCCACCACCACCAAACAAAGGCCCAAGGTGGCTTACAAATTAAAATGAATGCAATATTGTTTGTTCGTTTGTTTAATTTGTATCCTGACTCTGTCCCAATATGGGACCCAAGTGATTTACAATGTAAGTTAAAACAAAACACCTAAAACAACCTATAGTACAAACCATTAAACAATTAATCCAATTAAAAAATTAATTTAAAACAATTAATGCCTCATTCAAAACATAGTAAACTATACTGTACACCCATTAAACAACCTTGCGTCTCAAGATCTTTGCCTGCTAGAGGAAAAAAAAAGAGTATAGAAGGGGACAACCAAGCATCTCTTGGGAAGGAGTTCCATAATCCGGGAACAATAATCAAGAAAGACCTCTCCCATGTCCTCACCAGAGGAGGCTGTGAGCTTGTATTGAGGGAAAGCCACTCCCAAAGCTGTCATTAGACTCAGGCAAACTCATAAGGAGAGAGGTGAGCAAAAATACACAAAAGATCAGTACTAAAATGGAATTCAAATATCAATAACATTAAAAACCATGTAAACATTAAAACATACAAACAATTTAAAAGATATAAATAAACTGAATAAAAAGCAGTTTAAAAGCAATACAGTTAAAAGCATCTAGTGCAACACATTTTTAAAAAGACTTTTCTTTAAAAGCATTCAGTTCTCACATCCAAAACATCCAGAGGGGCAAAGGGTCTCTTCCCCTGCCTTAACAGTTTCCAGATTAAAGAGGCATTGAAAGCAATCCAACCACACATCATCTTCTCTCACATCCTATAGTAAACAAAACCCTGGCTTCTCTTGACATCATATGGAGATGAGAGAAGCCAGCTGGGTCTCTTTTGAACCATGTTATAAGGACTAATTTACATGTTAATTCTGAAGTACATGAAAAGTTCATTCTTGAATGACAAGAACACAGGAACATCAAAATGCTGTTGTATCCAGTGAAAAGTAAAATTGACCCCTAAAGAGTTAAATTTAATTCCAGAACTCAAATTACTTTTTATTTATTCTAATCCCCAAAATTCCCTATCAGCATGGTTAAAAGAAAGTAATATTTCCAATACCTGCTTGATTCATATACAAAGAATCTATATGCTGCATGGCACAGACTGTATCCAGGTTAATCACCTTTATCAGCAGCATATTACAACTCTGGATTTAACATATTTATTAAGTGACACAAGAATATGGGGGTGTACTTTGTATAATGAATAAGTTGAAATAAGAAGGTTTTGTGTGAAGAAGAAATATGTTACATGCCTAACATGTTATCAATAAAATATAGAGATCTGAGAAACTATACAGCTTTTGAAATCTTGGTTTCTTTTACACTAAAGATTAAAAACTAATATGTGTATCAAATGTGTATGAAGAAAATGGGAGGAAATATCAGCAAAGAAAAATTTCTGCTCCTTGTCCAGAATTATTCTTAAATTTTGAGCTGCATTTAACATCTGATATTAAACTTAGAGGAAGTTTTTTCACTGGTATTCAAGTTGTATCTCTCCCAATTAAAATAAGGCTAAATATATCTAAAATTTAATGACATTCATTTTGTTGTAAATCCACTTCAGCAAACAGCATACATATCTTCAGATATTTCCTAAAATCATATATTAGTGGATGTGAGTTTTAATCAACATAAAATAGAAATATAAAGTAAATCACTTGTTATATTCTATCTTTGCAGTCTTTGTTTTCTCTCAAAATGCTCTGCTAAATCTAGCACTGTGCTAAATCTGCTATAGGCCATTTCTGCACTACACTGTTATAGTGCTATTATTCCATTTTCAACATCTTATGGAATTCTGGGGTTTGCAGTTTAGGGAGGGGAATTCAGAATTCTCAGCTAGAGAGCTCTTTGGTCTCAGTAAACTACAAACCCCAGAATTCCACAGGATGGCGAAAGTGAATAATAGCACTACAACAGTGTAGGGTGAAAATGGCTGTTACCCTGTTCTCTGGGGGTCCCGGGAGGGGCGCCCAAAGAACCAAATAAAAACAAAAAGATGGGGAAATTAACTTGAGCACTCTCTTAAGCTAACGAGAGGCAGGGTAACTTAGCAGGGATCTTGCAACCCAGCTTCTATGGGGTCAGGTCAGAAGAGCAGTCAGACAAGTTTTAAAATAGTAAAATGATAGCTTTATTAAAGGACAAACAACAGAAAAGGCAACACAAATGCACAGCTAACTGGAAATTAGAAATGAGAGTTTTCAGGGGAAATGGGTGATACGACACCTTATCTCGTAGTCCTGGAGAAAAGTGGATTGTAGGGAAGAAAGCTCAGCGCGGTTCGCTGAGGGGACGACTCGCTGGACACAGCGGCAGCAGGGCTGGATGGAACTCAGGAGTGATCCGAGGTGGTCTCGGAATTGGGGAGTTTTTATAGGGTGGATTGTGCCTACAGGCCATGCCATACTTGGTGAGAACAATGTGAGTTTGGAGCGCGACAAAGCTTTGGGAAAGGTCAAGTTTTACATGATCAGATTAGCGCAGGTTTGATAATAGTGTAGCCAGTATGCAAATGGCTTGGCATTGTAAGGGCGTCGGCTCAAGGCCAAATGTCTTTGAGCAGAGTCGCGTTTAAGCAATGGGTGTCTGCCAGAGAAGTCCCTGAAGCAACGGAGTGGCGTTAATCTGCCTGCCTAAGTGGGAGTTGGAGTGCCCAGCAGTTACCGGTCACGCCTGTGTACGTACCTGTCTGGTGGCCTCGCAAACACGTGGAGTGAGGTGGCAGAGAAAGGTCAAATGATTTGATATCAAAAAGAGATATCTAGTGCTATCACCGGGTAGGCCTGAACCATAGTAACATGGCCATAGTCTCAACTATAGCAAAAACACTGAATCTGAGGGAACTCAAAATCAGCACCAGGTTTGAGGACTCTAGCTGGGGCTGACAACTAGGTTAAGGCCTAAATCAAAACAATTCATAGGTGGGGGGGTCAAGAAGTCAAAGGAGAAGGAAGCCCCATACTCCAATCACCACTGGTTTATGCAAGCCAGGTTAAAAGTTGAGGACGGCCACTTCCCCTTCTTTATTTCTCTCCAGTGGGTTTGAATTTTTCTCGGAAAGCTTGACAAGGAAACAAGAAGGTCTGAGAACCTATGGATCCTTTGCCAGTCCAATCCACATTATGAACACAATCCTAACTGCTGTTATGACTTTCCCTCTGAGGATGGAAAGATGTAATACAGCTGAGTATCTGGTCAGGCATTCTTCTACTGTGTATAACAGCTCAGAGTTGAGAGGGAGACCAACCCAGATCCAGAGAGCAACCAATAGAAGTTGGCCCAAGCCCTTCCTCACAGATGCCATGCTCTGTTGCAATTAAGGACTCATCAGGAGCAAGACATCTGAAAGGCCTCAAGTAGGAGCAACTGGAAAGCTAGGTAGAGGTTTTTTTAAGCATTCCAACCACACTGACTTATGCTTCGAGCATTTTTATTACTTGTTCTCAGTTCCATGACACTCTTGTCCTGATATTTGGTCTAAACAACTGTTTATGATCTGGAGGCCTTGTGCATTATATAATTAGAGCACTATGATTCCACTTAAATTGCCCTCGAATCCTGCGATTGGCAGTTTAGGTATTGAGAATTCTCAGTCATGTACTTCCTCTAGTTCAAGCACCAAGATCTCATAGGCTGCCGTCATCAAAGTTAGTCATGGTGCTTTAACTGGGTAGTGTGAAAGACCTGCTGGACTGCTTTATGACCTTGTTTGTGTTGGGAGTGGCAACTTTTGCATGCTTAATTAACTGGCTAGTTAGTTTGCCTGTGTATTGTAGGCATAGAAGGGACTGGCTAGAGCAAACTTCCTGTTATTCGGTCAACACTCACTTCCCCTTGCATGTTCTCTTCCTTTTCCCTTTTTTGTTCTTTAGCTTCCCTGCAAGCATGTGGTCTTCAATCCTCCAGCAAGCATGCTTTCTTGTAAACTTGTGAGTTCTTATTTTTGTCTTAACTTTCTTCAAGAATTTGAACCTGTGTAAACTATACACAAGATTATGTGAGTAAATCCTTTTTACATATTTTTAACCAAACTGTTTGTGTTTATTTTGAGCTAGATTAAGCGTGTCTGGGGTGGAGATGATGAAGTAGGGCCGGTAATCCGCTGAACTTCCATTTGTGCCTTTACTAAATACTCTGCTGATTGGGAGAATTACTAAAAAATCCCTCAATTCTCCTACAGTTTGTTGTCATAACCCTAAGAATTCCAAACACTTAAACTTGTACTGTCTTGCACTTCTTGCACTTCCTTGCACTTAAACTTATACTGTCCTCACCATATGTTCTTTGCACTTCCTGTTTCAACATTTCAGATTTTCCAGTAGTTACTGATTTACTCAACTGACCTGTTTTCAACTCAACACAAAGAGAATATACCAGATGGAACAGACATCTTTTTGGAAGGTTCCACTGCTATCTAAAGAGAAGTTCGCATAAATAAACTCCCTCTCCAATCATGGAAGGGAACATCTTGGCCTTAGTTTGCCATCCTGGAGACCACATGATTGTACCATAATTCCATGGTTAGGAAAGACATACTTCCTTAACCACAGCAAGAATTATTAGTAGTAGTCTTAATTGTGCAGCAGAAGTGGGAGAGGATACTTGGCTAATAACAAAACATTCATTAAATATTTAGCACATTACCTATTAACATATTTTGTCAGTTTCTTAGAAAGAATGAACAAATAGATAGCAAAACTATTGAGATTGTTTTATAATTCATTGGAATATGCCACTACAGGATTCAGCTTGTTAGATCTTGAGTTCCTTTCCATGAATGGAAGATCTCCTTCTATTCCTGTTAATAGATTCTGAGCTAAGAGAAGTTTCAACTGGAGTAAAAGGGAGGAGACATTTTCACTACTTTCCTCTTCCATTTGCAGAACCTGAAGCCACTCCTCTACTGTACTGGAATGAGGAACACAGCAGCATTTGGGTCAGATCACAGTTCAGCAATTCACAAAATTCAATTCAATTCAGCTGAGTTTTGATTAGGAAGTCTATCATTCTCTACCTCTATTGTTAGATTATAGTCTTTCCCCCAAATGTTTGAATTGGTTGAAATTTGTCATCATTATTAGGAGGATTATACTTCCTGAATTTTAGACAAATAGGTACAGATATTTTGGGTACCATTTTCCTTTAAATTTTGATTTATTTATTTTTTAAGGAAGAACTGACAACAGCAAATTTAACAAATTTCTTTGTAGATGGAATGAAATTAGCAGGGATAGCTGCTGCTTTTGGCTAGGAAAAGAGGAGTGCACAGATTTGGAGTGGGGGGGGTGTAATTTTCTTCCTCTTAACAGCTTTCAAGGCTTTGGGTACATTAAAATACCAAAATTTCAGAAGAGCATGACAGGTGAAAAGGCTATGGAGTTTGTTTGTTTGCTTGTTCGTTTGTTTGTTTTAATCTTCTGAATTGGCATCAAAGTCACAGAAAGTGCCATGGGGACAGGAGTGGGTGATGAATGAGGAATAAATAAACTTGAACATCCAGCATTTTCAAAGAAAGTGTCCAATACTGCATCACACCACTACCCACAGATTCCACCAAATTTTTTCTAGCATACTTTCTCCTGGGACCAGTGAAGAGGACTAAACACTAGTTCCATTCTACTGTACACTTCCATGGCATCCCTCCCTGATGCACTGGGATTAGAGGCCCCAAAGAAAACCATTCACCATGTCTAGAAACTGGAGATACATGTTACAGAACAATACTCTCTCTCCTCTCCCCACTCTCATATTTCCACTACATGGAGAGCTATGTGGAAAATGTATAAACCCTTGAAGACTCTGTCTGTGTTTCCTCAAATGTTCAGATTTGGTTTCAGTCTTCTTTGGAGGAGGAGTTCTCTGCACATCTTTGAATCTGACTAACTGTGCCCTATTTAGTTTGAAATACAAGACTGGGCCAAATTCAAAGTGCACAGTAGACAAAAATAGAGATGGAAATACAGACATATAGAAATACAGAGTGATTTCCATCTCAGGATTATTATACAACCAATTTTGACATCTTGGGAGTAAGCATATGTAATGGGAAGCAAAAGATATTATTTGCCAGGACAGAAATTGTTGTAAAAGTCTGTACAAAGTGATTCTGCATAAGATATATTCTTTTCTTCAGCTGGCAACTAAACATGCAAAACAATATCCAGAAGGTTTTGATTAACTTTCTGAGATGCTTTTATGTTCCCTTTTATGTATATGTAGTAACACGCAGCACATCTGCTGAATGTTACTGTGTGTTGTGAGGGGCTGAACATTTCCAAATATTATCTCAATACATTCAGTGTTCTACGAATAGCTTAATTCACATTTTTAAAAACTCTGGAATTTATATCTGGTTTCTCAGGACTTGGCACCTGTAATGCTTGATACTAGAGCTGGTGGGTAATGTCTAGCCACAATTCAGCTTACACAATGTCAAAGTTTAGCACAGGGAGTTTAAGAATGTGGTGCATCTCTTCCTTCATGCCCATAAATAAAAGCCAATCAATCAGAAAATGTTCTTTGGTTGTTATTCATAACTGCCCATTGTGAGCTGAAATGGGAAGAAGGTTTTTCTGGTTCATCCTTCCATATCATAATGTACGGTATTTGAAGCAAACAGATCACCTTTATGTTTTCCTTATTTAAAAAGCCCTACTTGTATACTGGGAAACCTTTGATAAAACCACAGGCTCCTCTGTGTGTGTGTGTGTGTGCATGTGTGTCTTTCCCTTTTTTTACACAAACACAAAACTGAACCCAGATTTAGGTACATGCATACGTGATTGACAGAAAAGGTCTTGCACAACTCCCTCTTCCCATAGTAGTACGCTCAACTTCCAGAAAAAATTCTACATGGAACGTCGAGAGACCATTATGAATGGTGCAGAGGAGATTCTTCACAAAATCAATTTACTTCTAGATCCATTTACCACTTTCTGTGTCTGGTAATGACCAAGATATGTCCAGATGCACATACAAATTCTGCTTTAAATTGGTAGAAGAGAGAAATAAAGCCAAACAAAAGTGCAATGCTATACATGATACATGACCACTCAGAAGTAAGTCCCTATAAGTTCAACGGACCATTTAAAGGAGAAAAACCACTCATATTAAGTAGCCCACAAGAAGTCCTGCCACCATCCTAGGATGGGCCAGTGAAGACACAGAAGAGAGCCTTCTCAGTGGCTGCTCCCATCCTATGGCTGCCCCCCTCCCTGCTTTCCTTTCACTGGCACACAAAAATATTTCTCTTTAAGCAGGCTTTTATGTTTGCTGGGGAGCTTTTTATTTATTTATTAACCTGTTTTAAAATTGTACATTGTTTTAGGCTTTTATAATTGTATGTGTTTCCAATGTTTTAATTGTTTTAAATGTTTTTAATTTTTTTTAACTTATTTTTGGAAGCTACCTCAGGTCCCATTCTGGGAGAAAAGGCACCATACAAATATAAGAAAGAAATAATAAAATTATTAGGGGTGGGCCAACCAAATCTGCGAATCTTCAAATCCTTGGGAAGGATTCGAGATGGCAGATTTGAATCCCTCAGGCAAATTGAACCTTTTGAATCTCTGCACGCCTGGAGGCCTGAGCTGCTGTGAGAGTCCCCAGATCAGGCATGTATGGGCACATAGGGGCAACGAGAGCCACTTTCCTTCACACCTGGAGGCCTGAGCTGGTGTGAGCGCCCCAGATCAGGCCCATGTGGGTGCGCAGGTGTGGCAAGAGCTGCTTTCCTGCATGCCCGAAGGGCTGAGCTGGCATAAGTGCCCCAGATCAAGCTCGCTCCTGCTGCCTGCCCCTGTGGCTGCCTTCCTCTGCAAGGTAGTTATTCTCTTCTTCCTATTCTTTTGACTTGAGACTGGAGGGTAGGGATTGAGACTGGACTACAGGCTGGCGTTTGTTCGTTTTTGTTAAGTACCTTCCTTGTTTTAGGACTTGAGACTGGACACCAGGGTAGAGAATTGAGACTAGGCTATAGGCTGATGTTTTTGTGTTTTTAAAGTGCCTTCCTTGTTGCAGGACTTGAGACTTGACTGGAAAGTACAGTGTTGTTGAGATTTCAAGGACAACTGAAGATTCCTTTGCATGGCTCCCTTGCAAAGCTCTTTCATACACAGTTCTGAGGTTTGTAGTTGGACAAGGTGTCACAGCCTTCTCTGCCAAAGTGTGCTAGTGCATCATCAAACTACAAACGCCAGGATGCCGTAAGGAGCTATGCAAAGAAAAATCGAGTTTTGACCTAGATTATCTCTGTACTGTAGTATGTGGCCCTCTTTACACAGACAGGAAAATATGGGATTAATAATCCACATGTTCCTGCTTGTGTAGAAAGGACCTTCATGTCATTTTCAATCTGGTGAGATCCTAAGGCAAAACTATGACAATTGTCCTGGCCAAATTTCTTCAGAGGGAGGCTTGCCTTTGCCTAGGCCTTTCCTAAGGCTGAGAGAGTGTGTCTTTCCCAAAATTATCCTTGCCCTTTTTTGTTTGTTTGTTTTGTTTTCTAATAGTCAACCCAGGAGTCAACTACAACATTTGGAGCTACTTCCAAATTACATGTAATTCTTAATAACAACTATATGGGTATGTTTTCCTGAAAGTGAAAACTATTGTTTCATTTGTTTTTCATTAAACAAAGATGTCAAATTCTGCTTCAAATCACTTTTCAGTAGAAGTGCTTTGTTCCCCTTGCTTTTTAAACCCTTTTGTAAAAAAGGATTTGAAAGATTTGAGAGATTCATGGATTCGCAGAACCTTCCAGGGATTCGGATCCAGATTCAGAAAATTCTGGATTTTCCCATCTCTAAAACTGGGACCATCTACAAAGAAGTGTTTATTGCCAACTAGAAGGAGCTCTTCTAGAGCTGAAAAAATATATATCCATGACACCTGCATAAGTGAAATGGAGGGTTTCAATGGCAAATCATAACATAAAATCATAGAATCATAGAAATGTAGAGTTGGAAGAGACCACAGGGGCCATCCAGTCCAACCCCTGCCATGCAGGAACACCCTCAAAGCACTCCCGACAGATGGCCATCCAGCCTCTGCTTAAAAACCTCCAAAGAAGGAGACTCCACTACACTCCGAGGCAGCATATTCCACTGCCAGACAGCCCTGACTGTCAGGAAGTTCTTCCTGAGGTTCAGGTGGAATCTCCTTTCCTGCAGCTTGAATCCATTGCTCCTTGTCCTGGTCTTTGGAGCAGCAGAAAACAAGCCCACTCCCTCCTCTACATGGCATCCCTTCAAATATTTAAACATGGCTATCATGTCCCCTCTTCACCTTCTCTTCTGCAGACTAAACATACCCAGCTCTCTAAGTCTATCCTCATAGGGCATGGCTTCCAGGCCCCTCACCATTTTGGTCACCCTCCTCTAGACTTGCTCCAGCTTGACCGTGTCCTTCTTGAATTGGGGTGCCCAGAATTGGACACAGTCTTCAAGATGAGGTCTAACCAAAGCAGAGTAGAGTGGTACCAGTACCTCCCTCAATCTAGACACCATACTCATATTGATGCAAGCGAGAATTGCATTGGCTTTCTTGGCTGCCGCATCACACTGCTGATTCATGTTCAGCTTGTGGTCAAACTCCTAGATCCCTTTCACATGTACTGCTATCCAGCCACATGTCCCCCATCCTATATTTCTGTATTCCATTTATTCTACCTAAGTGTAGGACCGTACATTTCTCTCTATTGGATTTCATTTTGTTAGCCTTGACCCAGCTCTCCAATCTGTCCAGGTCATTTTGAATTTTGATCCTGTCCTCTGGCATATTAGCAACCCCTCCCAATTTGGTGTCATCTGCAAATTTGATCAGCATGCCCTCTATTCCTTCATCCAAGTCATTGATGAAGATATTGAACAGCATTGGGCCCTGGGCAAAACCTTGTGGCACCCGCTAGTCACTTCTCTCCAGGATGAAAAGCAACCATTGGTGAGCACCCTTTGGGAATGGTCAGTGTTGATCCACCTGACAGTAGACCTGTCCAGTCCACATTTTACTAGCTTCTTTGCAAGAATGTCATGGGGAACTTTGTCAAAGGCCTTACTGAAATTGAGATATGCTATGTCCACAGCATTCCCTTCATCTATCAAGCTAGTAACTCTGTCATAAAAAGAGATAAGATTAGTCTGGCATGACTTATTTTTGAGAAATCCATGTTGACTTCTCGTGATTACTGCATTGCTTTCTAAGTGATTAGAAACTGACCGCTTAATGATCTGCTCCAGGATCTTTCCGGGTACTGATGTCAGGCTGACTGGGCGATAATTATTTGGGTCCTCTTTTTTTCCCTTCTTGAATATGAGGACAACATTTGCCCTCTTCCAGTCTGCTGGAACTTCTCCTGTCCTCCAAGATTTCTCAAAGATTATAGCAAGCGGTTCCGAAATGACATTGCCATTTAAAATCCTAGGGTGCAATTCATCTGGCCCTTGAGACTTGAATTCATCCAGTGTGGCCAGGTATTCCTGTACCACCTCTCTACCTATTATGTGCCTCATTTCCCCTGCTTCCTCACCTGCTCCCCAACCGCCAGGTTGAGTGCTTGTATCCTTCAGGGGAAAAACTGAGGAAAAGAATGTGTTCAATAGTTCTGCCTTTTCTCTTCTCCCCGTGAGTAATTTGCCATCTTCTCTGCGCAGTGACCCTATCTTCTCTTTCTTTTTCCCTTTGCTGTGGACATGTTTAAAAAAGCCCTTTTTATTGTTTTTAATGTCTCTGGCCAGCCTAAGTTCGTTCTGTGCTTTAGCCTTTCTGATCTCCTCCCTACATCTCTGGCTACTTGCTTAAATTCTTCTTTGGTGGTTTCCCTCTTCTTCCATTTCCTATACATGTTTCTCTTAACACTTAGCTCAGCTGAGAGTTCTTTAGTCCACCATTCTGGTTTCTTCAGATGCCTTCCATTTTTCCTCCTTATTGACATCTCTCATTATTACTTTTTTTTTGGGGGGGGGTTGGCATATTATTCACTCCAGCATTCATTTTAAAACTACCCAACCAGAGCTTTCTTTTTCTGAGGTAATCAGAGGCCCTTCCACCCTACAGAATTCTAGCACTGTACTGTACTTTAACTATGATGGCACCATTGTCTGTAATCCTGGGTGTGATACAGGAAAAGCAAAGAGGAAGAGAACTTGACAAAATGTTACTCTTAGATTAAAGGGTGTGAAGCACACTTGTGAATAACAGAGGGCATCCAATCCCAGTACAGAGAACTCTGTGAGGGTAGGGGCTTCAGTGAGGCAGAGGAAGATTTTTAAAAACCTAAGAGAGTTCATTGGTAACAGTTTTGGGGACAGGCAATTGAGAGAGTCAGTGGTGAGAGTCAGACGGGAGTGAATTTATATCCTGGGAGCCTGGATTGATTGAAGGAAAAGATCTGTCATAACTCAGTTTGACTATTATTACATGTTTGGAACTAACCACTGGAACTGGATAAAGCAACCACTCTCTATGTTATGAAAATAAAGTTGAACTATTGGTTATTTTGTTAAATTTGACTCTGGTTGGCTTCCTTAAGCCTGAGCCAAAGAGTGTCATGCTGATGATAACAGGAAACACTTATAAAATAAATTGGTCCACATGAAGGTCACCTGAAGGCCCATGTTCTAAAACTGAGGAAGAATTTAAGCAGGCACCTTAGGGCAAAGTGAGAGTGACAGGTTTCCACAGACAGGAACTGTGGGAATAGCCTGGGAAAGGGATCTGTCACGCTGGGGTTAGCATATTTGTATTTAATTTAATTCCATTTGTATTTAATTCTCAGCCAGAAAGCCTGAGTGCCTCACCAAACTACAATTCCCAAGATTCCACAGCATGTATCCAGAGCAATTAAAATGAATTCATAATAGTATAATTCTGTAGTGTGAAAGGACCCCAGACATGATGTAGGCAGCATGAAATGTCACAAAGCATTGCCCTTATTCTGAATAGATTTCTTGCCAGATAGCCAATTAGAGTTAGTTATGTGATATATTGCAGATAACTACTTGTCTATAATTTTTAGAGTATGCAAAAGAATCATTCACAGGAGTCCATCTAGATTGTTCTGACATACATACCTGAATACAAAAGTAAGACTGGAAAAATATCCTGGCAACAGAATATAGTATATCTTGTCTTGGATATCCAAGCATTTCTGAGATTTGTTTTGCATTCTGGGGGAAAAATTAATACAAAACCATGTACAAATTTCAAAAAGGTACATGTCTAAGTTGCAAATTCTTGATTATTGTCCACACGCACACATTAGTTGCACAAGAAGTATGCAAAGTTTGGGGCTTTGCCAAACTCTTCATCAGTTAGTGTGTGTGCCTTTAAGGCACCTGTCAACTTATGGCAATTTCATAGGGTTTTCTTAAGCAAGAAATATTCACAGGTGGTTTTGCTAGTTCCTTCCTCTGAAATACAACCTACAGCACCTAGTATTCATTGGTGATCTCCCATCCAAGAACTAACCAGGGATGACCCTCCTTAGCATCCATGATCAGATTGGATCTGGAGTCTTTAGTGTATTTAGGCAGTACAGGTGATTAGAAATGGTTGGCCAGCTCTTGGAGTTGAAACCATCTGTTGTATCCTCAATAATGGAGACCAGACATCTATGCTTTGTCCTAATATGCTGTGCTAGGTGTATAATATGATACCTACACACCAAATAGTGATTCATTCAGTCTGCAGTTTACACCTTAGGAATAGGTTCACACAACTTCAAACATTTCACAGATGAAAACCAGGACACATATGGCCAAAGAACATCAGAGTGTGGTTAGGAGGACAAAAGTTATTAAGTAAGAAGAACAGACAAGCTATAAGAGACTGCATCAGTTTGTTTTTACCTAAACTTATTGGGAAGGGCAAGATTCAGCCCTCTCCTTCCCCCCCCCACAACTGAGCTAATTTATTTTGCATTCAGACTCAGTTTGCACTGATGGAAATAAGCTGAAGATAAAGGGGGAAAGTAGAATGAAGAGACAGAAACCAGGATATTTTAAAGGCAACTGAGAAAGTGGGACAACAGGAGATTAACTGGGAGGATCTCTGCCAAATTAGGACAGTATGAATTTACCTATAGACCTTATGGCTTCAGCAAATGGTCTAAGTCTTGGACTGGTCTAATTGCTTTCTTCCCCTGTCCCTTATTTGTATATAGGCTGGTGGTGAGTTTTTAAACCTCAAAAGCTGACACATTTTCAGAGAATTCTGGTTGGTCTTAATAAAAATTTAGCATTGAAAAATATGGACAGAATACATGCAAAATGTGATATCACTCAAAAAATGCACATTTTTAAAAAAGTGTGCACAACATTTGTACATATTTTGATACTGGAAAACAAGACTCACAAACCGGAGAGGGAACTACTATGGAAGGGGAATGGTAAAGAGATTCTGAGAAAAGCACAGAAAAATGAGACTGACAGATTTTCACATTCCAAGTGATATGTGACCACAGTCCTATTCAGGCAGGCAATATCCAGGAATCATTCAAAATATGGTTCGAGCTTTAAAGCTCTAAATGGCTTGAAACCAGTGTATCCTAAAGACTTCCTTCTTCCAGTTAAGGAAACCTCAGTGTTAATACTCCTTCCACCTCCAGGCCAGAGGCCCCTCCCAAAATTGCAAACCCCAGGATTCCATAGGATGTTGAAAGTGGGATAATAGCACAATGACAGTCTAGTGCGGAAATGGCCTAAGTCAGCTAGCAACTTGTTATGAAGTCTTCTCAATAGTCCCATTCCATAGAAGGCTGCCCACGGGGATTTTCACTAGGACTCAATCCTACAGCCTTTTTGGCGCTAGATTTGTGATGTAAACATGGTTTCATGCTCATTGCTTTATGCTGCTGTCCTGCTTTCAGTTTTTACTATTTTCGTTTAATGTTTTGACTGTCTCTATTCTATTAGCCACTTACACAGCTACGCACATAGATCACTGGCTTCAGAATGCTCTACAACAATAGGTCTGATGTAGTTGAAGACAGATATGAGCAGTTGAAGAAAAGTCTTCTGGCTATTACTGTGCTTTGGAAAAAGACCACAATTACCAGCAAGCAATAAAATATACAAAGGATGGTAACTTTAAGTTGTTAACATTATATTTATTGCAATGAAATCTCACCTTGCTTCAAGGAGAGCAGTGTCCATGTACAATACTTGTGCTGAGTTCAACAGTGACTGAATACCTTGCTTACTTAAACTATGTGGCTTAAGGATAGATTCATATTACAAGTCTTTCCTACTAAAAAACTAAATGAAGTCTTCAGGCACGCAATGGAATGAGACCTATGAGCTACTACCAGTTGTGTACATAATTAAAGGAATGATTAATATAACCTTTCAAGAGGGCTTAGCTCAAAGCAGGTCATTTATTTGTTTTGTTCATTGTAGCAGAGTGATGTGAATAGGTGTACTGTCTAATTCAAGTCTTTACTTTCCAGTACTTGTTCACCACCACTACCTCTCTCTCCACTTTCTTCCTGAAATATCTAGGTAGTTTTTTCCATTGTTGAGAGATTATCCATTTGAGAACATAGTGCAGGATTTTTCAAGGAGGAAACTAGATGAAAAAAATGTCCAGGATTGTCTATATGCTCAACTGCAGTTTCTAAGAACCTACTTAGGATGGAAAGGGACTCAAGCAAACAAGCCTTTCAGCTATCTGTGCATATCCAATCCATTTACACCACTCTTTTCCACTTCCTGCTGTAGAAATGACATCAGAGCACTGTGACGGGCCATTGAAACCTGCTCATGTGTAATGATTTGATGTGAGGAGGCTTAATCAGTTTAAGCAGCATTTACTTTCACCTGGTGAAATTAATTTTTCTTAATGAAGCAGCATTTATATTGTTATCAAGCAACAGAGTGGAGCAAATTTAATGTGTGCATTCCCATCCAAATGAGTAAGGCCACTTCTTCATCCTTCAATAAGTCAGAACCAGATTAAACATTACACTGATCATAAACCTGGTGATGATTGTCATTTTTGTTTCTGGAATGCCTGCTTTATGGACCTTGCTTGGCACGACTGGGGGGAAATGGTGCTGGGGGAGTCATTTAAAAAAAATCCCAGCTGCACAATTATGCTTTCCTCTAAATTTAACTTTTGGTTATGAATAACGATGTTTCATGTGATTGGAATGTGACAGATTTTGCTTTTCTTAGGTATTGTCTTCACTCGCATCTTTCCATATGTTTCCATTGCCCCAGAATCAACCATGTGGTCCTCAATCAGAGGCCTATAAATCATGAAATGCAAATTATGAACCCAATCTATAATCTGATTTACAGCCAGCAATATTTTCTTTTTAAAAAATGCACCACTTAGGCAGGAGGTCTAAACAAACATGCTAAGCATTCAAAAGAGCGTCTGGACTGTGTTACAAAGTTTGTGTATTTTTTTTAAAAAAAAATTAGACTGACAACATAATATAACATACCACATTCTCAGAAACCCACAGGAAGAAGATTTTTATCTGTCTGGGGAGTGAGATCATAATTTTTAAGCAGCCAATTCTCTGGGTAGCTTTTTACTGAGTGAGAGAATCACATGGAGAGATTTATTTGGCTTTGGCCATGTAATGAAGATTCTACAGATAAAGCAGCAAAAGCCTCTCAGCCTAAGGATTTGTGCGTGTGTACACACACACACACACACACACACAGGGAGAGAGAGGGGAAAGAGAGAGAGAGAGAACATCAGTGTATAATGGGATTGTTCTGGATAGCTTCACTATGTGGGTCCACACTGCCAAGTGAACTCATCTGATCCCCTTCTAGACAAAAGTGTGGATTGGCATACAGCTCTTTCTATGAATCTACACCATGATGGATTTGTAGGTGGTGTTCCATGGCCCATCACCTTCTTGCCTTCTTCCTCCTTCTTTTAACAGGTAGCCATCATATGAAGAGGCTAGACCATGTAGATATTGCCACACACTATGAAAATGGGCCCAAAACTACATCTGGGACTGACAGTATATGATGATGTACTATTCTCTTCCAGGGATATTGTACGGGAGAAAATATGGTTGCCCCCATGGGCTATGGCAGGTAGGGATACAAATTTTCAACTATTTCATCCATGCAAATGAGGACGACTAATTTCCATAGTTTTATCTCTGCCATATGAATAAACACTTTCACACAGCTTTTCCCAGTATTTGCACATCCAGAAATGTTTCAGGAAATTATTTTGTGAATAAATAGATGGGAGTTGCACATAATATGTGAATGTTGTACTTTTCTCACTGAAGAAGAAGAAGTTGCTGTTGTTGTTTCCAGTAACGTTAATGGGCTTTTTTTATGCAAAACAGTGGGTTTTGTGCAAAACTGCATAATGTTTACCATTGATTCGTTATTTACTAAAGTTTGCCCATATTTTTCAAAGATATACCAGTTTGGCTGTGTTCCTTTATTTGTGTGTAATATCTGAACAGGGAAAAAAATAAAGAATGTGCCATTGTGACTTTTTCCCTTAAAGATGACACACGGAGATATATACGGACTTTTTGCTAATAATTTCATACACAAATTAGATAAATTCATTCCAGAAGTCAGTTATTATAAATTTTTGTTCCACTCCTAATTTCTAAGGCCTTTCTAATGAATCTGGGGTTTATCCTGTAGCCAGAGATCATTAAGACTTATTAGATTGATTGTCTGAATCAACACTTTCAGAGCAGCTACTAGAATATTCCCAAAACTTTTGCCAAACAACAAGGACACAGCCCAACTAATATTTACAGACAGTATGAAATGTGGGGCAAACATGGTCTATCCAATTTACTTGATGCAAATGAACAGATCAGGCTTGGTTGCTGATGTTACTTCATGCAAACGGTATTTATTAATTAGCCTCACACAAATCTCATTTAAAAAATTGAAGTTTTTCACTTCAGGTTTCTTATCACTTGCTCTTAATAAAGGAGAAAAAAAGAATGAGCAATGCAGAATGACATTTACCAACAAGGACGAATTTTCTACAGTGAAAAATGAATAGCATATATAATGAGGAAAATATTAATGAGCATTTTCCATCTGCTGAAAATTTAAATGCAGTGAATTACTGATCATGACAGAAATACCGTTTGGTTATTACAATTGCCTTTCCTGTCATTTAAAAAAAGGGGGATTTTTTCCCCAGAATACTCTAAATGTAAAAATAAAATCTTTATTTTACTGAGACTATAGCCACTGGACTATTAGACAATATTTCAGAAATTTTATCCACATATGTATTTTTTTTTATGTGGAATGGGGCTCTTGCATGTCAACTGTATACATATTTATTCAACATAAATGATTGTATTCAGTAAGGCTCACTTCAGGGTAGGTAAACCTAGAACCATAGCCTTAATTATTTGCTTTACTGCAATGAGCTGTATAAATTAAGGGTCTTGTTTTAACCAACATTGTTGCTTGTTTCTAACAAAGGAGACAATATGTTCTTTATCTGCTTGTCTCAATTTTTGTAGAATTCCATTGCCAGAAATCAGTTTTGGAAAGAGACTCACAATAACATTCATAAATTAGGACCTGAACAGAAAAATATATGTACACTTTCCACCACCTATTAATACCATGTTAAACTCTCATCCATTGAAAAACAGAAGCAGCTTTTGTTGAGTATTTTCTAGAGCATTTTCCAATTCCATGGGAAATCTGCAAACGCAAGAGTTTTGTCTTCATAAGAGCAGGAACTGACTTTATCTCAAACAAAGAAACTTTATGGCAGTGATGGAGAAGGGATCTCCTTTGCCCCTGTCCCTTCTCTGTCTCCCTGGGATTTTTCTTGGGGGAGTGTCTTGCCTCACAATCTCTCCGCAACATAGGGACAAACATGCAGGCCTGCAACCTATGACAGTGCCATTTCCCACTCTGTATGAACTGCACCATTTTTGCCTCATGAAGAATACAGTGAGCTTCAAAAACTTGTGTAATTGTTGTTGTATGCGTCTGCCTAATGAACATATCACCAATGTGTATTCTGAAGCACAGGAATTACAATGTTATAAACATTAGCAGTAGGTCAAGGGTTAAGGCCACACATCTTGTATTTCCTGAAGCCACTCATTTCTGCCCTATACTGTTATAGTGTTATTATTCCACTTTCAACATCCTGTGGAATTCTGGGGTTTGTAGTTTACTGAGGCTAAACAGCCCTCTGGCTGAGAAGTCTAAACGCCCCTCGCTAAACTACAAACTCCAGGATTCCACAGGATGTTGAAAGTGGAATAATAGCACTATAACAGTGTAGTGCAGACATGGTCTCAGCCTCTTCCTCTGCCACAGGTAGAGCCCACCTACTGATAATTAGAAATTATATCTGCTGCTTGGCATGATGGCTCTCAGAAAAATTGCATTGGACTCTATTTTTTATTTTTTTATTTTATTTATTTTTACATTGCCTGGGAGAATACCACAATGGCAAAAGGCAATAGATTTGTTGGGACAATATTCATTAAAAAATAAGTAAAACTGGTATAGATAAGCAGGAATAAGCATTACAGCTCTCTGGGTGATAATGCCATACAAAGTCTCCCTTGCAGTTTGCAGCAAATGTGGTTCTGGGTGTGTGAAATACCTCAAGGAAATGCATGAGGGCTAAATGTGCTTAATTTTTTCCTCTGCCTCAACTATATTTATATATAGCTGCATGTGCTACAGTCTAAAAATAGACACCTATTTGGAAGAAAGAGGCAGACACAATAATAGGGATGACAATGGCCATTAACTATGTACATTGATCCACACCATGTCAGCACTGCAACGTAGGGCAGTCTGCTCAACCTCCCTGTATACTACAGATCTTAAGTGAGGCCATGCCGGACACTACAGCAAGAGACGAATTCATATGTACTGTTAAAGTGAAACACAAGCACATTTGACTTAGATGGAGGACTGTTTTGAGATGAGCACCCAAGCATGAGCACCCAAGCATGGACCCAAACTGGCACCGACAGGGTATCTCCTAAGAAACTAATCCAGCTATTGCTTATGCCACTTTCTCTCTGCAACAACACACATTCCACACGTACCACTACTGTTAATATCTCCTGGGCAGGCAGCCAAACTTCTGTCTCAGTGCCAATACTTGCCAGGCAAGCAATCCATCCCATCCTCCATGTGTACTGGCAGTAGTGAATCAGAGCATGCTTAGTTACTTTTTTACACTACAATTTCTCAAAATCTTCCACTTGCCTGGTTATGCCCAGTGGAGCATTCCAGGATTAGAAGTCCAAAAAGTAACTTTTCCAAATTCTGGTGTACACATAAGAAGGAAGTATTAGCAGGGAAGCTGTCTGACCTAAAACATATCATCCAGTTCCCTGTAAAGGAAAGTAAATAATCTGTGGCCTGAAATATTCTCTTTCCTCTCACACACACCCTCCCATTATTAGTTTGCAGATATTAAGATTTATGCCAAGAATCATCAACACCAAGTATGAAACTGAAATAAGCCTTTTTTCATTCTTTTCAATATTCATTTTTTACTTACAGTAAAAATGATGTAAAAATAGCTAGATGTCAATGGATACCTTTAAATAAAACTTAACTTAGCTTCCTTTCTTATTAAATATGAAACTATTTTGGGAGTGTTTCCAGCTTTGCATTTGTTTTGTATCTACAAGTCAATTACAACTTAACCTAGGGTTTTATTGGCAAGATTTAGAGGAGATTTGTCACTGCTGTTTTCTAAGGCCATTTCTGCACTAGACTGTTATAGCACTATGATTCCACTTTCAACATCCTATGGAATCCAGGCGGCCCCTCCCAAAACTGCAAACCCCAGGATTCCATAGGATATTGAAAGTGGAATCATAGCGCTATAACAGTCTAGTGCAGAAATGGCTCCAGACTGGGGGACTGTGACGAAGGCCTATACTACCCAAAAGATTTCTATAACTGAGCTGTGGTTGAACCCTGCTATCCTGGAACCCTCCTCCAACATTCAGACCACTACACCATGCTGGCTACTGTATTTCCAGACACCTGAAGTTATTTGTTTCTTGCTAAACATAGAGGACTGACTTGATAACAAGTTCCAAGCAAGTTGTATCAAATTTTATGGAGCTACTACCTGTACACAAGAGAACGCCCACTCTTCTCTGACCAGTGCCTTAAAAAAATGAGGAGTGATAAAACTGGCCAGGAATATCTTTATGTTTAGTGGTTTGTGGAATCAAAATACTCATTATCTGATTCTATAAACATCAGATTATTTATGGCTTGATTCTATAAAAACATCACAGTAGTTCATAACACTGAATGTAAGGGTTATTTCCAGCTTTAGTCATTGCTACCATGTCTGCTTGTGACCTCTCTGGATCATTTCAATTTTTACTGTAATAACTGTACAAAATATTTTAAATTTTGGCCATATTTAAGCATGCTAAGTCAACAGAATTTAATGGGAGAAATTTAAGTACATTTTAACTCTTCCCTTCAAGTCAGTTGATCTTAAATGTGCTTAATTTGGGCTGTATCATGTCCTTTGTACAGCAACTTTCATCTAGGTAAACTAACAAATTAGCTACCACATTGGAATACAATCAAAAGTGTTTTTGAAGTGCCGGAAACCCTTTGAAATTCTTCAAAGAAGTACAGTATGTTAATACACAAGGGAGAAAACATTGTTTTACTCCAGAGAATCAAAGGAAATTAATTTGTTGCTAGCTGCTAACCTGTTCAGGACCTACTTGTAAAGAAAACTAGTTTAAAAGTGCCCAAAATGCAAAAATAGAAGAATATTGCATAAAACATTGAAATTAATATGGACTAGATTTTGACAAATTTCTGTAGCTGCACCTGAGAGCTGAAGTGCATGAAGAAGACATTAGCTAATACCAAAGAGCTGCATCACATCATATAGATCCCTGGAAAACTTTGTTTTGTGGCCAGTGACCCTCCAGCTGGAATAGTGATTGCTATTGCCCACTGAGAGTAGTGGGACAGATGTTGAAGTCACCAGAGACACAGTCAAGAAGTCCTCTGAGATGGACTCAATTTAGTTCACTACTCAAATTCCTCCTGGATGACGTGCAAGTATAAATTACACATAAATATTAAATATATGGCAAGATAGTGTTGTGCCTTAATTGTGATGGATGGTAGCTGTCACAGTTTGTTCTGAGCTGGAGGAAAAGTGTGTGGTCTCTTATCACACCCTTCCAGTTGGCCATCTTCCTTCTTGAACAAGGTTTCTAGCTCCAGTGAAGGTGTTTTGAGGAGGAAGAGCAGCAGCAAAAAAAAAAAAAAAAAAGACCAAAAAGGTATGTAGAGCAGCACACTTGCTTCTGTGATGAAGAGAAAGACATATAAACTCAAACATTTCGAACCACCTCTATCTTCCAGTAAGGCAAACCACTCCTTGAATAGTAGAGTGGCACCTAAATTTTCAGCCGCAGAAAAGAGAGAAGAAAAGGAAAAGAATTAATGGCACACACAGTAAAATCTACTGCCACAAAACTGTAATCTCATCTGTACAAACTCACATAAAATAAACCCCACTGAATAGAGCTGGAATGATTCTGCATGAAGCTTTACCAACTGCCCCACACTCACACACCCCAGACTAATACAGTCAGAAAATATTCAGTAACCATAGAATTGTGTGGTGACTGATTGTTGAAGCTGTGGGATGACAGATGGAAAGCCAGGATTGGGATGGGATGAGGTGAATAATGGGTTATCCTTCCTGATAATGTTTAGTCAAGCGTGGCTTCAGCACATCATTATATTCAAAACTTGCCTAGGAGTAAATCTCAATTAAATGAGTAGAACTTATTTTTTTTCAGCCAGCATTTATAGCATTGTTAGACAGGAATCCTACATCCACTTATAGGGAAATAAGCCCCACAGAACTAAGATATTTACTTCCGGAATGCACTATTAATCTATTGTAGCTCTAAGGAGGTCTAAAAAATTCTTAAAATGATCCAATTTGGGGAAGATTTTTTTTTTCAAAGAAAGCAATTTATTTCTAGCAGAAAAACAATTGCCATAGCACCCTCCCTCATTCAGGACTTTTTTTTTAGAATATTCCCTTTAGAAAAGCAATTAGATCCTGCTATGTTGCTAACTATATCAGCTTTATTAATTTTTTTTAAATGTAACATTTCCTTTCATTTTAGTGAAACTGTTACAAAAGTATATCCAGATTGAAATAAAAGCAATCTATTGGATCTTTTAGTAGTTGCTGCTAAGAAAACCTACCTGATCAAAAGCATGAAGTGTCAAATGTTTGCCAACTCAAGGGATGGGCAACATGATGATGAAGAAAAACAAACAAACCAAAACCCATTTTCCCCTTTTAACAAATTAAAAAATAATAATAAACAGAGAATAGTTCATTGGCAAACTGAATTGTTTCCTCCTCTTTCTGATTCTTCTCTGTGGCTAGGAATATTTTTTTAAATAAGGAATTGCCATACCATTAACATCTGTATTCATTTATGGAGACAAGTCTGAGTAAAGAAAGCATATGCAATAATTTAACACAAGAAGCACTTCACAATCTACAAAAATACTCTTTTGTTTCTCAGGTGTGCTACAAATGTGAAACATAAAGGGAGGCCAAGTGGCCAGAGTTGTGAAGTTATTAAACAAGGTGGTTATATAGTGATTCAACCTTTAAGAGGTTCCTTCATGCTTCCGAAGTTCTAGTTAAATAAACACTGTAGCAATTCTTCTGGAAATGTTTCTTAGGAAAGTTATTTCTCCCAAATGTATCATAACTCTTTCAGAAAAGTTTCAAATAACAGTTATCCTTTCACGTCTCCAAAAATAGCAGGTCCTAGGATTTTTCTACACATGACATTCAAATTCAAGTCTTAAAAACAATATGCCATTTGGGAGGTTGAGAGAAAAATCATTGTACACCTTTTGGCTGTCACACATGAATTGTGCAAACACTTAACATCAAATATGTCCCCTTTTCATGAACCAGGAGTTATAAATGAAATAACTGTCTTGAGAAAGACGGCACCAAGGAGTTAGAGTGATCAGCACAGCTAACCAGGACAACAAAACAAAAAGGAATAATCTATAGGAAATAGAGACTCCTATGGAAAGAGAACAAATCATGTATTTGCTGATTACAGGGCACCCCCAAATCAGAGGCTCATGCGACCAGAGACAGACCTGAATAGATTGGTATTTCAGAAAAATTTCATAAATATCTGGTAGATCTGGCAGAAGATCTTTTAATGTGGGTGTGCTACATTTTCTGTTGCCATTATTACATTTTTACTGCTTTTTATGTTGCTGTAATTAATGTTCCAATGTAACCTTTATTTCATTGTTTTTAACTTTGCATTATACCTTGTTTCAACTGTATTTTGTTGTACCCTATATTGTAAGCTGCCTTATGTTCCATATGGGGAGAAAGGTGTGAAATACATATATACATACAATTGAATGATTGATTGATTGATTGATTGAATATCTCCTGTGGCAATAATGCTAATATCCAATGTTGATATCCAACACGTGGTTTTTGAAAACTCAGTATATGAAATTGTTGGGTTTTTTGTTACTCTTGTGTGCTTTCAAGGGGTTTCTGACTTATGGTAACATCAAGGTGAACATGTCATGGGGTTTTCTGGGGGCAGAGAGAGTGTGACACTCAGTGGATTTCCATGACCAAGCTGGGAATCAAGTCTTGGTATCCAGGGTCATAATCCAATGCTCAAACCACTACATCACACTAGTTCTCATAAGATACTGACCTTGTACTCAGTCTCAAAAAAAGATAAAAGTGTGGGTGAATGAAATGTAATAGAAAGAGAAAGCGACATATCTGTCCAGGCCTGATTATACAACTTCGATCACTGTTTCTAGAGATGCTGCTAAGAGAATTTTCAAACACGAGTGGATTATATGGTTGCTCTGACTGATCTCCAGATTTCTAAAATGTGTCATTAACATATTAGTGTTGCTAATACAAAGGGTCTTTATTTTTAACTTTGATGACTTTTTTGCAAGGCTAAATTCTAATTTCTTAATTTTGTGGTTATAATCTTAATGGCTTTAGTTCATTGTGCACTTTTACATCATGATGTGTACAAAAGACATACAATTTTACCTTTCTCTCTACCTGCTGAGAACGAGTTCCCAGTATTTGATCTAGGTAAAAGATCTGAGATTAACAAAGTTGGAATCCAGTAAATATAATGCTACCATTGTCTATCAAAATATATTACAAAAGACATGGATATATTAAGGAAAATAAAAGCAATGACAACCTCATTGGTTCACAGGGCAGGCAGACATTAAGACATCAGATTACACCTAGCAGTGCATGGTAGACTATACAGAAACAATAGAACAGCTACAAGTCTCATCCAATACAGAGTCAGTCTGGTACAGCAGTTAGCATGTTGGACTGTTGTCTGGGAGATCCATGTTCTAGTCCTCACAGAATCATTTGACTCACTGAGGCCCTGTCTGCCCTACTATGTTATAGTGCTTTTATTCTACTTTCAACATCCCATGGAATCCTGGGGTTTGCTGTTTAGGCAGAGGCATTTCAAATTCTTAGACAGAGGCTCATTTGCCTCAGTAAACCACAAACCCCAGAATTCTACAGGATGTTCAAAGTGGAATAATAGAACTATAACAGTGTAGTGTGGAAATGTGCTCAGTAAAGTTAAACCAGAAATTCTTACTGAGCCTGACCTACTTGAGAAGACTTGAGGATTATAAGGTGAGTAGGATGCAAGGTATATAGGCTTCATTCAGCTCACTGAAAGAAAGGCAGGAAATAAATGTAACAACTAAGGGCTTTTCCGCACTTTGGGGAGGAAATGGGGCAGTCCATTACTCACCAGACTGGCATGTTCCCCCCAACAATCCACGACGGTCCAGAGCAGTGTGCGCCCGCGCTACACACTCTGTGACGAAAATGGAGGCTTCTGGTTGGTGGAGGCTCTCCACCAACTGGAGAAGCTTACCAGCCGGAAGCCCACCCCCAGAAGATCTGCAGCCTCACGCTGGCACGAGCCTGCAAATCTACACATTAGCGCAGCGATGGGCTGGGGCGCGCTGTGCTATTGAAAGTCCTCTTTTAATCGGTCTTTCAATAGCATGGGCAACCACCAGTTCTGGGCGTTCTGGAGCGGGCTGAAGTCCGGACAAACGGTAAGTAGTCTGAACTCAGTTCGCCCCCAAATGCGAACATCCTCGTGGGAGGATGCACCATCCCATTTTAAAAACCAAGTGCGGAAAAGTCCTAACATGTAATTAGAAATTAAATCAGTAAATAAAATATCTTGCAACACAATTAAGCTGAAAACAATGATTTTCCAGGTATGCAGCAGCAGCCTCTACAATGTTCCGAATAACTTTCCAGTTACAAATGTAGCCATAGCAAATTCTTCAGAATAGTGATTACAGAGTGCACTGGGATTTGCATTTAACTGATAAAATAATGGTCTACAGTAGTTGAGATATGACACTGGTGAACACACACACTGCAAAAAATCAGATACTATCTAAACTAAATGTTACAATACCTCACATGGCATTGAATAATCTACAAATGAAAAACAGAAAACTGTCTAGCCTTGGAAATAAAGTAGGTCTGGAAATTCAACACAGTTCGTATAATACTCCTCTTAATGACAGTTATGGGGCTTGTTCCAATTACCCTGAAGCAAAACTTAGAATACATATGCCATTGTTGCTATTAAATATAATACAAAAAGCTCTCTTTCCTCAGACTAGCTAGAGGACCAGGAGATGCCTTGACAGCAAATGAAACTCCTTGCAGGATGAAATTTGGGATATTGGATCCTTGCCTGAACAAGCATTGGTCTTAACAAAAGAAGAAGAAAATAACAAGTACAATAAGCTCTACTGTACTCCAGGTAATAGTTCCCCACAATTGTTAGGACTACTTCATACATTTTCCCCAACACAGTTGAAGAGGAAGAAAAAATCATAGCCTGCAGGTGAAATCAGCCACAAAACGCATGGATTTTACTGTATCTTGGAAGCACATGATCCCAAAAGCAGCAAATAGTTAATTAATGTAGTGAGCAAGTTCTCAGTGCAAGTGCTTAGTGATACATAAGATTCACTCCCAAAGTCCCTAGCATCAGCACCACCATGGAAAAGGTAATTTTCTCTAACTCTGAATTTTGTGCCAGGAAATTGCTCTGCCTGGTTTATGATGCCCAGGATACTTGGGTCTGGACAAATTCACATGGGTTGTATGTACCTGTACTTGAAAATATACTAGCGTTCCTAGATTAATTTCTCAACTGAAATGACATTAGCAAATAAATGAAATCTTTGCTAACCATCCTCAATATTAACAACACCTTTTTGTTTACACTTGAAAACATTACATTAATTCTGACTGCAGTCACCTCTTTAGGGAGAGCAGTGTTTGTGACATTCCTCACTCACTCACTCCTTTTTGCTGCCTTCCCATATTGGTGACATTCTGCCTCCTTAGCAAATCTTGTGTCCTCTCATCTCCTTGTCTATGGTGTCAGTCACATTTTCTGGCTGGTATGTGTGTGTGTGCAGCCCACATAAGTTGTCATGGGAAAGCATCAGCACTTCTTGCTTCTTTCCCCCATAACTCCCTCACTTAGGCCATTTCCACACTACATTGTTATAGAGCTATTATTACACTTTCAATATCCTATGGAATCCTAGGCTTTGCAGTTTAGGGAGGCCAAAGAGGTCTCTGGCTTAGAATTCTAAATGCCCCTTCCTAAACTACAAACCCTAGAATTCCACAGGATGTTGAAAGTAGAATAACAGCACTGTAGCAGTGTAGTGCAGAAATGGCCTTAATAATTAATCTTCCCACACTATTTTTTTATTTTGCTGGGAGGAGATGTGCTGTTGTGACATGACTCTAGACCCACATGGTGCAAGGCACTGTGTGAGAGGGACCAGTTTAGATGGTTCCCATGGAAGAGAGACCAATTAAGTTTGCATCAGGCACAAGGTGCCATGAAGCTATAGGTTAGGGATGGAGGTGGAGGTTTTTTAAGATCTGGCTATCCCTTTTGCAGTCTCTTTGATGATGTTTTTGGCCTAGCCTCCAGTCTCCAGTGCAATGTGAGTTAGTTGGTCACTCTGGCAATTAGTTTTGGGTGGTGTCTTTAAATAGGCAGTCACTTGGCAATTGTGGGGACAGATAAAGTAAGATTTACAGTGAACATCTTGGCACCCTTTTGGTAAAGGGGAGCTCTGGTATTTTTTTTATTTTTTTTAGGTTCTGCAACCCGGGAGGTGGAAAAGGAGACTATCTTTGAGAAGGGCCTGGAAGCTTTGTCCTGACTTTAAGTCCTGCAACTGGGGAAGGGTGCCTCGGGTCTGCCTTGCAGCAGATGACCGGATGAGGAGCAACCCAACTATTGGATTGCTCCTGGGGCTCAAGTGGTCTACTCAGAGGAAAGCTGAGGAGGAAGTCAAGAGTAACAGCTGCCTCAGCTGATCCTGCACTAGGTTTCCCACTCCCGACTCCTTTCCAAGCTCAATGCAGTTTAAAGTTTTAGATTAAATAAAGGGGCCCTTGTTTAACACAATTCTCTATGTTTGGTCTCATTATTCCATGGTTGGACAACAATCAAGCATTTCTCCATTTCGTGCGCGTGAACAAAATTCTGCTCATTTTAATCTTTTTTCCATTCCTTTTTTTCCAGTGAAGGGAGAAGAGAGTACGTTCCATGAGAGTCAATGCAGTTTACTTCTCAGTAGTATATACATATATGTACATTTACTGCAGAATAAATTCCATTGAAAACAGTGTAGCTTCTCAGGAGATGCATCTATACACATTTATCTGACAGTAATTTCCACTGAAATAAATGAACTTACATATGAGTAGACCTGCATTGGACTGTACTCTATAGTTTCAAAATGTCAGGTGTCATTGAAAAATAAGCACTGAAAAATGGAAAAAAGGAAAGAAGTTTTATGCTAAATGAGAAGGATTACATCAGGTCAGTAGAGCACCATACAGGTTGGACATCATGATGATATGGGGAAAAGGGGCAAGCAAAATGGACAGGGGCATACCTACAGGGTCTTCACACAGGATTCTTCATGCCTCTAACCACTTCCATTTTCAGACAATAGAAAGCATTGTAGCTGGACAGGCAATACATTGTAGGAACAAAAAGAGCATTTCTTGTAATGAATGTGAATTGCTAGAATAGTTTAAAATGGAACTGTGGTACAATTTCTTTAATAAAAGATGCATTTTCCAAAAAAAGAAAAAGAAAACATTATCTACACATGGACACACCTTCTATTTAAATACATCTGCAGACTAGTTCATAAAGGCATGTCAAGGCAAAAAATGTCCATTATTCTTTCTCTACTATTTGGAAGGGCAGGGTACTGTCTCTTTAATACAACTGGCCTTGAAACTAACACGATGAACAAAATAGAGGGAAAGCAAGAATACCAATTTTTATTTGTTTAGCCAAGGTCTTAGAGTGCTCAGGGGAACAAAAGAGATACAAACTTCACCAGAAATCATATTTTATATTTTATTGAGAAAATGTACAATCAGTTATCAATCAATCAATAGCAATTGTAGACTTCCCAGGAAGGGGGAAGTAAAAAGAAGGAAAGGTGAAGAGTGCATTTGTGGCATGGATACACAGTATGATTTCTGCTTCAAAGAAGGAAGAAAGAAAGGGGAAACTAGAACCTGCAAAGAAGAATAAAAGTGCAAGAGAACTTCATCTATTATTTCTTTAGTTTCTGGAGAAAATTGGTGATAATCTGAGAATGCAACAATGGGAACCCAAATGGGAACCCCAAAAATTTAGGAGAGTGTCTGCCAGAAAACTTATACAGAGTTTTCTTGGACTGGAAAGAAAGATTTGAGACACTTTCGGTGTTGCTCCAAACTACTTATATATTTGAGTGATGAAAAAGAGTGTGAATCTGGCAGGGTGCTTTTTCACGAATAATAATGAGGAGGAGGAGGAGGAGGAGGAGGAATCATTGCCCCTGTATGGGGTATTTCTTATACGCCACCAGAGAAAGCAAAATTTATCCCACCACCTGAGGCAGAGGAAACATATGGACACCCCAATTGATGTTATAGCCACCATCACTTTTTTCATCTCTGGCAAAGGCAATATCTTAAGAAACGTCTTTCACAGTGCCTGACTCTAAACAAAGATTCTCTTGGAATCCTTTTGTTCTCTTCATCACTCTAGACAACCCTGGCAACCACAGTTGTTCAAAGTAAAGCAGAAGGCAGGTCAGTATGGCAGAGACTTGCCTATACTCTATCTCACTCTTGAGGTGTCCAGAGAGCAAAACATTGGGCACATGATTGGTCCAGCAGGCCCTTTTGGTTGCTTTCCTCTTTTAGTATTTGCTGCTATGGCAGGACTCTATAGAGCACTCATAGTGGTACTGTATCATTTGAAAAGGTGGCAGTGGTACAGGACCAGTCCAGCACTGAATGAAGATGCAATTCACTAGCCCTTCTGCTCAGTGTCCTGAGACAGGGGAATTAACTCCATCTCCTAGGACAGCAATCCTATATATCACAGGATAATTACACTGATTTTTAAGTGATGAAAAATCTTAGTGCTTTTTCTTTTTCTTTCCTTTTTTTCAGAGTGCTTTTCTACATTCAGATTTGAAAAATGTTTTTATAACAAATCCTCAAACAATAACACAGTAATCCTTTGTATTTTCAATTTCCTGTATGTCTGCATATGACAAATCTTGAGTCCTGATATATGTACAGTTCCAATACTACTCTAATAATAGGGTTTTGTTTTGTTTGTTAAATGCATTGTAAGTACCCCTTGTGGTAACTTTTGGCATAAGCCCACAAATTCCACTGGGGATTGCAGAGAGGGGGAGAGGGAGAGAGAGAGAGAGAGAGAGAGAGAGAACACTGTGTGATGCAATTGTAATGAATGTCCCCCCCCATTTCAACATGGGAGCAAAAACAAAAATAAAATAGAACATCACTAGATCTATTCTGAACATTAATATGCAATATTTTGGACTCAATGAGAATTGTTTCCACAATGACATGCCTTTTTTCTTTCTTTCCAGTGGCTGGCATCATTTGATCACTTGCTTTTGACAGAAAAACCACATAAAAGTAAATGTTAAATTGCATCAGGGGTGGAGAGAGCTGGACATGCATATTTGTTTTAAAATGCATAGGTTGCTCTTTTGCAAAAAATAAAGTCTCCCAAGTGACATGCTATCACAGCTTGACAATATAATAAAAACAACAGACACATGATAAAAGAGCAGCTCGGTATCATTATAAAGGCAGATGGAAATAAATTCTTCAATCAGAGCTTTAAAAATGAAATGAAAAGGCTGTCTAAATAAGGTGGTCTTTGCCAACCTTTGAAAGGCCAGAACAGAAAAGACTAAGCATCCTTCTGAAGTATGCTGTTTTTCTATGTTGTATTTCCCCCTAGGGAATTGTCACTCTATTTTTGCGATAAAGGAGAAATTGCAGTCCCAGACAAGTACAGCCAAAACATTACAAAGTTTTTGCAAGGCTCCTCTGTTTTTAATTAAAACTTCCAGTATGTAGGTCGTGCATTTTACTGTTTGTTGTCAATCATAGTCTGGTATTAGTGATGAATCTCTTCTTAATGTTTTCTGATTAACCTTTCTCACATCCCCTTGCATCAAGTGAGGATGGGGGATGGATGGCAGATGAAATTCTTCAAGCAGTAAAGGACAGATCAGAAGCAAAAAGTAAAAGGAGTAGAAATAGGTTTGAAACACTGAATGCTGCCATTCAGTAACTTGTGTTCAAGAAGAAAGAAATCTTCTGTAATAATCAGTATAGAAAAGCTGAAGATGAAAACAAAAATGGAGGAACAAGAAATCTCTTCTACAAGATTCAAGAAATCAAAAGGAATTTTAAACCAAGAATGGGGATGCTATATGACCAGTAGGGGAACACATTACATGACCAAGTATAAATAAAAACACAATGGAAACAATACACTGACAAACTATGTAAAAGAGATGAAAGGATGGCAGATTCATTCAAGGGAGAACCATTTGAAGATGAACCTACGATTTTAGAAAGTGAAGTGGATGCTGCACTCAGAGCACTAGGGAGAAATACATCACCAGGAACAGAGGGCATACCAACACAACTGCTTCAAGCTACAGAGACAGAATTTACTCTAGTTCTAACTAAAATCTGTCAACAAATATGGAAAATGAAAGAATGGACCACAGATTGGAAATGCTCAGTATGTATATTCCAATCCCCAAGAAAAGGGACATCACAGATTGTAGTACCCACAGGACTATTGGATTAATTTCCTATGTATACAAGGTCATACTCAAAATTCTACAGCAAAGGCCCTTTCCACACGCGGAGGAAGCCACGCTCGAAAACACGCCAAAACGGAGCTTACCTGGAGCCGTTGCAACGTGGAGCAGCGCAAGTTCGCTGCTCCACACGCAGCGGCCTTCTGCGGAGTCCTGCAGTATCCAAAATGGCGGCTTCCGGCTGGCGGAGGCTCTCCGCCAACCAGAGAAGCTCGCCAGCTAGAAGCCCGCCCCCCAGCCGGTCTGCAGGCTGCACGGGGCTGCACGCCCATGCTTTTTAAAAACCACAAGACAAGTGGTTTTCAAAAGCACGCAGTGCCGCCACTTCCGGTCGCCCCTGCGCAGATTGGGGTGTGGAACTACACAAAAGTAGTCTGCCTCAATCCATGTTACGGATTGACCTCTGTCAGAGGTCGCTCTACACCGTTTTTTTAACCCCGTGTGGAAAGGGCCAAAGACTTTTATCATATATGGAGTAAGTAGTGCCAGCTGTCCAAGCCACCTTCAGGAAAGGAAGAAGCACTAAGTATCATATATTGGGTACTGAAGTGAACCAAAGAATTTCAGAAGAAAATCAGCCTGTGTTTTATAAATTATGCCAAAGCATTTGATTGTGTAGATCATGAAAAAACTATGGATTCCTGTTAAAGAAATGAGTGCATCACCACATTTAATTGCCCTGATGCAGGACAGGAGGCTACTGTTAGGATAGAATATGGAGAAACAAAATGGTTTCCAATTGCAAAGGGGTCAGGCAAAGCTGCATTTTATCACTTTATCTGTTTAATGTGTACACTGAACATATCATAAGAAAAGCAGGATTAGACTCAGAGGAAGGAGGCATGATCACTGGAGGAAGGAACATCAACCATTTAAGACATGCAAATGACACCATTCTACCAGCGGAAAATAGCAAAAACTTGAAAGGATTACTGAAGAAAGTCAGTGCAAAGGCAGGTTTAGAATTGAACATCAAAGAGACAAAAAAAAATGACCATAGATGATTTATATAACCATAAAGCAGACAATGAAGACACTGAGATAGCAAGAGATTTTCTGTACCTTGGCTCAAAATGAAGACTGCAGTGAAGAAATCAGAAGAATACTAAGATTTGGAAGGGCAGCTATGAAGGACTGAGACAAGATTCTCAAATGTAAAAATGAATCACTGAATACTAAAGTTAGGATTGTCCATGCCATTCAATTTCCAGTTTCTATATATGGTTGTGAAAGCTGAAAAGTGGAGAAAGCTGATAGGAAGAAATTCAACTCATTTGAAATGTGGTACTGAAGAAGAGTTCTGTGGGGTTCTGTGGATTGACAAAAAGACAAATGAATGTGTTCTAGAGTAAACCAAACTTGGCATCTCCCTAGAAGCCAAGATGACTAAACTGGAGCTGCCATATTTTGGCCATATCATCAGAAGACATGATAATGCCTGGTAAGACAAAAGGCAGAGGAAAAGAGGCATTATAGGGGGAGAGACTTACTGAAGGAAGCCTAGAGTTTGCAAGGTCTCTCATTAATTGGGTTTGCATAAGGCCCTTTCCGCATTGCGTGGTTGCCTCACTGTGGGGGCATGATGGCAGCGCTCTGGGGGTTGTGCATCCGCATGACATCATCGTAGTCCACCCACCATCTTGTTCCCGCACGTTGCATGAGCATGGTATTTGTAAAATGGAAAAAATCCACTTTAAACTTAGGTCCTTTCCACACGAGGCGAGGGAATCGCTCCCTTCCGTAACCTACCACTTCTTCTGGGGTCCGAAGCAACGTGGACTGTCTCTGAAGCCCTTCCGCAGGCCTCCTCCTTGGTCCAGGGTGAATCGGAGCAGTGCGAGGTCTGTAGATTCTCCTTGCTCCAGCTTCCAAAATGACAGCTTCCAGCTTCCAAAATGGTGGCTCCAGCTTCCAAAATGCCAGCTTTTGGCTTCCAAAATGGTGGCTTCCAGCTTCCAAAATGGTGGCTTCCAGCTTCCAAAATGGTGGCTTCCAGTTGGTTGTGGGTCCCAACCAACCGCTGAAGCTCACCACGCCTAAAGTCCGCCCTCCGCAGATTGCAGGCTCACATTAGTGTGAGCCTGTGAATCTGCACATGGGAGCAGGAACACAATGGTGTGTTCCAGGAAAATAAAGACCTGTTTTTTATGGTCTTTCAAAGACACACTGGAGGATTACCTGGGGTCGTTTTGGAGCGGACTGAGGTGCGAATCTCCAGTAAGTAGTCCGCTCCTAGTTCGCTCCAAGGTGCAGACGACCTCCGTGAGAGGACACACTGCCCCATTCTAATTGCCTGGTGCGGAAAGGGCCTTACCCTTAGATCACACTGCCACCTTTCCTGGCCATGTGGAAGGGCAGAAGTGTGCTTGCAATGCCTCCCTCCCCAGCACAGCAATGGCAAATGCCTAGCTACACTGCAGAAAGGAAGAGGCAGGGCCAGAGCACTCCCCTCTGCAGCAACCAGGCGAGGTGCGTTCCTGGTGCACTTTCCCTCCCTGCGGGGCTGCAGCGAAAGGACATCGCTGAGCCTCATTGTGTGGAAAGGGCTTAAGTCAAAGTTGACTTAGCTGCAAAAGTTGACTTATCAACAAAATCCATTATTGCCAATTAGAAATATACTTTTGTATGAAGGAGTATTATTTCCATTACCAGCAAGAGTGGATCAAGATGGTGAATTCTTAAATGTTTTATAACCTGCACGTTAGAAGAAAGTGAGCTAAGCTCCCTACCTTCTGCTTTAGCAGTAGGACAACATCTGTTCATCTTATAAAGGTCATGATATCAGCCTTAGCTTCCATCAGCTGCAGAGTATTCCCCCTGTGTTTCTATCCATTATCCCATAGCCATAGTCACAGAAAGAAATAAAGGAAGTTGGAGTTACAAGGAGGAAAACTTTGATTACTATAGATTAATTAATGGATTAAATTATGGAAAATTCAGCTGAATGGGATTTACTGGGAATAAATATTATAGTATTTTGACCATAGGGAAAGACACTGGTGGTATGAAGTGATGTGTGGAATTTTAATTCTGCCTCAAATGGTTATTGAAAAGCAGTCCCTCACCACCATGAGAGGTGCTGGTTCCCACATCAGTGATGGCATGTTTGTCCATTTTGTGGGAACAGGCCTTTCCCGGCACTCTCTTGAGGAAAATTGACATGCCTGCAAGGTTCCAGAAGTAATAATTCTTCTTTAAAACAAACTCCCCTCCCCTCAAAAATGCTTTATGTTGTCCAACTCCCTCCAAGGGATGGAGGGGTTTACAATACTGGAAAGAGTTCGAGGCCCATGTGGGGTGGAGAGAGAGGCCTGAAGCCTATCAAAAAACCTGGGTCAGCTTATCCACAGGTCAATTATGGAAACAGATAACAGCTGGATGAGCTCTGTTTCCCTCACCATTTTGGGCACTTGAAGTGGAGCGGAGCGGAGCAGCGGCAGCTGTTTTTAATAGGAACTTACGGTGTAATCCTTGTGAGGCTTCACAGTCTCTCTGCAAGCTTCATGAGGTGAAGCTTATACAGTAAGCCCTTATTAAAAATGGCCACTACCACTTTGCGCCACCTCAAGCATCCAAAACGGTAGATGCACTGCATTCCTCAGGCTCTCCCACATTGCTGCTAAATCCCAGTTGGGCCAAATAAAAAAGTGGGGCAAGAGAAAAGGAGAGAGGATTGCCTTTCTTTCTGCAGTTTGTGCAAGAGAGGGGTTATGGGTTAAGAGCATTGCATCCACGCCCTGCCACACCAAGAGGAGCTTCTCACCTCTTGCCTCTTGTCACTTCCTTTGTGCTGGGTCCCTAATAGGGACAGGTTGCTCTTTCTGCCCTCACATGTATTTGCATAGATGCAGACATTTTAAGATCAGCAATGCAATTTACAACCCCCACCCCCATTGTAACCTCTTAAAATAAACAGATCCTCTCCTTCTTTTTAGCTATTTCTGAGTACGTTCCCTCTGTGCAATTTTAAAAAAGGAAAAGATTTGTTTGTTTTACCCTCAGTTTATCCACAGGTCATAGCAAAATCCATAATATTGGTCCCAAAACCTGCCTTCAGCTTATACATGAGACAGACTTATCTACAAGTATATTTGGCATATATGGAGGAGTGACATCTATAATGTCTGCATTGGACGGCATGCTGTCTGAGATACTGTTACGGTGATTCCTAAAATACGCTGCTCAGGCCTGCAGGACTCATGGGCAAGATATAGGCCATCTTTGGAGCTCACTTGGCTCACTGGTTGTGGAGCTCTGGAAATGGGGATTGTGAGAAGATGTCTTCCCAACTAACCTGGAAAGCTGTGGTTCTGGTGGGTTATTTGTCTGAGAATAAGACTATTATTCTCAAAGCCTAGGGTTGGGAAGGGGCTCATCCATGCAGTCCACATGCTAATTGCCTTTGGCATGTAGATACTAGCTACCAAAACATATATCCTTGCAAATCCTTGTTGTGTTTGGTAAATGTGGCCACCTTCTTTAGTAAGCTATTTTTGCATGCCTGGTTATTGCTCTTCCCACAGAAAAGTATGGATTTTTCTCCTGTGCATAGAATAAATCATTAGGTTTGAGTATTTACCATGACACACATCTTGTAGCATGTGCATACTTCATCTTGTGATTTCTTTTAAAAGTAATAAACAGAACTCAGCCGAAACTTTCTTCTGCAATGCTTCATTAGTCATCTTAATTCAGACAAAGGACTACAGAATACTAGAAAATCAAGATCAATGATACGCACTAAGATGCTAAATGTAGTAGGCAGGGGAAAGCCTGCCTTGTTACCATCCCTCTGCTTGTAATTAAAGCTGTCATGGTCTGAATGAGCGTGTCTTGATCAAAGCTGAAGAAAACAACATTAGATTTTTAAATTGTGAAAAAAATAGACATGTTATAAAATGCAGAAAGACGTCAAGAAGAAAAGATGCTTAGTAAGATGAAAACAGATATTTTTAAACAGGCTAATTTCAGTGTATTTCTGCAGAAGATTAGACCACTGGAGAGGCATAGAGAAAGAAATGTTTGTATAACAAGCATGCAAAAATAGCTTACTAAAGGAGGAAGAGAGGGGATATCCAAGTTTCAAAAGTAAGAATGCACAAGACAGTTCCAAAACTGAAAAAGCAGGGAAGGATGAGAGAATTTGCTACTGCATAGTTGTTACTACTGTTGATTTAGGCTGCTCTCTACAACTCTCTCTCCTGGTTGACCTCATTTATATTTCCCACAAATTAAAAGGAGTCACCCTATACTGTGCAACATCCTTTTGATAAAAACAATGTTGCTACACACTATGTACTGTACACCTTATTGCATATTCAGACACAGACATTACACAAGATGCACCCATGAAAACAAGCCATCCAACCATTTAAAAATAATTCTGTCTTTTCCAGATTAACTTCATAAATTGATAGTCTTCAGTTCTGTTGTTCTTGTTATTGCTGCATACCTACAGGTCATTTCTGACTTATGGTAGTCCTAAGGCAAGTTATCACAGGGTTTTCTTGGCAATATTGATTCAGAGGAAATTTGCCATTGCCTTCTTCTGAAGCTAAGACAATGCAACGTGCCCAAGCTCATCCAGTGGGTTTCCATAGCTGAGTGGGGATTCAAAGCCTAGTTTTCTGCAGTCCTAGCCCAGAACTCAAACCACTACACCACAGGAACCATCCCGTTGGTAAAGGGTAGGCACAAATAGGCAATGGGTGGGTTAGTGGATACATTGTTAGGCTGGCATTGAGAACATTGGAGGAATTCAACCTGTGTGGGTTCAGGTGCAAATTGATATGACACAGACCTCTATGATTAATCTGTGAATTGAAATTTAGATATCTGCTGTCCCTCATAATTACTAACCCTGAATGTTCTATTGTACTTCCTGTTTCAGAATTTAGAAGTACCAAACTACATTTTAAAATGAGTATTTGGAGAACATGCATTTAAAAATACCACTCTTTCTTGTTGCATAATACATCTTGAAAAAATGAAAAAATAAAAAGAACATTTTGAAAACAACCATTTAAAAATACCAATTTTTAAATGGATGTTTAAATGAATGTTTTCAAAATACTCTTTTTATTTTTTCATTTTTTCAAGATTAATTATGCAAGACAGAATGAATTAAAAGTGAGCACAGGGAACAGTAACATGGACCAGAAATAGACTGATCCAACATCTCTTCTTCAAATGGACATACCTGGATTCGATTTCCCAAATAATCATCATGGTTCTATGGAATCTTCCCTTTCGTGTTTCTGCAAGAGCTACAAAGAATATCACTACTCAATCATTGTGGTGTACTTACTGAAGGATGGTATATACTAGAAGTTCATTTTCTAAACCACTACAAGAGCCAGCAGGAGCTGAGTCTAAAGACATTATTAGTAACCCTCCATCAATGTCCCCTTACCTTTCCCTAAAATGAAATCATTCAACAGAATTTTCTGAGATGTACAGACTGATCAAACTTCTTTACTAATGGGTCTCATGTCAACCAACTATATCCATGACCACTTAAAATAAAAACAGTATATAATTTCTACAAATATATCAAGGACTACTTTCTTTCATGCTCTTCGTTCATGAAGGTGTTTCCACAAAATGTGTATAGTTCCATTGCATCCCGTCTTAATTTTGAGGCCTGATTTGAGAGTAATCTGGAAGAAACAAGGCTACTTGTGTGAAAAAATGATACTACAAAATTTATTGGATGCAATGGATGGATGCAGAAGATAGACTGCAGAAACAAATGAAAGCTTACAAAGTCCTTCAATGTCATAAAGACTTCCACCATATGTGGCTTTAGGGTGAAGAGTGTCTTGAGCACCAGGATGGTCCTGATCCCAAAGGAATACCAAAGGAAAACCAGTTTGCCATGGATCTTGTAAGTTCCTCTCATTGTGTGCTCAAAGCTGTCAGAAGAGAGAAAAACTTGCAAAGGGGAAATAACTCCATTCCAGTAGCTGCTTGTGGTTCCATGTCACTGGAACAGTGAATCTGCTCTGGGTTTCAGTCCAGACTTTTAAAAAGCTAAAAGAGAAGTCCTTTAAAGTTCAGGCTAAAACAGGAAACAGATTCATCATCCTACCAATCTGGGATGTAGGAGACTGAATATGCAATGTGGAAGCCTTCAGCCACCACTGCTGCTTTCAGTAGGAGGGAGGATGAGAAGCCCAGTTCTCATGGAAAAAGCATAAGCATCTCAAGAATGAAATAACTGGGGGTGGGGGTGGGGGGAGAATTTTGCAGCAACTGAAACGTTCCTATAACTTCAGTCTAGAATCATAGAGCTGGAGGAGATCCCAGGAGCCATTGACTTCAACTCCCTGCTATGCAGGAACACCCATAAAAGCATTCCCAACAGATGGCCATCCAGCCTCTGCTTAAAAACCTCCGAAGAAGGCGACTCCACCACACTCCGAGGTAACATATTCCACTGCCGGACAGCTCTGACCGTCAGGAAGTTCTTCCTGAGGTTCAAGTGGAATCTCCTTTCCTGCAGCTTGAATCCATTGCTCCTTGACCTAGTCTCTGGAGCGGCAGAAAACAAGTCCGCTCCCTCCTCAACATGACATCCCTTCAAATATTTAAACATGGCTTTCATGTCCCCTCTTAACCTTCTCTTCTGCAGACTAAACATACCCAGCTCCCTAAGGCATCCTTCATAGGGCATGGCTTCCAGATCCTTCACCATTTTGGTCACCCTCCTCTGGACACGTTCCAGCTTGTCGACATCCTTCTTGAATTGAGGTGCCCAGAACTGGACACAGTATTCCAAATGAGACCTAACCAATGCAGAATAGAGTGGTAACACTACCTCCCTTGATCTAGACACCATACTACTATTGATGCAACCAAGAATTGCATTGGCCTTCTTGGCTGCCGCATCACAGTGCTGACTCATGTTCAGCTTGTGATCTACCAAGACTCCTGGATCCCTTTCACACGTAGTGCTATCCAACCACGTGTCCCTCATCCAATATTTGTTCATTCCATTTTTTCTGCCTTACATTTCTCTCTGTTGAAATTCATTTTGTTAGCTTTGGCCCAGCTCTCCAATCTGTCAAGGTCGTTTTGAAATTTGATCCTATCCTCTGGGGTATTAGCAACCCCTCCCAGTTTGGTATCATCTGCAAATTTGGTCAGCATGCCCTCTATTCCTTCATCCAAGTCATTGATGAAGATGTTGAATAGCACTGGGCCCAGGACGGAACCCTGTGGCACCCCACTAGTCACTTCTCTCCAGGATGAAAAGCAGCCATTCGTGATCATCCTTTGAGTGTGGTCAGTCAACCAATTACAAATCCAACTAACAGTAGCCCTGTCCAGCCCACATTTTACTAGCTTCTTTGCAAGAATGTCATGTGGAACTTTGTCAAAGGCCTTACTGAGGTCAAGTCTAGGCATCCTTATCTCTAGCTATGCTACCTGCAGGAATATAACTCTTTCATGAATGCAGCAACAGCCTACAATAGAACTCTGTGAAAAATAATGCAATATCCCCAATAGAAAATCTTTCTGCATTGATCTCAATAATATGCTCTCTCTTTCTCTAATGTTTTAAGAAATTTTACAACAGAGGGTCACTTGGTAGGTAAACTTGGGAACTGAATTTATAATGGAGATAAACGATCTTTGGAACTGAGATTGGTCCCCAAAAATACATTTATAAGGAGAGTGAAATTATTTATTTCCATTTCCTCTCCCTTGCAAACAAACTTAACCAAAGTGTTTCTGAAAATAAGTTTTGATTTAAATTTAATTAATGCTTCATTAGATGTTTTTTTTTAAAAAAACTATCTTCTACATTGCAGTACAAAAGTCACATAAAGCCACTTGAATACTTTAACAACAAACAATTATTCCTCTGTATTCTCAATGTGTTTTAAAACAAATGTTTGTTTCTTACGGCATTTACAATGACAGCCAGTGCTTTCTCTAAAGGTATATGAATTTTCATAATGCTACGTGGAGACTAAATCTGACTTTTTTTTACAAATGCTTAGCCAGAACTGTGCACCTTGGCACTGCAGGGGCAGGTTCAATCTGATACCCCTGCCAGGGAAAGACCAGCATCCTTAGCGGCCGGTGCATGGGCACTGGGCCATGTCACGTGATGGGGGGAGCAGAGTAATTTAAGCCTGGCTCTCCCCACACGTGGCCATCTTCACTGATCAACACATGGACAAAGGGCACCATCAGATTGGGAAAGAGCAACCATCGAGCAGTTTGTGGGGGACAGGGTTGGTACAGGGTGATTTGTGGCAGGGTGCTCCCAGTGCTAGTTGGGACTGCTTTGCCCCCCTACCTTTTTGGCATATCAGTGAACCAGGAATTATGCAGAAATTATGCAGCAGGGCAGCACTTTGCAGGGGGGTTCACCTACCCCACACGGCATCAAATGGAAATGGAAAATGGCATACAATGGGTTGTTAAATAAGTACTCATCTGGCAGGTAGCAGGGGAAGATATAAGATCCAGTGGATGCCCTGGGCACCCCCTTAGGGTGTAGGGTAAGGCTCTTAATTAGCCTCTTTAAGGTCCTGTGATGCAGGAGGTATGGAAGGAGGCTGCCCTTGAAGCTAAACTAGGAATTGAACTCTTGCCTGCAGGGTCCTGGGGCTTCGACCAAGTTTACCTTCTCCTCTCAGGGTGCTGGGGGGCAACCCAAATGACTGGATTGCTCTAGAAGCTCAGGCAGCTTGCGCAAAGGATGGCTGAGGGGGTGGACAGCAGAATGTAACCTGACCTTGGCTGGACCTGCATCAGGTTGCTCACCCTTGCTGTTTCCTCCAGGCCAATGCAATGTAAATAGCTATTGAGTTTAATAAAAGTGGCCCTTAATTAGCCCATGGGCCTGCACTTGATGTTTTGGTTATTCATCGTGGTGGTAATGACCTAGGCTTCCTGAAGAGCAAGGCTGTGGCATGCCATGGAACTCCACCTGATGTTTTGGTCATTCACCCCAGTGGTAATGACCTAGGCAACAATTAGATTGTTGTTAAGTACAGGCATCTCACTTTAACACTGACGGTATCATGATATTAGATAGTACAGTTTAGGATCATTCCACAGAATATAACATATTTTCCCAATATTGGAAAGGACTGTGATTAACAAAATCATGCAAGGAAAAGTCACATTGAGTATTTTGCATTCTAAAGTTCCTTCACAGATCTTGAAGCATTTAAAATTATATAGTTGGGAAATTCTTTATTTTTACTGAAATTAATGAAGATCAAGAAATTTGCTCTCTGCTTTTAAAAAGGAAAAGATTTGAAACTCCCGCCACCTTCTGTAAGAGAGTTTTTCATCTCATAATGGAAAATGACACTCATCTCAACTTTTTTACAGCACCACTGACTGGACATTGGTAAGCCAAATTTAAAAAACAATAACCTTCAAATCCTATATGGTTTTGAGAAGGACGAACAATATCAGATTCCATTATTTGATCTTAGCAGTTTTGTGGTGGACAGATCTGGGATGTTAAGGGGTTGGATATCATTTGCCCAATACTCTATTCAGTGTTCTAGGGAACAGTCAAATCTGGAAGGGATAGATGCTTTTCAAATCATTTCCTCCCCACTTCCTCTCTCTCTCACTCGCTCTGGTGTCATATATCTTTATACAAACTAAACCCTGGAAGTAGAGACAAGGAAAACAGGAATGCAGAAATATTTCGCTGCAGTATTAAATCTGGTATTAGTAGAGTTTTAAATCTGGTATTAATAGATGCTGTATCAACTATACAGAACCAGCTGTAAAGCCTCAATACTGTCCTGTCAGGATAGATGACAAAAGGAAGGCATGTGGGAAGGAAATAATTATGTTTAATCTTATATTAGCATTGTATGAGATGTAACAGGAGACATACAAAGTAAACAAAGCAATCACTACTTTGTCCTACCAGTCCACCTAGTATGTTCTAGTCTTATTGAAGTAGCCCAAAACAACTCTCTTTGTCTTTTGTAGACAGCCAGATGGCTTGTCTAGCTCTCAAAGGGTAGCTGATGGGCCCACTCCCCTAAGTCTGTATTTTATAGTGTCATCTGGCAGGCCTCCTTCCACTTTTTTTAAAAAAACTCCCAGTATGGGTTTAATTTCTGAAGCAGTGTTCCCTGCAGCATACCAAACCATAAGTTCTTCAGATTCTTGAAAGGGTGGAAGCAGCTGCCAATGCAACGGAATGCTGGAGAGAAGAGAAAGCTGCTAAGCCTCTCCTTTGAAAGGACCCTCCTGCCACTGCTTTTAAAATTAAACAAGTACAGAGGAACAGCAGGAAATAGCAAGGACTACCTAAGAATCCAAAGGGAATATTTGATCAGGCTCAGACTTGAATGTCTGAAGGCACATTATGGGAGAGAAGTTCTAATTTTATCCCACACAATTTGTCCGTCTGCCCCTCTGAGGTTTGATGTATGGAGATTTGTCTGTGAACAATTTATCTACTGACATAGATTACAGAGCTGGTGGCAGAACATATCAACAAAAACTGCAATTGCCCCAAACCATGATGTAGCCTTCTGGGTGCAACTGAGTAAATTAGGAATCAACTGTGTCAGATTGTGGCTAAAAATATTAGATTCCTCCATTTCAAGTAGGAAATGGCTTTGTCTGCTCCTGCTGTTCCATTCTCACCTTGATATATGCTCTGAATTGTTCCAAAATATTAAATGGACATCTAGGCAATATCTGAGTATGCCGATTTATCACAATACAACTCTGGACTAGCCAAGGGCTCATTATGATGAGTAAATCTGGACAATACTAGAAATACTTGAAGTGATTTCTAATATCCATAGACCACTGAAGAAGACTAGCATATCACCTAGAACAAAGGAGGCCAATATTATTAGGATTTCTTTTATTATTTATTTATTTATTTATTTATTCATTAGACTTGTACAGCACTTCCCTCAAAAATGGAACTTGTAGTGGCTAAAAGTACAATCATAGGAAACAAATACAATTGAAAATGTAAACTAGATTAACGAAAGCATAAAACAACTTTTAAAAAATCTGTAATGGTGGGAAAACAAATTACTATAGTATCCTGATTTAATGCCAGTATTAGGAGTCTTTTTTAGATCAACACAGCATAATTATCAGTGGCTTGTCTGGATATAAAGGTCCTTGGATGCCAGCAGAAGAACAAAGAGGCAGGCAGTTGAACCTCTCTCAGTAAGAAGTTCAACAAACAGCCTGAGAGAAGCCATGGGGAAAAGGTTTATTATACAAACCTTGAGTCTACAGTCAACCTTCCACATTTGTGGGTTTAACTTTCACAGATTTGATTATTTGCAGATTTCTTTAACCCCTTCCCACCCAGCTCAGGCACACTTTCTCTGAGGGAACTTTCCCTCTTAACAGCTCCAATCATGACATGCATCCCTTTAAATACCTGCCTCTGGTCCTCCTCTTCCTCCTCCTCCTCCATCAGCTGCTGCCTGGCCAATTAAGGACAGATCACAGCCTAACTTCTCAGTACCACAAACCGTCTTTCAATGCCTTTCCACACCTAAGAAAGGAGATGGATGAGACAGGAAGTATTGGGCCACCATGTTGACCACTCCCCCTTCCTCTCCTTTCCCTGACCTGGTTAGGACTCTGGGTGCCCATTCTCCCAACCTTGCCTCATACCCCTTCCCACAGATACACACACACACACACATTTTGATATTGCAAGTTTTCCACTTTTGTGAGAGTCCTGTGCCCCAACCATAATGAATGTGGAGGGCCAACTGTACTTGAGTACAAGCTTGAGTTTGCTCATAATCATGCCTGCTATTCATCAGGCTTACTCTTAAGTAAATGCACATAGGTTTGCAGCCTAAAACTCCCCAAAACTTCAAGGATATTTTCATGCAATCCTTATTGATAAACAAACGGTGGCTAAGGATGGAAGATAACTGTCTTCTGTTCACATTTCATCCACAAAGAAATAGATTAATGAAAATGCAATTATGCACATTCACAGTTTTCTAAATTTTGCAATGGACTTTTTCAGACAAAGAATAAGTACAAAATGTATTCATATTGGGGGATATGTACAGAAAACATGTATATTAATGAAAAATACTAGGAAAATTTCACCTGTGTATATTAGAAAATGGCCCTGTATAAAAATGAGTATGCCAAGAAAATTTGTGGATGAAAATATACTGCAAACAGATACAGAAACAGACCAAAATGAACATTTTCAAACTGGGCAGAAGTCAAATTAACAGATTCACTCATCCCTAATAAAAGCTGTCACAGATATTAGACAAAAAGTTATCGATTGTGATGCTAGATGTCTTTGAAGCTTTGCTTTAAAGTATCAGTCATGTAGCTGAAATGAACTTTATAAATTTCTTGCTGCTTAAGCAGCCTGCTTAACAAGATCTGTCTCATGATTAAATGTGATCTCACAGACTTTAAGAGTGAAATATGGAATAAAAGTTATATTCTTTCTCTCTTCTAAAGCTTGCCTTTAATTTAGCCTATTCATTTTTTTATTTTATTTTTTTGGACTAGCTGTCTTAGCTCAGTGTATATTAATCAGTGTTTGCAAACAAAGATTAGCCCTTGTTCACCTGTCCTCCATCTGGTACATTCTTATCTTTGATAACAGCTTTGTGAAAAGGACTTGATTCAGCCATACTTTTTGTCTAACACGTTAGAAGGAAAACAGAGTGGCCATACAGAGGAGCTCCATTGATATTATAATTGAAGGAGGGGTCTAAAGAAAGGCATTTTAGATATCATCCAGAGTATACTTTCCAAATGTTCTGGTTTAAGACTGAGACTCCCATCATTTCTAAAGTACTAAGCTGAAAACACATCAAAATATGTTTAAAATTCATATTTAGAGAGAAATATTTAGAAATGCTTACCTTAAGGGGGAAATACTTTTTAAAACCTGTATTAAAATTTACATTTAAATTATGTTTTCAATTAGACTCGAGATTTTAAAAATATTAATTAAAATATCAATTAATTACAGAAAGAGGATGGCTGAATACATGCAAAAGTGATGTGGCCAGGAAAAAGTGATTCATCCAAGCAATTTTTAAAAAGTAGATGAACTTACTTGGTTTTGGAGTACTTATGCCAAAACCAACCCCAGCTTTCAGCTTAAAATCCAGAAGTGGAAATGGGTGCAAACCCAATCTGGAAGCACTGGTGCGTTGTACTAACATCCTAAACAGAAGACACTGGCTGAGATCCTGCATTGTCATCATAACTATGACGTTGGAGCTCCATCATTGTATTTACAACTGACAACATGCCCCCAAACCTGCCTTCACTGGGACTGGCACCGCAGTGAAATATTTCCAAGCTTCTGGAGACCAGGACACTGGGAAATTATGTCTATAGCACACTTCCAGTCATGGGTGACTTGAGAACAGGCAGCTGGTCTCCCCTTGGAGACCTGCCGAAACTGCTTCTCCCAAGGCACGCTGTGAGTGAGAGTGCATTGTAGACATCATTTCCCAGCAGTCTGATCTCCAGCACTCTGGAAATACTTCACCAGGCTGCTGGGTGGGTTTAGGGGATAGGGTTTGGTTGTTTATAACCATAAATGTGAATGCCCAGCAGTTATAAGTCTAATTAAACATGACAGCAGTCACCATATTTCTTAGAACTTCTTGTCACAAATTAAGATATTAGGATCCAAAGAACTGTGAAAAGAACCTGCTTGCATGACACACCTTTACTACTTACCTTCCTTATTTCCCACACACATGGAGAACATCTCAAACAGTGTTCCAGGGTTGCAAGAAATGTATTCTCCAGAGATACAGTTGCAGAACAAAAAGGGAATCCGCCGATATAGCCTGGGCCTACTGTGTGAACCAGCTATACATGAACCACATTCAAGGATCAGAATGGTATGAACTAAATTGACAAACAGAGAAAAGATGATATTGGAAAGGGAATCATTTGATCCCTGGTAGAATATTCCTTTAATCTTTGCTCACAGCTGTTCCTTTGTCTAGTATGCTTACTGTTCTCCAAGAGATAATCTGACAAAACATTGGCTTAGTCCTCTCTTTTTTGATTAAAACTGTGAAAGTACTACAGTAAACAGTTAAATAAACAAACCTGCTAAGTGTTAAGACTGTGATTTATCAGCTGCAATGCAGTAACATGAAGTTTAGAAAACCACCTAGCATTTCCATTATGGAATGGTAACTGTGTTGGGGAAAGAAAGAAATGAAAACATTCCATTTGATCTCGCCCTGAAAAATAGAAAGGTAAATTACCATATTTTCCAAAGAAATGTGGCCTTAAAGCTATACAGGATACACATTTTGTCTTGAGGTAAATGTTCAGTGTACTCTTTTAGCACTTGGACAATGACTTCTGAACCAAAAAAAAATGCCCCGTAAGAATGTGATAAAGATATATCTTTTGTTAACAAATAGAGATAATCTCTTTAGTGACTTATTCAACAGAGGTTTGATCATTGAGAATTACCATTTACCTTCTCCCATACAACTGTCACTGAGCTCTGTGCTACTGATAGCCTCATCATGTACGATATAACTGTACTTATGTCCTGCTGTTGGGCTTCCCATCCTCAGCTGGTTGGCTATTGTGTGAAAAGAATGCTAGACTAGATTGGCCTTTGGTCTGACTCAGCATGGCCCTTACGTTCTTACCCATACTTCCAATATGTTAATTCAATGAACATCCAAAGCAGGGCAGATCTAATGGATCACCTTGCCCAACCTGCTCTACCTGAAATAACCAGATGCCAAAAATATCCTCAGAGATGAACACTCAGTTTTCTACTGAAAATTGTCCAGAGAAAGAGATTTTAGGTGGCCAACACCATGTCAGCAAACCTCTGTTCATGTGATAAAAATTTCTTCTCTCCTACTACCTGCACTTCTGCATACACTCCCCAAATCTTTTATAACACAAAATAGGATGCAAGGAGGGAAAATCACTGACAGGAGCCATCTATCAGTTGAAGAACTAAACTGGATTCCTTAACAAAATAGAGCCTCCATAAAACAGGTAGGCCTGTTATCTCTGGACATTTTGCTAATATTCAACTTACATTTTATGCCTATTTTACCTTTTTCTTCCAGAGGAAAAATAATTATTCTGCCCTTTTTTCACGACGTGAGCATACTTGACAAGAGTCTGTAAGTTCACTATAACTTTTGTTGTTGTGTGTCTTCATTTCCACCTACTGCAACCTTAATGTGAACCTATAACAGGGTTTTGTGGGGCTGACAGCGCGTGATAGACCTGAGGTCACCCGATGGGTTTCCATGGGAGAGGGTGGAATCAACCTTTGGTCTCCCAGGTCATAGTACAACACTCAAACCACTACACTATGCTGGCAAACCATAACTAGCTTCACTTTGAAAAGACTTAAGCCTAATTTCAGAAACCAAATACTCTGTATCAGCATTTGACAGCCACCAGGTAAGGTCTTTGACAAAGCCTTGTGCAGGTGGCTCTGGGGAAATGACTGTACCATCCACAGTTGCTTCCTGTTCTACCAAGGTATTTTGATTGTAAACAGAAAAATCGTGGAAATTTGCCAGTTGGCTGCCACCTGGATTAGGCTTCATCATATCAATTCCTTCAACTTTTGATCATGTAACTGGCTTTTTAGACTATGATTCTTTTACATATCAATAGCTTTCCTGTTAATTGTACTGAATTTGTTCTTAAAATATGATGACAAGAATCAAATAAACCTTTAAGGCCTAGAACACGATGCTTCTGACAATACAAAATTGCTCCCCTGCCTTATTCTGCTACAGCTATTTTGAACTTCAACCTTTTTTTCCATCACTAAACTGTGTTTCTACTTACCTTTGCTGCTCTCTCTTCCAAGGACTCAAAATGCCATGTTTATGGCTGCTAGGATGAATAATCTGGAAGTGCTGGGAATGCATCCAAGTTAAGGATCATTAGAAGGGGGAAGCAAGTACTCCATGGTGTTTTTCATGTAGTTCCACCTTATCCATAGTGTAATCCTATCCATGCACCACTGGAGACTTTGTACTTGGCAAATACATTTGAATGATGCTCAGTTTCCATATGTATGCCTGAGTGTAATGCATGAATTGAAGTAATTACCTCAAATTTGATGCAGAAGTAATTCTTTAGAATTTAGGAGTGCTCAACTAATCTATCTTGAAGCCTGTATAATCTCCCCAAGTCACTGTTTCCTTATTCCACATACTATGAATGGTCATACTTATATGTTGAGTCTATATCATTCAAATTTAGCATGACGTAGAAGATATTCTTCTGTCTCTTCTTCTGTGTTCTGCCCTCTCTAAGGAATACTACTTGATTTTCAGAATTTGTTTCCTATCCATGCATTACTGTACAAAACACATTTCTGCTTTGTAATATGGCATCTTACACAACCAGTAGAGGCTAATGGCTCCAAGCTAAGTGAGACAGCAAACCCATTTCAGATTTTAGTCTGAAGTATACATGAACTATCCAAAATGCTGAGCTCTACCCCCGAAATAGGTTCAGCACCTTCCATAGCTTCATTATAGTTGGAGAGGATTCACGACCACCTCACTGATCCATAAATATTTGCCTATTTACTGACAACATATATAACCCACTGTGCAGCTGGGAAGCCTGCCAGAATGGCTTAAAACAAAATGGTGGCATGCTAGTTGCAGAGAGACAAAACCTGAGAGGAAACCTGGCTTCTTTGTGCAGGCTGATGGTGACCCTTCTTTCCTTCTCTCCTTCATTCACTGCCTGGTATGATTTTATTTCAATTATTATATTTCCTATGCTCATTTAATTAAGGTTTAAAATTCATGCCAGTGTCTGACTGTACCTTTTCTCATTTGCACTTTGCACAGTGCCTTTGTGTGATTTATCACTGAGGTGTTTTTTGTTTTTTTAAGCAGCCTGGTAAAACAGATTGGACCTTCCTATTCTTATCTGGTCTAAGTTATTTCTACGTCAAACGAAAGAAATCCAGTTATTTTTCTCCTCTTTTATATTGTCTCACTACAACCCCTAGTCAATGGGTTGTTTCTAGTGAAAATCAAGTGTTTGTAAACCATGCAAATACTTTAAAAAAAACAAAACTGAAATATAGATTGCCTCAAAGGATTGCCAAAACAGCATAGAATGCTGTTTGTAAAGAGCAGTTAAGAGCCAAGCCAGATCCTTGGTTCTCCACACCATGGAATGGAGAAAATCAGTTCTTGTCCTCAACCACACATTTACTCTCCCAATTAGACCTCTCAGTAGTCTGCTAAAATAAAATAGCCGTAATGATTTATCTGCATATATGCAAAGGTATTTCACATATGAAAGGGAAAATATATGAGCTTTAGTGAACAGATGTGTAGATTTTTATAATACCATGCAGAGATATTCTGCATATTTACTGCAGATAGCTAAAATGCCAATATAGTTTATTACACTGGAAGCTGAGCTGCGCTGAGCTTCATCCATATAACAGAGATGCGGAACAACAACTGAATAGTTTGCAGTCACAAAAGAGAAATACCAAGCCTAAGACAGAAACCAAGTAATCCTGCTTCTTTCAAAATAAAAAAGAATGGCACAAGTGTCAATTCCACTATATCTTGCAATCTAAGGCATATGAAATTTACTGTAGTCGCAGTAAAGGATATATTGCTTTGATGTTAATCATGCAAAGGGTTATATTTTTAAACAGTTATATTTCCATGGATGTATCTGCTGTTAATTTATAGCAACACATTTGTTCTGCAGCCACAAATGCCCATAATAAATGGGCAAAAGAAGAACAAGCTACAGTGTGCGACTAAATTAGAGGGGAAGAGTTTGTTACAAGCAAAGATTAATACAAGGAAAGTACCATTGATACCTATGAGAACACTCCTCTCAAAAAAAACAGTCTGGTCATATTATGCATCCTCTGATGTCAGCTATCTTGAAATCACTTGTGCTATACAAAAGTCTTCTCTTGTGCAATGAAATATATTAGTAGAGGAAGAACAATAGATGAGAGAGAGGGGGAGATTTTCTATCAATTATGGCAGAACCTGAATGGCAAACTAAAGCTGAGATTCTACATTGTGCTGGAGGAATGGAAGATACCAGTGTACTTCCACTGGATTACTATCTGCTGTGCAACACCAGTTTGAAGACATCAAGACACACTCACACTGGAAATTAGTGGCTGGTGAAGCCAGGAAGTTCCCACATATGACCCAGCTGCAGTGTTTTCAACTTTTTTTAAAAAAGGAACAGCTGTAGACCCACCACCACAGCTCTAGTGACCAGGTTCTTCCTTTACACATGGAGGTCATTGCACAAAGAGGATACCTCCCTCTGTATTGATCATAAAAGGACACACATTGGCATAGCAGGAGACTGGGGCTGTATATCTCCCAATAAAATGCCAGCCTTCATGCATCAATCCCATCAACAGCTCATTTCAAACAAAAGCTGATTAAATCATGTTCATTTTCTTGTTGTCCACTCTGTACTCCCTCTGCCACAATGAAATACTGTCTGTCAGTAACACTGCACCATGTAAGTAAAGTTCAATGTATTTATTTTTCATTCTTGATTTACTGTTCTAATATAAGTGGACATAAAGCCAATTACGCCTCTGAGTCATTCTCTTGCACAGTATTGAAAGGTATTCAATATGTTTGGTGATAACTTTAGAAGATATAGTACTTTCTTTAAATGAGATAGTAGTTGCAGGAGAATTGTTTTACTGCAAATGCTCAGAATCCCTGAAAACCAATTAGATTAATTTCCCTATCTTGCAAAGGTAAACAATCTAATATTAGAGTTCTCTAGAATTACAGGCCAAACCAGGCAAAAGGCCATTCTTGCAATTAGCAATTACATTTATGACTTTTTAAAGGTTAATACTAACTGTGGTGCCCCCAATCTGGATTGAGACTGGAAAAGGGGTCTGACCCTTTATCTCTTTGCCTTTCATTGCAGTCTCAAATTGGATCAGAACCCTAAGGCATCCTGTCTGCACTGGAAGGAGGGCTCCTCTTTCCAGGTATGCCAATTGCATGGAAAGCTCATTGTCTAATTTGCCTTTTAGCAGAAAAAAAAGTTGGAACAAGTAATATCACAGAATCAAGTTCCCAGTTGTAAACCAACTTTGCATTTTGTACATCAGCAACATTAAAACATATGTAGGGCTTAATCAAGGGATGCTAATTATTGCATTGGAAGATTTTATACTTCCATTCCCTCAGAACTGTGAAGGTATATTTCTCCTCGGTATTTATTTAATAATTAAATCAAAAATTATTAAGATTTTTTAAAAATCAGTTAGAATTGATAGTCACAGGGCATTTCCGCACTAGACTGTTATAGAGCTATTATTCCACTTTCAACATCCTATGGAATCCTGCAAACGCCAGGATTCCATAGGATGTTGAAAGTGGAATAATAGCACTATAACAGTCTAATGTGGAAATGGCTACAGTTACAAATAAATAGCCTAGCATTACACATTCCTGACTGGTTCTTATTCATGATCTCTACTAATTCAATAGTGTAGGGATTGTAAAATTCCCTTAGTCTGGATTTTCTGTGCAGCAATTGCTGCAAACAACAAGGTTTCTCCTCCTGCTGATTGGGATGCAAAAGACTGACATTCCTCTCCCTCTCCCTATCCTATCAGTGAGCTCTGGTGCTAGGAGAAGTTTATGAAACCAATCCTGTTTCTGATCATCATGCTGAAGATTGCTCATGATGGGGGGAGGTTGGAAATGTCAATCAGCTGCTTTTCAATCAACAAGGGAACAGACCCCTGTTGTTTACAGCAGCTACTACCCAGTAAGTACAGATTGGGAGGAGGAAACCAGTTATTTAAACTAGCTATTTAACGTAGTAGTTGATCTAGAATCACGGTCATTATTTGCACAAAGCTAGTAAGAATGCACACTTTCCAAGAACAATGATGTATAACTATAATCTTCGAACATGTTTGGACTCCCACAGTCTATTCATATTGACTGTGCTGAACAGAGCTCATGTGAGTTACCACTGTAATAGTATGTGGCAATGGTCACTAACTTGGATGCCTTTGTTAGATTGCACAAATTCATGGAAGATAGCTCTGTTCATAGTTATTAAGTATATTGGCTCAATGGAACCTTCATATTCTTGTCTCACCTTAAAGACTAACAAGTTTTATTTGGTATAGGTTTTTGTGGATTACAGGATACTTCTATTGCAAGATACTACATCTCATGAAGTGGGCTCCTGTCCACTTCCATAAACATGTGTGCCAAATAAAACCTGTTGGTCTTTAAGGTGTCACAAGATCATTTGTTGTTTCTGCTGCAACGGACAAACATGAGTACTACTCTGGAAATCTCATATTTAAAGCTTATGTGCCACTAAATATCAGTTGCTGGATCCCACAATGTAAAAGGAGTAAAATGTTTCTGTCCTCCTTGTAGTCTTCATAAGTGAATCTGGTTTTCTAGTATAGAAAACAGGATATTTGACTAGATAGACTTTCAGCTTATCTAACTCTATAGTGCAGCTGATTTCTTCTGAGAAAGCAGAGGGACTCATCAGCTGCTATCCCGTCAGGGAAATAGTTGTGTATAACATTTTAACAAATAACACCTTGTATTGCATTAAATGTGGAAAGACAGCAAACAGAGGCATGCAAGAAATCAGTTCTGCAATAAAAATGTCTGAAAAGTGAAAGGTAAAGTGGAGGTTTCAGAACAAAGGCTCGTATTATACTCTTGTTAAAATAAATATAGCGTGTTCCACATTATAAAATATTAGACCCTGAAGAATCATAGCCTTCTAGCTCAGTGCTAACAGAATGGCAAGGTTTCTTTGACAGAGAACATTTGAATCCATTCAGGAAACCACCCCCACTCTTGTAACCTACATACATCCCTCTTAAACTGACTCAGACTACAGAATCATGGGAACCAAATTTTCATCCAAGTCTGGGAGTTAAATGATGGTGACTGATGGCAACATCTCTGCCTCCATTGGCTCACAATCAAACAGGACCTCTATAGAAAAGGGACACCTTTAACTAACAATCATGGATCTGTAACAAAAAGATGCATTCACAGGAAGGCATCAATCTGCACTTTATGCCAAGACCTCACAATGTCCTTCTTGAGAACTTCTTTAGCAAGATGGGAGAAAGCTTTGCAGCACAGAAAGATATTCTATATCTCCCCCTCCTATTTCCTCAACCCAAGTTCACCAAAGAGGTTTAGGAACTTACATAAAGAATGAAGATAAAGCAAATGCCTAGCTAAATTTGAAAAGCTGTCTGCCAAAATGCATACAGAGGATGCAACGAAATAAATAGAAACAGACTGAAAAAGCAATTGCAGAAGTAAAAGCAAAGTGGTGCAGAAAGAAGGAAACAATTTCTTCTGGATAACAGTTGCCCTGTAAAGGGCTTTGCACGCTGAATAAAATGTCTCTTTGACTGTCCTGTTTCTTTTAACAACCAAATTTTTCTTACGTCTTATAGCCTTCCCACTCCATTTCTTAAGGAAAACTTAAAGAATACTGTAGGACTTAAAGCAAATATTCATAAATTAGTCTTCTCCCTGTAAATAATTATTGTTGTGCTGTTTATCTACAAAGATACTCCAGTAAAAGGGAAGCTATTAAAAAGGAATCCAAGATGTGTTTTTTAAAATTTTCTTTGACTGTTAAGGATCATTTTAATTTATTCATAATTTTAAAAATGGAAATCAATATTCTTCTGTTTCAATTGTGCTTTTTTTTTTTTATCATGAGCAGAACCCCATGGGCCTATCCTAAATGCAGAAAAAGATACAAGAGGAAAGCTACTGATACTACTGAATAAAAATTGCAGGAGGAAAATAATATGCAGAATATGCAGTATTCCTCAAACTATACCAGAGAAGGCTTATTCACATGTTTCTCCTACATGCCTATATGTCATTCCTACATGCCTGTAATTAGCCTACCTTGTTCACAGAGCAACCACATTTCCAGGTGTGGTAATCTGGGAGCAAGTGCATAAAATCAACCAGTCACTCTCACACACTCCTATCAGTGACTTCAAAAATATTTTTTTTCCCCCCCCTTGGACACTTTCTCTCTCACTTTTTTTTCACCAGTGGTTACATGTGTTTCCTTAATGATTTCTTCACTTTCCTGAAACGACTGAGCTACACATATTGGAAAAATCAAGAATTAAGTGACTCTTGAGTAACCATCTGGGTAGCTAACTGTAATGGATACAGCAGTGTTTCTTTTCATCGAGGGATATGTTCATCCTTGAGCATAAAGTACTGAAGAAAAAGATGAAAACATTGTCATTATGATTATAAATATAATTATTGCTTTCAATGGATGCAAGCTATATCTTGTTTTCCTAGAGCTGTCAAGATATTTTAAGAAAATCACTGATAACAGATCTCAAGCCATAATGTTGTCTTCTCACGGTCAGACAATACATCACTTCTTTGCCAGAGAATCCTTGAGTAGGAGTGATCAAAGAATTTGGTACTTCAGATTTTTCAGTGCAGGTCCTGGCTCAAAATACTTATGGAAATGATTTTAAGGTGTCTCTTTTAAGATAAGATTATTTTTTAAAATGTGCATTTCGTTAAAAAGAAACCCCACAAATTCAAATTATGGAAAGATTTTTTCAAATGCAAATTTTTGTGCATTTTTTTAAAAAAAAAACCCTCAGGATTAATGCAAAATTGTGGTGGAATACACTTAATAAGTGCATACACAAAGGTCATAAGATGGAAACTTATGTCACAAACTGGAAACAGACTTATCCTGTACAGTTCTACAGAAGGCAAATCCATTCTCCCCAGCATTTCTCAGATGAAAATCAGGATACATGTTGCCAAGAAACATCAGAGCCTGGTCAAATGGAAAAGCTTACTAATGTGGAAGAACGAACAAGCCAGGAGAGGTTGTAACCTTCTGCTTCTTTCTGAATCTTCAGGGAAGGGCAAGATTCCACTGCATCCCCTTCTCTCCCCACTGCTGAGCTAATTTACTTTTGTCCTTTAAACTCAATTTACAGCTACTGAAGTAAGGTCTGGACAAAAAGGGAAAGTGGAAGGAGGAAAGAGAAACTGGGACATTTTAAAAACAGCTGAAAAGTGGGGTGGCCAAAAATTAATCAGGACTATTCTGCCAAACTGGGACAGTTAGAGCTCATGCAAATATACCATACACATAATCATAGCAAAAAAGATGAAGCAAGTCTATTATATGCAACCTATATTGCAAGATGCCATCTTCTGCCTGATTTCCTCCACCAGGAGAATGCTGTCTGCAGAAGTTATCTCAGTTGTGGTGCCAACATTCTCAGGTCCCATGTAAAGCATGTCAATTTGCTGACCCATCATTCGAATAATGAAATCTGACACAGATACTGGGTTGAATACGACTTTTAAAAACTTATTTAACTCTGTAGTTCAACTGAACCTCTGAAATTCAGAAAGGAGAGCCAAACTAGTATAGTATCACCAAGGCAGGAGTAAGCCCTCCATCCCCTACTCAGCTTCTCCTGGCCGAAAACACCTGAACTCCAAAAGCAATCCAAGGTTGCTCCCAAGACAGCCCAATGCTGGAAGTTCAACCTGAGGAGCTCCATGATCCCATAAAGTTAGAATGCCCCTATCTAAAGGAAGTCTGCTTTCCCACCCCTGGGTCCTGTCACCTAAAGGGACAGTTCTAGAAAACCTCCCCTTCACCAAGTGGATGTCAAGAGTATTCACCAAAAATCCTGCTTTCTCCCTGATACAAGTACACAACCTACCAAATGATCAGGTGCCAAGTATATCTAAAGACATGACTTGAAGACAATTGTCCAAGTTCTCTGAATACAGTGTTGGTTAGAGGAAAAAAGGAGAGGAGGGACAGAATCTACCTGATATAGTGAGATGACCAGATAAACTTACACTGCATTAGAGGAGTGACATGCACCACAATGGAGAAAAAAAAAGCCTAGTGAGGCATTTGACGCTAACAAAGTTTCCAATCTCTGTCCCCTATGCTCCCATGAGGCCAATCTGAGCCCTGATGCAATTTGGTGTCTGCCAATCATGTGGCAACAAAGATGTCCATTCCCTGAAGCTGTCTGGGCATCACCTGGGTACAAGAATGACTTACCAACAAACAGACTTTGGGTGGCCAGAACATGGCTTCTTATATCCTGCTATCCAATCTCCTTTATTGTTGTGCACCTTCAGGTCATTTTTGACTCATGGTGGCCCTTAGGCAAACCTATCCCAGAGTTTTCCTGGCAAGATCTGTTCGGAGGAGGTTCACCTTTGCCCTCCTCTGAGCCTGAGAGAGGGTGGCTCTCCCAAGGTCACCCAATACCTTTCCATAGGCAAGTGGAGATTCAAACCCTGTCCTCCAGAGTCATAATCCAGTGCTCAAACCACTGCACCATGCTAGTTCTCACTCATTCCCCTTCCCAACACAACCCCAATCCCCACACACAAATCTGCAAGGCAAGATCAATTGGGAATATGAAAAACTGTAGCCTTCTTTCTCTGTATTCTCCCTGCATTGTCTTCCCATGCATTTTTCATATTTGTAAGATGTCGTGTTTTCTCCCCACCCTAAAATCTGTGCAAATTATAATGCAGTATAATGCAATTTAATCTAAATTATGCATTTATCTGTACCAGATGCCTAATTTAGTCAACTTTTTCCTCATTGATTAAAGCATGCTTCTGCATATTTTTGTCCAAATATGCACATGTAGTTGTTTGCATTTTCAAATATGAACACTGTTTTATGTTTCCCTAATTTCACAGGAACACTTTGCAAACCTTGCAAATGTGTGAGCGCTCAAGGCAAGCTATACTCTTTTCTTTTTTCGCAGCAAGCCTTAGGAGGTGAGAAAATACTACTTTCATCAAGAATGTCAAGTCCAATGAAATTTCTTTCCATCTCCATACTAAACATGTTAATGTTCATCCAGAAGGCCACAGCCATTGCTACAATCCTGAAGTAATTTAAATTAGTGTAAATTGAAAGTTTATCACAAGTACTACTGCATGAAGCAGGATTAGAAAATAAACTCTTTTGAATCAAGCAGATTCCACAACTTTCCACATAGTTCTTTACTTTGATAATGCATATTTATAGGCACTTTTTATACTTCATGTAAAAAAATGAAGTATATCTCTAAATGCTAATTTCAATATATTACCCTTTTCTTTGCTAAATCCTGTCCCAGGCTTTACAACTTTGATATAAAATTAATCTAGGGCACCAGAGAGGTCCCTCGGATGTGCACGTAGGCAATAGAAACGGCCATGCAATCAAAAAGGAAAAGAACCCAGACCAGGCCAGTAAATATCCCCAGTCACGCAGCAACAGAAAGACCTCATGTCATATTGCCCTGATGGACAAATGGTATTTGACCTTTTTAGGAGTCCACTTGAAGGGAGTCAATGTGTTGGGCACTGGAAGTAATAAAACCTTATCAAACCATCTCCAGATGCACACCACAGCCTCAAAGCGGAGGAAGATCCTGTTATTTAGATGATCTTCCGATATCAGAAAAATGCCAGGTGTGAAGATGTTTTGGTCTTCTGCCCTGTTTGTTTATCCTGGGAAAGGATTTTGTTTTCAAAGAAAATGTTTTCTACAAATAGTCCATGTTTTAAGGCTAGAGCAGACAGAACAACACAGACACACACAGGAAAAGATGGGACCATATGGCTTTTCCAGGCATGGATCACCATAAATATTGGGACACAGTTCCTCATTCTTTGGGGAGTTCATTCCTTGAGAGTTCTTTTTGGGAGAAGTTCTTTGTAAGCCTTTCCGGCTTCTTCCTCTGAAGTTTAAAAGATGCATTTGGAGTGTTAAGTGAGAAATCTCTCTCAGAGCTGCAGAAACAATGGAGATGGTAACCAGCTTAAATTTACAATACTATGGACTCCCCCTCCTCACAGGAGTGGCTGGAAATCACCTTTTCTCCCAGCAGAAGGATTCTAAATTTGGTATCGTATGTCAACAGATCCTTTTTGTCTCTCTCTCTTTCTTAATTTTAATCTTTTTCTAACTTTATAGCCTAGTATGCTTGGAGTGTGAATGAATCTGGGTGAGTGTATGAAATTTAACTTTTTATAAGCTTGTTTACTTGTTATAGTGAATGTAGCTGAGTTATTGTAGGGATTTTTACATTTATGTTAATAAAATACTTAGATTTGAACAATTGGTGTGATTTTTGTCTGACCTGACCTGGTATAAATTTGGGTTTGCAAGATCCTGCTAAGTTACCCTGCCTCTCGTAAGCTAAACAGTGCTCTGAACTAATTTCCCCACACTTTTGATAGATTTTGTGAATCCTCTTGAAGGAGTCCTAAGCAAATAGATTGATGTAGAGAAAACAGGGTAACAAATAACTGAAGAATGTAATTGATGGAATCTGGGAAAATTAGAAACATCTGTCTTTTGTGCTTTGGTAGATCAGTATGTTTTCGTCTAGGAGAAAGAATCATAACTAAATTCTTTTAGCTTAGCCTGTATTGTTAGCGAAGCTTATATCCAGTAATGTAAATCTGACTTGTAAACAGCATCTGAGATGGCAGTCATTTAGCCTCCATTCTGACTTCAGCATACCCTTCACATTTTTTTTTTCAGATCAGGAACTGACTCAGTAATCTGGTGCCATTATCACAGATATGTTGACAGCATGTGTTTTGTTTGTTTTCATATGGCCGAATTTTGAAAAATAACCTGAAAAGCAAGAATCCACTCCAGTGAAAACTGTTATATTTGACATGTATTTTTTAAAAAAAGATACTTTATTATTGTGGCTACAGAAATAAAAATACCAAAGATCTTCTATTCTCCAAAGGAAAGGGGTTGTGCAGTTTTAGAAACCTTTCAGCAATGCCAGATTGATGTCACTGCAGGAAAGGCTGGTTGCATTAATATGCTGTTAAATAAAGCAGCTTTATTTAATTGGCTGGGCTCTGTGGATAATAATGCTGAGTTCTAACAAAAGGGTGTCGAAGCTGCTGCATTAAACACAGTTGAAAATAAGAGTTCTTTGTCAAAGAAAATAAATACAATCTGCTAAAAAAGAAATAATTTGAACTTTGAAATGCTTTTCATTCCTTTCTCTTTGTATGACAGTGCGGCATGTCAGAAGATGCTAGGATGACATTTTTAGTGAAACGGGGAGATTTGGTGTGTCTGTCAAATGGCTAAGCATGCCTCTGGAGACCAAAACAAAAGCAGCAGGTTTTCTTATAAAATGTTATGATATCCAAGCCCATGAAATTGCATTAATATTATTAGATGTTGGGCCATAACATAAGCACGGAGCTACAGCCTCCACTTGCTTGTTATTTCTGTTAAAAGAAGGGCAAAATTCAATAGTTAGTTCCACCTATGGTAGAACTATTGAATCAGTGGGAACTTTGTAAATCCATGCTTTTGAAAATTCAATTGAGTTGGTGGATCTATTTTAGTTGAAACTAACAATTGGATTTAGCCCAAAGAGTGGGGCCCAGCACCCAATCAGACCCTCACTCATGTGCAAATAAGGTCCTCTGGGTGATAATCAAACCATTCCCCACACTGATATCCACTCTGATATCAAGCTGCCCATAACCTGCATACACGTTCACCTGCCTGCTCTCTAAGACCATCTCCTTTGTCCAGTTGGCTCTACTTTCAGGTATTATCTTCCTCTGTTTGTCTGTGCTGATGCTTTGGCTCTGCGTTTTCCTCTCCAACAACAGTAAATTGATACACATTTTTTGTAATGCTGAAGCTCTTTTCATTTGTTTTACTGCTACTTCAACAACACAGAAGAAGGAGCAGCTTCTCAGTGCCTTCCCTCAGACTTTGGAACTCTTGGAAACTGAACCCATTCTATTTCTGTTGTCCCTCTGCTGAGAGATAAAAACATCCATATTCAGTGACGTTTTTGTCATCTAATCTGATTTGATTGTGGGTCTCCTAGTTTCTAGTTGTTGTTGTTTTTTCAATTTATGGGTTTATATTAGATATGTATTTCAGTTAGAGATGTAAATTTTTGACTATTTCATCTGTGCCTGTATCTGAGAACCTGTGATATTACAGAATAGAAATAATTTAATAAAATATAATAATATATATGTTCTAATTTAAAAGACTTGTGTTTTAATTTCAGCTTTGCTCATTTTATTTGTATATTGTTAGTTGCCTTGAGCATTATTTTTAGTTGAAAGGAACACATAAATGCAGGATGGTATTCACTAAGGCAGTTACATATAAATAACCATGTTAGTTACATAGCTACATGGTGTCTTCAAGTCTGACTTCCTTCCCATCCTCACTTACTGTGAACAACAGGAATCTGTTCCCCTGTTGATCACGAAGCAGATGACTGATATTTCTACTCCCTCCCATAAGCTACCTCTGGTGCTACAGTCAGAAGCATGGTCTCTGTCTGAATTCCCCATTTCACCAGAGATCTCTGGAGAATGAGAGTGTGTAAACATCCGCCATCTGCTTCCTGATTGACAAAAGAACAGAGCCCTGTTTCTTGCAGGTGCTGCAGTTAAGTGAGGATCTGGGGACTTTCATGTTTCCTATGTATTCCTGAAAGAGTGAATACATAAGGATTGTGAATACAACCAGTCACAAGTATGTAACTCTAAGTAGCTCCTTTATATGAGCTTCAGATAGTCATGAGAAAATGTTTTTAAAATGCCTTCCACAATAATGCTGTTGGCAACACAACTGCAAAATGTCTTCTTAGGGCAAATATGAAAAGATCTTAGACTGACTATTCATGTTGAAGACTCTTATTATCTTAAAGACTAACAAGTTCTATTTGATATAAACTTTCATGGATTGCATCCCACTTCACAGATGCATGCGTGTTTGATGCCATGAGACTTTGTTGTTTTTGTTGTAACAGACTAACACAGGTACCTTCTGGAAAGACTGGTGTTGTTCATTATTAATACACTTACTTATACTTGTTAGCTTGTTCTCATATTCATATGCCAGGACCCCTCATGAAGAAAACCTTCTCGTGAAAAAGAAAAAAGAACACATAACTATAAAGAAATGCGTGCATGTACTAAACAGTATTAGATCTCAAAAAGGAATTGCTGAAAATGGGAAGTATGCTACAAGAAAAAAATGTATCTCTTGAGATAAAAAGAGAGAAATGGAAATGAAAGAAACTCAAAGACAGATGAAGACACATATAAGCACGTCCCTTGTATAAAGTGGATACACAAACAATATTTGGAGATTTAAAATATTGTATCAGGCATGCATCCTTAGCCATTCACTCGATTAGCTTCACAGATTAAGGCGTTTTTCCATATGAACAAATAGCGGCTCTTCAGCAAGCCAGAAATGAAATGAGATTCTTATTACCATTTTAGGCTGTCAAAACCCCACAAATAATTAACCTAAGTCTGCATGAGGAAATTTTCATGGACCAGTTCCGTTTGTGGATTTGATCCACAAGAGGCTGCATTTTGTCAAAGAACTGAGAAAAACACAAGGAAACCATCAGAGGAAAAGGCCTGTCTGCTCCAACATTCTGGTTGCACAGTGGCTGACTAGATGTCTGTGGGGAAACCACAAGCAAGAACTGAATGCAATGGTAACCTGCCACTCATGTTCTCCTGCAAAAGGGCCATATGTATTAGCACTGAGTGTGCTGCTTCTGATACTGGATGTTTCATATAGTTCTAGTGTCAGTAAGACTCAAGCAGGGATTATATGACAAAAAACAAGAAACTTTCATTAAGCAGGTCTGCAGTCAACTCCTAACAATCTCTTCTTTCCAGCTCAGTCTTTCTTTTGGTGTGTCCTGAGTCACTTTCTGGTAGCTGTTCCCTTGCCCTGTGTTTTCTTTCTGTGTTACTCAGTTTCTCTTCCTGCCTGTCATTTTAACCTTCCTACTTCCATATATGTTGACTAGCGTATTTACCTGGCATTGCCCAAGATTTTATTTTCTCATAGGTAACACTTGTTAGAAATACTTTAGGAACTACTTTACCTTACTTTAAGAGTTAGATGCAGTTGAAATACACAGATTTGATATCCTGTTCCTCTAATTCCCCAAACTGTGCTGTCCAGTACCTGTAACTTTTCCGGGATTTTATTTTCCTCTTAAGAACTCACCAAACTGTCTTCTACAGTACCTGTAATTTTTTCCCATATTCCCGAATCCCATCTGTATTCAGAGTTGTTAACATACAGAGGTTGGGGTCCTGAGGGAATACACTGTCCTCCTCCTTGCTGCTAGGCATCACCTCCATAGCTATCAGCCTATTCCAGTACCTACTAACTTTTCCCCGTGGTCCCCAATCCAATCTGTGTTGTCTGGCGATGTTGACGTACTGGCTTTTGATTTTTTTTTGTTTTCCGTTGAATTTGTGCAATGGCTTTACATTTTTCTGGAAGCATTTTTTGTTTTGAATTTTGACTTTACACATATGAAGCCCATCCAATCTTCTGTGTGAGGAGAGAAGACCTTGTAACTATGTTGTGTATGTCACTTGAATTTTTCTCACATATACCTCCCAAATGTTTTCTGATATCTTTATTGATGGTAGGTCTCATCTCCATAGCAACAGGCTTGACACCCAAGAGCTCTCAGCTGAGAATTCTGAAGGCCCCTCCCTAAACCGCCAACCCCAGGATTCCATAGAATCTTCATAGCCAGCCATTCGTATGAGGTCTTCTCACCTCACTCAGCCAATCATATGAGGTCTTTGCCTGCCTGATGCAGACAAACAGACAAACTCACAAACTCACAGACAAACATTGACTTTTATATAGTAGATAAACTGGAGGTGATAAACAGAGTAGGTGATCTATAGGTCCAGTTCTATGGAAACATATCTATAGATACATACTTGCAACTCTTGATGCTCTGCTTCCAAAACCTACCTTTCCAGAAGCACAGCTCGTCCTCCACCCTACACTGTCATTCCCATATTGCCAGAGAGCAATGGGATGAGCACAGATACATCCAGATCCCTTGCTGTAACTGGACACACTGCCTTTTGGCTGAATTTTGAAAAGCTGAATTGTGCAACCCATATAAACCATTGCTACTTAAGCAAATTTGCTCTTCAGAATTTTCCTATTTGCATGATATATTTGGGTTTGTGGAGGTAGCAAGGAGCCATTGCTAATCTTCTTCAAGTCTCCCCAAGGACATCTCATAAGGTTTTGTGAGTATTTCTGCAGTCATAAAAGCAGGAAACTTTTTCTGAGTGGGTTTGTAATGAAATCTAAGAATCTTGAGATGCCAGATTTTTTTTGTTTTGCTGTTCTTGCATGAAATCAGGAGCATGCACATAGTTCTATGGGTTACACATCCATTAATAAATATAGGCAGCTTAAAAACTTTAAAGTATCCAGCACAAAAATAGCAGAAACAACAATCAATTGAAAACAACTACGATAAAAATCACAAAAGTAGGATAGCTACAAAAATAGTATGGGGATGTTAATAAAATAGAGTTGTAAAAAACCATAATAGCTCCCCCAAACCCCCCACTAAAATGTGAGTTTTATAGTGCTGCTTAAAAAGGAACAGGTTGATTGTGAATATGCTGCATCATGTATAATTTAATAATGGCTTTTAAAAGATAATACTTTTGGGACTACAGTCCAAACACAGTTCCTAGAGTGGGAAAAAATTAAACTTTCCTGAGATTTACTTCTGAGTAGACATTCCAAGATTTCAATGGCATACTGTCTCATTCACATTAGAAGACATAATACAAGTGGAAAAGTCAATATCTAGATATACCAGTTTTAATGTTTTGGAATTAAAATGTGACTTGTTCTCTCATGTTTTAATACAAGTAGAGAATTATTCTTCAAACCATAAATTTATGGAATTGCACCTTACTTCTCATTATATGTATTCTTTTGGGATGACAAAAGAGATAGGAAAATCTTCTTTTTAAAAATTTTCTCAGAATTTTATCAGTATTCTCAAATCACATCCATTGCCCATACTGGAATGCCAGTATGTTTTTCCATTTCTGAAGAGAAATTTTTTGGTATACCCGTTTCCTAGCATAACACTTTTTGGCATTTTGCTTAATGTACACATTGTTCAGTGCCAACATGGTGTAGCAATTTGAGTGTTGGACTATGATCCTGGAAACCAGGCTTCTATTCCTTGCTTGACAATGTAAACCTACTGGGTGACCTTGGGCATCATATATTCTCAAACCCAGAAAACCCCATGATAGGGATGCTTTAGGGCCACCAGCAGTCAGAAACAATTTGAAGGCACACAACAACAGCAACAGCACATTATTCACATTCACTAACACATGTTTGTGTGTATTTTTCTAAATATAGTAATCCCTTCACATTCACTAGGGTTAGGGACACAGGACCCCCATAAAAGTTTTAAAAAACTGTGACTCTAGGCCCTCCCAAACCATATTTAATGCACAGAAAACTCTAGGCCCTCCCAAACCATATGTAACACACACAAAAAAGTACAATCACCATATTCAACCCACTGTGGATTCCTTTGAGGCACCAGGGTTCCTTCACAAGGCTGAGGTGGGGGACTGGTGGGGCTTACTTCCATCTCCACTGCTGCCCCACACCATTTTTAAAACAGACTTACAAGCCTCATTTGCCATTTCTCAGTCTTACGAAGCTTGCAGCCCCTGTTAAAAATGGCATAGGAAGGCAGCAGAGGTGACAGCAAATGAATAATCAAATCCGCAAAGTGAAAGCTGCAAATGTGGAGGGCTGACTGTACACATATTCCGAGTCATGTGCATTTACTATCATCAAAAAAGGAAGAAGAAAACAGTACTAATTGGAAGATGGTGACTAGACCCCAAAAAAGCTCCAGGTTTTAGAATGAACATTAATGGAGCTATCCAAGGTGCTCAGCCCTATCCCTAAAATAGGTTCAGGAATTTGGATAACTCCTTTAAAACGCAGACTAAACTCCAATGTGGACTCACTGCCCTGCTGATAGTCTTCAGTGGAATTGGATAAATGTGAAAATATCCCTGATTCAGATATATCACAACAATGAGGCACATAATAAGTAGAGAGGTGGTACAGGAATACCTGGCCGCATTGGATGAATTCAAGTCTCCAGGGCCAGATGAATTGCATCCTAGGATATTAAAAGAGCTGGCAGAGGTCATTTCAGAACCGCTTGCTATAATTTTTGAGAAATCTTGGAGGACAGGAGAAGTTCCAGCAGATTGGAAGAGAGCAAATGTTATCCCCATCTTCAAGAAGGGAAAAAAAGAGGACCCAAATAATTATCACCCAGTCAGCCTGACATCAGTACCCAGAAAGATCCTGGAGCAGATCATTAAGCAGTCAGTTTCTAATCATTTAGAAAGCAACGCGGTAATCACGAGAAGTCAACATGGATTTCTCAAAAATAAGTCATGCCAGACTAATCTTATCTCTTTTTATGATAGAGTTACTAGCTTGATAGATGAAGGGAATGCTGTGGATGTAGCATATCTCAATTTCAGTAAGGCCTTTGACAAAGTTCCCCATGACATTCTTGCAACAAAGCTAGTAAAATGTGGACTGGACAGGGCTACTGTTAGTTGGATTTGTAATTGGTTGACAGACCGAACCCAAAGGGTGATCACGAATGGCTGCTTTTCATCCTGGAGAGAAGTGAATAGTGGGGTGCCACAGGGTTCTGTCCTAGGCCCATTGCTATTCAATATTTTTATCAATGACTTGGATGAAGGAATAGAGGGCATGCTCATCAAATTTGCAGATGACACCAAATTGGGAGGGGTTGCTAATACGCCAGAGGACAGGATCAAAATTCAAAATGACCTGGATAGATTGGAGAGCTGGGCCAGGGCAAACAAAATGAAATTCAACAGAGAGAAATGTAAGGTCCTACACTTAGGCAGAAATAATGGAATACAGAAATATAGGATGGGGGACACGTGGCTGGATAGCAGTACGTGTGAAAGGGATCTAGGAGTCTTCATAGACCACAAGCTGAACATGAGTCAGCAGTGTGATGTGGCAGCCAAGAAAGCCAATGCAATTCTCGGCTGCATCAATAGGAGTATGGTGTCTAGATCGAGGGAGGTACTGGTACCACTCTACTCTGCTTTGGTTAGACCCCATCTTGAATACTGTGTCCAGTTCTGGGCACCCCAATTCAAGAAGGATATTGACAAGCTGGAGCAAGTCCAGAGGAGGGCGACCAAAATGGTGAGAGGCCTGGAAGCCATGCCCTATGAGGATAGACTTAGAGAGCTGGGTATGTTTAGTCTGCAGAAGAGGAGGTTAAGAGGGGACATGATAGCCATGTTTAAATATTTGAAGGGATGCCATGTAGAGGAAGGAGGGGATTTGTTTTCTGTTGCTCCAGAGACCAGGACAAGGAGCAATGGATTCAAGCTGCAGGAAAGGAGATTCCACCTGAACCTCAGGAAGAACTTCCTGACAGTCAGGGCTGTCCGGCAGTGGAAGCTGTTGCCTCGGAGGGTAGTGGAGTCTCCTTCCTTGGAGGTTTTTAAGCAGAGGCTTGATGGCCATCTGTCGGGAGTGCTTTGAGGGTGTTCCTGCATGGCAGGGGGTTGGACTGGATGGCCCCTGTGGTCTCTTCCAACTCTAGATTTCTATGATTCTATGATTCTATGATTCTATATTTGAAAGAGTAACTACACATGGATCATGGTGATTCTGTGATGACAGAAGGCAAACTCTAACAAGGGCCATTTCCATGCTACACTCTTATAGCACGATTATTCCACTTTCAACATCCTATGGAATCCTGGGGTTTGAAGTTTAGGGAGGGGGACCTGGCCCCTCCCTAAACTGCAAACCCTAGGATTCCATAGGATGTTGAAAGTGGAATAATCGCGCTATAAGAGTGTAGTGCGGAAATGGCCAAAGTGATTCTACATTCAGGCAGGTAGCTCTTGTAAGCCATAGAATTTTGCTAGCGTACATTTATTCTAAAGATCAAATAAATAGTTCATGCATACTTTTGAAAAGATAAAGTATGATTGTAGAGTTGTTCCTTTGTTCTTTCTCTATCCCCTCCTCTTTTAAGATTTTCTCATTAGAAAAATATTTATTGTCTGTCATTCTTCCATGCGCAGCCACCCGATACTTTTTCATGCTTGATCAGGTGTGGGATACATTTTTATTTTAGTTATTTGTTACAAAACTGACAGCTCATCACTCAGATTAAGGAGGTTCTCAAAATAGATGACTAAAGAAAACATTTTTAAAGCATATACAACTGCAATGAAGCAGAGTCAGGAACAACCGACCTAAAAATTTGTGTGGTTGAAGACTCCTGGAAGTGTTTGCATTTCAGCAACACCTAGGCATTTTTAGGGGCCATTCAGATGACAAATTTCACACTTTTTTCTCCAGTAGTTAATATCAGTGTTGTTACTTAATCAATGTGTATACAGTAGGCCCTCCACATTCACGAGGCATAGGGACAGAGAACCCTCGTGAATGCCAAAAAATCATGAATAATTTCCTGGCTGGCACCCTCCTCCCACAATCCTGCTGGCTGCCATCCTGCAGTAGCTGCAACCCAGGGCATGCAGGGAATGGGCAATTGCACCCTCCACACCTTCCTCCCAGCCTCCTCCAGAGCACCCGTGCAGGAGGAGGTCCCAGGGCATGCAAGGAATAGACGATCACCTGCTCTGCATGCTCCTGCCAGCTGCCACCCAAGCACCCATGAGGGGGGCAGTGAGGAAGTGCAGGAAAGGGATGATCTTTCCCCCTCCCTGCACCTGGCCAAAAGGCCAGGGAATGGGAGGGGAAGAATGGGAGGGAAGGTAAGTGGGTACTTTGCAAATAATCCAATCCATGAAAGCAAAACCCTTAAATGTGGGGTAGAAATGTACTTCTTACTTTGATATCTTCATTTTATGGTTCACTGTATAGTTGCCAGACCACGTCAAATCAAGCACTTCATTCGCAGAAATCAGGATGTGAACCTTCTTCTAGCATGGAGAAAAGAATAATGGAATGGTAGGGTCTGATGATAAAGTGGTGGCAAAGGCATAATGGTAGAGACAAATAAAAACCTGCTGATTTAATCATTTCTCTCACTTCTTTCTTTGGTGGTGCTTAACTTGGAAAAGTAACAAACAAATACGCAGCTTTTACTTGGTGATACAGATTGCACACTAATTTGGGTTCTAATTTACAAAATTAAGTTTACAAAAATAAGATCCAATAATGTAAGTAATGGGTTTATAAAGCATAAAACACACAGCAGAACAATCAGCATATTGCAGAATGTGTGTGTGTTACTAAGGCATTGGCTAATTCCAGGCATGAAGCCAACCCAACAACAAAGAGTGATCAGAAAATATCAATAGTGACATGATTGATAATGAACCCAAGTTAGGTACAATGTACCAGCTGATGCAATCAGATGGCTGATGTAATCTAACGCCAGACAGTCAAGAGCTAAGTATACTTGGAACTACATCACCTCTAGGGAGGAGACTAATTGCTGACATAAGTGGAATATATTGAACTTCTTTTATTGTATTGGACAAGTTATGTCAGTTAGTTAGAACAGGAAGGATTTAAAACAGGCTGAGAAGAGACAGATGGGAGGCAATCCAAGCATCCGCCTCTGCTGTATGATAAACAATGACAAACAATTGTGTTATTCCTAGCTGATGACTGCCCAAACCATGATGATGAAGACAGACCATGCTGGTAGGCAAGAATCTCTGCTGTCACAGGTTAGATATTCTTTCAAGCTCAATAGATATATGCCCATTGTGAATAATGGATGCCTATTACAGATGTTTATAGATATATAAACAATGATGTTCTGTATATAGCAATGTCCATGGATTAGCCTCCTGGACGCTTGTGAGTCTAACCACAGATGTGAAGCTTAAATTTCTCAGCAAATATGATGATATTCTTTAGTGGATAAATGGCTAATAATATTGTTAAAGATGGTGATATTCTTCTATGTGTTAATGTGTTAAGTATAGAGAAGCTAAGTAATGAAGATTATACAAATTTACAGTCCCTATGAAAGTGTAACACCTTACATATAACATAATATAATGAAAGTAATGAGCCTTGACATTGAAATGTCTATGCTTCTCCCTAAGGAAAGTATGCATTTTTGTATATCTATGACTGTGTGTAATAAATAGCCTAAAAGACTAACAGAGAGCTTGCTCATTCTTCCATATAAATATCCAGAGAATCCAATACTTTAAAAGGGTTAGGAGGTGTGTTACTGTTAGTTCTGCCTCTATACATTTTAATGTTGGTTGCCAGAGGGTGACCAGAGGGTGATGAAAGGGACCACCATACAGATGCAGATTAGCTGGTAAATCGTAAAGAATGCTCCATCCCTCAGTCTAAAGAGACAGAGGCGGGGAACCACACCAGTTTCATTGGGTCAAGGCTATTTGAAGAAACATGACGTCAGCTTTGAGTCCCACTTTTGTTGAAATGTTGGGATACAAATGAAGTGATTTATTTATTCCCATAAGAGCCTTCCTGAGCTCTGAAAACTTTGGTGAATGCATTTCTCTTGGCCCTATAGGTAAGTTTGGTAGGAATGCAGCAGAGGACTTTCTCCCTAGCTGCTCTGGCACTCCTTTCCTAAGAAGGCTAGGCTAGATTCCTCTTTGCTGTCTTTTAATTCCAGCAGATTTTGGGGGATTTCCTGGTTTGCAAGATAGTTTTAACTGTACTGTACTGCTTTTATTCTTAATTTTGTTGATGTTTTAATAATATTTTAATCACAACTTTTTGTATATCTTCAACCATATGAGTTTTTAACCTGTCATTTTCTCAATTTTGAAAGTCACTTTTTTAAGCAGGCCTTCAATAGGTGAGATAGAGACCTTTTTTTACTTGTTTTAGCTGTTTTTTAAAAAATATATTGTACAATTTTATATGTCTTTTAATGTTTTAATTGTTTATATGCTTTTAATGTTTTTTACCCATTGGAAGCTGCTTTGGGTTCCATCTTGGGAGAAAGATGGCATATAAATGCAACAAACGAACAAATAGATAAATAAATGTGTTCCTCCACCAAGAGAGGCTCAGGTGGTGGTTCAGATATGTCATAATGTCATGTTTAGTCTGGAGTCTGTAGTAGTCACCATTAATCTCCTGGAAATCTCCTGAGAAGATCCCTATCCCAAGGATGTAAGAAACCACTGCTGCTACTATCACTAACCACTTTTTAAAAATGGCTACAGGAGACCTTGATCAATAAAGAGAAGATAAACCTATGGGAATCTGCCTTGGGTAAATGTAGCAAAAGGAAGTTAAGTCTCAAAGGAAATACAAAGAAAATGAGCTGGATATTCATACAGACTGCCTCAAATATGGAAAGAAGGCTTGAAGCTTGGCTATAGAAACATTTGTCTTCAATTGAATTTTCTTTCTTGACCATGAAAGTGGAATCTATTATGTTTATGTTTGCTGTTGTAGAAACAATAAAAATATGGGCTTTAGCATGTAACAAGTTGGCTGTCAATTCTACTGCATATTACAGTTTTGACCAACATTTTGAGAGCATATTCCTTGTGAGGGGAAGATGTATGAAGATAGTTTAGATAGCTTTCAGTGATGAAGATCATGAAGCTCTTCCTCAGATATATTAAATTTCTGCAGAACATGATGGTAATCTCTTAAAGCACTGTGAAGAAGCTAAATCTGGAATAATAATAAAACTCCTCCATTCAAAACTAAACAGAAGAAAAGAGGGTAAAATCTATGGAAGATATTACTTCATTTGGGGGCCATATCTGTCAGGCTTTCAATCTCAGTTTGAAAAAAAAATTCAAGAATTTCTCAGCCAGAGGTAACAGCTCCATGGATATAAAGAGCAAGGGCTTTGTCTGTGGCAGCAGAGAACATTCAGTGTTTGTGAAACATCTTCCCAAGATTGATCAAGCTAATCTCTGCTGGGAGCAAAAAAAAAAGGCAATGTTTCACCAGGGGCCCTTTGACACTAACCAGTTATATCAATATGATTCCATTTCAACTACCATGGCTGTATCCTGTGGAATCTTGGGATTTGTAGTTTCATGTAACATTCAAGTTCTGTGGCTGAAAATTCTAAATAACCCTCCTCCCTAAACTAAATGCAATCATAGTACTACAATAACATTTATGAAAAAACACCAGGATGTTGGCTTTGGACTGTTTTTAAAATAATATTTTGATTGGGATTTTCTGGTCTTCATTAAGTCGTGGTTTTTAATAGATTTCATGTAATTCTACATTGCTTTGTCTCTGGTGGACATAAATATGACTAAATTGTTTTATTAAATGAAACAGTTGTAGCAATAAGGCAGCAAGGAGGGAGAGAGGCATCATGGTGGAAAGCCCTACCTATGTATGGACATTAGTCCATGTATTTGATTTAGGCATGCATAGAAACTACATGTATATGTCCTTTACAAATTGAGTTCTGGATCATATTTTTTGTGTAGTTCCTGAACATGAGTTCAAAGGCAATGCTTATTTTTTGTACACCTGTAATGTACAGCAAGGTAAACTTCCCAGGGCTGAAGGACAACAGTGACGATATTGTTGATGACAATGATATTTACATCCTGCCCTTTTCCCCATTTGGGACTCATAGTGACTTGCAACTCTTAAACCAAAGATAGCTAAAAATTCGCAACACAAAAATGCAATAAAACTATCAAAAATTAAAACCTGTTAAAAATTGAAACCATTAGAAAGAAATCATCAAATAGAAAATCCAGCACATTATTCAAGGCCCTTTCTCCTTGAACAATCAGTCTTCCAAGCCTTGCTGATATAAAAGAGTTTTTAGCTTTCTGCGGAAAAATACCAAGGAGCATGCCAGTCTAACCTCCCTGGGAAGGGACTTCCAGAGCTGTAGACCAGCCATTGAGAAGATATGCTCTCATGTTTTCACCAGCTGTACCTTTGGGACAGAGAGAAGGGCCTCTCTAGAAGATCTCAAAACACAAGCAAGTTCATATAGGAGAATATGGCCTTTTAGATAGCTTAGAACACATAGGACTTCATAGCTCATAACTAGCACTTTGAATTGTGTCCAGAAATGGACTGGAAGCCAGTAGTGCTGCCACAACAAGGGTCACATTTCTACTTGCCAAAAAATTATATTTTGGAGAAAAAAATAAATTGCCCCCATGTGTCCCCGCATAACTTCTAGGTGGGAAGAAAGGGTATCTTTGCAATCATCCTCATCATCATCCTCCACACTTCTATCACATGTAATCCAGTGAATGTGCATTTACCTCCAGAATTCTATTAATATATTGTTGTGTGCCTTCAAGTTATTTCCAATTTATGGTGACCTTAAGGCAAACCTATCACAGGATTTTCTAGTAATGAGGGTATGTGGCACGCCCAAGGTCACCCGTCCATAGCCTAGCTCACACCACTGCATACTCTATGTGTATTCCTTGATTATTGGGGGTGGGGGATGCTAGTGCCATTTAGATATATGGAAATGGAAATTTGCACAAGAGCCAGTGTGGTGTAGTGGTTTAAGCATTCAACTATGACTTTGGAGACCAGAGTTTGAATTCCTGGTCAGTCATGGAAGTGATACTTTCTAAACCTGAGACAGAAGCAAAGGCAAACCCCCTCTGAACAAGACCCTTTTTGCATGGCGTTTGCCATGTGAAAAGGCCCCTCAAATGTCGAGGGAATGTGAGGAGTGGTCCACATGACACACTCACAATCGCACGACGCTCCAGAGTCTGGCAGCTGCTGCTCATGCACTTTTTCATTTTCAGCTTTGAGCTGAAAATGGTGCACAATTGCGCATGGCTCCGGGGCCCCGCGCACACTTGCTGTGCGTGCGGAGCTCCAGAGCCGTGCCACTCACTCTTCCTGTCCCAGCGCAGCCTGGGAAGATTCCAGGCTGCACTGCAGAAGGAAGAGGCAGGGCTCTCGCATGAGCAGGCGGCAGCTGCGGAGCTGAAGGAACTGGGACATGAGAGCCTCTCGCTGGAGGCTGCTCGTGCAATCCCCACACCCCAGCTCTGTGAAAAGGTGCCTTGTGGAAAAGGCCCAAGTCTTGCCAAGAAAACCCTGTGATAGGGATGACTTAGGAGAGCCATAAGTTGGAAACAAAGGCACACAACAACAATGGACATTTGGAAGATGAATAATATGTTTTATGGTCAGATTTCTTCTCATTAGCCCAACACTTTAAAAAGATGGTATATGTCAAACACAGACCATTTCCGCACTAGACTGTTATAGCGCTATTATTCCACTTGCAACATCCTATGGAATCCTGGGGTTTGCAGTTTAGGGAGGGGCTGTCCGGCCTCTCCCAAAACTGCAAACCCCAGGATTCCATAGTATGTTGCAAGTGGAATAATAGCGCTATAACAGTCTAGTGCGGAAATGGCCACAGTCTAGGCAGGAAAATGAAAAACAAGAAGGAGGGGTGAAATGTACTATTTCATCTGCCACACAGCTTGCTGTTTATTACCAAAAGTGAATTGAACAGATCAGCTAGAGCCTGATCAGATTTTGCTTGATAACATTAGCTGTGTGGCTTGTGGAGCCTCTAAGGAACAGGATCCAGTTTTCTTTACTTGTGTAATTTGTTTATTAGTTTCCATTTACAGCTGTCAGCATAGATTTACAGCAAAGTACCTAAGTAGGCAGCCATTTTGTCAGTTTCAAGGTCCTGTAGTTAAAAACCTAAGAGAGTGAACTTTTCTCATTTGTTCCTAATTTCTGTCAAATCACAGGACAAATATGGAAGCAATCATAGCTAACAGCAGCAAAATTGTGGGATTGTTGTTTTGGTTTGGCTGTTTACCTGGGGCCTAAATGCTGGCAACATGGAGAGAGCCGGTCTGTGCCACAAAAATGGGAGTTCTTTGGGGAAATTGATTCCTTCTCAGCATGGTCTCCTATGATTTCATCATATGTACCAATGTTTCTACCCTTCTGTTTGCTTCTGTAAAAACTGGAGAAATTACTTAACCCATACTTCCTCCCACACTATAGCAAGCCTGCTCCTGATTCCTCTGAAATTAGTACAAATTTTCCATTAATTCAAAACAGCAAGAATGTTCTATAAACTAAATGTAAATGTATGATTATGGCCAACAAAGAAATAGAGTATAAACTCAACATTAACCCATGCTGGGAATACCACTCCTTGACTGATCCGGGAATAACTTTTATAAATAATCTAATATTTAGTACATGTATATACCTCACTTAATGAAGTTGGTACAAAATGGTTATAGCAACACTGAGGTCTTCACTCCCACGTGCAGAACAATACGACACTACAACACTGTAACCTGCGGTAATGACATGGTGCAGAAAGGACCTCCGTAATGCACAACCTGGGATAGTAGCTGGAATCCTGTTGGTGCATATTCTGGCATACTCAGGAGTTACAGAATTATACATAAATTTAGGAATACTGTAGAAGGAGATATTCAATATCTCCATACACATACATTCCCCTAAACAGAGCAGCATCTGCAGCAAGGGACTACATCTTCCCAGACATTTAGTGGCTGGTGAGTGGCTGCAGTTTCAGAGCTGGGAGACGAGAGAAGTCAGATCTTCACTGAGTATGCTCTCATCTGCTGGTTGAAACATTTAAGCCAGGTGTTGTTTGGGTACTCCCCACCTCACCTGGCCATTTTTTTTTTTTTGTATAGCCAATGGCCTTCACAACTTTTACAACAGTTAGAAAATAGTACAGAAGTTACAGAATACTTACAAACTGCAGTTTAAAATAATAAAACAGCAAATATGTAAATAAACTATAAAATCACAATATTAAAAATTATTTATTAAAACCACTTTGCTTCTGATAGAAAGAGGCACGTATTTTCCTAGCAGCAACTGCAAACTGGGCAACTGAATAGGTGACCCTTGCTTGTTTGTCCGCAAGGAGCTCCACCACAATACTTCGAGGGGAACTGTCCCAGGAGGGTTGGATCAATGGTATCACAAATCTTTGACGAGGTTCAGAATAAAGTGGGTAGTGTAACAGGCAATGAATTATGTCCTCTCTTTGGTTACAACCAAACCCACATTTCCTCTCTGCAATTGGGATACGTTGATATCTCCCTTCCAAATATGCAGAGGGCATCTGCTGAAACCTTAACTCTGTAAATGCCCTTCGAAGCTGCACGAAGGTCAGGTCTTCAAAATATTGTGGCACTGCATGGTTGGTCTGAATGTGAGGATACCAAATAGAAAACCGTGCCCCAACTATCTCCGCTCTGTCTTGATTTGCATCATAGTTGAGAATCCAACTTTTAAGATCCCTATTACTAAGTTTTAAATAGGTCTCTTCATTAAGCTGGTAACTCATTAGTTTGTTATGACACTGTTTTGCACCTGGCCATTAAGTCATCATGGGGACTTTCCCCCATTGTCAATGCGGCCTTCCTCAGAACTGCACTGGCAGAGCGATATACACCATGAGCTTCCATCTAGGTACTCAGCCTGAAAACATTGAGATGGGGCACTTTTTACAAAGCATCCTCTCTGCAGAAAACTAAAAACATTCCTAATACTTTTCTGTTTAGAACCCTTGCCTCAGGACTATAGATTCAGCTCCATGGTCCACGCTCTGCTTATTCACATGCAAAGCCTCTTTACACTACCTGAACATGTGAAGAGCAGAGACATGCCACTGACGGGTGAAGCAGAGTTAGCCTGCCTGGATGCCACTTTTCATTGGATGCCTGGATGCCACTTTTCATTTATCAAATGCCTGAGATTAGTTGCTGTTCTGAGATAGACCCATTTGGGATTAGTTACTATTTGAGAAAGGCCCACAGTTAACTATAAAGTCCAGGAAATCACAAACCAGTCCTGGAGAACTGTCCCTAGTCTGAGATTACAGTCTTCAGTCATATGCTTTATAACAATCAAGACTCTGTGACAGTTTGCAGATAAAATGCATGTATTTTTTTTTTCCAGTTGTGGCTAGCACTCCTGCATTATGATCACTAGCAAGCATCATTTGTTTGTATTGTGTAAAACCACACAAGGCCATCTTGGGTCTAGAAAATTAGAAGCACAGTAGGAAAAAAATGTATTTTTGTACAATAAAGCATTGATTGCATTTTATAACAGCAATAATTTCCCCAAATAATTACCTCAGCTATTGTCCAGCTTGTTAAGGCGTTGACTAAGCTGCAGGTACAAATCGATTTGCTGCAGATTGTTAATAATGGGTATTTTTAAAACTTATAGCTGTTTCTTCCTCTCTAACCCCCTCCTCTTACTTGTAAACTTTAATTTCTTTTACAAATTGGCCACTTAATTAGAGATGAGTCAGGGTTTTGTTTTATTACTCAGAGTTTACTTCTGTTCACAACCACTGTGCAAGGAATTAGAGAGGGTGTTTTGTGGATAGATAAATGGATTTCTAGCTGTTTTAAACTGTAATTTGTATTCATAGAAAAGCTGGGTGACTATATCTAGAGCATGTATGCTGGAAGGAATCTGTAATGAGTTACGAAACCTTGATAATCTAACTCTGTTTATACATAGTTACCCTTAGACAAAAGGAGTCTAGGAAACCACAGCTGGGAGCACTAAGACAACTGCAGTGCTTCTGGATCCATTTACCAGGGCTAGTCCAGGAAAACAGCTTCCTTGGTTTGCTTAGTTCAGAGAAACCTTAGTGTAATATCGTGCACACACATACACAAGAGGAGTCCTGTAGCTTCAGCTGTTCATATGAATTACACCCATATTGAACAGCCTAAGAAATGCTTATAGAAAGGTATCTAGGTGATGCGGGACATGTGGAAGGATAAAGCCTTCACCAAATGTTGAGCAGAAAACATGTAGAGACAGTCCAAACACTCCATAGAATATATTGGAAAAGTATACACACAGGTGACCTTATTTGAAGGTCAGCTGCAGAGGTCAATAAACCAGCCCAGATTTCCATTACTGTGGTGAAGAGAGGGTTAAGAAGAGCAGCATTTCTCCTTACCAGGTGGCTAAAATGTTTTGATAACTAAGTAGAACTTTGTGAAATCATATACACAAAGAGAATATATTTGGTTATATTGCAGCAAGAGAATATATTTGGTTGGTAGTCATCACTCTACATCTATAACTTTCCTAACAGGGCAGGAGCTTTATGGATCTCTCAGCTACCAACCTTGAAGTGGATCTCAAAATAGCAACTTCTCAATACAATACCATTGCCTGTTCCACTTGTTATATCCCTGGAAGCTCTGCTGGGCACTTTGTAATCTCCAGTAGAACATACACCACTCTTATAAAACTATGCAATGCACTCATTTCAGGGCTTGGGTAGGTGGACATGATGAGATTTATAAAATAATGTAGGTCTAAGGAACCCAACACCCTCTAAGTGCTTTGGCTTGCTAATCAAATAACAGGCTTGTATATGTACACATTGGTGATCATCTGTTCTGTTTACCTTGTCATTTGATTCTGTGTGGAAAACTGGACAAAATCTGAAGATTCCCAATCTGAAACCAATCCTTTCCCCACCCCTCATTTGGGACGTAATGGTATTCGATAGGTGAGATATGGAAGAATACTTGCATTGAGAATGGATAATTAGAGGAATTTCTAGAAATTAAACATATTCTTGCTCTCATCAAAAATTATGCTTTTTTTTTTCAGTTAAAATGTTCAGATGTGCATCATCTCAATAAGGAACTTGGCTCTTTCAGACACAGGAGGTTGACACCTCAAAAAAACCAGCATCTGTCTAAGTCTCATTTTATATTCTTCGGGTTTCTTTGCTTTGTTGTGAAACTGTTTGTTTCTTTATATCAGAAGCATTTAAGCATCAGCAAAAGATTGCTCTTTTTATTTTAAACAAACCATCAAAAGATTTGAAATGGTTATGGCAATGATATCACTAGAGCTTTAATTAAACTGAGGTCAAGAACAGCTAAGGAAATAGTTAAATTTTACTCACCTCAAAGCAGAAGGCTGCAGAGCATCATTAACAGATACAATGAACTTTAAATCTGGCCGGGTTGTTACAGTTCTCAAAGCTACAGAATAAAACAGTGCTTCCCATCCTTTCTCCCATTAATTATTTTTGTGCCACAAGAGCTTTTAATCCTACCTTCGTAGTGATCAAATCTACCTTTATCTACTGGTAACAACTGGTTTGGCTGGCATTAACTCTACACAGAATAAAATGGCTAAAATAATAAACTTGCTGCAAAATGCAAACACATTAACCTTACTAATACAGGAGAATAAGCAGGCGTTTCTTCCTTTGGAAATGATGATATGCCACCATTTTATATTACAAGCAAAGGATTTAGGAATAATGCATATTAAAAGCACTGGAAGAACAAACTACAATATATACAGTACAATCACTCCTAATGAAAAATGAACTTATTTGAAATATGCTGGAGGAAACTTCTACAGAACTCTCACTAAAAGTTGAAAATGGAGGCTATCATACATTGGACATATCTTGACATGACTCACTGGGGAATAAAATAATGCTCAGTAAAGCTGAAGGCAGTAGGAAAAGAGAAAGATTGCACTGTAGATGGATAGACCCAGTCATGGAAGCCATGGCCCTGGAAGTTGTGAGAAGAACTGTTAATAATTGGTCTCCTGGGTTTGCCATAAGTCAAAGCCAATTTGGATGCACATAAAAGAACAGTTGCTCTTCCTGCACACCAACAAGTTCTGATATTATAGACTCTACAATAGTTTTTCAAGGTTTGGAATTCACAGTGCAAAACTCTGGTTTTCACATAAAAGAAATAGCTTTCACCATATATTCTTCAACTCAACCCCTGAAGGCAGAACTCCACTTTATGAATGGCTAGAGGCTGCTACTAAACAGTGTGTTGTAGAGGTTTAGAATTTCAAAATAGGTCTGAGAAGCTCTTGGTTCATATCCTCACTTATTTTCATTATCAGTTTCTTGGATAATTTCATGCAATCATTATCGCTTGGTATAACTGAACTCATAAGCTGAGCTCATTCATTGTCTTGGCCTCTGTGTAGCCAAGTTGCGCTCCATTTGCCCTGAGTGTATCTAGGGTACCTTTTCACTGAAGTCACACTTCTCAGGGGCAGAAAGTAGCATTGTGTTTGAATGTTCTTCTGCAAGTGGTGACTCGAAAAGATAGAAGAGATCACTTATACTGTTTCTAGGCTTTGAACTCTCCTTCTTGACTCTTGAAATACAGAGAATATTGCTCTCTGATGCCCCTACTTGAATGGACAGAACCAACATATCAGATCATAAATGGATCTGGTGATAGATCTGTCATGTGCAGGGCTCAATTGCTTGTCAACAAGTATCCCAAGAAAATGGGAAATGTGGCATCCTGCAATACCTTGAGATCTAGATCTCATACATTCTAAGTGCAACTTTTTTCCAGTTCAACAAATCTTCATGTTTTATTACCTGCCTTTGCCTTCCTCACTCTTCAAACTGTCAGTGGCCAGTTTACAAACATCACCTATAGAAAAAACTAATAGTAACAGTTCCATAAAAAGTGGGAAGGGCCCATGGGGAAAGATATCCTTCAGAAGGCAATGAAAGAGTGACTGTATTTCTAAAATCGAGGTTATTTTGACTTTGATAACTATATTGCTCACAAGACAATAATGAATGTGTAGTGTGAATTACAGTCTATTTTGTGCTTCGTTCTGGAAGGGAGTTTGGATCATCCCAACTGTAAATTTGCTTACACTTGGCAGCCTCTGTGATGCATAAGAAGACCAATAATACATCATATCATATCATGCACCCTGAAGTTTGTTAAACAGGAGTAAATTACATGTGTGAAGTGACAACAACAAAAAACACAGTTGTTAATAAAACCAAACTTAAATGTATTTCCCTTCACCAGCCTCTACATGTAATTCTGCTGCCAGAACATTTTACAATAGAAATGTATTTGCTATGCCATTTCATAGTGTGTATGTGCATGTCTGTGTGCGTGTGTGTGTGTGTATACCTGACTTCAGATCACCTGAATTTCAAAGGATTGTCTTTGGCAAAGAATACTCAGAGTTGATTTTGCCAGTTCCTTCATCTGAAATGTAGCCTACAGCTACCTGGTGTCTGTTGGTGGTCTCCCAACCAAGTACTAACCAAAGCTGACCCTGCTTAGCTTTCAAGATCAAATGGGCTCTGGTGCCTTTAGGTAATTTAGGCCCTTACCGTTTCATATTACTCACAGAATAAAAAGGAACTCAGATTTTCTTTTTTCAAAAAATTGAAGCAGTATTCAGGTAAAGAGCAAGGATGGACAAAAATCAAATGAATGTTCTCTTTTAACTTTTTTGGGGAAAAATCAGTACCAAAGGAGTGGATCATAGGTGGAAAAAAAAAAGTTCGAACAGAATATTATGTTGAAACACAAACAGTTCCAATGACAGTGCCTCTCCAATGAATTATTTATAATTATGATTTTTGAAATAACTCATTATTTTTTTGTTTGTGTGATGCAACTAAAATTCTTATCTTTTAGTTACTTTAAAGACCCTCTGAGTGCTAGAGGCTGAATGCTGCACTTGCAACCTTGGGCAAGTCACACTCTCTTAGCGTCTGAGGAAAGCAAGGGCAAATCCCCTCTGAAAAATTCTGGCAAGAAAACCCCATAATAGTTTCATTTTAGGATTACCATAACTTGAAGGCACACAACAAAAATTCATATTTTAAAACCAATCTAATTCCTTTGTGTCAGACTAATATCTGAATTAGAACACAGTTATCCTTTGGACTCCACATGCCATTTTGTATAGCAGTTCTTAGCTGAAAAACTGCATGCAAGAATGCATATAGCATGAGAAATCTTCACATTAAAAAAATTGTGTATACACTGGAAGTGGCATACAAAAATGTATGGATTTAGGAGTGCTGGTACAAAAATGCATGTATTACGGGGATATGAATACAAAATCCCAATGATTGAGGAAATGTCACATGAAGGTGGCAGTTCCAAACTTCTGGATTACATATTGTTTTCAGTTAAACAGTTCTCTCTACTCATCCACTCAAAAGAATGCCTTCTCTTATTTAACAGTGACCTCACCTTTACAGTGAACTTGTCAACATAACTTATTGGTGAATGGAAACCTGAACCCTTTTATCTCAACTCTGCCACATAACTGATAAACATGTCATTTGCAGCAATGTCAGGGTTTGTTTGTTCAGGAATGAGAAAAAGGAACAGCAGCAAGAGCAGTGGAATGATTTTTATGAAGTCCACAGGAAGGACTTTCTTTCCCCTCCCACAATCCCACCAAAAGACTAATCCCAGGTGAAAAAAGCAATATAAAAAAAGATCCTGTTGACACCAATTCTGGTCACATTCTTCACTGTGATCACAGCAGGAAGAGGAAAACTTAAATATCTTCCATTCCCATTTGCTGTGGTAAAGGTTAAAAACTGGAGGATCTCGCATCATAATTTTCAGTATTAGTATTAGTATTAGTACTAGTATTAGTATTATTTAGAGCCCTGATAAGTCCTCAAAGGACACATCTAAAGTATTGTATGGTCAGACTTAGGATAGCAAAAGCAAGGAATCAAAAACCTGGGTATGCCTGTGAGCTTTATACCTGTCACGTAAGAGGGGACAGTGTTGAGGAATTACTTTATTTTGCTTATGTTCTAGATGCCAAGAAACAAGGACTAAATACATGCAAGCAGCTGTAAGGATAGAGGCATATATGTGATAAGCCACATTGTATGTAATAGTATGAACAGGTTGCTTACCTGTAACTGTGGTTCTTCGAGTGGTCATCTGTGCCATCATACACTAGGAGCTTTAGCGCCTGCGCGGTAGCGTTCGGAAACTTCTAGAGCTTGTTCGCTTGGCGGGAACCCCTCCCCCACGCCGGTACTGCGCATGCTCCTCCCGCCGAGCAACGGTCTCTCCTCAGTTCTGTCGTCCGCCGTAGAACCTACAGGGACCTGAGAAAGAGGGGAGGAAGGGCGGGTGTGTATGATGGCACAGATGACCACTCGAAGAACCACAGTTACAGGTAAGCAACCTGTTCTTCTTCTTCGTGGTCTCTGTGCCTTCATACACTAGGAGACTGTGTAGCTTACCGGTCGGACGGCGGGTCAGGTCCTACAGCACGGAAGCCAACACCTCACGTCCAAACCGGGCATCTCTGCGCGACCGGCAGTCGAGCCTGTAGTGGCGCACGAAGGTCGATGGTTGGGACCAGGTCGCCACACGGCAGAGTTCATGCAGGTCAACTCCTCGCAGGAGGGCCGCAGAAGTAGCCACAGCTCTGGTGGAGTGGGCTCGAAGCAGGACTGGCGGAGGCTTCCTCGCGAGCTCATACGCCAGTTCAATAGTCCTTACCACCCACTTGGAGAAGCGCTGGGTGGACACTTTTAGGCCCCTCCGACGTCGCCCATAGCAAACAAATAGATGCGGCGTCTGTCGGAAGGAAGCAGTCCTGTCCTTGTAGAAAGCCAATGCCCGACGCACGTCCAGGGAGTGGGGGGACCGCTCCAACGGTGTCGTCGGGTTCGGGAAGAAGGCAGGCAGGATGATATCCTGGTTGAGATGGAAACTGGACACCACCTTTGGCAGGAACGAGATGTCAGGTCTCAGGACCACCTTGTCCCTGTGGAAGACCGTGAAGGGCTCATCGGAACGAAGAGCTGTGATCTCACCCGCTCGCCTCGCTGAGGTCACCGCTACCAGGAAGGCAGTTTTCATTGTCAGGAGCCTGTCATCCGAGGTCGCCATCGGCTCGAAGGGCGGCTTCGTCAGCTGCGAGAGCACCAGCGAGAGGGACCACGGCGGTAGCGGCGGCGATACCGGCGGGTAGAGATGATGAAGTCCTTTCAGGAACCGCTTAACGGTATCGTTCCTGAAGAAGGCCGAGGCAGCAGATCGTGGCGGTTGGTATGCCACGATCGCGGAGAGATACACCTTCAGGGATGGAAACGCCAGGCCCTGTTGCCGGAGGTGCAGGAGGAAGTGCAGGACGGTCGAGAGCCCCGCGGGCGATACCGGCTCACTCCTCTCGTTAGCGAAGGTTAGGAAGCGTCGCCACTTGTATTGATAGTTGCGACGGGTGGATTCCTTCCTGGCCGCGACGAGGACGGTACCGAGCACGGGATCGTCTAGTGCGATATCCTCCAGGCATGGAGGGCCAGGCGTGGCAGGTCCGGATGGAGGACTCGGCCGCCGGAGGGGGAGAGCAGGTCCGGTGTCGGTGGCAACCGGAGCAGGTCGTCTCGCGCGGCTTGTAGCAGGGGTGCGAACCAATGTTGCCTCGGCCAGTACGGGGCTACCAGGATCGCGTCGGCTCGGTCGGCGAGGATCTTCGATATCGTCCGGCCGAGCAGCGGGAACGGCGGGAACGCGTAGAGGAGTTCCCCGGTCCACGGAAACTGGAAAGCGTCCCCGATGGAGGCACGATCGTGGCCCGCTCTGGAACAGAATCGGCGACACTTCGCGTTTTCCCTGGTCGCGAAGAGGTCGATCGATGGTTCGCCCCAGCGGTCCCGAATCAGTCTGAACGCCTCTCCGGAGAGAGACCATTCGTGATGGGATGAGGTGTCCCTGCTGAGGGCGTCTGCCGTGGTGTTCTCCTGCCCGGCCAGGTGAACCGCCACGGGATGCGTGTGCAGGCGAATGCACCATTCCCACAGGCCGAGCGCGATGTCGAGCAGGGTCGTGGAATGAGTCCCACCTTGTCTGTTGATGTAGCAGACGGCGGTGGTGTTGTCCGTCAGAATCAGGACCGTGCGCCCCGCCACGGCATGGCGGAACGCCCGTAGGGCTTTCCAGACGGCAAGCAGCTCCAGCGCGTTGATATGGAGAGCGGTCTCGCCGTCGGTCCATCTGTCGCGGACTCTGAGATCGCCGCAGTGGGCACCCCATCCATACAGGGAGGCGTCGGTCGTTACCGTCACCTTCGGTGTCGGCTGTTGGAAAGGCATCCCCGACATGAGATTGCGTCGCGACTGCCACCATCGGAGGGATGAGCGGACGTCTCCCGGCAGCTGCAGTCGGAGTGTCTGTTCGTCTCGCAGGGGGTCGAATATGCGGACGAACCAGTGTTGAAGAGGTCTTGCTCTCAGCCTGGCGAGATATGTCACAGCGGTCGTCGCAGCCATGTAGCCCAAGAGCTGCTGGACGCTTCTCGCAGATAACGTCGGGGCCGTACGAGCGTGAGCGGCGGCCCGGATCAAAGTTTGTGCTCGAGACTCTGGTAGGTACGCCCTGGCGGAGGTCGAGTCGAGCGTCGCCCCGATGAAGTCCAAGATCCTCGCCGGCTCGAGGTGGGACTTCTTCGGATTCACTCGTAGACCAAGGCGGGTCAGGAGTGACAACGTCATGTGGACGTCGTGGTAAAGTCTCTGTTTGCAGGACGCCACCAACAGCCAATCGTCGAGGTAGGGGAAGACGGAAGCGCCCTTCGTCCGCAGGTAGGATACCACCGGGGCCATGCACTTGGTGAAGACCCTTGGGGCAGTCGAGAGTCCGAACGGCAGCACCTTGTACTGGTAACAGGTGTCGTCGACTGCGAAGCGGAGGTACCGTCTGTGCTGCGGGCGAATGGCGATGTGGAAGTATGCGTCTCGGAGATCGATGGAGGCGAACCAGTCCCCTCGATGTAGGAAGGGTAGGATCGACGGTATCGTGACCATCTTGAACCTTTTGGGGCGGATGTAGTAGTTCACCCCTCTGAGGTCTAGGATCGGCCGGAGGGTACCGTCGGCTTTCGGTACCGTGAAGTACCTGGAGAAGAAGCCGGTGGTCTTGGCCTCTTGCGGGAGCCGCTCGATCGCCCCTTTCTGGAGGAGGGATTGGATCTCTTCCAGGAGGGCCGGACTCGACGGCGTGGAGTAATAAACGCCGCGAGGAGGAAAATCGAGAAACTCGATGGCGTAGCCAAGACGGACGATGGAAAGCACCCAAGAGTCCGTAGTGACATACTGCCACTCCGCTAGGTGTCGAGCGAGGGTCGGTCGGTCTCCGAGCGCTGATGGTAGGCTGAAGAGTGGGTATTGGCGGGTCCTGCCAGGCACGTCAAAACCGAGACTTTGTCTCGGAGGAGGACTTCTTCGACGAAGGCGGGCGCCGCCTAATCGTGCGTCTGGCCGATGAGCCGGAGGACGGTCTCGACTGTCCAGACTGGGCCGAACGCTGGAACGACGAGGTGGAAGATCGTCGCCAGGATGGTCGGAAGGTGGAGGCCCTGCGGGTCTGCGTGGCCGGCTGCAGCCCGATCTTTTTTGCGGTCAGTCTCGCCTTGACGAGATTGTCCAAAGCTTCGTCTGTGGACGAATTGAATAGGCCTTCACCGTCGAAGGGGAGATCTTCAATCCTCCTTCTGGTGTCCTCCTGGATGTCGGCCGGTCGAAGCCAAGCATGGCGGCGGAGGCCGACGGATCCGCCATGACCCGGGAGGCGATCTCCACTGCGTGCCGGGAGGAGGCCATCTGGTGCCGAGCGATGGAGATAGCCTCATTGAAGATCACGGAGGAGGCTTGGCGGATGTCCTCCGGTACCGCTTCCATCGCTGGTTGCAGGCGATCGAGCACCTTCTTCAGGTATGCCGCGAGGCAAGCCTGAGTGTTGGACAGCCTGATCTGCAAGGAGGCAGCCGAATAGAACCTCCTTGCGTAGGCGTCCAACTTCCTGCCCTCTTTGTCCGGCGGGGTGGTGTGTTGCCTGCCGGAGCCCTTCGTCTGCGCGGACTCGACGACCACAGAGTTCGGTGCAGGGTGATTAAATAGATAACCGGCGTTATCCTTCTGCACCCTGTAGAGGTGTTCTAACCGCTGCGGTATCGGCTGAGCCGAGGCCGGTCTATCCCAGGCGGCCTTCACCAGTCTGGATACCCGGGGCAGGAGAGGCAGCGGGGCCGTGGAAGGTCGCTTCTCCTCGAAAACGGAGAAGGCTGGATCGTCATCCTCCGGCTCCGCATCGGCGATCTTAAGGCCGAGGGTAGTGGCCATGCGGAGCAGCATCGCAGAGAACTGGTGGACGTCCTCTGGAGCAGAATCTGGGATCGGGTCCCCGAATCCCAACGGAGGAGACTCCTGGGAGGCCGCCTCAGACACCTCAGACTCCGCACTCGAGTCGTATGACTCCGAGCTCGGTGAGTCCTCTCGCCGCTCGCTCTCCGGCTCCTTCGTAGTCGCCGCAGGTGTTGCCTTCCTAGGCTTCTCCGCAGCCGGGGCGGTGGTAGCAGCAGCGTCCCGCTTGGGATGGCTGACCACGGACTTCACCCTCTTGGTGGTGACCGGGGTAGTCTGGCAGGCTGACGTCGTCGTAGCCCGCTCAGTCACCACCGACTCCGTAGGGCGCGTCGCCGTCGCCGTGACCCTAGGAGGTGGCGATATCGCCCGATACCGTGGTGAAGGCTCCCTCGCCCTATGATATCGAGGGGAGGGAGAGCGGCTGAAGGAGCGGCGGTCCGACGGAGATCGGCTTCGGCGTCGACGGTACCGAGCCTCGTCCCCTCTAGGGGAGCGCGATTCGCGCTGTCGACGAGGTGACCGGGACCTCCGGAAGGTCTCCAGCGACTCGGGCCACGATGGTACCGATCCCGGTACGATGGCGAATGCGACCGATAGGAGGCCGGGCGCTCTCTCCATTCAGATTCCCTCGCGTACCTGGCCACGTAGGACGCCGAGGTGTATCTGGAGGCAGACGAGCGAGGTTGTTCCTCTCTTGTCTCCCTCGGAGGCGGCGAGGCCACCGGACGCTCGGAAGAGCGGGACCGGGACCTGAAGGAGGTCGAACGCCGCTCCGGAGAAGCAGAGGGCTCTCTCTGCTGCAGGTCGGCCGACCTGCGACGGCTAAGAGGGCGGTGGCGCTCCTCCACCAGGGTTGGAGGGTCTGCCACAGGCGAGTCCGGGCGCTGTTGGGGAACGTCCTCGATCTCATCCTCCGAGAGGTCGACGGACTCGCCTCGCCCTTTGGAAGGCTGCTGAGTAGGAGGAGGAGTAGGAGGTTGAGCGTCCCCAGCCGGGGAGCGCTTCTTTTCCTTCTTCTTCTTCTTCTTCTCCTTCTCCTTGCCCTTGCCTCCGTCCGGAGCAGGGCGCTTTTTTGCAGGCGTCTCCGTAAGGGGAGCCTCAGCCTTCCTCGCCGTCGAGGATCCTTTAGCTGACTTGGCAGCCGCCGACAGCTTCGGGATCCTCGGTAACGCCGAGATCGGCGTTTTCGCCGGTACCGAGCCCGATACCGACGAGGTGGACGGAACGGCAGCCGCCGATACCGTCGATGGCGTGGTCGTCTTCTTGTCGGCCATCTTGGAGGTGGAGGTCTCGTCTATCGCCCGCAGAGACTGCTCCCAACAAAAAGATTTGAGTCTCGCGGAGCGGTTGCGAAGAGTTTGCGGAGTGAAATCCCTGCAAATTGGGCAAGTCCGGATGTTGTGGGACTCGCCCAAACAGAAGAGACACTCCTTATGGCCGTCGTTGAGGGCAACCTTGCGGCCGCAGGACACGCACTTCTTAAAGAGCGCGGACATAAGACGAAGAAACGCCAAACTCCGAAATCCAAAAGACGAAAACCGAAGGGGGAGTCCGAAAGAGAGGTCAAAGACAGTCCGAAAGTCCGTAAAACCGTGAAAAAACAGCAAGCCAAGCACGACGTGAGAGGAACAAACTAAAGAACCTTCCGTACGCGGCGGCGGACGAGAAAGAACTGAGGAGAGACCGTTGCTCGGCGGGAGGAGCATGCGCAGTACCGGCGTGGGGGAGGGGTTCCCGCCAAGCGAACAAGCTCTAGAAGTTTCCGAACGCTACCGCGCAGGCGCTAAAGCTCCTAGTGTATGAAGGCACAGAGACCACGAAGAAGAACCCTTTGATACAGTATTATTCAGTAGCATTCAGAAAGAAAGGCTTGATTTCTAGACTTGTTAAGAAGGCAAATCAACAATGACAGCTGATAACAAGATATGCTAGTGTTGCCTCTCCACTACACTCAGCTGAAAATGCTGATAAGCACTCTGCATATTTCTCTGTGCGTGCACTAAAGCAAAGGAGAGGAGATTAATATTTGAACATCAGAGTCTCAGCAAATGCTAAATTGTCAATAGGAGTCATAGCTTCTATTATTAACTTTAAATGAACCTGAAATGAGCCAGCCACTGAGAAAGTGCCTTATTCCCACAACCAGTTTAAATTCATTAGGACTACAAAGAGCCCCTGAGACAAGTAGAGATGGAAATCATTATTTGCAAATGATCAAAGACAAGGGATTACATTCTCAGCCATGACTACAGTAAGTGGCTACATGTCAAGGGAGGGGAAAAAGGGGAGTAGTGTGGATCACCATAACTGTAACTGGGAAGCCCAGGTGACCACACAGAGTGGGGAATTGTTTATGAACATACCAAAAATTCAACAAGCTTGACCAAGGAATGAGATAGAGATTTACTAACAGTTAGTTGATGTGACTCTTTGAATGTACACAAATGTTGGGCAACACACACAGGCCAAATGTCCTGGGAAAAGGCCATCTTTTCCAGTCATTGATTAAGTCCCCAAAATTGCATCATGGGCAACTCCCTAGGAATAATTATATTTGTAGAGCAACTAGCTCAGAAGTAAGCCTAGTTGGCCACAGCCTCTGTGAATTGGGGTTGGATTTGGTAGGGTCATATCAGCTGAGAAAGGGCATGTCGGGATATTTAGAACAGTGAGTGTTGCTTGAGTGGGAATGTTGTCTAGAACCTGATATCATTTCACCAGCAAAGGCTTCCGTCTCTTCCAATTGGAATGTAATCCATCAGATACACTTTCACATTAGCTGAATTTTGCCAGGGAAATATCTAGGTTATCTGTCCATACCAGTCTCCCTGGTCATAATAGTAGTATAAGCACTGATAGCCTCCTCTACACTCGCCCTAATAATTAGCACCAGGATGTAGAATCTATAGCCTTGCAGAAGGTATTTTCACTACAGAGTCCATAAGCCCTATTAAGCACATTCATTGACTGGGAAAGATGGCAACTGTCTGGAAAGCCACAGGTTCTCCATCCTTGCTCTTTCAGGGTAGATGGTATTATTTTAGTAAACATTACCTATCTTAACCAGTTAATGATTCCTCCAGAAAGGAAAGTCTCTGAAAGTATTGAGGCTTTCCTGTTGTTTTTTGTTTTGCTTTGACCTGTGTATTCCCAGGTTTGCATCCAAACCCTTCCTTGAAATATTCTGGGTTTCCTTCCTTCCTCACTAGTTTACATTCTTCCTCTTCCCCCTCCCACTGATCACTTGTCACATCTAGATTCATGCAACATTTCAGAAATTGAATTCAACAATTTCCACAAAGTCGCCTTTATTATTATTCATGAGTTACGGTCAAAATGCTGAAGTGCTTTAACAATATTTAACTAGTTAAGCATTAGAAATTATTTAGTGCCAACATTCCTCTTTCCTTCATTTGATTTCTACTGAATCTGAGTCCTGCAAACAATAGTTGTGTTTGTTTATTTATTTATATCCCGCCGATGTCCATGCACAGGATCCAAGGCAGTATACAATGTTTTAAAAGAACAATACAGTTTTAAAAACTCTTAATACAAAGGTTAAAATGAATTTAAATAAATTTGTTTTAAAAAAGTAAGTTGAAAACCAGTTAAAAGCAGCAATAAAAGACACTTAAAATATAATAAAACAGAGACAGTACACTTCTTCATTACAAGCTTTACTGCAAAACACTGAAAGCCAAAAGCTTTCTTAAATAAAGATGTCTTTCCTTGCCAGCTGAAAGATAGCAGGGAAGGAGCCAATCAGACCGCTTGGGACAGGAGTTTCATAACTTGGGGAGAGCTGCACAGAGGGCTCTCTCTTGTGTCCTCAGCAGACTTATCTGAGATGGTGGTGGTGGTGTTATCCCAAAATATGAGTGACTCAGGAGTCTACCCATGATGCCAGTGCTTCCATGAAATGGTGGGGAATATTAGCTCAAAGAGGAGGCCTGTGAGGGGGTGTAACATTAAGAGATCTTTTACACCTATGTCTACAAATACTAATGCAGAGAAAGATCAGCTGGAGGTTCAAAAGTAAGCTTATTTGTTTTATTGGGGGAGTTGCAATCACGCACATGAGATCCAAGGAGTCTCACAATCACACAAGGCTAACTGAAGGAAAAGAAAGGAAAGTTTTGGATAGCAAGAATTTAGGGCAAAGTGGGTGATACTTACCAATCTGGAGAGAAACGATGAAGTGATCATGGCTTAGATTAGGAGTCCAAGGATAATACAAACCAGGAATTGGAGCAGCAGAGTGACAATCTGTACAACAAAAGTACTATGAATTATCTGGCACAAAGCCAGGGTTTAAATACTCTTTTTTTGCCTGGAAGGCGAAGGTGTTAATGGCTCTCTGGCAGCGTAAACAATGGGGTCTGAGGTGTGAACAATGAGGTCTAGAATGAGCTAATGAGCTCATTATTAGGTGACAAAGAGGCTAATGGGAATCCAGATAGCTCCTTAATTGCTGGATAGGTGAGAGGACAAAGTAGAGTCTTTGATGAACAAAGGGAGAAGATCAAAGACAATCAGTCCTTCCATGGAAGCACTTTTAGTTCCACTGTTTCTATAGACTGAGTCATTGATTGACATCTGCAAGTCCATTGTCTGGGAGTTTCCCTGACTATAACCTAGCCATGCCCTGAGGTTTCTTTCTGACTTAGGCCCTTTTCGCATTTGCCATGCGAAAGGGCTCCTCGAGCGTTGCGTGATTGTGAGGAGTGATCTGCACGATGCACTTACAATCATGTGATGTTCCAGGGCAGGGCGGGCTCTGCCCACACACTTTTTCATTTATGGCTTTCAGCTGAAAATGGTGCACAATTGCGCATTGCTCCTGGGCCCTGCGCGCACTTGCCGTGCATGCGGAGCCTCCGGAGCTGTAGCAGTCGCGCTTCCTGCCCCAGCGTAGTGCTGTGGAAGGAAGAGGCGGGGCTCTTGCGCTGCCTGCTCAGGAGCAGGCAGCTCGTGTGGAGCTGAAGCAGTGGGGACACGAAAGCCTCAGCACCGAAAAAAGGTAAGGTGTGGAAAGGGCCTTAGTTTTGCAACATGTATGTACAGCCAGTTTCCTCTTTCCCAGCCAGTTCCTAGCCACAGCAGGATATAGTTTATATTTTATGCCAATTAAATATATGTTTTGCCAATTAAACCATATCATGGAGAAGGAGTGTACAGCCTGGTAACAGTCGGACCAAGATAAAGCCCTCTCCTGCTGATTTTAGTGCATAGGCAGTCTCATATAGGGACATATTTTCATTTTAGAAAATACTGGATTACTTTAAATTGTCTTGGTAAGTAGGAATGAAAGTCTTCAATAGTGCCAGGAGTTCCCAGGAAATACTTTGAGATGATACATCATGTGAGTATCCACCAAAGAAGGGAAGATCTTTCTAAAAACTTTATTAAAAAGTACATCAGAACAATGCCACATTTTAAAAATAATGTAAAGAATGGTACTTAATTAAGACTGGAAGAAGTCTTGACAGATAAAATAAGCTCATGACTGTTAATATGTTAGGTAGGTAGACAGGCACAGAAGGGAGAGCAAATTGTGCAAAACTGACCACCTGTCAGCTTGCTCACTTTCTTTTTAGCAATATATAATTTGGAACCACTAAATAGCTAGAAAAAAAGAGTTCTTCAGCTGGTTTTTACCTTCTTCCACTTGAGGGAAGAGCAAAGATATAGCGATTTGTATATTGCAGTTCTTGGCTATTTATAGTGCAAATTCCTTTGAGTAGCTTTTCACTGAGAAAACATCACATTGCATCTATTTCTATTTATTTTTTTACTTGTCCAACTAATGCTCTTTGTTTTGCCAGCATTTTTAAAAAGATACCTTTTCTATCTACATTCAGTGCTGTTTCACATACTAATTAGGTTTACTAAGAGCAGTCCTTGTTTGCCAAGGACAGCATTTCCAAGACCAGAGAAAGAAATCCTCCTCAGGTTTTAGACAAAGCTCCCTGAAAGAAGGGAAGATTCAGCCACCTTAAAGGACTTTCTGCACTACAGTGTTACAGTGTTCTTATTCCACTTTCAACCTCCTGTGGAATTCTGGGGTTTGTAGTTTCCAGAGGCCAAATTGCTCTCTGGCTGAGAAGTCTAAATGCCCTTCCCTAAACTACAAACCCCAGGATTCTGTAGGAGGTTGAAAGTGGAATAATAGCACGTTAACAGTGTAGTGCAGAAAGGCTGAAAGATTACTGTGACTGCCCTCCCTATCAAGCTGAAGGAACTAGTGGGAGATGGGGAGGGAGAGGATTGGTCTCTGCTGAGAGCTAAGATAATCAGTGGAAGCCCTGATATGTATTCCATCAATGTGTGAGGTTAGGTTGGTGTGTATAGGTGACTCCCTCCCAAGACAGGTCAGGCTGTTGCAATCCCTTCCGAATTCCCAGTGGGCAGTGAAAACTGTGCTGTTTTGTATGTCCTTTGGCTCTTAGAGATATCTGTTCTGGCTGTTTTTGAAACAGTTTACCAGTTTTTATAATTATTTTTAAACAATAGTTTGGACTTCTTTAAATTGTTCTTTTGTAGTTATTGCGTGCCTTCAAATCATTTCTGACTTAGGGTGATCCTAAGGCAAACCTCTCTCATGGAGTTTTCCAGGGTGTGTGATGCACCCAAGATCACCCAGTGGGTTTCTATGACCAAGGGGGAATGGAATTCTGGTCTCAAGGATGGTAGTCCAATGCTCAAACCACTGTAGCATGCAGGCTCTCAAATGTACTTTTCCCCCCATTTTTTATTATTTTCATTATTTTATTTTATTTTATTTTATTTTATTTTATTTTATTTTATTTTATTTAACAAGGCCAACCACATGTTAATAACAATGAGAAAGTTATAAAATTATGAAATTATAAGAAACATTCAACAACTAAATCATTAAAATGCTGATGCCCCACTGAACACTTTATCGAGTGTCCAAGTTCTTTGCCCAGTTATTCATACTTTTTTTTATTATTTCCTGTTCCGATTCTATTTTTAATAGTATTTTGTATAATTTAGCAATCACGTGATTTTCCCCAGATTGCAAGAGTAATTCTGATTTGTTGTATTCTATTCGTTTTGATTATTAATCAGTTTCTGTTGTAAGTGGTATATTTTGAAATAAAAAAGTCATCTTTGCAGAACATTCATTTTAATTGTTGAAATTCTTTAAAGAAACAGTAAGTTCAGCTTATTCCATATTTGAAGATCTTTGTTTATGTCATTCCAGATTCTTTTATAATTATGGTTAAACAGTTCAGAATTCTTTTTGGTTAAATATACATCCAAATATCTGACTTTTTCCACTTTAAAATTAGATTTTTGAATTAATTCAAATTCTTCCGTTTTCATCATGTTGTTCATAATCATCATGGTTTTCTCTCTGTTTATTTTTAGTCCTTCTACCTCACCATAGTCTTCACATATTTCATGTAATCTTACTATACTTTTTAATGAGTCTTCCAGTGAGATAGCTAGATCATGAGAGAAAGCTCTTAACTTATAAGGCTGACCTTTTACTGTCACTCCTTTTATCTCTGGTAATTTCTTATCTTGTTAGTAAGAACTTCTAGCATTATTAGGAACTGGAGAGAGTGGATAACCTTGATGAGATTATTGCTTGATTGGCCATGATTTAGTTTTTTCGTCATTGACCAAAATTTGAGTAGGTTGATGTTCATATAAAGCTTTAATCCAATTGTCACAAATTCATTCTATTTAGAATTCCTAACATAAATAGCCAATTAATATTATCAAAGGCTTTTTTTGCATCAATAAAAATTAATCCCAATTTTTTATCTTGATATTTGTCATAATGTTCAACAAGATGTAACATAACTCTAATATTCCCTTGTAACATTTTTTTTCATTCAAGGTATTTCTCTATCACCTCTTGACCCTCCACGGCTTTTATGACTGTGTGTTGCCTAAAGCGCCTTGGCTGGTAAAAGAGGTGATAAATAAATGCCTTGAATGAAAAGATTGCTACAATGAACACACTGAATGAAGGGCTGATGCACAGCCCTTTTACCAATCCAAGGGGGCATTTGGACTAGCCCTGGATCTTGGATTATAACTATTCCCGATGGAGAGGATGTTTTTAAAAGGAAAAAAAGGCCTATGGAAAGGAAAAAGTGTTCTTTCACAATTTCTATTTTGCCTGAAAGAGCCTGGCAGTTTTTAGGACAGATCTAAAGCTTCATTGGATAGATTTAAGGAATTATTGGAGTGCTCCATCCCTCAGCCTTTTTTACCATAGGGCTGCTCCCTAAAAAATATTAGTCATTGTTGTCTGAATCCTGCTGAGGTACAGTTCCCATTTCTTTCCACAGCTACAGATAAAACAGTATTTCTACCTATTGTTTTCTGTCAAAACATTTCATTTATTTTTCAGTCTTCTGACAGCTTACATTTTACGATTCTTCTTATTAGCGTAATGGTTCTTTGCTGCTATAAAGTAAAGACAGAGATAAAGAATGTGTTAAAAATTTAGTGTGCGGTTTAGGATCTTGTTCTTTTCTTCAAACAAAAGGAAGTATGTTTGGATCCCATTATGGATTGAGACAACCACACACAGGTGGTTTAACCACATGGAAACTGTCAACTTTTCCCTCTCCATTTTGAAAAAGACAACTTTGTCATGCACAAGTACCCAATCTGGATTGGATCATGCATATTTCCTTGTGAATAAAAAGAAAGTGATCCTAAACTGTGGCACTGTATATTCAGTGTAGTATGTAGTTCAGTTCTCAAAAATGTTGGAACTGACAAGACTTACAACTTTAGTCATTATGGGGTTAATTGGTCTATTGGTATTACAAAGGACCTGCTACTGTTATTGGAAGCAACTGTAAAGGCTCTATAAGAGTAGCATTCTCTTAGTGAACACTCATGTCCTGATTTGCTCTGATCTGCTGTTGCTGCAGTTTGTATCATATCCTGCTTCTTTGTGGTATTGTATAGTATTATATTTTGTATTTTAATTTGCCAAACTTGCTCATGTTCTCTTTTAACCTTTTGTATATTGAGAACGTATATGCTATTTTTATCGTTTAACTGGAATATTTAAAGGTTATTTCTCTCACCCTATCTTGTCATCTGAATTTCCTATTTATTTACAACAAAAAATATAAACTGCTTTGACTTTAAAATATGATTAACACATCAATATTCTTCAAATTGTAATGATACCTGGAAGAGCCAGCATGGTATAATGGTCTAAGCATTAGACTAGAACTCTTCAAATCCCCACTCAGCCATGGAAACCCACTGAGTGACCTTGGGCAAACCATACTCTCTCAGCCTCAAGAGAAAGGGAAAGGCAAACCCTTCTGAGCAAAGCTTGCTGAGAAAACCCCATGAAACCTTCTAGTGTCACCATAAGCTGAAAATGATGTGACCAACACAACAATGCCATCTGGACCACCACAAACTCACCAGTTATCAGATTACTGTAAGGAAGTTATGACAGTCAGTTTTACTAAGTGCATGACTTTTACTGCTAAATTCTCATTTGTGTACTCAATAATATGTCCAACAAATTATTCAGGCATAATATCCAGCTCTTTTGCACATAATGAAATATCTCCTAGCCACCTAATTTGCTTCTCAAACAATTAATCAGGCCTCTTTATTGCTTTTTTCACATGGTCAAGGAGGGAATGTATCTGAGATGTCATTCATAAATAGAAACACATAATATACGCCATTATTACCCCAGAGACTTTTAAATTGTTTTGTACATTGTAGTTCCAGGAGAATTACACTGCAAAATAATGCATTTAACTGGATGCAGAGGCAAATAATTTAGATGAAACCAAGTATTTCAAATCATGGAATCTCCACAAACTCAAATCAGAACAGTATCATACCTGGCAAATTTGCACTCATACAAACAAACAAAATGGCAATAATTGTGATAATGAACCATGAGAATATCTAGGAAATATGATTTGCCAAAAATAATAACACACCTGTTGCATGTTGGGTCCTGCCTCTTTGAATCGCAAATGTTAAAACACTGTTCTGTCTCATAATGGCTTGAACAGGCTGAATGTCTGCATAAAAAGCAAGGTAATACTGAACATGCATGCTTGAAGTCTGCTTCTCATGTACAGCCATTTGCAGCAAAACAAGATGAGTAGAAAGTGACCTTGGCCCTTTCCACATGAGGAAATTTCCGCACGAGGAAGACGGACCAATGTGTCTTGTAATGGAGATCATCTGTACCTTGGAGCAGACTAGGTTCAGATTATTTACCTTCGTTCCGCACCTAAGTCCAATTAAATGCGCCCCCAAGTGGTCCTCGAGCGCTCTATTTGAAAAATGGAAGAAACTGGTTTTTCAATTTTCCGGATCATGCCAATTCGTACTTTCGCAGTGGTGCAGATGCTCACATTCGCACCAATGCAAACTGGTGATCAGCGGAGGGCGGGCTACGGTCAGCTTCAGTGGTTGGTCTGGCCCAACAAACAACAGAAAGCCGCCATTTTTTCATCTTCATAGTGCAGATCTATGACCTCGCACTGCTCCGAATCGGTGTGGAACATACAGAGTAGCCCTGCAGAAGGATATAAGAGAAAGTCCGCCTTGTTTTGAGCCCAGAAGAACTGGCAAGAAACGGCATCAAGCGATTCACTAGCCTCGTGCAGAAAGGGCCATAGTAAAGTTAGGAAGAGCTATTTCCCCCAAAAGAAACCATCCACGAAGTTCTATATCTTGGCAGACTATATTAATGGAATAAATATCATATAAGAGTGGTAAGTAGCCTGAGCAGAAAGCTAGACTGGACATTTTGGACTTCTGGAAACAGTCTCATTTGGGAAACAAGTTTCTCAAATTAAAATTGGAGGAGAAACAGAAAAGCAAATGCTGTAACAGCTATAAAAGGTGTCAGATCAGAGGCTGGTTAGTGCTCAGTGACAGAGTCACAAGAGACATACACTTCATTCTATGCTGTGTGAAGTCTATAGAAAGGGTGAGAACACTTCAAATTTACACTGTTCTGAATGAAATACAGTTCATTGATCAAGTTAGAAATGGCCTCTGAAACAATGATTACAGTTATGCTGAAATAATGTGATGTATTAGAACTGCTGAAATGCTACCAAATGTATGTAATTACTCTGTCTTGAGATGTGTAAATTTCCTGAGCAAATGAAATGTGAGATGTATAATGCTTACATCCTATGAATATTTTGCAAGGTGATATTCCTTACTATTGAAATGTCTGTGGAATGTAATATACCTAGACTGGAAATGTCTGTGTGATATGATAAAGCTCCATAAGGAGCAGGTAACTGCGTAAGCTCATTGTTTGCATATTAAGTGTACAAAAGAATTAAAAAGCCACACATTTATTCTCTTCCAATATAAACTCACGGCAGGTCAAAGTTTCATATATTGTTAACAGAAATATTGGTTCTTAAGGGGAATGTAGACAATATTGTTGTTTACAACTTTAGGTATTCAGTTATGACAAATATAAGGGCAAAAGGTACTCAATCTTTATACAAAGAAAAGGGGGTGAGGGGACCACACCTTTCTCCAGAATAATTTTTTTAAAAAGAACCCTTTTAAAATTACCAGTAAAGTACTGGTATTGCTAATATTCTTCTAGTACAAATTAATTAATTTTCTTTGGAATTTGCATTTATGATACTGAAATTTTCAAACTATAACAAAAGTCTAAGAGACAACTGTTAAGCAAACATTGAAAAAGCGCATTCTAGAAGCTACATGATGGTCCAATCCATGGCCCAATCCACTGCTGGCAGCCATTCAAAACAGAGAAACATTTATGTAGAAAAAAGTCTGGTAACTTCTTATTGAATATTCAAATGTGTAAAAAAGAACTATATGATAAAATAAAAAGAAATGAAGGAAACAAGAATTTTAAGGTGTCTTCTGAGCCATTTTCAGCATAGCTCACCATATCTTGTTCACCATTGATTCCATTCCTCTATAGCAAAATTATGTTCTTTTTGCAGCTTTTCCCCTGCTGTTTTTCAAACTATTCTTAACAATGAAGACTTTTCATTCAGTATCTTCTTTATGTATTTGAATCTGTACTCTATAATCATGTATGAAAGGTGGAAATAAAACACAGAACTGTTTACTCATGTTAGCTGACATGTCTCTTGTTTTCTCAGATAAATAAGGAGAATACTTTACATATTGTTTAATATGGTTTGTACTTTCTTTCTTAATGATACTTCAAAAATGGTGTCCTATAATCCTCCACAACACCAACATAGTGTGGGAGTTTGAAGGAAGCATCTTCAGTGAAGTTAAGGTATCTGCCAAATGTCAACCATTATTAGGAACTGATTTTTGGAAAGTCTTCCTCAGAATTGAGCAAGATGTGTAAGTGTTAACTGTGAGCAAGTTGACCTCAGTCCATGGTGACCCAATCAATGAGAGATCTCCAAGTCACCCTGTCACCAACAGCCCTGCTCAGGTCTTGCAAATTCAGGGGCATGGCTTTCTTGATTGCTCGTCACTAATGGGGTCATCCTCTTTTCTTACTGCCTTCTATCTTGCTAAACAACATTGTCTTTTCTACTTTTCATGATATGCCCAAAGTACAACTGGCCAGCCAAGTCTTCCGGGCTTCAAGGAAGAGTTCAGGGTTTATTTGCTCTAAGACAATTTATTTGTCTGTTTGGTAGTCCAGGGTATCTGCAGAACTCTCCTCCAGCACCACATTACTTCCTGTCAGCTTTCTTCACTGTCTAGCTTTCACAGCCAAACACAGAAATTGGAAATACATTTTCATGATAACAATTATTATACAGTTAACAGTTAATGAAATATCATGTAACAAGTAAAGTAGAGATATACAGCAGGAACTAACAAATCATAGATTATTAACATCTTATTGCAATATGTGGTATAGTAAATAGAGGGAATATTAATAATTGTAATCCAGAAAGGAAAGGAAGAAGGAATAACATTACATGTAAACATTGCAGAAATTATTGTTTGTTTTATCTGTTGAAATGTGAATAAAATTATTTTTTAAAAAAAGAAATTGGAAATACATTGTCATGGGCAGTCCTAACTGGTATTGAATAATATATGTTTACACTTGAGGATCTTGTCTAGTTCCTTCATAGGAACTCTTCCATTTCCTAGTTTTCTTCTGATTTCTTAACTGCAGTCCCAACTTTGATTAATGACTGAACCAAGGTATAGGAAATCTTTAACCATCTCAGTGTCATCTACTTTAAAGTTATTTGAATCATCTGTGGTCATTATTTTGTTTTCTTAATGTTTACTTAATGTTGTTCACCTAATGCTAGCATACATTACCCTACTTCAAAAAAGCAGGAACCTCTTCCTGACATAGTAAAGCATTTATCAACCCACAGGACCCAGCTAATATTATCCTCCAAAACTGAGAAATATCATATTTAGATCTGGTGAGACAGACTGATGCAAGTGCCTTGTCCACATCAGACTACAAGAATGTAAAATGACCCCAAGAAACCTGACCAGATGAAACACTGAATATTTCCCCAGACACTGCAATAACTATGGCATCAAATTCTGAATGTATACAACTCACTTTCTCTTTGAAGTGGATAGCACTTTTATTGTACCAAGTTGCTGCAGTTTCCATTCCTAATCTCTAACAGTCTGGTCTCAAAGACTTCTCATTACTTTGAATAACTTTGTCTCATGACATGCTGAGGATGAGACAGGATAGAAAACCTTCTTGCTAACCTCACTACTGTCTAATAGGCAGAATGAAGAGTCCTGTCTAATCTTTGGCCAGATTTGCTCCATGATCAAGACCACCTGTACTTTAGCCTGTTCTAGCTTTCAACTAGAAGCTAATTGAAATTTTTGGGTAGCCTTTAGGAGAAGCTTCACATAAAATACATTATGGAAGTCCAGTTGGGAGATTTTTAAAGCATCAACTATGCTCTACTAGTCCTCTCCAGGAACACTCATAGCTGGCTAACTTACAAAAAGTTGCTCTGTGCCACCAGGGCTATTAGGGACTCCAATGATAAATCTAGAAACTAGAGCTCCCCCATCATCTGCAACTGCTTTAAAAAAGGGGGGCACAACTCTGTTTAGAACAGGCTGTACATCCATTTCCCAGACATGGGCTCACAAGACCTCCACCTTATTGACACTGAACTTGGTTTTATTGGCACTCATCAAATCCATTGCCATGTCCAAAATAAGAGCAAAACTTCAAGTTCTCTTCTGACTCAGAGAACAAGGAACAATATTGCTTGGCACTATCAGCAGATTAATAACATCTCAGTCCATCAACCTCACCCACCAGCTACCTATAGATATTTTTAGTATTACTATATAAGTGGTGCTATTTTTGTATTTTTTCCCCTAGCTGTTTCCCTTAACTGTTTTTATGTTGGTCATTCTAAGGCTGTTTCCACACCATGATGCTCTTCCATGTCGTCTCGTTGCAGTCCCAGGTCTAGAAAGGAGTGCATCAGCAATGCTCTCCTCTGCATTCACTTGGTCCACGTGGAAGAGAATGCAATGGTGCCACATCTTCCTTCTGCAGCACAGCTGGGCTTTTTCCATTGCTGCGCTATGGAAGGAAGCATCGCCAATGCGCTTCTGCAGCTTCTGCATGGCCAGAAGTGACGGAGCACCACACAAAATGGATTTTTTCTGTTTTGCAAAAACTGCGTGAGCACAATGCTCCATGACAGGATGGCAGAAGTACAGCGATAACATCATGCAGAAGCGCAACCTGCTGACCGTTACCGGGCTGTGGCAGAAACAAGACAATGACATTGTGCGGAAAGGGCCTAAGTATCATCAATCAAGGAGAAAGCAGTGCCTTAAGAATTTGCCTTTTGAAGAATTTTATCGCTAACTGAAAAAACAAAGCTCAGTTCTGAACTTCCTTGTGGCTCAGAATGAAACAAATAGTTATGCAGCACACAACAACCTTTTTAGGTCAGCCAGGCTGACAAGTCTAATGTTACCCAGTAAGTTTCATGGCTGAGCTAGGACCAAAACTTCAATTGCTCAAGTGGAAGGCAATTCGGCATTCTAACCTGTGCACCACACTGGTTCATACTTATACCGGTCTGACTGTTGTTTAGCCACTTGATGAGCTTTTGTACCAAATAAACAAGAAACTGCAGTCATGAAGAGATGCATGAGGAAAGAGGGTTTGCATTTCTGTCCTTATTTGCATTAAGGCAATTTTTCATTTGATAGCAATCCTGCGTGCATTGATTTGGAAATGAATCTTACTGAATTCAGTGGATCTGATTTCTGGGTAGAACAGTGTAGGATTGCACTGTTAAGCTCCCAAGTGGTGAGTGGCTGCCTCAGTGCTTTACTTATTAAACCTGTGCAGCCATTGCACAGTACCTAAATTTTTTTCAGCTGAAGCAGCTTAATATTGTAAATTATCCATGAGCTTCTGCCAGAAAAATAAAAATATGAAATAGATGGATATTAACCTTAATACTGATGTGAACATTAATATGGTGATAGGCTTCAAATAGTCTTGATCATATAGTCTTGCGATTTGAAGCCTGTTATACAGTATTAGACATATATGTTGAACTTCTAAAAATAAGCATCAATAGAACTTAAATGGCTGGAAATCAGATCCATTTTTTAAAAAATAGCTAACAAAGATTATGGTTTAAAACCAATTTCTAGTCCTAACTAGAATAGACTGCGGAATAATAGGTCAACACTTGTGTAAATCCTATTTCCTGAATGGGTCTACTGTAGTGAAAAGCAACAAATGTATTTAGGACTATAGTTATGTGAACATTATTTTCTGAATTTGTATGTTTTTAATATGTACTAGCCGTAATAATTTGTAAGGCATCTTGAGTCCCAGTATTGGGAGAAAGGCAGGATATAGATGAATGAAACAATAACAATACTAATAACCAGTGATGTAGACTCGAGTCGATCGACTTGGACTCAATGCCTCTTAAGTCACTTCAGTGACTTGACTCCGACTCGACTCAGCAATAAGTGATGCACTGACTCGATTCAACTTGAGACTTGTATATTTTTAGTGACTGACTTGCTGCCCTTTAGTAACATAACACATTATCCAGAAACCTTACAACTTTGAACAACGCTTCCATCTCTTTTTGCCTACTGGTCACATGGCAATCTGTCTCAAGCCCAAAGCACAGGTGCATTTTTCAGAGGGGAACCGTAAGCAGGTTAGGCAATGGGCTTGAGGCAGGCTTGAGGTTTGCTCAGCAGCCTGTCCCTGCTGTATATCAGAGGAGCCTTCTAAAATGTTTCTTAAGAGCAGAAGACAAGACTCACCCCCAGAGTGCAGGGCACATTTCTCAGAGGGGAACAGCAAATGTGTTAGAAAGAAGCATCCTTCCTTCCAAACCTTTAGAAGCTTCAATAATGGGCAATAAGAAGGATCCTATTCCCCACTTCTGAAAAATCCTACAGCTTTGGAAATGGGAAGTAAGAAAGATCCTATTCCACACTTCCAAAGCTGCAGATGGCAAAATTGCAAATGTGAAAGGCCAACTCTGCTTAAGTTGTTAAAGCTGATTTATTTCACTCTGTCCAGAAATTCCGGAATATAGGTTGTGGTATAAAGTTAGCTCCCAGACTTGAGATTTGACTTGAGACATGACTTGAAAGCATTTTTAATGACTGGAGACTCAACTTGACACTTGAAGGTAGAGACTTGAGATTTGGAGTAAAAGACTTAAATACATCACTGCTAATAACAAAATAAACTATTGAACTGCTTAGAAAAGCACCTCAGAAATGCATTCTCATCAAACAGGGCATTACTGCTGTAATATTCCTTTTGAAGGGTGGGGAAGACAAAGAACAGAAAAATGTCAGGGGTGATGTCATCAAGGAAAATATTAAGTTTTTAAAAATCACTTTCAACTGACAAGAGTTTTTTTTTAAAAAAAATAACTCTGGTTTCCCAGGTTCAGTAGCTTTGAAGAGGACTATATAGAATTTGTATTCATCAAGGGAGGTGAATAAGTCTCAGACTTGCTCTGCTCTACATAAAATACACAATGTGAGGGGATATTCTAAATTTCTCATCCTGTAACTTGAAAGAAGATTTGAACCAAGAGACACACAAGCATAACAGCAAAGGAAATGAGCAGAGTGTGTTGTTAAACCGAGGTGATTCTCCCAGACCTCTGATACTTCATAAGACTTCGCTTGCCCTCACTTATACTCCCACCACTGAAAAGCCACGTTTTCTTTTTACAAGTCTGCTTCTTTCAAGAAGACTTTTGAGTTACTGAGTTCCAAAAAAAAAAAGCCGCTAAACCAGGGTTAAGGAAGAAGTCATCCCCCACCAGTGGTCAAACAGACATTCCCGTCAGCCCCAGGGGCAGATGCCAATGTCTGTTCCTGTAGCTCCTTCCCCCAACAAATGTAGAACATATAAAATAAAACCACTTCCAGTTTTATTGTGCCAGCTTATCCAATGTATTTAGGAGTGGGGGTTTTTGCAATAGTTTGGGTAACTTTCTCTTAAGAAAAAGAAAAAAGAAAAAATAGTCCAGGAATTTAAGAAGTGTCCTATGGAGCTTGGGGCACACAAAAAAGCAGATTGGAGTCCACATGCAGATCATGGGCCATATTTTTCCCATCCATGATCTAGAGAGTCTCACACCTCATATTTCTGCTCAAAACTTTGGAAACCAGCTTACAGTGTTCTCTGGATACATTGTAAATCCTAATACAAAGTACCTTCTCCACAAATAAAAATGGTCATTTCCAAAATATCAATGTGGTTTCTGTCCATTTTATTATTCTCCTCCAGTCCTTTCATGGTACATAATTATAGTGCTATAATTCCACTTTAACTGTTATGACAACATCCAGTGGAATTTCTGGGTTTTGCAGTTGAGGGAGAATTTTCAGGCAAAGATCTCTATTACCTCATTACAAACTACAAACCCCAGGATTCCATAGGATTCAGTCATGGCATCCTAGCACTATAAGAAAATGCTACTGTAATTATGCAGTATGAAAGGGCCAATTATCAATGACAGCAACCACATTTTCTTATATGCGTAAACAACTCTATTAGGGGAAATTGTTGCCTATTGCCTCATTTGCTTTTGTTTTGATATCATGGCTTGGAGGTGGGCAATAGTGAGCATTGTGTCGTATTAAGATAGGGTGCTGAGGAAGATGGAGATGAACCAGTGGACTCATTCAGAGAAAGATGATCTGGAGTGTTTCTCTAATGCTCATCTGAATTCTGAGGGGTGATCAGTGATCAATAAGTGAGGATGTTGACAAGGGATTGTTTTTGAAACCAGGGCTATGAAAATTCCTGTACCCTTCTTGGTTTCTCCTCATCTACCTACAGTGAGTCCTCTGCCACAGGAGATGCCACATTGGCACCCTCCCTGGAGAAGCCAATGGAAGGGGTCTCTTCATCCTCAGGATCTTGATATCCCAGGAGCCTGGCTCCAAAGTACTCAGATCTGAATCTTGGGCCAAAGCAAGCCACAGGAGACTTTTAAACAATGTCACAGTTCTCAAATCTTATAAAAAAACATTATGAGTACATCATTGTACACTAACCATGACCCTACTCTACTTGACAATTCCTTAAAACCCTAGTCACACAACTTGTAATGAATTGGAGACTGGACAAAAAAAGGAAGAAAGGCACAAAGGCAATTCAGCACAATTAACATTAGTGCATGTGAAATCCTGCACATAACTTCCACTTGTGGGAAATAAATGGAGCAGAAACATTGACATTTACATTGGCCTAAGTAACAGTGCATCCACTTGAGTGTGCAGCATAAATAATGGTAGATAAAAGCTTTGCAGTCACCCTAAACAAAATACATGCTGAAGTGCCCAGAGCCCAATTTCAGTTCCTCCTATGATATGTTTTCTATTTGCTGTGCAATCAGCACTTTGCTTTGAATGAGGACATAACCATAATAAGTAGCTGGGTTGGAGTGCCCACTTTTTACCCATTCATGGATTTATTTAAGAGGCTTAGGCTCACACACCAGGACCAGTATCATAACTGAACAGTGGATCACACAGTCAGACTTCTGAGACAATTAGCAAATATAATGATGGTGTTGTGTGCTACCCTCCAGGGTTCCCAGGTCTCCCTGAGTGGAGTTTCAATATAAAGACTGGGGCGTAGGATGGATTTTTCTAGAAGCAATATTTCACAATGATATCTTGCTTCTAGGGAAATCCATCTTACCCCCCAGTCTTTATACTGAAACTCTACTCAGGGAGACCTGGGAGACCTGGAGGGTAGCACATAACACCATCTTGGTTCAAAGTATGTGGCAGTAGTTCAGCCTTGATTAAGATCCCCTAGCTTTATAAAACACCAGCTCCTGGTAGAGAGAAAAGCTGCTAGAACTGGTTTGATCCAACACAGTTACCTTCATTTTTAGACTTTGCTTGGAGGCTGTGGCTATCAGAACTAATGTTATGAATGGCTGTACTTCAGTCCTTTTATACTATACCACTGACCATCTGGGATGGTCAATGCCACACATTCACATATACTGTTAGGAGACAACCATATTTGTACAACACCTATGCCAAAATGTATATGCATACATTCTAAAATGGAACTGTATTGGCTGTATGGGTGAGGACAGCAAGGGTTAGCTGGAAAGATTCTCATCCAATCCTAGACTTATCACCTATAAGAACTGCATAACCAGGTTTCCTAAGAAAACTGATTAAACCACTGAAATACTGAATACCCCCTCCCCAACAAGGTTCTGCCTTTCTCAGAGAGTGGCGCTGCAATTGGTAAACAATGCATTATAGACACAGGTCAATAGCACACCTGAGGCAAATTGGAATCAATAACCATAGTCACACAGAACTCTCTTGTCCAGATAGGAGAGGGATATTCAGTATTTCAATAGTTAAATAGTAATGTCACAAGATCTCTTATAGGCATGTGTGCTCAGAACATATCTATAACTTCATTAATATGCTCTGAGGCCATACCTAATAACAACAGAGGGAGGGAGGGAGGGAGGGAGGGAGGGACAAAAAACTAGGAGCCTTTCCACACTACAGTGTTATAGCGCTATTATTCCACTTTCAACATCTTATGGAATCCTGGGGTTTGCAGTTATGGGAGGGGTTGACCAGGTGACTGTGAGTCAGCCAAGTGGCCATCCATTGTTGTTGTTCTTGTTAATCCTATCCCACCTTTTTCCCATATCAGGACTCAAAGTGGCTTTCACCAATTGAAAAAGACATTGTTAAAAATCCACTAGACACACAAGTTTAAAACAAGATTAAACAATCAAAAAAATTAAAACCACATTTAAAAAATGCATCATTAGCACACACACACAAACACACACAAACACACACACACACACACACCAGCACAATATACAGTGCATTGTGTAAGAGGGCCTTTATATAGTTATTCATCAAATGCCTGTTGGAATAGAAAAGTGTTCACTTGTCCATAAAAACAAAGTAGGGAGGGTGCCAGTCTAACTTTTCTGGGAAGGGAGTTCAAGAGCCTGGGGGCAGCCACTAAGAATGCCCTCTCCTGTGTTCCCACCAGATGTACCGTGAAGCCAGCCCTTCTTTCTGTCTCACCACCATCACAGGTACTTCTGTTGGGAACATGGGAGATGGCCTTTTCCCACGCCCTTGCCTCCCTCCCTCTCTCCCTCCCTCTGGACCATTAAGACACTCTAGAGCTCTGCTTCCCGGGGTGGGGTCTCACAGTACGACTATTCACAGCATTCACAGAGGTTAAGAAGTTAGGGAGTGGGGAAAAATGAGGCAGCCAGTTGGTGTGGTGAGCAGGGGAAGAGTGGGTCTCTCCAACAGCTGGACAGCCTGGTGCCTGGCTCAGCTAGAAGCAAAGGGACTTCCTTTCATCTTTTATTCTTGAAATCAAAAAATGAGGGGAAATGCAGCATAGTCAGATTCTGTGTCCCCATTCAGACCACTCAGCCCCAGTAACATGTAATGGCTTCCCTCTTGCCCTTATTGGCATTGGAACTACATCCATCAGGGCTACTCTTTTCAGTCATTTCCCATTTCTCAAGCAGAGGAACAAAGGAGGGTTTTCACTATGGTCTCAAATTATTAGACACGGGATGTTTCCATACCAGTTGTGATTTCTTCCTCCTGCAATTCCAGGAGTGAGGATCCATTTATATTTTCTTCTTTCCCTTTCCCCCATTGCAGGCATATATCTGAAATAACAGCTCATGGAGTGGTCAGCAGAGTCATCTTTAAGGTGCATTTCTGGTTAGCCTTTTTTATGGCTACATGCAAACCAATCATTATCTCTAAAAAAAGAAACTGGATCAGCTGTTCAGTGGCCAAGTTAATTGGCTCATTGACAATGTCTTATTCATGAATAAAATAATATTTGTTGCATGAGGGTTTTTTTTTTAAAAAAAAAAAACCAAAACATTGTCCAGTTGGAATTTTCAAATAGGCTGCTTGTTCTTTTTGCTTCCTTTTCTCTTGTGGTCATTTGAAATGCGCATGCGCGCATGCACACGCATGCATGTGTAATATTGCCACTTCTAATTTAGCACTGATATACCTATAACGATGCAAACCTATGAGGAAGCAAGGAAAAGAAAGCAGCTCACCAGAAGCCGATAGTTTTGTGTGTTATATATCTGAACTGACACCACCAAATTACAAAACATTTTGAGCAAACAGAAAAGGATTTAAATAATCCATGTCCCACAATAGCAATCCCAAGGCAAATTGTTAATTCGTGGCGCAATTTAGAAGCAATAGGTGTTTTATTTAAGGAGAATGCCAAAGAACTGGAAGGGCATAAGAGTCTCCCAGATTCATTATTCCCTGTGGGAAAACAGGCCTTTGGAACAGAAGGCAATAAAACGAATATTCACGGCAATAACACAGCACTGTTCATTCTTGCATTCTTACTCTGCTATTCCAGAAGCAACAGAGTAGATAATTAGAGATCAAGATGGTGAAGAAAAATGTGAAAAACTTTGTTCATACCATTATGAAGCACAATTCACTAAGTGGTGTTATTATCTATTTACTAATAAGGCATGTGAGTGGTTTATTAATTATACATTTTTGCAACAGCTGGCTTTCTCACACAGGAAAAAAATCCTGCACAGTCTTCAGTTGGATATTTGTATATGTTATACAGTGGGACAACTCCACTGTTTATGACAGAACAGGCAACTTATGTTCCTCCTCCAGATGTTCTAGTACTGACCAGTGGCTTCCATGTCAGGGGTGGAGTGCATCCACTGGATTATATTCCAGACATGAAAGGGGCTAACTTCACCCCAAAATAGGCTGAGCACCCTAGACAGCACCTTTAAAATTTGGAATAAAACTCAGAGCTGATGTAACACACCCATGACATGGAAGACTCAGTTGTATCAGAGTACAATTCCCATGATCTCTATCCTTACCTGCATTGACCAGGGCACTACAAGAACAGTTGGAGACTCACAAGTCCCCTCCCCCCACAGTCTATGGTGTTATGACTAAATAATTCCAGATCTGAATCTTCCTTCAAAACCTGATATTATAGAACAGTGGAAAACTGTTGTTGTTACATGTCTTCAAGCTGACTCTGACTTATGGTGACCTTGCCTTAGGGTTTTCTTGGCAAAATGTATTCAGAGAAGGTTGCCACTGCCTTCCTCTTAGGCTGAAAGAGTGTGACTTGCCCAAGATCACCCAGTGGATTTCCATGGCTGAGCAGGGATTCTGGTGGCATGTCTGAATTACAACAGATGGAAATGGAGATCCTTTACCAGACTAAATCAAAACAGTTGAATAAGGGACACTGGAGATTGATGCTTTGGAATGCTACTGCACAACACCAACTTAGTTGTACTTGGAAGGTTTAGACCTACTTAGACATATTCATAGAGGATAATACCATCAATGCCTACAGCTTACATTGGGCATATACTCCATTCATTCTGAGGTGCTGTATGCCTACAAACAGAAGTGGAAGGAGAATAATAGTAGGAGAGGGCTATTGTTCTCACGTCCTACTTTTGCAGTTCCCATTGAAAACTGGCCATCGTAGGGAAAGAGCATGCTTGAACAGTCCTGTTGTCTATCCCCTTCCCAAACTGGTGTACTTAGTCATCACTATAGTTAGTCGTTTAAGGGGAATAGAGATGGATGACATAGCCAGGAAGGGAATGGATAGGAGAAGCACATAAGGAGATGTAAAGGTATGTGAGTGTTCCTCAACTTTGGATCTCACAGCACTAGCATGCTAGTAAGGAGTGTGTGAACAAGGATTCTGGCTCTAGCTCTCAAAAACTCAGTGATATTTCTAACTGGATAGTTTTTACTCTAGGATGGTCTTCTCCATCTGAGGTCCATATTCTTGTTATGGAGCTGTGAAAGGTTACCCTTTGAGATTACAGCTTCCAAAATCCTACATGCTGACTGGGGATTCTGGCAATTGTAACCACAAGGGGGGGTTGGACTAGATGGCCCTTGAAATATCTCCCAACTCTAGGGCCATTTCCGCATGGGCTTAAAGAAACGGTGCAGAGCGTCCTCCAGAGAGGATGTCTGCACCTGGGAGCAGACTGGGTTGGACCTACTTACTGTAGATCCATACCTCAGCCCACTCCCGAATGACCCAAAGTGGTCATCCAGTGTGCTTTTGAAAGACCGCTTGAAAGAGGTCTTTCAAAAGCACAGAGCACGCCACTCCGTTCCCGCGCTCCGGTGCAGATTTGCAGGCTCACACCAGTGCAAGCCTGCGATCTCCCGGGGGGCAGGCTTTAGGCCGGTGAGCTTCAGTGGTTGGTGGAGAGCCCCCACCAACTGGAAGCCACCATTTTTTCCCCCGGAGCAGCGCAGAGTGGCAGCCACGCACTGCTCCAGACCAGCCTGGACCCAAGCATCGAGCCCAAAGGTCCGGTAAGTACCAGCACGGGGTGATTCCCTTGCCCCATGAGGAAATGGCCTAAGATTCTGTGATCCTGTGATTCTAAGAAGAGTACATTTTCAAAACTCTAGCTCTGTTTCTGAAAAACCACCTCACAGAAACCAAAAGGAGTATTGCTATAGATTCCTTCAAAGCCAAACTCTATTTCACCTATGATTGGCCAATCATGGCTTTACACAACAGCCAGCACTAGCATATTAATCCTTTTTATTATGTCAAAGTACAACTGAGCCTCCAAAACGACGTATAGAATTTAGGGGTTTATAGTATTATATCCTGCCAGACAGAGATGCTGAATGTAGGAGTTATACTGTTATATTCTGTCAAGAAATAGATGTAACAGCTATGCAGTCAGTCTCAGGGGATTATGTAGGCAATAAAATATATATATAAGATCTCAGCCAGCTCAGCTAGCTACACAATACCTACAAACCTTTTAATATAAGTACATGCTGTAATAATCAGATAGATAGCCTCTGAGAAGGGGCATTCACATCAATAGTGTAAATCTGCCCCTGCAGGGATTTACTGTCATTCCAATGAATATTATCTTCTTATAAGAGAAAATATATAAGTAAATCAAAGGATAACACAATAACAGAAATAGATTACATCTCTCTGTGGGGAATTACCTGGAAACAGCTAGTGCCCTTTCCAATACTATACATGTTTTGTTAATATTAATTTAAAGGAAGAGGAAAGATTTTGCATTTTCCTTTGAACCAAGTTTTCTCATCGGAAACACAAAATAGTGCTAAGAGAAGGAGTGGGAAACTGGCAGCTCTTGAAACTGTGGTTATGTGTTGTTCATGGTGATTTCCATCACATTCCTCAATGCACTCAAGATTTTTCTCTCTGCTTTATGTACTCCTCTTTTCCTTCCGCTGAAAAAGTCTCAGCAATGTTTTATATTTGAAGCTGTTGGGAGTGGAGAGATGAGCAACTGCACTTGCACAAACTGCTATGTGCCTACACATAGCAGCAGAGGTAAAGCCGGGTAATTAAGGTTCTCTGATGTGGTCCTACTTCTTTTGCTTCTTTGCCTAAAGAGGAAGACCATTTCTGCACGAGACTGTTATAACACTATGATTCCACTTTCAACATCCTATGGAATCCTGGGGTTTGCAGTTTAAGGAGGAGCCTCAAAGGCCCCTCCTAAACTGCAAACCCCAGGATTCCATAGGATGTTGAAAGTGGAATCATAGCGCTATAACAGTCTTGTGCAGAAATGGCCAAAGTTGAGAATCATGTGAGCTGCAGGCTGCATGCAATCCAGGGGTCCAGCTAAAACAGGAATGGTTGCCCACCCCTATCTCTTTACCCTGAGGGGTTGTCTTTTCCTCTTCTTCTGGAGCAGGAAAATAGGCTCACTCCTGCTGGGCTGAGTGGAAAGAAATAACCATCTTTGAAGTCTGCAGCAACTGCAGTCAGCTCTTCAGAAGAAATTAAAAACACATGATTGACCATGGGAATTCAGGACATATTAAAACAGAGGTACCAGGAATGCAACGGGATAGCCGTAGCCATCCTGGTAGACCCATGGCTAGTGCAGAATGTGTAACAGAGGCTCTAGTTTTTATTTGTCATCACCAGCAATGAGTAAGTGTATTGACACTAAATCCAACTTCTAGCTCCAACCTGAGGAGATCCATTAAATCAATGGGATTTATATACAGTAAGTATTGATTTATTATTCAGCAACTAATTCAATCGGTTCACTCTAGTTAGGATTAGTCATTAGATGTAGGTCTAAGTATGCAAATCCAATCATGGATTGTATTGTGCATTGTCATGCATGCTCATTACTGGTTCCATTAACAACAATGAAAACTTCGGCCTAATAACTTTCATGTTCCATGATTCAGCACATACTTTTTGCAAATATTTTATTACATTGAGGACTCTTGAGGTAAGTTAAGATGGACACAATTAGAAATAAGCCTTATTATTAGCAACCTCTCAATAGACAACAGCTGCGTGGATTTCCATCCCAGCGAATGATTGCAGCCTATTCCTCAAGAATGTGTAGATACTCTTGAGACATGCAAATAGTAAAATATCTGTGTTTTCTTATTCCTATTTTTATTTTCATGTGTACTCTAGCACCAATACAAGAAAAGGATTTACTTTATAACCTTCACTGTCTTTATGAGGTACGTTGTACCATTTGCCTGAAGGCATACAAATCTTTTGCTTCTTTAAGAAGAATACTGATATATATAAAAGTGATGTATATGAAAGTGACCAGGGTGGTGAGGGATATGAACAAACAAATCCTTGAAGGAACAGTTGAAAGAGAAATGCATGTTTAGCTTTAGAAAGAGAAGAGAGATGTGGTTGTTCCGATGCCATGCAGAAGATGGAGCAAACTTGTTCTTTCTTCATCCATAAGCCAGAACTAGAATAAAAATGGTGTTAAGATGTGTTAAGAGTGCATTGATAACCAAGATAACAGAGTAGTAATGAAAAACTAAAGGGCAGATCTTTGTGAAATCCAAAGCTTTTCTCACCTCAGGACAAAATGATATTTGAATAGCTTTGTTGTGGCAGTGGAAGGAAGTAGAGACCACCTAGTGAAAAGAATAGGTAAAGGGCAGCTCACGAGGTTATTCTGAGCTAAATCCTCTTGCTAGTCCCAATGAGAGTAGACAAACTAAAACAGTTGTTGAATGGTAAATCAACTTTTTGTATACCCATTGATTTGGTGGGTCTAATTCTTGAATTAGATTTAGTCCTCTTTGTTCTGTCTCCTCCTTTTAGAATAAGATGTTCTTCAGTAGCCCTATGTTGACAACTGAGGGAAAGACAACAATAAGATCATAGCTAGACACCTTTCATTGAGCCAACATACAGAAGGTGCTGCCAATAGGTTATTCTTCATTACCTTGTAGTACACAGGGCAGTGTGTGCAGGATTAAGGCCTTGTGGGGGACATTACTCACTATCATTAAAGAAAATTCCCAGTTGCTGTTTTGTGTATATTTGGCTACTCAAGGTCATATGTCAATTGTGAATTAGGCATGTGCAATTACAGTGTGCCCTCTGTGTATGTGGGGCTTCCATTCCAGGAACCCTTGCATAAAACAAAAACCACAAATGTTCCATCCCATCATAGTCAATGGATGCAATGTGCAGCACATTCATTGATGATAATAGGACAGAAGACATCACATGACCTCACATTGGTGTGTGTGGACATTGCATCAGCAGAGGGAGCACCACAAATGTCTTTCCTGGAAATACACACGCAAACAAAAATCAGAAAATGACTGTTTCCATGTTTATTGAATTTTCAACTGGAGAGTGCATATGGGCTCTACTCGCATACTTATGACTAAGTGCAAAAAAAATTTAAGAAAAGGAAATGGGCATAACAACTAAAGGAAAATGAATGAATAATGAGTTACCAAATCACTTATAGAACTATTTTTACAATAGCAAAGAGTATAACAGAACTTCAAAAACGAGCACATTTTATCTGGCATATACTTTCATGGACTATAGCCTGCATCATCAGATGGAACTTGTTAGACTCTAAGGTGCCAATGGACTCTTTGCTGTTTTTATTGCAGCTGACATGACTGCCTCCCCTGACCAAAATTTTATCTCAACCAAGATTACAGGCTTTTGCTGACCACTTTCTCAACTTCTGAAGCCAAGAGATTCCACAGATGTCCTGTTTGCGGTACCACACAGGTTTCAAATATTCTGTTAGGGTGAAGCATGCATTTCAACAACCATCCATCGAGAAAATGAATCTGTTCAAAGGCTCAAGACTGTATGCATCTGGAGCACTTGTTTTTCTCTATAAGAAATCTGAGATGGTAGAGGCATCTGGCAAGAGATGCCTCTTTTTCTGTTATGACCTAAAATGAGAAAAGACCAAGGGGAAAAGGACCTGCACCAAGAGATTTCAGGAGAGAAGGCACACTTGCTACAGAGTCATTTTCTAAATCAAGAGGTTATCCATCTGAAAAAGCTGCGGTCAATCAATGGTAAATTAATAGTGAGAAGCCACACTTTGTTATTAAAATGGAGCAAGTTGCATGATCAATAGATCTTTGTTTAGAAGCACTGAGGCACAAATAGAGATGATGGAATCAAGAGTAGAGGAGAATACTAGCAGGAACACATCAGATGCAGTTGCTCAGCTATTCACATGAAGCAAAGACTGACTCAAAGGTGAGAGTGAGGGATATCAATCTCAGATACATCATAACCTCAGGAGTGCAAAGTGGTCATTTGCCATCTTCAGCCCAAAGGGTCAGAATGCAATAAAGTACTTCCAAAATGAGATAAAACCAGGAAGGCCTAATATAAAGGCTTGAGGCTGATTCACACGCTTCCCATGACTAGATAAAAGGTTGATTTAGTTCTTATTCTAGCTAGCCATGGTGCAAACCTTTTGTTTAATGGCTTCTCTTTTGCTCAGCTGCTCAGCTTGACAGCTGTCAAATGGCAGGGTAAGGCATAAGTAAACGGGCCATCATTCTACTACCTCACTGTTTGCTATGCTCAATAAACTCACACCTCAGACATGTGAAATGGGCTGTGTGTCTTGGCCTTAGGAATATCAAAAGCAACTTGCTTTTATGACTAGAAGAAGAGAATGATGTCTCTCAACATGTTTGCCATAGAGAGTCATGCCAGATGTAATTCCCATCATGGATTCAAAGTTATTTCTAAGTTTCCTAGGGTCCTTTCACATAAGAGAAATATAGCACTGCATTTCCACTTTAACTGTCTGATTTCTCTGGAATTCTGGAATTTGTAGCCTGGACACACACAAAATGAGGAACTTTTATTGAGCCTGGGGTAACCCCCAGATTTGATGAAAGTACAAAATATACAGGAAAAAAAACACCAGAATAGGAATGTGAGAGAACTAATACAGTTCAATGAGCACTGAGCATGTTCAGTGTGTATACAACACTATTTGATTGTTAGGGAGAGTGGTAAACTGAGGGGTAGGGGAGTGGAATGGAGGATCCAGTAAAAAAAAGCATGTTTGACTGGAACAAACTCATTCCATGCCACAATTTTTTTACATATTCTGCTGTACATACTGAATTCTCTAATGAAACTTGAAATTTTCTGGAGTCTTAACAAAACACCATGGGAAGTGTACAAAAGAACCTGACCACATGTGACCCTCAGGCTGCCTCTCCAGGTATGTGTAACAATCCCCCAAAGATGTTGGATATACTTATGGACATAGCCTTGAACCTGGAATACAGTGGTTCTTAACCTTTTCTTTACCAGGGATTGCCTGCAAGTATATTTTTTTGCTGAGAGCCCCCAAGACTTAATCCAAAATTTAAATTTAGATTTAAATATTCAAATATTTATTGAAATTTTCAAATATTTACTTCTTTATTTATTAAAAGCTTCTGGAGATAGGGACTCAAATCCCTACTCAGACACTGTGTGACCTTGGGCAAGTCACATTCTCTCAGCCTCAAATATTGCCAAAATAAACCTGTGATAGGTTTATTAGGGTTGCCATAAGTCAGAAGTGACTTGAAGGCACACAACAACAAAGTGCTGCCGACAGGGGGAAGTTCTTTCTAGCCATCATCTCTCTCATCCTAAGGCAAGCTTATCATGAGGCTTTTCTTGGCAAGATTTGCTGCTTTTGCCTTTCTCTGAGACTGAGAGAATTTGACCTGTCCCACTCACCAAGTGGATTTTCATGGCTGAGTGAGGATTCAAACCCTGGTCTCTAGAGTCATAGTTTGGGTGTACAGGCACTCCTCGTCCCCTTTCATCAGGTAGGGTGTGTGTGTGTGTGTGTGTGTGTAAGTGGGTGCCAAAACTGATCCCTTGTTTGCAAACAAGGGAACAGTTTCAGCACCCACAATCCGCACCAATGCCACATCCCTTTTGCTGCTGTTGTTTTTGGTGTCCAGCAGTAGGGCTGTTACCCCAAAACGTAGGAGCCACAAGGGCCAACCCACAATGCAAGTACCTCCTTGCAAAGGTGGGGTATTAATTAGCTCAAAATCAGGAGGCTAACAAGAGAGGGGCAATTTAGCGAGATCTTCCTACCAATGTTTATGTGCTCATGTAGGAAAAGAACTAGCCAGAGATTGAAAAGTAAGCTAAAAATGTGTTTTTATGGAGCAGAATTCACTCACACATGCACACAAGATACACACAATCACACATTCACACAAGAGCTAGCTGAAGGAGAAAGAAAGGAAAAAGTTATGTATAGAGAGGCTGAGGGGTTTGGGGGGATTTATAATTACCAGTCCAGAAGGGCAGTGAAGAAGTTGAAATGTGACTTCAACTTCTGTCTAAGGGCAGGCCAGATCAGGATTCAGAGTGACATATTGGGGTCCAGCATTTCATCTGACTGCAGCTGACTTCTCAAAACCAAACGTTTATATACTCTGTTTTCCTCCCTGAAGGGATGCGAGTTGATTGCTCTCCCAACCTAGTGGACAATGGGAGTTGCAACACAGACAAGGGGGTCTTGAATGGACTGATTGGTTTCAATGCCTTGGTTGAGTGGGGGTTTCTGGGCCAGGCTCAATAGGAAATGCACATGGCAGGGGCCCCGGCCTCAACACTTGGGCACCTTATTATTGAGGTTGGCAGTTGATAGGATTAGCTCAGAGCCATTAAGTCAGGCTCTCTTGGCTACTTTCAGTGAACTTTTGACCTGACCACACTGGGGTTACCTTTTGGCCCGTTTTTCAGCAAGGTTCCCTTTTTCCACATGGCTTCCAGCCAGTGTATATGATTTATATTTTATGCCAACACATCTGCCAATTAATATATTTTGCCAATCAGACCATATCAAAATGTGGGGGTGTACAGCCTGGTAACAGGGCTTCACAGACCCCTTCGCAGACCCCAGTGGTCCTTTGACCACAGGTTAAGAACTACAGCTGTCACACACTCACTATCAGGCTATGAGGAGTGTTTAGAAATATCTGCTGGTCCAAAGACCTCATAACTTCCAACATTTCACACGAAAAAAAAGCAGGTGTGTGTGAGGCCAGATAGTATTAAAGTGTGGCCAAGATGGCAAAAGTTATAAATGAGGAACATCACACAGGCTAGGAGAGGCTGCAGCAGTTTGCTGTTGCCTGAGTCTACAGGGAAGGGAAGGGAAGGGAAGGGCAAGTCTCTGTCCCCACCTGTCATTTCCCCCACTGCCTTAACTAAATGCAAACTATTTCTTTAATTTTAAAATCAATTAGCACCAACTGAACTAATCTGAGGACAAATGGAGATGGTGGCAAGGAGAGAGAAAAACTGGAACATTTTAGAAGCAAGTGCAAAAGTAGGATGACAGAGAATTAATCAGAACTCTCCCTGCCAAATCAAGACACTTAAGAGGGTATGAGAACGGCAGCCTTACTGTCAACTGGGGCTAATTATACATAACTCTCTTGCTGCACAATTCCCCTGCTGTAAGTGCTGCACTGGCTACTGGTCTGTTACTTGGCATAGTTCAAAGTTCCAGTTATAGCTCATGAAATTCTGTAAGTCTCAGATCCAGGTTGTTTACTTGAAACCTTCCTGAGCCCCAACATCTTCTTGAGAGGCCTTTCTCTCTGACTCAACACTTGCAAAAACATCAGGTGGGAACCTGAAAACAAACTTTCTTGGTCGTTGCTCCTATGTCTTGGAGCTTCTCTCTTGGAGGCTGTAATGGTCTCCCCCTCCTTGTTATTTTATCAAAAAGCAAGGACATCATCATCATCATCATCATCATCATTCTGACAGGCTTTCAGTAATTGGCTGTTTTTAAACAAACAGTTTTAATAGAGTGCTATACTGTTTTTCAACATTTTAAAAGTTTTGATACATGTTTTGAGTAGGGATGGGACGAATCCAGAATTTTCTGAATCCGGATCCGAATCCACAGAAGGTTCTGGAAATCCACGAATCTCATGAATCTGGAATCTTTCAAATCCTTTTTTTTTTAAGAGTATAAAAAGCAAGGGAAAGAAGGATCATCTTGGGCAAAAGTCTAGGCAAAGACAAACCTCCCTCTGAAGAAATGTGGCCAGCACAATTGTCCTAGATTTGCCTCAGGATCTCCCCAGATTGAAAACAACATGAAGGCCCTTTGTACACAAGCAGGAAAATGTGGATTAATCCCACATTTTCCTGCCTGTGTAAACAGGGCCACATACTACAGTACAGAGATAATCCAGATCAAAACTGGCTTTTCTTTGCATAGCTCCTTATGGCATCCTGGGGTTTGCAGTCTGATGATGCACCAGCACACTTTGGCAGAGAAGGCTGTCATACCTTGTAAAACTAGAAACCCCAGAATTGTGTCTGAAAGGAGTTTGCAAGTGAGTTATGCAAAGGAATGTTTCATCTGTCCTTGAAATCTCAAGCCTGTAGCTGCCAGTCAAGTGCTGAACTTAAATATGAAATGTCTGATTTAAATATCTTAAAATACAACCCCAGATGTAATTTCTGAAACTGTTAGCAAAGGCCATTATTACTCCAAGGGAAAAATTCACCTGCTTGCCATCTCCCCTTGTGTGTCTCGTCACCGAAGTTCAAATTTTCAGGCATCCTGGTCACCCAGTTTTTCAGGCGTCCTGGTCTCCAACAAACTGTTTGGGTCGCAGGTACAAAAGACTTGGTTTGCCTATTTTGGCACAGGGATTCCGATTCCCGAATCTTGAATCCCTGCCAAGGATTCAAGGATTCGGTTGGCCCATCCCTAGTTGTGAGTCATTTTTTATGTGATTATTACTTTGCTTACATTTTGATAAATAATCCTTTGTACAGACCAAAAGTTCTGGTTGTTCCACAAAAGGAGGAGATTATGATTTTAAAAGTGTGCGCGCACGCACACACACACGCCTAAAGTATTTATTGGTGATAGTAAGATATATAGGAATATGGCTGAGTTCACTATCCAATATCATTTATTTTAATATCTATCTACATACAGATTTTTTTTAAATGAATGCAATGTAAAAAAAAGGCACTAACAGGTTCTGAAATCTATTATTAATACTTGTTTTAACGTGACAACCAACTAGTGTAAAAATAAGAATTTCTGTTCATTCTTTTGTATGCACATCCATGAATGCATCACGCCACACAGCCATCTGCCACAAAGCAGTAGCTAAACTCACTACAATCAGGCTGGACAGATACAGCTTAATTATAAGTTCCCCCTCAGGAGATGGGGGAGCTATTGTGTTATATAAGCCACAGAACAGCTTGGAGGAAGAGAGCACTTGTTCCAGTATGTTTGCAGTTGCTTTGGCCACAGAAAGCACACAACTTAGGAAAGATGGCTAGACAAATCATCTGAGATGAAGAGCAAGACAAATACCGTAATAAACACACACCTGGAAGTATGTTCCACTGAAATTAGTGAGAAATTACTGTCATTCTAATATATGTAGGACTGAAGTGTGAGAGATAATTCATCGTTTATACAGTACTTTTTTTTCTTTGAAAAGCAATTTCCCATCACCTGGGGGTTCTGTGTTACGCCTTCAAATGCACATTCTCTGTCTTTGCACTTAGCAAGCTTCGTCTTCTGCATTAGAGTGATGTCATTTACAAACTATAGCCTTTAAACATTTTAGCTGCTCAGAATCCTTACGCAATACTACCAGATCTTTTCAGGTGACATTCTTGAATATGTTATTTTTATTGCAACCACATTGCTTCTCATATTAAATGTTTGATGGATTACATGCAAAATGTTTTAGGTACATCTGTAAAACTGGATTGCAGGTGAAGACACAAGAGTCTGCACTTTTCCAATATTTATGACAGATCTACTATTGTTTTGTGTGTCAGAATAACATAGATTACAGCCTAATTTTATGACTTCATATTGAGATTTGCAGGCAATAAATAAAACAGTTTCCAGTCATTCAACCTCAGTAAATGAATGGTTTTGTCATTCCCTTCAGTATTAAATGACAATGCCACCATGTTTATACAAACACAACCGTGGTACTTCCAGAAAGACATCTCCTAATGGTTCCAGTCCAAAGACATTGTGACTCCTTTCATCATTTTGCCCTTAATAGGAAGGGGGAAAGAGCTGTGGGAAGGTTAGAAACAGAATGTGAGGTTGTCCAGATCTTTGTAAAATTACAGGGGATATTACAGGATAAAATCTGCAATTATAGTTGCCAGATTGAAAACTGGAGAAGGCTGTAGAACTTTCAGTGGTTGTATAGAAGAGGAAGTTTCAGATAGTGTTGCTTGTCATACAACCAAAGCAACACCTGCTGAAATTCTCCCTTCTGAACAACTATTGGAGATGCAGAAGCCCTCTCCAGTTTTCAGTCTGGCAACCCTATCTGTAATGCATGCACATACACACAATAGATACATCTATAATCTTGTGTCCTGAATTGTGACATGACTTGCACCAAAACCACACAAATATATGAAAGCACTTTGAATAGTAAGAAAACTGTGTTTATTCAACTTTGTCCTAATGTACAACAAATCTATAAACATTCAAGAGATTTTGTAAATACAATCAAACAAGTGGGATCTTGCTGGAAAAAGAATGTAGAGCAGAGTTCTTTTCCATGTGGTTCCAGTCAACCCCCAATGCCTATTTCTAGGATCCTTCATTCCCATTCCCCTTCCACAACAGAGACTCAGCATGCCATGATCATGAATAATGTGGTAAGTCCTCATTGGATGGGGATTGGGGATGATGTGCCACATTAGTGGCATCTGCTGATTCCCATGCCATTGGGATAGTAAAATCTGCTGTCCATTTTAGTCTGAACTTTAAAAGAGCTACCCAAGGTGCTAAATCATATCGCTAAAATAGGTTCAGCATCTTGAACAGGTCCTTCAGACTAAACCCCAGAATGGATTCACTGGCCCACTGACATGGGAGCCACCAGTTGTCACTATGTCCCACTAATATTTTTACCTCCTAAATGTATTTTGCACTTCTCTGAACCATGGGTTTCCACAGGCATGCTGATATACCCCACTTGTATCTCAGTGATCCCTGTTGGCACTCATCAGCCAGGTTCAATGTTAGAGTGATGTCTGATGGTTTCAGTGTTCTGTTATGAGGCAACTTATTCTGATCCTTGCCTATGACATTTGGAACAATGGAAGTGATACCTGAATACCTGATGCAGGACCTGAACGGCACTGAAGGGATCCAAAAGACAATATGCTATCCAATGGCTATGATTCAGAGATTTTCTTTTGCATGAGACACCTGCCCCTCCCAAACAGAAGAGTTGGTAGATGTCACACAAACAGCCTGTTGCAAGACTTTAATGCACAGCTTTCCAAACTTTTCATGTTGGTGACATACTTTTTTGACATGCATAACTTTGTGACACAGTAATTCAGTTTTACTAGCAAACCAGAGGTACCCAGCGGTGTATCTAGGGTGGGGAAAGGCAGCCCCCCAGTCCTGTCCCACTGCTGTCACCCTCGCCAGAAAAAGCCCCAGCAAGAGCAGCAGCAGGGGGAAAGACAACCCTTCCTACCCAGTCCTTGCCCACTGTCATCGCTCTTGCCAGAGAAAGGTCCCAGCAAGAGCAACAATAGCAGGCCAGACTTGGATGGGGGGGGCTCTTTCTCAGCTGGGGAGATGACACACCAACACACTACAGGTGACACACTAATGTGTTATGACACACCATTTGAAAAACCCTGTTTTAATGGGAAACGACAACTTTACCCAGGTATTTTTTTACCTTCAGATGTACAAGCTTTCCCTGACCAAAATTATTTATTCTACTGTACCACATAAGATTCATTCGCTGGTGCCTCTACATGTAGAACTATCTGAAAAGTGCTATTCTAGGGGAATCATTATTCTTTTTTTGGCCTTGTGCCTCAGTGCATACCAGAGCCATGCAATAATCCTTTAGCACTGTGTCATTGGCTCTGCCTTTCTGGATTTAAAAAGGAAGTTCTATTTTCACATTTAGAATCCCCCATGTTAGTTTCTCAAATGCCTGAATTCCACACGCTCTCTGCCACTGTCCTTTCAATATGCATTTTTCTTTACAAGTCATAAGTACAATGTGCGTCCCACTACACACATAAACAATTTGTGGACAGCATATTACACTTCACAATCCTTTTACTAATAGAGCTATTTTCATTCAGCTGTAAAATCTGTGAAAAAAGGCATGGCTCAATGTATTGGACCTGCACATAATTCACAGTCAAACACATCATGCAAATATATTCCATCTCTACTGCATATGTGTTCTTAAGCCTGATAAAGCAGAACATTTAACAAGCAATACAACACTTCTGAGAGTTTTATGAGGTTGTTCTATCACATTCAGGGCAAAAATTGTTAGTATTTTTATCTTCTCCCACAGTAACATCATAATCTAAGATTAAGTCTAGTGCTTGCTATCATTTTAATAATATTTATCCTCTGTCTGGTATCCATATCATGCATGACTTAGCAATAAACTGAAGACAAGTGAATATTGAATAATAACAATATGTTCTTGTTATGTCAGTGCAACAGCAAGTACACTCACCACTTTTGAAAGATTTAAAAACCCATGCCTGGAAAAGTGCCAACCATCATGACAAAGATGTCAATTGAACAATCTAAAAAGATTCAACAAAACCTCCATGTCTGCTGTTTACCTTATATTCTGGCTAGATGAAATCACCAGAATAGAGATATTCTAGGCCAAGCCAACCAAGCAAGCATCCTGGTTCTTGTCAGAGACAATTAGGTTGACTTGGCTGCACAGATGGGATGACAGGCAATCTCACACCAAAAGTAAAAAAACCAGTGCTAAGTCACCCAGAGGTCGGCCAAAACTACTATATAAAGATATTTGCAAAGATGGTCCAAGGAAATGTGATGCTGACTTCCATAAGTGGGAAGTTTGCAAGCTATAGAAAGATCTGGATCCCTAGATTAGAACTAGGATGGTCCATCTATCAAAACCATTAGGTTAGCCTTATACTACATAACAAATGCACCAAGTAAAATAGCAGTTGTAATTCACGCCCTGAAGATTACAGTTGTGACATCTACCTACAAACTCTGCATCTAATCATAGAAAATATAATTTGGGTTGATTCAAATCCATTGCTGTACAAAGATGAATACTTGTCATAGATCTGCTGACACTCAGTGTATGTCTACATGGAGCTTTTCACAATTTAAGAATGGAACTTTAAGCCAAGCCAAAACTAGAGAGAATGTTCATCCCATGCTGATCCCACTGTTCCTCCAAAGATAGTGCAACCAGCTGGAAGTAGTTAGAGGTGTATTTTAAAAAGGGCATCACTACCTCATTACTATGCTTTGCTGTGCTGCAATACTTGGCTAAACCACTGGTACACATCCAATCTTTTAAAGCCTTCATGTTGATATACACTAAGTTGTATGGGTTATTGCTAGAAATCAGTTGAGAGTGCTATCATTGTTAAATTGGTGATATTTTAATAATTAATAAAGTTGCAAGAAGTGAGCAACTGACTGAAAAATATCAGAATTCCTTTTTATAAACCTTGAAAAGTCGATAGATTCATTCATACATCATATCCTCTGAGAATGGCTCAACAGAATGGAAACTGGGGACACTGTACTTCATTGGTTCTGCTCCTTCATGGTATCTACAGGAGAGATTCCACGGAGCAGTATTAGAAGATTGTTTCTCAGGCCCTTGGCTGCTGTGCTGTGGGTTGCTCAATGCTTATCCCCTGGGCTGTTTAATGTTTGCATGAAGCCAATAGGAATGGTCATCAGAGAATATTGAGCAAATTGTCAACAGTGCTGATTACAATGAACTCTACTTTTGCTACCATGTCATTTCTGAACCAGTGCCTGAAAAGTAGAGCAGATGGAGTGTGAGTACCTTCACACTAAATCCTACCAAGATGGAGGCCTTATGAATAAGTGGAGGTAGACTACCTGTACTGTACCCTTTTATCTTACTCTGAATGATCAAGTTCAAAGCCTCTTGATTACTCTTTCATTGGAGGCTCAGGTGACTTCATTGACTCAAACTGTCTTTTATCAGCTTTTGCTGATAAATCAGTTATAGCCATTATTGGACAGGGATATCCTGACTGCTGAGGTCCAGACACTGGTAACCTCTAGGCTAGTGGGTCTGCCCTTTAGTTAGATTCAGAAACTGCAGCTCATTCAGAACATTTCAGCCAAGTTTCTGAGTGGAGCAACTTAGCAGCAAAGAATATCTCCATTGAAAGAACTAGATTGGTTATTTATCTGCTAGTGGGCCAGTTTAAGATTTTCTTGTCAGTTTATAAAGCTCTAAACAGCTAAGAAACAGCTAAAAAAACAATCTCCTCCCTTATAGAACCATTCAGGTCATTCAGAGAAATGCCACATATTATGTATATAGAGGTGGGTAATACATCATTCATCATCATCATCATCATCATCATTATTATTATTATTATTATTATTATTATTATTATTATTATTATTATTTTCCATGCCACTGTTTAGGACAGTAGAAGAGTAAAAAAAGAAGCTAACATGACTTAAAATGGAAGTCATCACTACTACGTAACAGGTGGAAAAAGTAGTAGAAGCAATAGAAATAAAAGCAAATAGCAAAAAAGATAGCTAAATGGTCTATTAAAATCCAGTCTCTTCTAAATTCTAGGTCAGGGCTTTCCAAACGGTGTGTCACGACACATTAGTGTGTTGCCTATAGTGTGTTGGTGTGTCACCTGCCCAGTCAAGAAAGATCTCTCCCCAAGCCTGGCCTGCTGCTGTTGCTCTCGCTGGGGCCTTCCCCTGGCAAAAGCGATGGCAGCAGGCAAGGACTGGGGGGGGCTGCCTTTCCTTTTGTTGCCGCTCTCGCTGGGGCTTTTCCTGGCGAGGGCAACAGCAGTGGGCCAGGATCAGTGAAAGCTGCCTTTTCCCACCCTTGATACACCTCTGGGTACCTCCAGTTTGCTAGTAAAACTGAATTACTGTGTCGCAAAATGATGCATGTAGAAAAAGTGTGTCACCAACATGAAAAGTCTGGAAAGCTCTGTTCTAAGTAAATAGGAAAGGATTCACCCAGTGCTAAATCTAGGTCAGCAGTGAACACGTCTCCTTGGATAAAATCTTCTCAAAGTAGATTGGAACACCACCCAAACTAGAAAGATCTTATCATGAGAACCAAGGAAAACCCTCTGAAAACATATCTCAATAGCTGGCCTGCGTGAGCCTGCTTCCAAGCTGTGTAGGGTTTAAAACGTTAAAGCCAGATGCTAAGTTAGGAAAAAAATGTACTTGGGGCATATTTTGACCCGTTGCGGGAGCTCCATTGGAATGAATGGGATATATAGGTATCATAACAAAGGCAACCTGATTAAATGCTTTCAAAAATGAATTTTCAGATTTTATAGCTTTAAAATCTCTAGGTCTCACATTTTCCAAATCTGCAGGAGAACAAATGAATTCAACAGAGTTCTTACTATGCTGATGTGTGCTTTTATAATCTACAAGCTTAAACCCTGCAAAGCTTAGAAGAACTTTTTAAAGTATTGTTTGTTACAACCACATTTACTTTGCTACTGTTAATGTTGAAAAGTTTTTTAGGTGTTAGCTTAAAAAACTAAGAATTGGTAACAGTATGGTATAAAACCTGAAAAATTCAACTCAAAGTATCCCTAAAAGTGCCTGACAAGTAACCTGAAAAGTAACTAGAACTCACCGTGCATTATATCAAAATGCATAAAAAGTAACACCATTCTCACTTCTTGTGTTACTTTTGAAATATAACTTCATTATGCCCATATTACAAATGAAATTACAAGTTACAAGTGACTATGTTACCTGAAATTAGTTACTTAGGTGTAACATACTTCCTCCACGTAAGTTAATACTTGGCACAAATAGAAGCAATACCTTTAGCACTGGTTGTCTCAGACCATTTCCACACCACACTGTTATACTGCATTATTCCACTTTCAACATTCTGTGGAATTCTGGGGTTTGTAGTTTACTGAAGCCAAAGAGCTCTCTGGCTGAGAATTCTAAATACCCTTCCCTAAACTACAAACCCCAGAATTCCATAGGATGTTGAAAGTGGAATAATGCACTATAACAGTGTGGTGTGGAAATGGCCTCAGTGTTGTGAAAAAAATCTTCCTTCAGAGACACATCATTACTGGCTTCCAAGACAGGTTGCAAGACACATCTCTTCTAGCTGGCTTTTAGTTCCACTGATATTCTGTCATTTGGGGGTGAAACCTGATAGGTGCATGGTTACTAAACGTATGTTCTCCCATTAAGCCTTTTTTCTTGCTCTTTTGTTTGTTTGTTGTTGTTGTTTTGTTACCAGGTTTAGCTGGGGTAAAAAAAGTTAAAGCAACAGAGGCTGAAGAAGGTCAGCTACAGTGTTGTTGTGTGCCCTCAATTCATTTCCAGTTTATGGAGACCCTAAGACAAAACTGTCATGGGGTTTTTGGGGTTGAAAGTGTGTGATGCATCCAAGATCAACCAGTGGGTTTCCATGGCCAAGCAGGAAATCAAACCCTGACCCTCCGAGTCCTAGTCCAATACTCAAACCACTACACTATACTGAGGCCATTTCTGCACTAGACTGTTATAGTGCTATCATTCCGCTTTCAACATCCTGTGGAATTCTGGAGTTTGTAGTTTACTGAGGCCAAAGAGCTCTGGCTGAGAATTCTAAATGCCCCTCCTTAAACTGCAAACCCCAGGATTCCATAAGATGTTGAAAGTAGAATAATAGCACTATAACAGTCTAGTGTGGAAATGGCCTGGGTCTCAAAGTTCACTGTACCTTACTTCAATCACTTACCTGCTCATATACAGAAAGAGGAGACACAAACTATTAACAGTTAACTTCTCTTTGTTGTACAACCAAACCAGCCAACATGTGGTATGTATCCACATTGCAAAATTACAGCAGTTTGATACCTCTCTAAGTGTTGTGGTTCCTTCCTATGGAATCCTAGGATTTGTAATTTCATGAGGAATTCAAAACAAGCTCTAGCACTGAATCCCTGGAAAACTCTAAATACCTCTCCAAATTTAAAATCCCAGGATTCCATAGGATGGAACCACTGCACAAGTGGGATGGAATTCCTATACTTGTGCAGTGTGAATACAACCTAGCTCAATCTTCATTTTCCTTAAGTGATTCTATGTGTCATTCAATCGTTCAATTCAATTGTAGTCTATGTTAACAATTATTTTAAGTGGCCTCGAGCTATGGAATGGCAGCTATGAAATATTTTGAAGAAAGAAAGAAGAAGAAAGAAACTTGACCATGTTGTTTATTGCTATATATAAATGTTTCTGCATTTTACTTGTTAAAAAGGCACTAGGTTGCATTTCAGAAAATGGTTAAAAATATCCTCCGTAACACAGAATGAGAAGACACAAATAGCACTATGACCCAGATAGCAGACATCAAAAGTCTGATGCATATTAAGGTGGTTGCTAATTGGACCTACAGAGAAAACAGCTCCCACTGAGCCACCAGGTGGAATTGTTTAAAGAAAGATCAGGAGACTGCTCCCACGGTGGCCTTACAGAACAAAGAGGCATCTATATGGTAAAGGTTAACAAGTATTGCTTTTATGTAAGCCCCTATTTATTCCAATATGACTTGAGCAGCAGAAGCAGCATCTAATCGATTCCATGAAACATTGCATCCAAACTATTAGAAGCAACCCACAAAAGGTGTTTTCTTTGCCCACTTCAGAGTCAAGAGTCAGAGACATGGTCTGACTCCATTAACTGCAGTTATGATCTGCAAGGATTTCTAGTAAACTCATTTCATATGTTGATTTGCTGAAATCATTACAACATGAAACTTTTCTCCCTGGATTGTAGTTGAAGCCACTTAATAGCTTGTTATGTATGCCCGCGAGGGCCGCGAGAAGGATTTACAAAGGCAAAGAACAAATAATGCCTCCAACTTTTAATAAATAATTGAGCAGCTGTGCTGGAGGTAGAAAGAGTTCATTTTTTTAATAATAAAGCACTGTTCTCCTTATTTGTTCACATCTTCTACCTATAATTGCACCTAGTGGGCCAAAGTTCATGAAGAGTGGGGTCCAGGAAAGATTCTATAAAGGGTGCTTGGAAGAAAGAGGAACAGCTTAGAAAGAAATTAAAAACACTCTAAGCTATCTTTAAAAAGATTAAGTCTAGAATGCGGTTTAAACATGTATTAAAGCTCCTGCGTACTGTAGGCATAACAGGGTCCTCGTGCTATTCTTGTATTTAGCATGATTAATGCCAAAATTAGAAGACCATAATGGCAAGCACAAAGTAACTGTAGCAATTCCCTATCAATTATTTTGACCGTCTCATAGTAAGTATGATATAGTGTACTTCAAGAGATTCTTAATTCCCTGCTAGCCTTTAAGGAAGCAGGAGTACTGCGTACCTAATAGGCAAAACCAACATAAATAACAGGCTGCTAGCACTAGATGTACTTTTTTATGCACTGAATCAGCACCACCTTGTGGCTGCCTGAGCAAAATTACAAAGAATTGCACCCTTCAGTGGTTAGAAAGATGGACACACTCAGCAGGCAATGTTCCATTACAATGGATTCTAAAACAGCTATGAAGTTCTATCACTGTGTGTTTCATGACAGCTCAGTTTTCTGAGGTGTTCTGTCAGTACAAAAGTCCTAAACAAGGAAAAGCTGCTATATGACCTGTTATTAGGACCACATGGCTTTATTTGAGCTGCAACAAGCATGGATATCTTCAAGGGCCCTATGGAGATATTTATGGAGGCATTTGTAATCTGAAAAGACTTCTAGTAAATTCATTTTGTATATTGATTTGCAGAATCATGCATGCAATGGCTCCAAGAGCTGCATGGCATTCCATCACTGTGAGTTTCACCGCAGTTTAGTTTTCTGAGATTGCAGGTGCTCTGTGAGTCCAAAAGCCTAACTTTATCAAAAAACAGAAAAAACTCTACTTGACCTGCAACAGTTGTGAATATCTCCAAGGGCCCATCTCCTCACACTACCAACCTCCACTATCAATGCCAAGGAAAAATATTTGCATATCAGTAAGTCAGTATTGGAAAATGAGAGTGGTTTTGTGGTTTGAACAGTTTACTAGGCTGCTTTATTGCACCTCACACACTTAACCCTAGCTGAGAAGTAAACACAAACTCAGTTTTGTTTTAAACAGGTATATAAAGTTTACTCACAAATAGTTGTGCATAATCTACGCAGGTTCATGTTCTTGAAGAAAATGTTTAAAAAGGCAAACAATTATATAATTTCATTGGAGCTTCTCCTCTGGATTGCTCTTGGCCACATCCTTGAAGGAAGGCAGTAGAGAAGAAGAAAATGAGAAACAGAGACCCCAAGGAAAAAGGATGTTTACATGCTGTAGGATGAGAGTGTGCGTGAACAAACAGGAAGTAATCTTTGGGCTTTGTGACCAAACTTACAGAATGAACATGCAACCTAACTAGCAGTGAACTTCGACCATGCAAAACTTGCTATTCCCAACAGTTAATACATGGCTATTCCTGCTACCGGTGATGTTTCACAGCCATTGGTACTATATTAGCAGCAGAGAGTAGCATGTAACCTGTGCATCAAGATCAGCCTTGCCATTAGGCAAAGTGAGGCAATTACCTCTGGAGACGGATTTTGGATGTCACGAAAGAGTAGCAAATTGTGGATTATTTAATCTGTTATTGTATTTTTACTAAGATGAAAAGAAGTGTTGGTAGGATTTTCTGCCTCAAGTGCCAAAATAACTTGGCTGGCTTTGGATATTATGTAATTTGGTTGAATGTGTGACATCATTTGCTGCTTCACCTAAAAAAAAAAAGTGTTGAGCTGGGTCTCCTGAGTGCTGCTGCAACAAACAAAGCTATGGTTATGCAGTTAGTCTGTTTCAAAACAAGAGATGCAAAGAATCTTTTGCAAAATTTCAGATCCTCAACAAGAGCTTATCTCAGCGAATCACTACACTCTACTAGTGTTATATGCTCTAGTGAAAAAATATGACAAAGACCTTTTTTCCCATCAACTTTTCCATAATTTGTGCAAAACTATCTTTTACGAAAAAGTACTATCTTTTCCCTTTGTGGAGCCCACAAACAAAGCACTGAAGAACTGGAAAACAGTTGGAAAAGATGCAAACAAAGACATCCAATGCTTGTAATTTTTCAAGTCCATGTGTTGCAGTGTTACAAAGCTAATGAAGTTTTGCACAACTTTTGAACAGTCTGTACAGAAATCATTCTCACATATGTAATAAAGTATTGGTGAAAAGAGCAGAAAATATATTGAAATCTCAGAGGCAAGGAGAAAAATTGTGAGGTTTCTTGTTGTGAAAATGAGCCAAACAATGATTTACACTTAGGGTGCATTCAGATTGCTGAAAAGCCTTGGGAATCAAACCTGTACATGTCAGGATTTTTCAAAAGATACACAGCTCCTGTTCAAGTGAATTCACAGTGCTAGCTCTGAAAGGGATGAAGGTGGTCCCACCACCACCACCACTCCTGAGCCTTTCTGATATAGACAGGGTATAACACTCCTGTCTGTCTCCATTGTATCAATTCATCCTGTACTCTTGGGTGTCACGGGTCACAGGTTTCCTTAGGTGAATAGCAACCTCGAAGAAGGACATGCAGAAGCAAGTTCACCAGAAGCTAATCAGGCTGGGATAAGAGCCAGATGGCTCTAGCCTTCTTAAGGAAGGCACAGGGCAGTAGTTTGATGTCAGAGACAATGTGTGTGTGTGTGTGCACGTGCACATGCTAGCCCTTGTCTTGTGTTCTCTGGATTCCCCGCTCATTGCCCGCCTCAATTTTCTGACTCCAGATTCCTGGAGTCATTTCTTCACATCACTGACTATTAGTGTCTCTATTTGACTGTGAATGGCCTCTTGCTTGATCCTGCACTCTGTTGCCTGGCATGGACAGCCAGCACCTGTGGCATTGGGCAGCCCCATTGATGTCATACTTCAGGGTGTGTCTATTGTCAAAATGTGGAGATCTGGACCAGCCAGGGCTGTTACAGATCAGGTCTGCTTTAAATACTCCCTCCCTGGAGAAGCAACACTCTTTCATGAGTTACTACCCCCTGGCTCCCTCTCTACACTTAAGCACCCTTCTGCTTTCCCTAAGCCCACAACTCTTGTGGATACAGGGCAAAGCAGTTTCAGGTTTATCCTAACTGAATGTGTCATTGGTGGTAGCATGTGTAACTGTCTCAAAATAAAGAGACACTGTATGGAGGCTGGTATTTTAAAAAAAAATAGAATAAAATCTTTATTAAAAGAACTAACAAGGGCAGGGTATTTGGCAATTAAATGTTATCAAACAGAAAAGCACTTTCAGCTCTTAACAGACGAACACTTCTCCAACTCTCTCTCTCTCTGAAGGAACACTTTCACCTTTCAAACTGACAGAAGGAACTCTCTTTTCAAACCCTCTTTCTGTTATTTTGGGCCCTTTCTGCACCAGGCAATTAGCACGGGGCAGTGCGTCCTCTCACGGAGGTCGTCTGCACCTTGGAGCGGACGAGGAGTGGACTACTTACCAGAGATCTGCACCTCAGTCCGCTCCAAAACAACCCCAAGTGGTCCTCCAGCATGTTTTTGAAAGACCGGAAAAAACAGGTCTTTATTCTCCTGGCACGCGCCATTGCATTCCTGCTCCCTTGTGCAGATTTGCAGGCTCACACCAATGCGAGCCTGCGATCTGCAGAGGGGGGGCTTTAGGTGTGGTGAGCTTCAGGACCCACGACCAACCGGAAGCCACCATTTTGGAAGCTGGAAGCCATCATTTTGGAAGGTGGAAACGGCCATTTTGGAAGCCGGAGCAGTGTGGATCTACAAACCTCGCACAGCTCCGATTCGCCCTGTACCAAGGAAGAGGCCTGCAGAAGGGCTTCAAGGACAATCCACGTTGGTTCAGACCCCAGAAGAAGCCGTACGTAATGGCACAGAGCGATTCCCTCACCTTGTGCGGAACGGGCCTTTCTGTTCTGCTGACTCACCCACCTAGCCCCTCCCTCTAGCTAACCTGGGTTCTTTAGTCAGTGAACCAATCAATTTAAATCCCCTCAGTTACTAGGGCAGCTCTGCTGGCTATGCCCCCCCACCTTGGGTTTGTCACAACTATCACTAGGGAGACTTTCCTTTCCTCATTACGGTTCTCAGGAGGGGAGGAAACCCCACGCACACCGTACTTTGAGGAAAGAGGAGAAGCTGAAAACAGCAGCAGCCAGTGTGCTGTTGAGACAGCATCCACCAGAGTGGTGTGGGAAGCTCCCAATAGCGGTTTATCATGTGCCTCCTCAAACTGAAAGCAGCTCTGCCTTTTCAAATCTTTACTGAAACAGAAAATAATTATGACTATTTGTAGAGCAATTATGCCTAGCATGGACACTGCCCAGTATCGGGAGCTTCAGGTCCCACAGAAAATCAGACTATAACTTAAATAAATGGAAATAAATAAAATAAACTTGAGATCAAATTCACATTCTCTCTTTGCTTAACCTGCCTCACATACTCTATATAAGAACTGAAAGGGGTAACCTGATGTTCCCTAAGTTCCCAACACTCATGGACAGGTTGGAAAAAATTGTAATAAATACATGAGGCTATTTTTTTTCCAAAAAAACAAAAAACAAAAACCCAAAACTACTTCAGTGATGTGATCATTACTCACAGAAATGCATAATGACTGGTGGCAGAAAGTTTGTTCTGAAGACAAATGAAGGCAGTGCCTCCAGTGCAAACAACTACTATGTATGAATTCATAAAAAGTTAAGTTTTTTGATTCAGGGAGTTGTGGTCTAGAATTTCCAAGTTCTGTGAATATTTGACCTCAATGTCATTTTTTCTACTCTTTCTGATCTGATGCAAATATAAGATGAAACTCCATTTTTTCCTTGCCCCCATCACAAGCAATGAAGTATCCAATTTCTTTGAATTGGGATTTAGCGACTAGAGTTCCCCCTTTTTTATTTTTTTCTTTACCCAAAGAATCTCCTCTTTTTAACACATTAATAATAAAAGTCAGGAAGATGCCTTTAGAAGAGGTTCTTGCAGACATACTACAACAAAAGCTTGCGAGTCTAGCATTCACTTATGGCTAACAAGTGAACTAAGAAGTCAAAGAGTTTAGCCCAAAACAAAACAAAACAGAGGACAGAAGCAAAAATCAGAGGTGAATAGAGAGGGAAAGATCAAACTAGAGTCAAAGCTAGAAGGTGGTGTCAGAAGGTCTGCGTGTGTTGAAATCTCTGGTTTCCTCAGCTGTTTGGAAATTCATTTTTGAAGAGAGAAATCAAGACTTATTCAATAATGTTTGAAGTCAGAGTGCTTTTCTTTTGCTTGTTATGAAGTTTGGCAGATCATCTTTGATCCGTGGCACAATCCACAGTCTTGTTCAGCTTTGATCATAGATATAATGGATTTTTTTGTTGTTCTCTGTGGGGCAAAAGTAAATCTTAAAACAATCTAGTTAGTATGGCTGTTAATTAACAACTGCAGGAATCTTGCCTCATACAAAAGCAGGGCTGCAAAAAGAACAGGCAAAATGTAGATTGTCTATTACCACAGGGAATCTAAAGATCAGGAAAGTTCACAGCATGTGGCAAGACCTCAGCCATACAAGCATGTTTTTAAAGCATGAGGAAAAGTGCCATCTCTTGGGCTTGTATGTAGAATCATAATTCTGAGTTTATCTACATGAACCATCTAGTCAAACACTCTGCCATGAAAAAATACATTGTTAAAGCACTCCTGACCAATGGCCATCCAACTGCTGTATAAAGTCCTTCAAAGAAAGAAAATCTACCACTTGATGAGGCAGTTTAATCCACTGTCAAATAGATCTTAATGGCAGGAAGTTCTTCCTAATGTTTAAATACAATCTCTTTTCTTGTAATTTGAATCCCTTGGTTTGTGTTTTAGTCTGTGGAGCATCAGAAAACAATTCACACCATTTTCTACATGACATCTTTCAGGTATTTAAAGATGGGTGACCTTGGGTGCATCACACACACATAGCCCCAGAAAGCCCTGTGACAGGGTTGCCTTAGGGTTCTCCTAAGTTGGAAATGACTTGAAGGCACACAACAACAATCTTAACCCCCCCCCACATACACACACACACACACACACACACACTTCTTTCCTTCCAGCTAAACATACCCAGTTCCATACCCCATTCATTATAAAGCCTGGTTTCCAAACCCTTTACCATCTTGATCATGTACGTATTTGGAAAGCTCCACAGGGTTTGCTAGCCAGCATTTCATTAAAACAATTGTATTAAGGAAAGATTAGAGTTTGGAATTTTTTTTCTTTAAGACTACAGTTCTCATCCCCCAGCTATCATTTTCACTGTCCAAATGGACTTTTTTCAAGGGGGTCCTTTGTGGCTTCCAGACGATTATTTTTATTTTCAAATGTGACTTAAATTTTATTGTTCATTTTTATTGCTTTTCTTGTCTGACACTTCTTATATCATCTGAGGACAATATGCAAAGTACCTGACTCCAACACCTTTACCGCCTCCCTCTCTTTCTCCAGCATGCTTTTTATAAAAAAATATCTTTGGCTGATAAAGGAATATTTGGGTTCAAAAGCTTGCTCTTAGATTTTTCTGCCCTTTTGCCCAGTAAAAGTAATTTTTGCACAATGTAATAAACAATACAGGTTTTGTAATTTTCCTTAAGTCATTTTTCCAGTGAGAGGCAGGTGTTGCTCCATTATTGCTCCATGAAGTAGACACCTCATACTCTCTCTCTCTTTTTTGTTTTTGTTTTTGTATGAAGCAGGTGGATGCACAGTAAGATATAAACTATGTCTAGCTAGCATGGTATAATAATTTGAGTGTTGGACTAGGACTTTGGGGGATAAGGATTCAAATCCTCACTCATCCATGGAAACTTATTGGATGACCTTGAGCAAGTCACACTCCCTCAGCCTTAGAGGAAGGCAATGGCAAATCTCTTCAGAATAAATCTTGCCAAGGAAAGCCTAGGATCAGGTAGCCATAGGTCAGAGTCAGCTTGAGGGTGCATAACACCACCACAACCAATATGCTAGGTTGGAGCTCAGTCACAGTGCTGGCAGTTAGACACAGTGAAGGAAACTTTTCAGGAAGCCAAGGAAGAAAAGCAAGTGAAAGCATCTATTCTGGTTGTTACTCCATGCCATTCACAGTGTCATCTGTCCTAGATATGTATACAGGCATCATTTTTCCTAGACAGAAACTTTGTTCAACATGTATAAGGAAGAGCATGGGACTATTTTGTATTATGCTTGCAAAACATAATGAGATATATTAGAATAGAAACAGAATATTTGGGAGTGGTAAGAAGACATGAAGTTCATTGTAGCACAGAAGATTAAAAACATATACTATGCTCTTCCTCTGACATCTGGACACAAAATCTATATCTGTCACTAGAATACTGCCTCACTGAATTACATTTAACTCCCGGTCATTAGATATGTCTTCAGTTCTAGCCTAAGGAGTTAGTCACAATAATGTCTGCAAGAACAACTCTGAAGGACATCTCAGTAATATGTCATAGTTCTGGGCACTGATTAAAACTTTTCCAAATATAATGGACACCCTCATATCAAGCAAAGGGAGAGAAAGTCATGTCAACTAATCGTTAAAAGGCAAAGCTGTCACAGACATGGCAGCTTGAGATAGCTAAAGCCATTGTAAACAATGCCTTATAGACATTCCAGTTTCTCAACTTGAAATCCATACTTTGCAACAGCCTTTTCTACAGCACCGGGAGGGGGAGAGGAAGAGGGATAGGGAGAGGTCTGTTCTTTTTCTTTGTAGGAATGTACAAGAAGACAAATGAGCCATTGAAACATGGGCTAGATGATAACTTTTGTTGTAATTAAAAATGTACATACAGAGATAGAACTGAATGAAACATAACTTTTAAAAACCAATTTTTGTTAACCTGGATGGGGCTCCAGTTGTCCATTATTCATCAAATGTCTTGAAGCAATTGGCTCTAAAGAATTGATGAGTTACAGCTGGGTGAGGGAGAAAGTATAGAGCAGAAGGAAATTTCTAATTGAGTTTTTTGGTGATTGTTGTTTTTTAGTATAGTGTATAACATAAAGCAATATAACTGTCATGGCAGCTTGTACATATTTTTATTCCCTTAGCATATTCTCTAAAGTAGCTGTTGTTCTGGGGATGATGCCTAAGTTCAAGTGGCGTGCTAGACTTCCTTAATTTGTTGTGAGTAAAGTTCAGTATCTTCTACTCCAGTACTATTCAAAGTGTTGGTCCATGACTGCTGCACAAGTCCTGGGCTGCTAGTCTTTAGCGAGTTTCCAGGAAACAAAGAAACAATTGAAGCCAATGGACACAGATAGATACTGGTCCCTGGCACAGATAGATACTGGTCTCTGCTGGTCCCCCTCCTATTAGACAGTTGAGAAGACTTGTCCTAAGGCAGTATGAAAGAATCTGGGCAGTCTGGACAGGAGCAAATGCCTCACCTAACCAATGAGTCATCACCTACTGAAGTAATTAAAAAGACTGCCTGTAAATTGAAAGCTTTGGTAGGAAACATGGCCCATTCCAAAAATTAAGACAGATCAACAGATTAGAGTACTATCTGCATGGTATTGATCCTCCATAGTATCCTCTGTTCTATGATCTTTTCTTGGATGTCTCTGAGAATCATGGCTTTGTTTAATAACCAGTCAAGAGTCTAACCTAAGGTACTGAGTGCCGTGAAATGAAGCCTTTTATTGTAATCTTATCCTAAGAATGTCTAATCACTGTCATGGTGAACTTTCAGCAAGAGATATAACTCCTCTAGGGACCAATCACCCTACACATTTCTCAAGCTTGGGACATAGAATGGAAAGAAACACTGCTGCACAGCTCCAAGATCCACACTGAAGTAACCATATGTCTACTGTGCCAAAAAAAATGTGGTTGACATCATGAGTGAGACCTAGAACTTTGGTGTCTAGTGGCACAGACATTTCTTGAAAATATGTCTGAAAATTGTTTTGGGGTATTATTGTAGGTATGGGGTGGGTCTGTCTCTTGTCAAAAATGATTAGGAATTAATATTATGGCTTTTTGTTTTTGTTTGCTTTTTTGTCCCCCCCCCTTCTGAGTTTATTCTCAGATACACTCACTCCCTTTTAGGGGATGGGCTGGTGACAAATGGGATTTTTTTTAAAAAAAGCTCATGCAGCTGGTTCCTCCCCTCAAGCTCAAAACAGACATATTAGAGGCAGAGTAAAAGAGTTGCATAGGCAGAGGGTTAGTTTGCCCCTGGCAGCAATGTTTTGGGGGCATCCGGCCTGTAGCCATGCCCCCACACACAGTGGCCATGTCCCTCATGCTGTAGCCCCGCTCCCTCTGCCCCACACTCCAAGCTCCGCCATTGGGGTAAAATCATGCCTGGTATTTTTGATCTGCTGTCTAGTAAGGTTTTTAGTATAGTAACAAATTTATATGGTAATTCAGAATGTAAGGCTTTTAACATAATCTGTCTTTACTAGCAAATAGACCCGTACCAGGAGAAATAGGCCTTAAGATTCAGGTTGCAAGGCTATGAAAAATGTTAAAGGATAAAACCAGTAGTCTGAATTGGACTCAGAAGCAAACTGACAACCAGTACCAGTTGACAGAAAAACACATGAATAGGTGACCATCACCCAGGACTTATTAGAAGGGATGCAACAACGGCATTTTGTAACTTGTGAAGCTCCTGAAACATCTTCAAAATTAGCCTCACATTGAACATATTGCAGTAATGAAGTCTGGAAGTTACAGAAGCATAAATCAATATGGCAAGGTCTGACCTATCTAGAAGTGGAAAATAGTAATTAACCAAAGATGGAAGAAGACAGCCTGAGCAATAACTCCAGTCTACTTCTCAAAAAGCACTGCTTGGTTGAGGCAGACACCTACTCCTTTATCTGACCAGAGAGGTCACTGAGATCCCATCAGTCACTGTCATGTTTATATCCACAACACCAAGCTATTTTCAGTGGGTTTATTCACATAGGCAGCTTGGCCATAATATCGCTCTGCACTGGCTATGCTGATGCAAGGTTGCCAAGTGAAAAACAGGACAATGCTCTTGTACCCTCAACCACTGTTTAGAAGAGGGGATTTCTGGAGGTGCCGCTTGTCATACTAGCCCTACTTGCTGAAATTCCCTCTTCCTTGCAACTATTCAGGATACAGGAACCTCATCCTGTTTTTCACCTGGCAATCCTAATAGTTAGGTTTGATAAGAGTTGCAGTTCAATAACATCATGTTCCTCTCCTCTGGAATATATGGGTAGGTTGTCCATCCCCACATTGTATTGCTTGTCCCCATATTATCCTGACTGCAATGATTGGTAAGAATGTGCTGCCTGGTGCATGGAAATTGTCCCCGGCTTTATTCTTTACCAGCCCCACTGATCCCACCATCATTCTATAAAAGCACAATGCCAGGGTTGCCCACTTGAAAATGAAACAGCTTGCATTAACCTGACAGCAGATTCCTACAGAGACCTATTCAAAAGTAACTTTCACTTGATCCTGAGCAAGTGTGTAAAGAATTATAGCCTCAACCCACCTAGTCACCTCTTTTCCAACTACTCTAGAACTAAGTACATGTCTCTTCTGAAGGCCAGCTCAGAAAAAAAATGGCCTGAAGGAGTCCTTAGCTTCCATTTCAAATCTGTCACATGCTTAAATACAGAGTACCGTGGGCATATCGAGTTCTAAACTATTTACTCGTGAGGAAGTTTTAAAAAACACCCTTCATCTCAAAGCTTCATTAACAGAGCCAGCTGTTTGATTGTTTCCCCTGCATATCCCCGCCAACATAGAAAAGTGGATTAGTAGTCAGTTAAGTGGCACTTACTAGTAAAGCAAATCACCAACAAATGTGCAGGGTAGATAAGCAGATTAGGGAAGGATTCAGCCATTCTGCTTCAGGCTGCCCCTTTCTTCTTGCCTCCCCTTAGGTTTCCTTTGCACTCGGTACTTAAAACATATGCCCACAAAAAGGAATAAAACTCTGTCTTTGCTTTGTGAAACAAACACCCTACTTAACAAGAATATTTAGTTGCACACTACTTCAAGCCCTGCAGGTTTCAACTGGGTTCATAGATTGTGGTTTTATCCTCTATTATTTCTAAATAATTTCTCCCCCATCAGCCATTTAGGCACTGCCTGAAATTTGACAGCAGAGCCAATAATAAGCAAGGAAAAAGTGAATCAAGGAAAACAAGCAGTGTTTACAGACACTGGCTGCCTTGCCTGTTTGTGTTCCCTCTGGTCCCTCCCGTCTCAAGTGTTTTAAACAGATTTATCAGTAATTATAGTCCCTAAAGCTTGTGGGGAGGGGAGTATGAAAGGCTTTTTGAAAAAGCAGTGGCTAAAGTTATACTAACTCTCTTTTCTTTGTCATGAATATTAAATTCTCTCCCAATCCCACTAAAGTTATCCTGATTGACATGCTAGTAGTTAGACTTCACTTTTACAAAGTAATTTTGGACAAGTCAAGAATAGGATAGAATGACCGTATCTTAGCTTCATTGCTAAGAAATGTGGTTACGTCATCCAGGCTTTCCTGGCATTCTTAGAGAGGGATGGCCATAAGGTGACATAAGTGGCAGAAGAAATCAAAGCAATATTGGGCAAGACAGTCCAATTAAACAAGTAGCCCTCTATCCAGGGGGATTTACTCTTAGAAAAGTGTGAGTGGAGACACTATTTGGTGTTCTCTCATTTAACTCAGGTGGGACAGGGTGCCTCAGGCAGCAAAATATCTTGGCCTTGAAGAAGTGACTTTATAATGGTGTTATCAGGCTGAGTTTTGAGTCATAAGGCAGCACAGGAAAACTGCCAAGAATGTAAGATAGAGGAGGTGCTTTCTCTTGAAGTGTCCTCTATCATGTCCTTAGTCTAGCTGGTCTGGCTGCACTTAAGACAACAGGAGTGGTCTAATGCACACATTCATATGTGGGGGCTGTATGGTGACTACAGTGCCAAGTATAAGGGACTGGGCTGAAAAGTAAGGATCTTACATGGGAGCAAGGACCTCTGAGATGTCCAGTGCTTGTGACTTTTCTTTGTTTAGAACATAGAGGCTTACCAACAACAAGCCTACTTTTCCAAAATGGACTGCCAGTCTATTTTACCTTTGTCAGGAAGGTACAGTCCTCAGGGTGAGGGAAGCAATCTCAGAACACAACCATTGCCTTTAAACGTGCATACTTAAATATATTATCCTCATTTGCTAGACTTGGGCCATTTCCGCACGACAACGCTCTTCCGCGTCATCTCACTGCAGTCCCAGGTCCAAAAGGAAGTGCGTCAGCAACACTCCCCTCTGCACCCACTCAGTCCATGCAGAAGAGAACGCAATGGCGCCACGTCTTCTTTCCTCAGCGCAGCCTGGTTTTTTCCATTGCTGCGCTACGGAAGGAAGTGTTGCGCGATCACAGACGCAAAACAGATCTTTTCCATTTTGTGAAAACTGCGTGAGCACAACGCTCCATGACAGGATGGCAGCAGGATGGTGACAATGTCATGCGGAAGCGCGACCTGCTGACCGCTGCCATCCTGTGGCAGAAGCGAGACAGCGGAGTCGTGCGGAAAGGGCCTTGGTGTTTTGTCTTGAATGGTATAGTCTGTTCAACTGAGATTCATGCTTAATGATATCACTAGGGCGTTAACCTGGGTCTCAGATCACATCCCGTGCTGCGAAATGTCAAGGGCCTGGAATAATCCTAATCTGGCAAAATCCTATGTGCTTTACTCTTCTGTGCAGGGTTCAACAGTGTGTCCCTGATCAAAAATGTGTGAATACAGCTGGATCTGAAGTAATGTAGACTAACAACATTTAGAATTTATTTAATATAAAGTGTTTGAGACATTTCAGGCTTTGGGCACAGTAGATTATTGGCTCTTAAAGGGGCTAACTAACAGTCTCTTAGGGGCTTTCCACACTAAACTGTTATAGTGCAATTATTCCACTATCAAAATCCTTGGATTTGCAGCTTAAGGAGGGGCATTTAGAATTCTCAGCCAGAGAACTCTTTGGCCTCAGTAAAGTACAAACCCCAGAATTGCACAGGGTGTTGAAAGTGGAATAATAGCACTGTAACAATGTAGTGCGGAAAAGCCCCTAGTTGCTCATAGTGCCAAAAATGATCCTCCACATCCTGGTGGGCCCACCAGCAAATAAATTTACTCACTTAACCAAGTGATGATTGCATTATCACCACTCCCTTACTGGACATGACTCCTGATGGATGGTCTGGTGGATTTTGAGGGCATTGGCTTGCCTCTGGCACCAGTAGACAGTCATGCTGAACTTGGGCTTTAAAGGGGACTCATACTGCTGAGGCATTTAAGGCAATTAAGTCCATTTCTAACTAATCGTTGCTGTTTAATATGTTTTCAACTCAGTTAATAATTTTTTTAATGCATTTTGAAAGCTTTCCTGAGTTCTTTGATTTAGAGCAGGGTATAAATATTTTAACAAAACTAACAACCATAATGGTGATGATAATACTCTGTTCCAGAGCGCAACTGATTGTAACTGAGTGGAGCACAATTGAGAGTGACCCACTGAATGCTGATCATATTTAAAAGACTGTTTCATTGGTGATGTTCCAGTTTGTTTGTACCCTGACATACTTTTGTGAGAGACATGTGTGGGATAACAGAAAATGCAAAACATCATGCTACACTCAGACATGTGGCTGGTCTTGGCGATACCATACACACTAGTGGATTGGCACACTGGAAGCATGGTTGCCATTCCTTTCTCTGGAGTGTGAGAGACCCAGATGGCATTTGTGAAGTGCCCTGTTTCCACCACACCAGACTGATACAGAACAATGGATAATCTTGCGATAATTACCACCTTGCTTATTCTTATCCATCTTTGGCAATAATGGTAGTTGTGCAACTAAATAAATTTGACATGGACCATAAAGGTAGAGGGATGGGAGCTTGAAGGACTAGTCACCCCACCACCTCAAAGTTGAACTGGCCTCCTGGTCAGTTAGTAAACAGCTACTGTAAAATTATATTAGCCTATTATTATACCTGGTAGAAAAAGAACTCAAGGCCAGTCTTTAACCTTCTATGCCACCCATCAGTCTTAATTCTTATCACTTCTGCCTTTGGCTCCCTTAACATGCAGCTTCAATTTAAATGGGAGCTCTCCCCACCACCTTTTTTTTTTCCAAATCCACATTGCTGAATCAGGGAGTTCAGTTTGGATCAAGACAGTGGTAGAGGTGAAGGGGTGAATCCTCCCTAGCTGCCTAAACACCACCAACACCAGAGTCATAATGAAGAATGAGGGATCCACAAAGTTAATCATACAGTTGTTAATATGGAGGTTGGTAGCTAATGTGTGTTAGTCCTCAGACTGAGAAACAGTAACTTACTTAAGTACTTTTTAGAAAGGTCAGCAGTTGCATCACTAGGGGGGTGCAAGGGGTACAAAGTGCACTGGGTGACTCCATCAGAGGAGAATGGCACAAAAATGACTGGCCCCCCTTCTTTCTGCCCCCCTCCATGACAGCCCATTCGACATCATGTAGGAAAATTGCCCTTTTTTCTCCCTCCCCTTTCCCCATGGGCTGGCCATGATCCTGATGATTGTCCAGAAGCCCTGACCCGGACAGCAAGAAGCAGAGGCAACTGGAAGCAGGATGAGCCCAAGCGTCCATAAGGGCCCAGCCTGGGGCTGGAGATGGAAAAGGTGCTGGTGGCCTCAGGTAGTAACCAGAGATTAGCCAGATGGGTGAATCGGGGGGGGGACACTGCTCTTACTCCTTCTGTCCTCCTGGTGGAAGCATGATGGTGGAGTTAATGCCCAGGGAGGGAGGGATTGCCATGTACACATGTAACTTCAGTGACCACCATGTACCTTCCACTCTCTTTTTTTTCACCCAGTATCTTCCTCTCTTTTCCTGCTCTTCACACTCCCCTACATGTCCCTTAACCACCAGGACCACTCCCTGCAAATCTGGACCCAGAAAATGACTTCCTTTCCTGGAGCTGCTAGCACAGCTTGTCCCATCACCACTCTTCAGCCAATATTGCTTTCTTGCTCTTTTCCCACTGTCCTCCAATGGTCCCCAAAAGCAGCATATAGGTTATGAATGGACAAGACTCCATTACCTTTACATGCATGGAGTCAGACAGGCAGATTAGGATGCCTGGAGGGCATGTCTCTGTAGAGGTAGACTGAGAGCACTGTAATTCCAGCTCCACAATGAAAAAGACTCCATTAGGGTGACACATTGAATTATCATGCTGGATGATAACAACTCCAGTGACACCACTGGAGGTAAGCTTGCCCTAAAGATACAGATCCTGTCTGATCTTGGAAACCAAGCAGGGCCAACCCTTGTTAGTATGTGGATGGGAGACTGCCAACAAATACCAGGTTGCTGTGGGCTATGTTTACATACATTTCAGAGGAAGGAAACGGTAAAACCACATTGTATTAAGTATTCCTTGCCTAAGAAAACCCTAGGAAATTCATGGAGTCTCTGTAAAGCAACACGCAACTTGAAAGCATATACATATACACAAGCTTGGAACTGGGGACTTCTTGACTCTTTTTCGTAGCCACTTAAGATACAGGAATGTGAGCTGGAATGTGGATAAACACTGACTGGTAGGAGATAACGCCTGCTGTACCTTTGGCTGGAAGGGAACATACCTGAGGAAGCTAACAAGGAATAGTTTCAGCTATCCAGCTTGAATGCTAGAATTGCAGTCCTGGAAAAGGGAATTTTCACTTTTCCTATTAACTCAGAGACTAAACACTCATCTGTGGTCCAAGAAACATATTGCTAATTATGATGGGAACATTCACCTTCTAGACAGGGTCTTCAGCTACATCATAGCTCTAGGGAAAGCATGTCTGGCACAATGGCCCTCTCAACACAGAGTCTCTTACACAAGAGTACAACTATTTCCTGGAAGCTGCTTCAGCGAGGCCTGCTGATAACATTTCCCTAGACAGCTGTCTCATACAAATCAGTGCAGATCATATACTCCCAAGCACAGAATATGATCTCTTGCTGCATGTTCTCATGAAAATATGCAGAAAACTCTTCTCCATGATTCATCCACGATACTGTCTGGCATCCCCTTCCTTCTAGTCTGCATCTCTTACCTCTTGCTCGGGTCAGAAGAGCGTGTGTTGATGTTTCTTTAGGCTAGTTTTTTTAAATGACTGTTCCTAATGCAAGGTGCATGATGCTGCTAAACTGTGGCAACATTCCAGAAAAATGCCAGCCATTTACATTTATCAGACTGAGGAGAGTAGACCCTTAACCTAATGACCATGCCATCCTATCAGGCACAAACTTAATTAATGGAAACATACTCAGGAGAGAATGTTCTTATGTTGTTCAGCTGGCTAGTTAACATAAAGACATGGTTTTGATTAATAAAAGACATCCTGAGGCCACACTTGGGATTTCTGGAAACACCTGGACCTGTAAAATGGTTTTCAACAAGAACTTATCATTGGGGGGTTTTCCCTGTATATGAAGAGTTGCTTTGACAGACAGGTAATGGTAGATACAGTCAACAGCAATGCTGAACCTGCCTTTATGACAGATCTCAGCTACTGAAACAGAAAGTAATGGTGGTTACATGGGGCCTTTGTGGACCAAAACAACACATGTTTTAACTTCAAGCTCTACATTAAAAAATGCAAATGCTGTTTTGTCTTCTTATGCAATTGCCCAGCATGCGCCTTCCCAGGAGAAAGCTATGATGGGAAACATCTCTCATACTTTTGACTCCTGGGCATGTGGGAAAAAAAGAGAGCAATGTGCCTCCAGAAATATCTTGAAAACACCAGATGTTTGAAGAAGAGATTTCACAACAAGGAACTATGTCTATTTTGAGAGACAATCCAAAGGCAGCAACTCACAGATGTATTCTGTATAGTGAGCAAGTAAGCAAGTAACTATATTTTGCTGAATGTCTTTCAGGGAAAAAAATACACCCTAATGAATCTCTGGATAGAATTGATAATGAGTTGTGGTGCTCTCCCTTCCTTTAGCTTAAAGTTAACATAATTTCGTAATATACCTAAAATATATTTTATTTTATTAATTTATACCCTGCCTTTCTTCCAAGGAACTCAAGCCGGTCTATCGGTTCACAAGGAAAAATACACCAGAAATATTTTTTTTAGGGAGTCAGCTGTCAAAAGCTCATGAATATCTCTAAACTAACCTCATCTATACAGTCTGTCTTTGCATATCATGAAGAAAAACATCTACTATTTTTCCAGTAGTTAGCAAAAGCCTATTAAATAGCATTGTGTGTCAATTTCCTTGAACAATGATATAACAAAGAAATAGCCTGTGAACATATCCTCACATCTTCTGTGTCAGGCTAGGAGAAGGGGTCAACTTCACATACATACTCAATCTTGCTGCAGGGTCACATCATTCCCTATGCTGTCAAAATCTGGGTGGACACTAGCAACTGGAAATGGACTTTTCCTGCATCTGATTTCTTGAAAACTGGGCTTTTGATCTAGAACAAGATGTAAAAGGATAATGCATCAGGTTTTAGAGGTAAACTGCACTTATTCTTTCTAGAACAAGATACAAACCCTGCTGTGCATTGCTTTAGGTTAAAAAAAATGTGGTCCAATTGACTTTTAATAATGAATTTGACAGGATGAGCAGGAGCTTCAGGGAAGGGGTGATGGTGTTTGAGGACTGAATATTATCCATCCTTGATCTTTGCCAGTGATTTCCTTTAATCCCAGTACAAGGGTTGCCAATAACCTACTACGTACTTCAACTCAACAGTTACAATTGATGGTCTATTTGTGGATTATAACCTTGAGGAAAGCAACGAGACAAATACCCTCCCCCTAACCTCCTCGAATGGTTGTCACAGTGCACTGTATCAAATTTTGATGTCCTGCTACAGAAACATGTTATTGGTATTCTAGCCTATAGAATTCTATAGCAAGGAGTGGTAGCCCAGTGGTATAGAACAAATGTTCTAAATAAGATCTCACACTTCATTGCTGGCCTCTTAGGGAAACAACTCTTAGTAAGAAGTGTCAAAAGTGCAGCTCAGAGAACTATTGCAATCAGAGTCAACAGTACTGGCCTAGAACAGAAAGAGGCATCTTTCTTCCAAGAAGGACTGCATTTCCCCAGGGTCAAACTGTGAGGGGTTGCATGCTGCTGGTGGATAGGGTTGAAGGCTGGAATCATCTGGGCTTAGCAAGAATCAAATGTATGTGAGGCCCCTTCCCCTCTCCCATGCAACTCCTCACCTGCAACTTCTGCTCCACTGCCATAACTCACCCTCTGGAGTTGGAAGATTCAGACACAGAGTGCCAGGAATCTACAACTCCTAGTGTTGGTGGTCTCTCTGAGTCCAAGGAGCTAGTGGCTAAGGCATGGGGGAGCCCTGATCCACAGCAAGAGGTACTAGAGGCTGAAAATATGGTTCAATCACTTGTGGAGTTAAGGAGAAATTATACCAATCCCAGTAGCTATTAAATAGGAGATGCTGACTAATTAAGCACCTGGTGCCTTAAGACAGCTAGCTATAAATCTTCCAGTAGGTCACTGGAGGCATTGTTGCTTACAACCATCTATCTTGGTGACTGGCAGTACTCCTTGGCATTCATGTTCCCTGGACTGGCTACTATTTATGACTCTTTTTTCTGGCTGTGTCTATTTGGATTACTGACTTTCTGTGCAACTTCTGAACTGACTGGTAATTTATCCTCTTGCTTCTACTTTCATCCTGCTAGATAATCCGTGACCAATCTGGACTGGCTTAACTACCCATCAGCTGTTACATTCCAACCACCTGCCTCCTGGGACATTTGCTGACTGGAGCATAAGGCATCCACTCAAAAAACTACCAGGCAGGGGATGGATATCTCTTGCTAGAGATCTGAATTAAGTGCTTGCAGATAATTTTTGAAATTATTCTGCAAACTGCCCACCCTGGCTACAGAAGGGATCAGTGCTCTCAGTCACCATCATACAGCTTTGCATGCCCCACCATTTCCAGCTTTTGTGATTAGTATAAGTAAATCTCAGTGCATTACTGGCATCATACAATAGTTGTGAAGAAGGCTTAGCCTTCCAGATGTTTCGCATAATATATCCCCTACACTGTCACCATTGGCTGGGTCTCCCAGAAATTCATTTAATTCATCTGGTGGTCCAAAGATGATATAGTGGTTAGAATGGTGGACTAAAACTTGGAAGACGCGGGGAGGGTTGAAGGCCTATTGAACCATGAAGTTCTCCCTTGGGCCAGTCACTCTTTTCCATCCCAAGCTACTTCACAGCGTAGTTGTGAAGAAGAATTGTGGAAGTGAGCTATACATGCCACTTTGAGCTCTTTGGAGAAAAGGCGAGATATAAATTTAACAAATACAATATAAAGGCTTCTCCCCTTCGCCCTACAATAATCTCCATGTTATAGGAAGAAATAAAATCATTTTATATGAAAGGATGAAAAATCTGCTTAGAAGGATGACAGACAATGTTAGAAGGACTACAAGAAATGCCTAATGCCCAATCAGTATTTTCTTTTATAGGAGCAACTTCCATTTTGAAAACTGCTGCTGTAAAGCTGCTCTCCTTACAGCTACAGCATTTTTATTTATTTTTACAACATCAGCCCAGCCACCCTGAAAGACTTTATTATACTGGATGAAATGGCCACAGATGCACCAGAAGCTGCTTCACAGAGCTCTTCCACCTCAAGCAGCAGCTGCACAAAAGCATTCCCAACCAGCCATCATGCCGCTAAGTGGGCGTATAAAAACCAGACCTGTCTCGTTGACCATGAAAAGAAATACATGGGATCGCTTCTCTCCCTATTTATTTTGGGTGATTGAAAGCAAGTCAGAGAGCAAAACAATTATAGGACACCTCTGACCCGAAACTTGGAATCAATAAACATTCCACCTGAGTGATCAATGTAATGGTGATTTCTTTCCTGGTCACATTGCATTTATTTACAGCCTAGCCGATTAAATCTGAGAATGCCCCCAGGCACCAGAACTTACGTGAGCTGCCTAATTGCTCTCATAAAGGGAGGAAAAGGAGTCTTTTCTGTCTGAATGATGTAGCACGGCATTGCTGGTGGGGCAGAAGCATGAGGGTGACCTTGAGAATCTGCTTTCCAAGAGGCTCCACAGAAGGAAATGGCTGCCAAGCCCCTCGCCATTTGGCAGCACAGGTGCTGTTTATAGCGCCGGGTTCTATGCAGCATTCTGGCGTGCTCTTCTTCACACTGCAAGCCTGTGCCTGTGCTCCCTAGGCTACATTTACAATCAGCACAAGATGTGCTAAATCTGTCAGTGTCTGTCTCTGACTCGACTACAACTGCTGTCTACTGGCAAATGTAGATACCCAATGCCTCAATGGAGGCCTCTGTGAAGCAAGCACTTGTCTGCTCCACCCAGCTCCGATTTCATGCATTGATGAGATATGAAGCAGGCTCTCTCAGAGGAACTACAAGAATTATTATATTACTAGAGACATCAGTCTCTGCTGAGTGCAGGCTCCAGAGGATGGATCTATAAAAGAATCAATCAGCAAACTGTCCTGTTTCTCCCCATAAACAATGTCCCTCGGCCATTCCCAGCAAATATTTGCAAACACCAGACAGGCTCTTCTATACCTAGCTCCACACTTTTCCAGCAAATGAGGGGGAAAGCAAAAGAACCATTCTTGAAATACTCCTGTTCTGACCAATATTCTTCTTAAAACAAGCAGATTGAAACTGCACGCACATGCTGCATCTGATGTTTTGTTGCTGGATGACTCCATCTTTCCGCAGCTATCAAGCACCGTTTTTATCTGTTTTTGAAGTTGTTTTCTCTGCCAAGCAGCAAAAGTAATACAGTTCCTTTGAGGCTACCAAGGCTTATAAAAAGGCACTTTTTTGTTTTTCTTAGATTTTGTGCTCAGTAAGTAAAACGGAGAAGAAATAAAAATGAGAAAGGGAAAGTATAAACTCAACAGATTAACTTTTGCTTTGAGAATCTTTCCCATATACAGTTTTTCCATTTCAAATCTTAATGGTGAAATAGCAGTCAAGAGTAATGATTATCTCTGTGAGATGTATACATTAATTAAGATGTACTGTGCATTTCTCATATGAAGAAAGCTCTTAAGTTGCATGCGTCTTCCAAAAATAAAAGCTGTTGTTGTAGAGGCAAGGCACATTTTTAAAATAAATGAGAAGAGCTGACCGGAGCAGCTGGGCACTCGATTTTATGCATCAAAGGCTTTCAGACAAGAGTCTTGATCTATGTATTTGCTCCTGTTCCAGAACAGGAAATTATAGTGTCAGATATTACCATTGTTTTCTGCATAACTCAACGGGTCAAGAGAGTCATTAGCAAAAAGATATAAAAATGCAACACAAACATTTTATGAAATCCATAAAAGATATTCTCAAATGCAGCTCTGGAGAAGTCTAAAGACATTAATGTTTGGCTATGTGACTCATCATCCTTTTCAGGGGAGGAGGTGGAGTAGGACTCAGCGGAACTGCTCATAATGAACCATGTTAATGCAAACAGATTTTACCATGATGCTTTTATTTAGAGACATAAGAGCAGAGCAAAAACACCATCTTGAAACATAATAAAATTGGGAGGGAAAGCTGTGATTAAGGCAATGACTAATCATCCTGCGGTTAGTCACTGTCTTCTAGATTTTCTCCTCTATTTCACCTTGTTCAGATATTCAACCAGCTCTTTGTTTCACCAAAATTCACATTCAATGGACCTCTGTATGTTCCCCAACCTTTGATCTTACATTTGCTCCATGATGAAAGAAGCCAAGAAAGAGCAGGTCCACTTCCTCTCCCTAATTGCTTCCTGATGCCAGGCTATTTATCCCTAAGATGGATCCAGGTGGTTATTCTGAAAATGCACATTCCCATAACCTGCTACCTAAATGTTATTCTAATAGTACTTTCATAGATAGCTTGGAAACACTGCAGCTGTTCAAATTATATTATCACAGACTGCAGCCCAGCTCAATGACCACTGGGGAAGTTGTTTATCCAGTACATTGCTTCGCTACAGTCCATGACCCCTATTGACCTGGGTTATTGCCAGGCTGGTTATAGTGTGGTATAAAGGACCACAGTTACTAAACATAATAGAAATGGATATTCCAGTCAATTTACTTTTGAGCCGGAAAGTTATCAACAGTTTCATAAGGTATCGCTGAAGTCCACTACAAGATGGCCACCACTTTCCGCACTGGGCTATTAAAACAGTGCAGAGCGACTTCCAACGGAGGTCTTCTGCACCGTAGAGTGGACTGGGGTGGACTACTTTTGTAGTTCCATACCTCAGTCCACTCCGGAGCGACCAGAACTGGTCGTGCAGCGTGTTTTTTAAAAACCTCTTTTTAGAGGTTTTTTAAAAGCACGGAACGTGCGACTCCATGTGGCTCTGTCGCCTGGCTCCGGAACAGATTTGCAGGCACATGCCAAATCTTCCAGGAGCGGGCTTTTAGCTGGTGAGCTTCTCCGGTTGGTGGAGAGCCTCCACCAACCGGAAGCCGCCATTTTGGATGCCAGAGCAGTGCGGAGTGACGAGCTCGCACTCCTCCTCATCCCGACGGACTCACCCGGATGGAGAAGAAAGCCGGTGAGTCCCGTTTTTGGTTGTTTATTTTCACATGTGGAAAGGGCCTCTGCATATGTCACATAGAGAAGACAGCGTTCTTGGGGGGTTTTAGAGAAGAACTGGAAATGGGTAAGAGAAGATGTTCCAGTAGTAGTTTTTTATACTTAGATAAAACTATGACTCTGGAGACCAGGGTTCAAATCCCTGCTCAGCCATGAAAGCCCACTGGGTGACTTTGAGAAAGTCACACACTCTCAGCCTCACAAAAAGGCAGAGGCAAACTCCCTCAGAACAAATCCTGCCAAGAAAACCCCATGATAGGTTCATCTTAGAGCTACCACAAGTCAGGAACAATTTGAAGGTACACAACAACAACAAATATATATATATAGTGATTTTGGGAGCGTAACTCAATGACATAGGGATAAAGAGAGAGTTGAAAATGAACAAATGCTGGCTGCAAATGCAGAATTACAAATGGGGTTTCAGGGACCCAGGCCCTGGATCCTCTTCTTTGACCTTTAGAGTGAAGGAGGAATCTCAAAGTGAGTGTGTGTGACTTTGAAAAGAGGGTGTAATTATATTTTCTTCTTTACTTAGACTTGGCTTTTTAAAAATTTCTTTGGGAAATTTATGCTTAATATCATTCCCAGGGGCTAGCCCTGTGTAGCATGACCGATGTAACATCACCATGGTCCACCCCTTGTCACATCACAAGAATCCTTCCTAGATCTCATGGTTTAGCTCTGCAATTTTATTTTATTTTTTTATTGAATTTATATCCTGAGATTCAAGGTGGCTGAAATCTGAGGGGCTGAAGTAATAGTAACCTAGCAACCCTAATTACTTATCTTGAGAAATGCATACTCTTTTGTATTTTTCCCATTATAATTGTGAAAATGAGACTACAGGCAATATATAGTTATATCTATCACCTGATAATGATTTCAAGAAGGCAAAATAAAAGACTTTAGCATTATCTGTGTTCCTCCTTGCCAATGGCCAGCAAGAGCAAGTGATACAGTGCATAATTGTTTCATCCACCTCAAAGACCAGTTGATGTATGAAACACTTTGAATTGACCCTTACCATTTTTTTAATAGCTTACTTTACATTGTATCTCCCACTTTTGCTGGCCAGTACAAGGAAGGGCACAGAATACTCTCAGAATACTCTCTTTTACTTTAGGGGTGAGGAAAAGTTCTTCTGGAAGAAAGAAATTTGGAAAAGCCACCACATTTTTTTTTCTCCATGGAAGCCCTGGCCATTTCCACGCTACACTGTTATACCACTATTATTCTACTTTCAACATCCTATGGAATCTTAGAGTTTGCAGTTTAAGGACAGCCTAATAATAGCGCTATAACAGTCTAGTGTGGAAATGGCCCCTATTTTGAGCTGCTTTCTTAATCTGATGTTATCCTGTTTACTGGGGGTCCCATGAGGGACACCTAAATGCGCTCACAATTAAACAAGTTGGGGAAATTAGTCAAAGAGCACAAGCTAGCAATGTGAGAGGCAGGGCAATGCAGCAGAATCTTTTACCTAATGTCTACGGGGTCAGGTCAAGCCAAGGAGCACACCAAGGTATAAGAATAATTGTGATCTTTATTAAAATACAGACAAACAGTGTATGCAGCACATTCACACAGAGAACTATAGAAAATAAAGGCTGGTGTGGGATAGAGGGAATTTTCAAGAGGAATTGTTGGTTTGAGCAATACTACACCTGTTCTGAAGCCCAGGCAGTCTGAAGATTGAGTTCGTTGGTATGGAGTCTCAGTATGTGGAACTGAGGGGACAGCTCGCCAAACAAAGCAGCAGCAAGGCGGGATGGAAGTCTGGAGCAATCTGATGAAGGTCTCAGAATCAAGGGTTTTTATAGGGAGAATATGACGGTAGGCTAGTCCGTACTTGGGGAAAAACAATGAGTTTAGGTCTGGAGACAAAGCCCCCGAAAGGTCGGAATTTAACATGATTGAGTTAGGTCCGAATTGACAATAGAATAGCCAGTATGCAAATGCGCAATGCTTGACATTTGAGTGTCCAGCTTGTCAAGTTGCCTGCTCGGGGCAGGGAGTTCTTTGTAAGCAGCATGCATACATAATGAGGGTGCTTGTGTTTGAGGTCTCCTAAAGTGGTGAGTCGGCTATTTCTGGCTTGCCTGTATTGTTTGGAATATTGCAGCAATTAGGAGCTGAGCCTGACTGTGAGCTTGTCCGGTGGACCTCACAGACACGTGGAGAGGGATGGTAGAAGAAAGCCAAATTATTGATATCAAAATGATATCTGACATCCCACAAGTTTGGGCTAGAAAACGGCTGTAACACTGGGGAACTACCAAATTGCTGTGTCATGAAAAATGGTTTCCTCCTTTGACAATATAATACATTTCACTGTATTGTGTACCATGATAATGGACTGCAGCTGAATATGTATAGAAAATCACATACTAACACAATGAATACCTCTTTTATGTAATAGTTTTACTCTGAAGGTGCAGAACTCCCCAACCTCCAAGAAAAGGGAGTGATAAGAAACAGGTGTTGAAAAATATAAAGGATGTTCCTCTATGCAGTCAGACCTCCACATTTAGGAGTTTAACTTTCATGGAATTGATTATCAAGTTTCTCCAACCCCTGTTCCCCCATCCAAGCATTTCTTTTATAGAGGAACCTCCCTCTCAGCAGCTCTGATCCAACCACCGAGTACTTTAAAAACCCACCTCTAGTCCTTCTCTTCTTCTACAAGCTGCCGTCTGGCCAGCTAAGGATGGATCAGTCCAGTTTCTCAGTACCACAAACCCTCTCCCAATGCCTCCCATACATCCAAGGAAGGAGATGGGCAAGAAAGAGGAAATAAAGGACCACATGCCAACCCACCCCCTTTCCCTCTCCTTTCCTTGATCTAGTTTGGACACCCATTCCTCTCACCATGCCTTGCCCTGCTTCCCACAGACACACACATTTTGATATTTGCAGTTTTTCAACTTTTGTAGGGCTCCTGGACCCCTAACCCTAACTCATGTGGAAGTTTGATTATATTTTATTTTGGGGGGAAGAAGGGAGAATCCAGGGAATATTTGTGTATTCCTGTGCATTTTTCAGTCAGAAATAGCCCAAATTGAGTTCTGTTGTATTTTATCCCAAGTAAACATGCTGAAAAATCAACAAAACTATTCAGAAAAACCAAAGCTTGGGAGGAGTCATTTCCACAAACTGTTTTCCCCCCATGGAATTATTGTGTCAATTTTTTAAAAAATGTTGTCACCATTTCTCCTGGGCCCTAGCAAACATTTACTTATAGTTTTAAAATAAATTATGAAAGTCACAAGACTGAGCTTGCCTTGGTGCAGAATTTGGCTTTATTAGGCTTTTGTTTTTGTTTTTCAGGTGCAATGGCTGCACAGTCCAAGATTTACTATTCGCTTTGAGCCTTTTCCGCATGAGTATGAAAATCAATAACTAAAAACCAAACTTCAGCTCAAGCTGTAGAGGAGAACCATTTTCCCTCCACAATTCAATTCTACTATTGTGGCCAAGACTGAAACTTGTTCACTATAAATCATGGTAGTAAAACATTGAAAAAGATATGTTCATGCACATTTTCCAACATAGCCAAGATATTGTGGCAGGTAAGCACACTGGAAATATCTGACTTCTTCTGACCTACACCCATTTAGTCCAAGCTAGTATCAGATAGACTGTGTCTTTAAACAGAAAGCTTATTTTTCTGGCTGCATCATTTCCAGCACTGATAAGTTACCAAACAAAGACACAACACTGATATCCCTTCTGACCCATTCCTTTAAAAGCTAAAAGACAGCGGGGACAAATTTTAGAGTGCTGATTCCATTAGTTCTGTGTTTCCAAGCCTTATACATATAATATGGGATTGTTTACTTCTTCATCATGAAAATATTGGGGGGAAATGAATTTGCTGAAACTCCAAAAACACGCGATTTCATCAAGGTTTTACTGAACTAAATGAATGACATGCTTTGTGTATTTGAGATTTGCTATGCTTGATGCCGCTGCTAAGAGACATAGGCCATTTCTGCACTAGACTGTTATAGTGCTATTATTCCGCTTTCAACATCCTATGGAATCCTGGGGTTTGCAGTTTAGGGAGGGACCTCAAACTGCAAACCCCAGGATCCTATACGATGTTGAAAGCGGAATAATAGCACTAATAATACACCGGCCGGCCCCTCCCTAAACTGCAAACCCCAGGATTCCATAGAGGAATCATCGCGCTCTAAGAGTGTCATGTGGAAATGGCCATACAGTACCTTCAAAAACTACTGGATTTATCGCTGCCTAGGTGTTCCTGGACTTAGGCAATTGGATGAATTGTAACCTCAACTGGCAAACATTTATATACATTAAAACCTTCATTTGTCTGAGTAATCAATGGGACTTGAGTGAACCTTTTTGTTACATTCGTTGCTGGCAGTAATACTGCCTTTCTAATTATGCTGTGATAATGATACTTATAGTGGGAAAGTAACCCATTGTCCTGATTAATTCTGAAGTGAAAAGAATCAAATTTGCATGTAAATTTTGTTCATTTTCATAGTGGATGCACACTCTGAAGGCTTTTCTTTTAGCAGTGATGACGTGGAGGTCAACAGTGGAGAGCCCTCAGAGATTCCCTCTCTAACACACATATTTATTAACATTGGTATTTCTGCTCTTAGATGCACCTTTATCATCTCTTGGATGCTAACTGACTGGCTTGCCTACATAGACTGCAGAAAGGTACTGGTGGCAGGTACACAAGAACAAAAGCAGCCACATATTCAGTCAAACATTTCATCAATTTAGCCTCCTATCTTCTACTTTGACTGCCAGAAGCTTTTCAGGGTATTAGGTATAATATTTTTAGGCCTACCTGAGGATCCCACCATCTACATAAATTAAAAATTAAATTTATTTATTTATTTCCCGCCTCTCCATATGGATCGAGGCGGTGAACAACTTACAAATAGCATGTATTTCGATACATTTTCTATACATGCCCCCAACAAGCTGGGTACCCATTTTACCGACCTGCGAAAGGATGGAAGGCTGAGTCAACCTTGGAGCCCGGCAGGATCGAACTCACAACCTTGTTACTTGCAGTACTGGCATTTAACCACTGCACCACCAGGGCATACAAAGCACAGGTTCTTTTGTGGGAGAATGACCAATCCAGTGAACCCTTGATAATATGACAGGTGTCTTTGCATACGAGAATAGCATGGCCAGAGTACCCATGGAACAGAGTTGGCATCTGAATTTGTTGCAGCACTGAGATCCTGGACTTGTCCTTATTGGGTTATTATAAGATAAAGGATGCCTGTGAGCAATGCAAGATCTATAAGCCAGGTTTTCCATGAGAGATTAATGATTTCTTAGGATAAGCTGTAAGTAACTCATGATATTTTAGAATGGTTTTAGTTGGCAATTAGTATTCTGTTACTTTGCTTCTATATATTTTATAATTTTGAATACAGATGCATTGAAGTGTTACAGCCTTGCTGTTTTCCCATGTATTTTGTGGCCTCTTGACCCCATTATATTTATATTTCTCCCATCCATGTACCATTATACATACATATATAGGTATCTATATATTTCCCAGATAGAGAACAACTGTTCATATTCCTGAACTCCATGAAATCTTTACCCATAAGATGTCACAAAGTTTGTAAGTGGTGGTGGTGATGTTTTCACTGCAGCAGATTAATGAGAGTTAATCCTCCCTTAGTTAATAGAAACCAGCCAGGCTAGTCAGTCATCGCCATAGCATATTATTTCTCAGAGTAGAAAGGCTTTTATGGTGTAATAGTTCAAGCAATGCAACTTTATGGTCTGTCAGAGTTCTGAAGGGACTTCAGCAGATTCCAAGGCAAGTGTTAAATGTTAAAATTGTTTCGACTTTATTTTTATTTCTGTAATCTCTTTCTAGTTCCGACTTAATATGAAGTGAAATGTTAGTGTGTCCAAAAGGCAAATGGCTAGTGTTTAATAGCATTTGGAGCAGATAAAAGAATTCCTTTGTTTCACAGAAAGGAAGTTTAATTTAGAGTTCCTGAGGGGCCTCTGTTGAATCAGATTCCTCAGAGCTATGTGTTTCATTTCTCATGCCCCCTAAAGCTGTCCCTGCTATTGGGATATATGCTGCCACTTCAAACTCTCCTAATACTTGAAATTAAACACTGATCATATCACACAACAGGAATCAGATAGAACAGGGACAACTGTGTAAAAATAAATGACTTTCTTTCTTGATATTGGACACAAAATTTGCTCTTTTTTTTTTTTAATTTAATACCAAGAAGAGAGAACTCAGATATTCAGGGACAGAAGGAGGCTCATACATGCACCTAGATGAAAACAGCAGCGTATTTCAGAAATCAGGTTTCAAAAAAAAAAAAAAATCCTAACAAGAAAGCAATCTCATTTCATCCTCCAGCAGATGTGCAGAAAACAGATCTCAGACTTCTTGGCATAAGTTTCAAGAGCAATAAATCAGTAGGTTCTGGAACTGATCAAGACAGAGGGCAAGACAAGGATTATTTTAAAAAGAAGACAAAAGTCACCTCTGACAATTACCTTAATATGCCCTCCAGTTATCCTGGTTTAATATGGACATCCCTGTTTAATCTTCTGCCATCCCACTTTCTCAGCTGCTTTTAAAATATCCTGCTTTCCCTTTTCTCCTCTCAGTTCCTCCCTTTGTTCTCAGCCTACTTCAAGTGTTAGGGTGGATAAAAAAGCCACACCTCACCATATCTCCGGGTAGACACAGAGCTGGCTTGAACTCCCAAACACAAGGTATGAAGGTAGAAAAGAGAATGAAAGAAGGCCACACACAGAGAGAGATGTAACTTTGGCCAAAGGATCCTTCCAAAAAAGGAAGAAAAGATGATTTATTCTTTCAGGCTTCCCTTCTTATACCACTTTTATGTTTGTATTAAAGAATGCTTACAGGAAAGAAAAGATTCATGCATCAGAATCAGCAAAGTTACAACTTGTACACATGTTACATTCTATGAGACCCTTAACATCCCTCAGTCTGTGTGTTCCAGCCAACATCCTGGGTCATTCTCAAAGACATCTTTCACAATAGCAGTGTCCTGCACTTGTACATACTTATCACTGACATAGGCCATTTCTGCACTGTGCTGTTATAATGCTCTTATTCCACTTTCAACATCTTGTGGAATTCTGGGGTTTGTAGTTTATTGAGGCCAAAGAGCTCTCTGGCTGAGAATTCTAAATGCCCCTCCCTAAACTGCAAACCCCAGGAATCCATAGGATGTTGAAAGTGGAATCAGAGCACCATAACAGTGTAGTTTGGAAATGGCCATATACTAAGCAGAACAAACAATTCTAAAGCAAGGTTTGAGTGTCCAAAATGCAAATTAATATCACAATTAATGATTATCAAGTATTAATTCTATAGCAAGTTACAGAGGACCAAATTTCAAGCCTAATACAAACACTGTACAATGATTTCAAACTTGGGCCAACCAAGGTCTCTAACAACTTATTGTCCAAGGATACACGTACATTCTTAAACAACAACACACATAGCCAGAGAAATGGTACATTACTGAGCAGAAAGGAAGCAGCTGAGCTAAAGGTGCAGATGAGAAAGCAAATCCAATGCAAGTGTGATGAAGTGGAATGGAGAGGAGAAGCACATGCTATGGGATAGAAAGCTAAGACAAAGGAGTCTAAGAAGTGGATTTGAGGCACCTGGTACTCACATGCCAACAGACCTCCAACTCAGGATATTAACCACTATTTGTGCGAGTGGGTGCCTTGAAATCACCTTTTAACTTATGGCAATGCTATGAATTTCATAAGGTTTTCTTAGTCAATACTCAGAATTGGTTTTACCAAACCCTTCCTCTGGAAAAATAGCATCCAGCATCTGGTATTTGTTGGCAGTCTCCCATCCAAGTACTAAACAGGGCTGACCCTGCTTTGTCTCCAAGATCAGACAGGATCTGAAGCCTTTAGGGTAATTGGGCCCCTCTCTTTACAGGAAATTATTTAGGCAATGTGGTTATCTAATTAACAAAATAAGATAATAAGACAACTCTTAATCATCATCATTATTTGAAGACTGTGTTAGTCCGTTTCCAGCATCATAGTTTAAAGGAGAAAAATATTTGGTAAATGACACTGTTGAATGCTCCTGGTGCTAACAAAAGAGATAACCATGCAAACAGCAACACCAATGGAGAATAAGCTAAACCAAGGGAGAGAATAAGTCCAAGTGGAGATTCCCCTGCAAGCCTCACATTAAAAAGTAAGATTTGAACAAGAGTGTCATTTTGCCAAGGTATAGTTGCCAGGACAGTCAGTGTATTGCAATGGTTTGAGCACTGGACTATGATCCTGGAGACCAGGGTTCAATTCCCTGCTGAGCCATGGAAATCCACTGGGTTGTGCTGGATACATCACACTCACTTGGCCCAAGAAAACCCTATGATTGCCATAAGTCAGAAATGACTTGAAGGCACAGCACCTGTTGCCCCATTGGTAAACTCTGTCCTGGGGTCTACAACTTTGATATAAGTTATAATCTAACACACCAGAGAGGTCACCCGGATGAGCACATAGGCAGCAATGGTCGTACGATCGGAAAACCAGGTCAGACCAGTAAACTCCCCCGTCACGTAGCCACAGGAGATCTCAAGCTGTGCCAACCCACAGTGGACAAAAAGTTCTCAGCCTTTGAGGAGCCAACTTGTAGGGATTAAGGTGCTTTCCCAAAAGTTGGGCACTGGTAGCAATAAAATCTTATCAGGCAAGGACCATCTACATAAACTCACACTGCAACCCAAAGTGGCGGAAGATCCTGAAACTTTGGTAACACCTTGTTATCTTCTAATATCAAAGAAAGTGCCAGTGTGGTGTTGTTTTTCCATTGCCATTCTCTTTGTTCTCCCCGGGAGAGGATTTGCCCTCAAGGTATATTTTCCCTACAAATAGTCCCCGTTTTTGGCTAGTTCTTTGGATAACTCCTGGTCATACTAACAGACCGTTCCCACCCACCCCCGGCAGCTGAGTAATCCCCTCAGCATCCTTCTGCTGAGCTTTACTTCTTTTGCTGCTTTCTCGGACCAAGAACTTCAGGAAAAGGTGCAGTATCGCCCAAACTACAAATCCTCTAATAATCCCTCTATCTAAATTCCACTCTTTGCCTTTCTATAGGGTTTGAAGGCGTGTGTGAGTGTATGCGTTGATGCGTGATATTTCCGTTCAATAATGTCATTTATTGGATCTTTTTGTACAGTTTTTGGCTTGGCCTGACCCCATTAAAATTGGGTAAAAAATCTTTCTAGGTTACCCTGCCTCTCATAGTGCTATTGTTTGTGCTCTGTTGAGTTTACGTTCCCCATCACTTAGAGCACATCAAGTCCCTTGGGAACCCCCAAAATTTCAGGGTAACACACCGCCACCACAACTACAACAGTTGCCAGATGTTAGGCTTTACTGCTGAGTCTTTAGGCTTTGTGAAGGAGGAGGTGTACAGCAAGTTTACCTTTGAAATTTTGGTGAAGTATTTTTTTTTAATGCCCATAAGGTTAACTGTATTCTGTTGTACTCAAACACCTGAAAAGATTAATGTGTTCATTGTGGGATGAGTTTTAGTAGACACAGGTTGACTCTAGAATCCCTGAAAGCTTATATCATAAGAAATTTGTTCATCTTTAAGGTACACAAAACCAATTCCTCCAGATGCTCCTTTCATCTGTGGGAGAATTGTAATCCAAGAGAGAAATTTCACTGGTGGAAGAAGGGGGCTGCGATCTTTGTTAATTCATCCTTTCTCCTGTGGGCTTCTATGCCACCTGAAATTCTTCTGCAAAGGGGCCTTCAGGACAACGTACCAGGCAATGCAATCTCTAGAAAGAGATATAACCCTAGATTTCCTCCCTTCTGTCAGCTAGAGTGTTTTGTCAATATCTCTGAGATTGTGAATGTATCAGAATTATTAGGGGTGCCAGTCATTTGCCAGTCCATCCTAGGATAAGATAATCATTATTAGCAACAACCCTACAAGGTAGAACTACAGCCACTTCTTCTATCCAATCAGCCTGATCCATGAGAAACGAGGATTTTAACAGACCTTAACAGAACTTCTTGAAAGGGCTTCTCGACAACAAGGGACAGAACCCAGCAGTATACTCCAGGATCTCAATTCAAAACAAGATTCAGAATTCACTAGTAGTAACCAAAGCTGTCTGGATTTAGAATAAGCATTTTTCTAATGTATGCATGCATGATAATATATGCACACAGAGAGAAAGAGAGATCAAATTACATGTAGGTTACAAGACATTTGAAGAGGACTATACAGATAGAGCAATAAAAAAACAGAGACTGTTCAGGGATTTTTTTTAAAAAAAGCAAGAAATAATAAAGCTAAATATCTTGGCTCTCATGCATGCCAGATGTATAAGTAGGACATCTCAGCCACACTCAAGACCATATTATTAGCGCAGATATATCCAGAAAAACAACAAAAGCATAAGAAAGAAAACTTCACAAACCTACATTCAAATTTTCTAGGACAAGTTGGCCATAGCTCAAATGAACTCAAACAGGTAATCAGGTAACCCATACAGAAACAAACAATGTAAAATCTTGGCATCCAAATGGGTTCTTCCAAACACAGATGAAATCTTTTCCTCACTAATGAGTGAAGCCTTGAAACATCCTTGAACAAAATACAAACAAGAGATAACACAGATGTTTTGGATATTACACCATCCTGAAGGGCTTCTTGGAGTCTGTACAAACAGGTTGGTACACAATGGAAACTACAGAAAGACACAGTAGTCAGGCAGGATTTCTTTTCACATGCTACATAACCATAGCTGTGTGATACTACTTTAACTAGGATGGACCCATGGCAGTTAAACTAGCATCATAGTACTTTAATGGTGTACTTACAGTGCAGACACAAACTGTATTTCTACCAAAATTGGAGGACTCCAGAGGTACATTGCAAAATTTCCACCAGGCCATACCACCCCCTAAATCAGGTAAAAATGAAACTGGCATGACTTGCTGGTTGTGTCTGATTTTCACAGTTTGGAGAGGACTAAAGGATCCCCCCTTTTTTTTTTAACTTTGGAAGGCAAAAGAAATGGCTCTTTGCAATTTGAGACATACCTCACCACCAGATTTGAGGTTGCAGGTTCAGGGGGTGGGGGGGGGCAGCATGAGTATAGGGGCTACCCGTGGGGAGATGTTTTTGCACCCTTGAACTTTATAGTTACAGAAATTTGATAGCAATGTCATAACTCCATCCTGCAGAATGCTTGAATGTGTATTTCTGTGTGAGCCTTATATCATTCCTTTGAACCATAGCATTAGAGCTTTCTAGCAGACAAAGGCCTTTTCCACACAGGGTTTTTGAAACGGTACAGTCCGTCCTCCAAGGAGGAGGTCTGCACCTCGGACAGGACTGGGTTGGACCTATTTAAGGTAGATCCGCACCTCAGTCTGGTCCAGAATGACTCCAAGTGGTCCTCCAGCGTGCTTTTGAAAGACCTGGTTTTTCTGGTCTTTCAAAAGCACACAGCATGCCACTGCGAGCCTGCTCCCTTATGCAGATTCGCAGGCTCACACCAATGTGAGCCTGTGATCTGCCTGGGGGCGGGCTTTAGACTGGCGAGCTTCACCGGAAGCCGCCATTTGGGACGCTGGAGCAGTGCGTATTGATGAGCACGCACTGCTCCTGAATACTGTGGACCGGACCGGGGAGCCGAAAGGTCCGGTGAGTAGTGACGCAGGGCGATTCCTCGCCCAGTGTGGAAAAGGCCAAAGTTGCCAGACTGATGACTAGACAGGGTTCTTGTATATCTTTTATTTGTGTAGAAAAAGGAATTTTGGTAAGTGTTGCTTTTCAAGCAATAAGGTGACAAAGCAACACTTGCTGAAATTCCCTCTTCCACACAGTCATTAAAGTACAGGAGCCTTCTCCAGTTTTCACTCCAACAACTCTACCAAGGACCTTAAGTGCCTCACCAAACTACAGAATCTCAATACTCTGTAGGACAAAGCTGTAGTAAGTTATACGGGTGCTGTTCCCAGTCACATGAAGCTTGGTAAATGTGTTCATTTAAACACGGTTACAGCTCATTTGCAGACCTTCCTTGTCAACATGCTTTTCTCTTCATGGTTATAAAAAAGGACCCCCTGAATAGTACCCTTGATTTATCCACGTGTGTATGATTTAAGGGGGGAAGAGACCAGCCAACACTTTAACAACTTTAAAGGGATGAATATTTATTTCAGTTGCTACAGTTCCTTCCTCCTGAGCAAAAATCCTATAATCCTTTCATTATTTGTGCCAGCAGGATTTTGTCTACATTCATGTCTCTAATTAAAATATATTTGTATTCCCTTTGCTGCCAAAGTACTTGAAACTTACACCTTGAAATATTTTGTTCCCGTTGCTGTCTTACACTGATAGCACTATGCATGCTGGGAGTGGAATAAGAGAATCTAGAGATACTGCCACTCATAAAGCTGTCTTCTGCTTCTCCTACCAAAGCTAAAAATAAAAAGCATCACACTTTAAAAAAAATGTTTAAGTCAGAAACAGAGGAGAATTTTTCTGCTACAAGCGTAGGAATGAAATAATTTCCGAAAAGCCCAGATGTCTAAGACACCTAGCATTTCTCAGAGCTTGGAAATGTTAAGTTTTGAACTATAACTCCCAGAATTTCCCAGGAAGCATAGTCAGTGGCTAGCAATTCTTAGAGTCATAATTTTAAACAAACAAACAAAAAAAAGACGCACATTCTTTTAGCCTGATTGCTTAATAGAGTCCAATAAATTTGGGAAGTATTTCTCAATAGAAATTCATTCATTAATTTATTCATTCAATTTATATCCTTTCTCCTGCCAGGGAACCTAAGATGGCTCACAAAATTTAAAATAAAATTTATTTAAAAATGTACTATACAAAAGTTTTTTAAAAAATTAAACATTCTATTGAAAGTACATAGTTAAAAATACATTTCAAAAATCATTTAAAACATACAAAGTATAAACAGAGGACACAGTTCTAAAGAATATTCTGCGATATGATTAAAATAAGCCAAATTCCTGCCTAAAGAACAAGGTCTTGACCTGCCTGTAAAAAATGAGCAGGGAGAGAGTAAACTGGGATCTCTTGTTGGAGGGAGTTCTATGGTCTAAGAGCAGCAACTCAAAAGCTCTGTCTCATGTCTTTACCAGCTGTGTATGTGAAGGTAGTGGGACAGAGAGAAAGCCCTCCTCCATGGATCTTAGGACTCAGGTTGGTTGGCTCATATGGGGAGATATAGTCTTTCAGAGAATCTGGAGCCTATGTGGAGCTTTAAAGGTCATAACCATCACAAATGGAGGAGGAGGAGTACCCTATAAAGAATGGCAGAAGGTCCTAGTGTGACTCCATCCCATATTCTACCCCTGTAAATCACATCTACCCCTTGTGACAAAACTGGAAATGACCAGAAAATAACCTCAGGGTTTTTTTAAAAAAAAATAACCTAAGTAAAGTGCATAGGACTTAAATAGCCTTTAACAGGAGAACAATACCTCCCTTAAAGCCTTTGGAGGTATAATTCCCTATTCCCCACCACCACCACCTGATAGGGATGGACCAACTGAATCCGTGAATCCTTGACAAGGATTGGAGATTCGTGGATCTAAATCCAGCCGCCAAAATAAGCAAGTGGAATCTTTTGAATCCACTGCCAATCAGGCCCACAGGGGCATGTAGGGCGGATGATCGCTGCATCCCTGCATGTCCCGGGGCCTGAGCTTGCACAGTCATGTGGTGATGGGCCAGGAGGAGAGCAGTGAGCATGAGATCACACTCCACCCATCTTCCCCCACCTGCCCTGAGCACGATTGTGCCAAAACTGGAATGTGGAGGGAGAATTGGTGCCTCCCAGACCCGCCAAAGGCCTGCTTGGGAGGTGGGCCCCTGGGCACATGAAAATTGTGGCATAAAGCCACACGCATGTGCCCCTGAGGCTGCCTGTTCTCCCTCATGTTGCCTGTGCCCACTGGGCTACCTGTCCCTGCGGCTGCCTCCCTCTGGACAGTAATAATAATCTCTATTCTTTTGACTTGAGACTGGAGGATAAGGATTAGGAATTATTGAGACTGGACTAGAGACTTGACTTGAATGTACCTTGCAGGACTTGAAACTGGACTTGAGGGTAGAAAATTGACTAGACTAAGGGTTTGTGTTGTTATTGTTTTTTAAGTGCCTTCCTTGTTGCAGGACTTGAAACTTGTCAAATTCTGCTTCAAAAACACTTTTCAGTAAATGCTTTCTTTCCCTTGCTTTTTAAACCCTTTTTTAAAAAAGGATTCAAAAGATTTGAGATTTGTGAGATTCGTGGATTCCAAGAACCTTCCAGGGATTCAGATCCGGATTTGGATTCAGAAAATTCTGGATTCGTCCCATCCCAAGTTTCCAACAATGGCACAACAGGCCTCTGTGAACATACAGTTCACATGCATACAATTCCCAGTCCTGCTCTGCTAACCAAAATCAACATGGCTTCTGATACAATCATAGAATCATAGAGTTGGACAAGACCACTGTGGCCATCCAGTCCAACCCCCTGCCATACAGGAACATACATCAAAGCACTCCCAACAGATGGCCATCCAGCCTCTGCTTAAAAACCTCCAAAGAAGGAGACTCTACCACACTCCAAAGCAGCATATTCTACTGCTGGACAGTTCTGGCCATCAGGAAGTTCTTCCTGACGTCCAGGTGGAATCTCCTTCCCTGCAGCTTGAATCCATTGCTCCTTGTCCTAGGCCCTTTTCGCATGGGCCTTCTCTCGCGCGACAGCCCCGTGAGCCTCGTGGGAGTGGGAGCGTCGCTCCGCACGACGCACTCCCACTTCCGCCGGGCTCACGGGTCTGAAGCGGTGCGAGCGCGGGTTTTTTGATTTTCGCTTCCAAGCGAAAATCACCCGCGCTCGCGCAACGCTCCCGGCGCCCACGTGCACTTACCTCTTGTGCGGAGCGTCGGGGAGCCGGCTGGGTCGCGCTTCCTTCCCTCTGCCCCCGCGGAAGGAAGGGGCGGGGCGCTAGCGCGACGGACGCGACACGTCCTGCTTCGCGCGGGCGCGGGGGGGATGGACGGGACAGGCTCCTTTCTCGCACGCGTGGGGGGGATGGATGGGACAGGCTCCTTTCTCGAGCGCGCAGGGGGACGGACAGACACGCGAGCCGCCTCCGCCTCCAGGAGGCTGCCGCTTCCCCGCTCGTTCCTTCACCTGCGGAAGGAAGGACGGGGGAAGCGCGGCAGCCTCCCGGAGAAGGCTTCTTGCGCGAGCCGCCCTCCTCCGTCGCGCGAGCACCGGCGCTGCAAAAAGGGCCCTAGTCTCTGGAGCAGTGGAAAACAAGCCCACTCCCTCCTCAACATGACATCCCTTCAAACATTTAACATGGCTGTCATGTCCCCTCTTAACCTTCTCTTCTGCAGACTAAACATACCCAGCTCCCTGAACCGCTCCTCATAAGGCATGGTTTCCAGACCCTTCACCATTTTGGTTGCCCTCTTCTGGACATGCTCCAGTTTGTTGATATTCTTGAAATGAGGTGCCCAGAACTGGACACATTATTCCAAAGGAGGTCTAACCAAAGCAGAATAGAGTGGTACTATTACCTTCCTCAATCTAGACACCATACTCCTATTGATGCCACAAAGAATCATGTTGGCTTTCTTAGCTGCCACATCACACTGCTGACTCATGTTCAGCTCGTAGTCTACCAAGACTCCGAGATCCCTTTCACATGTACTAGATCCCTTTCATATGTCTCCCATCCTATACTTGTCATTCCATTTTTTTCTGCCTAAATGTAGGACCTTACATTTGTCTCTATTGAAATTCATTTTGTTAGCTTTGGCCCAGCTCTCTAATCTGTCAAGGTCATTTTGAATTTTGATCCTATCTTCTGGCATATTAGCAACCCCTCCCAATTTGGTGTCATCTGCAAATCTGATTAGCATGCTCTCTATTTCTTCATCCATGTCATTGATGAAGATGTTGAATAGCACTGGGCTCACGACAGAACCCTGTGGCACCCCACTAGTCACTTCTCGCCAGACATCTGTCAGTATGTCCCAACTAGAGCAAACCATTCAATGAATCATTGAATACTGAATTAACATGTGGATAAATTTAATGAATTCAGTGAGACTACTCTAGTCATCACTAAAACAGAATTTAGGTCTATCTTTCTGGACTGTCTGGTTTGGTTAGAAAGGTAGTTGGGTCAAGACTTGTTCCATTTTTAAGGGGGGAAGCTGGCAGCACTCTTTTCTATGGGCACCCCCTCCTGTGCCTTCTAACAGAATTACCTGCAAGCATCCGCAAGCAGCAGCAGCAGTACTACCATCTGGGTAGATGTGAGCCACTTGCCATTTTAACTACTTGCAGTACAGCAAAGTAAGCAGTGTTCCATCAGAGACATTTTGGGGAACTATAACAGGGCCCATCAGGCTGTTTATTATCTAAATGTAATTACTGAGGGAGATTCTTTGGACCTATTGAATTCAAGATGAGCAATAAGCTGATGACATATAGCTTTATTTCTCCTTTCTTTCTCAGGTTAGAGAGGCCGCTGAGATTATGAAATGATTCCTGAAATGAGTAACAAACTCAGTGAGGGCTAATACTTTGAAACTGAAGTGTTCCCAGTTTGACTGATAATTCTACAATAGAGAGGGAAAAAATGTTTTAAAAATTTTTTGAGAAATGGTCAAAAATGAGCTTCTTGGGTATTGGGAGACCCTAAAGAGGAGAATCTGAATAGTTTAAAAATATGCAGTTTGGTACGTATTCTGCATGGAAGGTGTCTATGGGCTTTTTGCATACAAAACTGAATTTTATGTACAGAAAACAACTATTTGCAACCAAGGTACAGCATTTTTTGTGCAGAAAATAATTTTATGGACAGGAAATTATTGCATGCAAATATGAAATTTACAAAGCTTACAAAGAATCTCTATTGCATTAAGTCTTAAGTTTATTTTGAATGAGGTTAATACTTTCCCTGGAAAACCAGTTCTGGAACTTGGGTGTGCCCCTATGTTTGACCTTGCTACTTGATTTCTTAGAGATAGATACAGTGGGGTGTTTGGGGACAGCTTTGGACACCCATAGCACCAATTTTTGTGGAAGGCCAAACTTGCTTTATCTGCACACATCCTTGGTTACATTAAGTATGACAGTGCAAAATGCTCTACAAAGGGCTGCTCTTGAAAAGCATTTAAAAACTTCAGAAAGTGCAGCTGCTAAAGTTCAGACAAGGGCCAGTATTTTAGAATTTGCCGTTCCTCTTTTATATCAGCTTTACTGACTTCCATTCCATTGCCAGGCTCAATTCAAAGAGGTAGCAATTACTTTTAACGTTCCAAATCCCCTGGGATGAAAGAGCTACCTCCTCCACCCAGATCAGTACAAGAGGCATTCAGCCTGCTTTGGATGGAGGTCAGCTGAAGAGACCCTTTTTGTAGATACTCCAATGTCTGTGATGTAGTTGAGAAGGATGACTGAGAGAGCATTCTCTGCTGCAGAATCCAGGCACTCCTCCCCTGAGAGATCTATCTGGTGTCTCCTTTGATGGCTTTCCAACACCAGCTAAATACATATTTGTTCTGGCAGGCATTTGGCCCCAGTGGCACGTGAAGTCTTTTGTTGGCCTGCTTCTCTTTCTTTCTGAAATCTACCTGCTGTTCTTACTTGCATGTTATTGTTTTAAGATTGATTTTTTTAAAAAAAACAAGCAAACTTTGTTAGCTGTCACTAGTGTTCCTGTTAATGTCAGAAGGCAGGATGTAAACATTTTAACAATGAACAAATGCATTTACTGTGATCTTAAGGAATGGGGGTGGAACACAGTGTCTAAGCCTCCAGTTCTATGAACATGTTCTAGATACTATGGTATAGGACTTTGTGCTGAATCAACCTATAAACTTCATTGCATGGCCTATAACAAGTGGGAATTATGTGGCCTTCCAGATGGCATTGAACAACAAGTGCCAGCAGCCCTAACCAGCATAGCCAAAAGTGAGAAATGCTGTGAGCTGCAGGTCAACATCTGAAGAACGTCACAATGCACTCTTCTGGTATAGGCAGTGCAATTTCCATCCTTGGCCTATAACATGGGAATAATAATAGCCCATTTACTGACATAACTGTCTTGAGGAAGAAGTGGCTAAAGTTCCTTTAAAAATTGGCAATAAATTATTAATAAAAAGCTAATAATTTCCCACATCTCAGTGATGGCGTATTGCTTTGGCAGCACCTCATCGTATGTGCTTAAAATAAAACACATCTGCACCATAACAAATGTTCAGGCAGGTCTTATAAAACACTCGTTTTTCTATTGTCAGAGAAAAAACATACTTTCTGTTGTAGGCTTTCTAATTGCAAAGCCTCAAACAATCCTTTTGATACAAACTGGTGGTGGGGGATTATGGGGGTCTTGGATTATGTGAAGAAATATATGGTCTACCAAGCAGTCAGTACCTTAGCAGTGATGTGCCACATCATTTATACTTCATATGTGTGACCTGAAAAGTTTTAGTTTTGTATTCTCAAATCTACTCCAAATATGTGGGGTTTTCCACTGCATATACATTAGACAATGAGTTCTTCCTGTTGCAAAGTAACCTCTGTAGTCTTAAAAGTAGTTTCATTTCAATTTGTGTCAACTGGAAGACTAGATAAATTGCTCTTCTTGGAATCATGTATACGTTTGTATTTCAAGACTAAGCGTTGTTACTGCTCTGACAAAGATAAATCAGGCTGGAGGGTTGTTCTGCATCTTCATGTCATGGCTTCAATTACAGGCATGAGCCTGGAACCTGCTGTGCATATCATTTAAGCTGAACGTTTTGCTCCTGTGCTTGTTTACTTTTAGGACAATTATACACATGGTGCAACATCTAAATTTTGTAAAGAACTGTGAGAGGGAGAAAGATCCTGTCTCCCTATATGACCCTGCCAGTTTGTCAAGATCCTTGGAGGAAGGCTTTCTCTCAGTTCCACCACCTTCACAGATACATTTGGTAATGACACAAAAGAGAGGCTCCTCAGTGGCAGCTTCCAGGCTGTGGAATTCTCTGTAATGCGAAACAAAGCTGACTCCTTTCCCTGTTCTCATTCTGCTGGCAGGCACAGACCTTTTTATTTGAGCAGGTATTTAGTGGTTATTCAGAAAGTTGTTTTAATTGAGTCTTTTATTGTTATTGTCATGGTTTTTAAATGGTTCTATGTTGTTATAAAATTGTGAAGTGTTAGAATTCATTGTTTTCATTCATGTTAACCACCTTCAGGAGGAAGACAAGATATATATTAAATATAGAACTTTAGGCCTTGCTAATTTAACAGCTACTGCCACGACATACAAATAAAAAAAATGCACTAAAATGGTTCTCAAAATATTTTCTACCATATTATGATAGTAAAAGCATGGAGGAAAATAAACAAAAATGAAAACAGATGATGTTGCCATCATCAAGTAGTTCCAGTAAATAAACTTATTAAGATTATATCCCTTGGCCATGGTTCATACATTACCATTGTGAGACCCCATTCCCCAGGCACCCAGTACCATTCAGCATATACAAAGTGAGTCAGTGAGTGTTGACATCAGATTTATCTGACAGATCTTCACTTTGATATGAAACTCATGAGGTTAGCTTGGTTCAGTCATTGGTTCTGCATCTAGCCTACTTGAGAATGATGTTTATCTGTAAAAATGGGGGAAACTCACTTATAGCATCATGAGTTCTATGGAGAAGATTTGATTTATAATAATAACAAGTAAACTCTGTATGTTTCAGTCTGTCTGCCTGAGGAAGCCATAATTTAGTACAACATGGTGAAAGAAACCTCAAAATTTCAGAGCATGTTATTGGTTGTCATCCAATTTAAAGTGCTGAAATTCAGTTTGAAATTCCAAATGGAAAGCGGAGTGGGGTTCTAGAAGTAGGATATCCATAACTCCTCAGAAACTGGTGGAGGATACACCAGAATTTGACTGAGTGTTCTTTGTTATTGTCCAAGTTGCAAAGTTCAGTTTTAAGTTGAAAAGCTGACATTCAAAACTGAGAATCACTACAAACAAAAAATAGGGGTGAGGGTGGAGTAACTAATTGAGATATCATGGTAGATACCTCTAAATCTGACAGAGTATTTTTGGTTGTTATCCAAGCTGCAGCACCCAGTTTGAATTTAAAAAGTCAAAACTCCAAATGGGGTGCTTTGTAGAGGCAAAAAGCAGGAGAATTGTGGTAGATGCCTAAAAATTTCAGACTCTTTTTCGTTGTCATACAAGTTTCCACAGGTCAGTTTCCAAATTTGAGGGAGAGGGCTTTCTGAAAGCAATGAAGAAAATAACTTAATGGGAAATAATGATCTGCAAAAATCTCTAGAAAATTGGAAGAGTGCACTCCAAGGCATATTGCAGGAGGAAAAGATAAAAATGCAGGAGATGACTAAGAAACTACCGCCAAGAATTCTGAGGTTTGAAAAAGGACAGGAAAATGGAAGAGGGCCATTTAAGCTACTGCTGGTAAGATTCCTGAGGGGTGTGGCAATTGTTATTTCTAAGAGATGTGAACTTAATGTGATAAAAATGAAAAGGGATAAAAATGGTAGCTATGTAATGATACAAGGTACAATGAGAGAAGAAGATTATACTCTAATTAATGTTTATTCTCCAAATGAAAATCAATCTACTTTTTATAGAGGTGTATTTAAAGAAATGGAAGATATCAGGAAAGGATTTGGGCAGGAGATTTTAATATGGTCATGAGCAGAGAGAAATATAAATCAGATCCTACTAAATTTGAGATTAATAACAAAATGACAGTTTTAAGTAGAATGGTAGAGGGAACAGATTTGAAAGATGTATGGAGAGAAATGAAAGGAGATAAAAAGAAGTTTACCTCCTATTCCTCAGTACATAACAAATACTCAAGAATAGACTATATATTTGTATCAAAGAATCTGATGTCAAGAGTGGTAGATGCAGAAATAGGTAATATAAAGGTGACTGACCATGCTACAATGAATGTGGATGTTAGTATTAAAAAGGATTACAGGCGAGCTAAAAGATGGAGGATAGATATCAATATTTTTCAACAGAAAACTATGGCGGAGAAGATAACCAAAGAAATGTGATGGATATATATAGGCAATAAATGATAAAATGGGTAGTAAGATAGGAGTGATGTGGGATGCTATGAAGGCAGTTATGAAAGGAATTAGTTATGAGAGGGAAGCATGCAAACTTAAAAGACAACGAGAAAAACATATGAGAGAGATGGAGGAAGAAATAAGTGAGCTGGAAAGGAATTATATAAAAAAAATAGAGATAAGCAAACATTACTGATACTACAAGCCAAAAATAAAGAACTAGAGAACATAGAACTGGAGAAAATTCACAGGAATTTATTATATTTAAAGAAGGAATTTTTTTGAATTCAGTAATAAAAGTTTGAGAACGTTAGCTAGGTTCACACATATTAAGAAACTGAAAAATACAATTGGAGTAGTTAGGGGTAAATTTCGGAAACATTGTAACCTGATGAAGGATAAATTGGTAGTATTTCAAGATTTCTATCAAAAATTATATACTGAGGGTAACGTTATCAAAAACAGGATAAGTGAATATATCAAGAAAAATCTGGGAAGGAAAATTCAAGAGGATGATAGAAATTTAATGAACAATCTATAAAGGAAGAAGAGATTGAAGAAATTGATAAATTAAAAGTGGAAAGATCCCAGGAATGGATGGGTTAGGTCCAGAGTATTATAAGACCTTTAAAATAATGTTATTACCTAGGTTGAAGTCTCTCTACAATAAAATATTAGAAGATGAAGAAATCCCAGCACCATGGAAATATTCTTTAATTACACTAATTCCAAAAACAAATAAAGATTTAACTGATCCTGGGTCATATAGACCTATTTCCCTGGTTAATCAAGATGCTAAGATGTTTACGGCAATTTTGGCAAATAGAATGATTTATAGCAAAATGTATTAATGAGGATCAGAATGGCTTTATAATAGGTAAACAAATGAGAATCTTGACTAGAAGAGTGTTGAATATTATATATTATATAAAAGAACAAAAGTTAAAAGGAGGAATATTATCTTTAGATATCTTTAAAGTTTTTGATTGCGTGGAATGCCCAACTTCAAAGAAGATTATAGAATTATTTGGCTTTGGGGAGAAATTTAGAGGAGTAATAAATCAATTATATTCAAGTAATAAGGCAGCTGTAATAGTTAATGATGGTATAACAGACCAGATAAATCTAGGCTGGGGTACTAGATAAGGCTGCCCCCTTTCTCCAATACTATTTGCATTGGTAATAAAATTGCTAGCAAATGTGATTAGAGGAGATAAATGAATTGAGGGTATCAGGTGTAAGAACAGGGTTAAGATCAGTTTATTCACAGATGACTCTTTATTAACAATAGAAAATCCTTTAAAAGCCATGGATATAATAAAAATACATTTAAAATAATTTGGAGATAATACTGTTCTACAGATAAATCAGCAAAAATCAGAGATAATTGTGTTTAATTATAGCAAGGAGGAGCAAGAATTAATTAAGAAAAATGTAGATATTAAGATTCCAAAATATACTAATTATTTAGATATAAATGTTTCTATTAATTTAGGAAAATTAAAAGAGAAAAAATTTAAAAACCTAATGCAAGAAATAAAAAATAAATTGGATGAATATAGGAAGATTAAACTTCTATGATTTGGAAGAACAGCATAGATTAAGATGAAAATCTTGCCTAAGATTAATTTTTTATAGTGGATGTTACCAATTGAGATAAAGAAAGAAGAGGTTAAAGCTTTGCAAAATATGATTAATAAATATTGTAACAGAGATAAAAAGGCAAGAATTAATAAGAAGAGGTGGTATAAAACACAAAAGGAAGGAGGATTAGGTCTCCCTAACCTGTGGAATTATTATGTAGCCAATCAAATAAGATATATAGGTAATATTATTTTTCACCCAGGTAGATTAATATGGTGGGAAATGGAATCATTAGAATTGGATCTGAATCCTTTATTTATTTATTTATTTATTTTTGGACAAGTAAATAGGAATAGAGTGAAAGAAATTAAGAACTCCTTTCTTAAAACTATGTTGTCAATTTGATATAAATATAAGAAAATTTTTAGTCCAATATACTCCCCATTAAGTCCAATAGTGGATGTAAAAAACTTCCCAGACAATCTGAGATATTTAGAAAGGTTATTAAGAGAAAAACAAATTATTAGACTAAAAGATTGGGTAGAAAAAATGAAGACTAAAGAACAAATGAAAGATTTACTAGGAACAAAGAAATTGTCTGGGTATAATTACATACAATTAGGGTACAGGACCAAAGAATGGATAAAGAAAAATGGTAAATATAAGAAGCTTACAAAGTTTGAAGAAATTATATAACAAAATGAAGAGATGGTTGGAAATAAAATAAAGAAAGGTATAGTGAGAAAAAATGGTAAACTATTGTCTGTAGAGGAGGAACCACAGTATGCACTTAAATTAGTATGAGAGCATGATTTAAGAGAAGTAATAAATATTGAGAACTGGGTAAAAATATGGGACATGAGAATATTGAGATCTATGTCAGTAAGAATTAAGGAAAATTTGTATAAGTTAGTTTGGAGATGGTGTTTAACCCCATTAAAATTAAGTCAAATAAATGCTGATCATTCTAATCTGTACTGGAGGGGCTGCCAAAAAATTGGCTCCTACTTTCATACGTGGTGGTAAAAGTGTACTGAAATTTTGGCAGTTAGTTTTTACAGAAATAAAGGAAATAACAGATCAAAATATATAGTTAAATCCTAAGTTAGCTTTGTTATCAATATTTGATAAGGAACAAAGTAAGGGGCCAATAAGAGAATTAGGTTCTATTTTATTAACTGCAGCAAGGTTAAGAATAGCTAAGAACTGGAAAATAAAGCAAGATACTCACTTAGATGAATAGTATAAAGAAATATGAGATATAGCTGTTAATAATAAATAGACATGTAATATTAAAGTAAAGAAGGGGGAATTAAAAAGAGACATTATTATAGATATTTGGGGGGAATTTATTGATTATCTGTTAATAAAGGGGAAAAGAAGAAAATGTAATGAACAATCATTACAATTTTGGAAGAGGAATGGAGCTTCTTGAAGGGAATGGAAATGGTTATATCTCTAATGGTCCCAGTGGTGGGGTGCACTTGTGATTTAATTGTAGAATAGACTAAGTTCAAGAATATATGGCATATAGCAATTTGTTAGTTTATGTTTATTATGTATTTGGTATTGTGTCATTGTTTTGTAGTGTCATGCATTGCTATGTTGTTTAATGAATTAATAAAAATTATTTTTTTAAAAAAAGTAAGTAAACCAATAGAAGAATCATTACAATTTTGGAAGGAGAATGGAACCACATGAAGGGAATGGAAGTGATCCCCGTTGGTGGGGAGCACTTATGATTTAACTGTAGAGTAGATTGAGTTTTAAGAATTTATGGATATAAGGAGTGTGTAAGTCTATGTTCATTATGTGTTATGTATTGTGTTGTGTATTTTTTTAAAATTAAATTTTAAAAATTAAAAATAATTTAAGAAAAGAAAACACATATAATGGCTGTTCACAGAACCATGTCAGATATTTACCTGAGTACTGGCTGATACTGAGCTAAGTCTGGCTTTTTTTTTAAAGTAACCTCAGAGGACGATGCTGTATTAAAAAAATCAGAATCTTGGTCAAGTTAACAAGGTTAGTGGGCCCTTGATTAAAAATAGAACTGATTTCCAAAAAATAAAAAATAAAAAGATTCCTGAGGGGAAAAGTGGAGAATGGGAAAACAGAAAGGCCCTCTGGATCCCTTTTGGTGTATTACTGTGAACCTATGATGTGCCCTAGATTTTGTTTATAATATGAAATAAACATTAGGGAACAGTGCAACACTCACTTTTAAAATCATAAAAAGCAACAATATTCAAAAGCATCTGATGAGTGTCTAATATATTTTGCATTCTGTTTATGCACATTCTGCTAGGGAAAAGTTGTTACTTTGGTAACTTCCTAGGGATTTTCCAGTAGAGTTGCAGGCTGTTTTTAATTAACCAAATAAAATATGTTCCTTGTTGATTGAAAGCAAAGCATTGTCAAAGAGATCAAACCACAAATTTGTTAGCATAGTCAATTTTTTAAAGCAGATGTCCTGCATTCTTTTTCTTCTTGAACCTAAGGTTATTCAAACCTCATCTGTCCCTCACTTAAAATAGCATGAAATTGTTCTTTGTTTCCAATCCAGAGTAATGCCTCTCTGGCAGCAACTGTTCTAAATGGCAGCTAGTCTTCTTGAACATCCTCAATGCACCATTCATTGTCAAACAAACTTCCAGTTGCTGGTGGTCAAATTGGCACTGACTTATTAGTATTAATGAAAAATTATTTCTTGTTCTGCTGATTAATTGGTCCTTTTACAGGAGCCTTTACACTTAAGTAGCTGACATGGATTTAAGAAAGTACAACAGAAGAGAGACTGCTATATAACTCACAAACTACATAACTTGCACTTTATTGTGAACATTCATTGAGTTCAATAAAGGCATTATTTTACTGGGTGTGGGGAACTAGATAGTTAAAGTTGAAGAAGGTCTCTCCCTGCTGCTATCATGTTGGGTTATATGTTATTTGACAGTTAATCAATTATTAATTCCATTGGGAGCTTTACAGCTCTGACATTCTCTTTCTGATAATTTCCCAGAAGGGACTGGTGTCAAAGGGTGAGATAGATTCTGAATTCCTACGGCAAGGTGAATAGATTTCCTTCCAGAGTATCATGAAATGTGGCCTCCAAGGGTTGCAGTCTATAGAGGCATGTTTACAGTGTACTTTTTTGAGAGTTGCCATTTATGGCCAGAATTCTATAAATGCCCTACACCAGCATAGCTAGTGGTGGGAGGAGAGAAAGGGCACATGTGCGTTGGTCTTGAAGGAAATAAGATAATGGAGAAATAGGCTGCTCTGAGCTGGCAGGTTTTGTCCATCTTCCTTCAATGTTGCTGTGAAATCTTGAGAAAAGTGTAGTCACTAACATAGCATACCCATAAGATTCTTAGCTGCTGGTATTCTGCATTAGCTACTTAATTATGTTTGTGTTACCTACAGGGTGTGCTCAGCTGCTGACTGAGACACAAGGAGGAGGATGGTTCCATCCCCCTCCCACTGGTGTATGAGACTGTGATGAGGAACCGCAACAGTGATCCTGTTTCTGATTGTCACAGCTTCACTTGCTGTTGAAAGGGGGGCTAGAAATTGCATTCTCTTGCACCCTGAATTGCTGAACAGACCTCTTTTGCTTGATGCGGCTGCTGGCTCTTAAAGTGGGATTGGGGAGAGGGCATTTACATAGTCTTACAGAAAGCATAGTCTTACTGAATATGGCACCGTTATGAATCTGTGACTTTCAGGTTATGAATCCATAACTGCAACACAGATTGAGAGTCATAGTCTATAAATAGCCTAAGAAGAACCTCAAAAGTCTTGTTTCAAAAGATTCCATGAGGATAATAGGCATAATGGGATTCTATCAAAGGATTCACATTGTTATCTTTTGTATTAACTAATATATCATATATGAACCCTCCATGATCCCAGCAAGGATATGCTCCCTTAAAGAAGAACAAGAGCTTCCTGGGCCAGGTGGCACAGGAGACAAGCCACTCTAGTAAACCCTGTGCCCTCAGGGGAAAGGGTTGAAGAAGTCTGATCATAACAATTAGGGAGCTCTGTTCCAAAAACAACAGATGGCAGCCCCAGAGAGAGCAATGGCAGTTAGGAATATGGTTGGTGGACTCTCAAATGAATGCTTGCCTATGAGAAAAGACTTCACATGAATTCTCCTTGTAAGCAAGCCCCTCCTTACAAGGAAGATGGCTGTCTAAATTACTGGGCTGATACATCCTGAGTAAGAAAGAATTCTGGAAACACAGTCACATAGGAACGGGGCAGGGTGCTTCACTCCAGGCAGCAATGTTTTTGGGATGTCCTGGCTTGCAGGTTTTGTCAAAACCCTGGCCACGCCCCCGCACATTGTGGCCCTGCCCCATGCCCCATGGCCATGCCCCCTGCAATGTGACCCCGCCCCCTCCACACACTCCAAGCTCTGTCATTGTGGAAACAATATCCTATACCCCTGTTGAACACTTCTCTGACTCTTGGCTCCATCTCCTTCAGATTCTTATTATGCTTGACCTCAGACTTCATTGCGGTTCTGTTTTTGGATTGTTTTGCTCTGTGGTAGCTCCCTGCTGGTCAATATCTTGGCCTGCCTTATGATTTGTTTTTTCTCCCAGATTACCTTCATCAGGAAGAGCTGTTTTGTTACATAGACCTTGGACCCTCCTCACCCTGGCCTTGGATGGAAAAGGACACACATTGCATTTTAAATTTAGAGGATTATAGAATAGGTAATAACAGGTAATTGGGAGTGCATCCCACGATGCTTGAGCCCAGTTAAAGATTACATGGCCCATGGATACAAAAATAAAACACCTAATAAATAAATAAATAAATAAATAAATGAAAGAACAAATAAATAAATAAATACCATACACATGTGATTCGGTTTAGTGCAATGGATAGAATACTAGGCTGAGTATGGGTAGGGTGGGGTCCTGTAACTTTAATCGTTAATAGAGCTTGGATCAAGAAGAGATGCCATAGTTTCACGTGCTGGAACTGTATGATATCTCTTCTTGATTCAGGATCTGTTAATGATTAAAGCTATAGGTGATACATCTCATATGCAACCTTGCAAGCCAACAGAATATTGAAATTTGACTGGAGATCTGGGTTCATTTTAAAGTGTGCAAACAATTTTGGAGCAGAGCTCCTAGAATCCCTCAATTAGCTGCTTTCCTGCAAAAATTGACAGCTTACCTTGGACCAATTTCTGTGTCTCAGCCTTACCTACCTACCATTCAGTGTTGTAAGGACAGAATGAGACAGCCTCCTGTACAATATTCTGGGGTCCTTGGCAGGGCTATGTGCATGTCTGTGTACAATGTGTTAATAAAAATATATACCAGGTTAACACTGAAGTTGGTTAGATGTAGAAATAAGTGATCCAATGTTCAGCAAGGCTGTGGATTCTGTTGACGTCATTTCTAACCTGTGACCTCTGTTTTATTTATTTATTTTTGTAGATCATATTAAGCTTGAAAATTACATTAAATTAATCGTATTAAAGTAAAATTGAGCAAATGGCCAGATGTTGTTGGCAAGACCACTAATCAAACACAGCCTGGGTAATACGTTCCATGCCTAGCTCGCTGGGAAGTAATTACTATAACATTAGCTTTACACTGTTTAAACAACCATTTCATTATATTTTTTTTCTACACTGATTACATTTTCCCAGAGTTTATAATGCATCATTACATCTCCTTTATGAACAGATACTGCACAACATAACTGCTTATTAAAAATTCCCTGCTCTCTTTCATCATTTTAATAAATCTAATTTGACTACATTTGCATAAAGTTTTATAAAGAGTGATTAGTCCTTTTATTAACACAATACTTTGGGTGTGAAGTGACTCAGCCTCTCCTTGCAAAAAGCTATTGTTTACACTGTGCTTCTTCCTGAATTCTGTGTGTGCTGCAGGTAATTAAGGGCAAATATTTGCCATAAGCCATTGTAAGCTAAATCAACTATCCCCCATGTTCCATTGACGTTCCACAATCAGAACTATTGACTTAAGAGCTTAAAAAACCATCTTGTTCCCCACTGCCAAATTAACCAGCCCAGTTCAAGGGACTGGAAAGTTATATATCAGGGACCATCAGGAGTATGAGATACAATCTAGTAGAGGGTGGAGAACAATCAAGGCTGATCTATCAAGATTAGTGTCATGTATTCACTGAAAAGTCACAGCTTTGAAGGTGATTCTGTTTCAGGGTGAATCCATACATGCAGAGAGTGAGATGGGAGAGAAACAGCAGAATAGATAGTGTTACCCCAGATGACAGGTAGGTAACATACTTTTGAATATTTCCTTAATCAGAAGAAACCAATTCTCTTCAAATGAAATGATAAAGAAAGACCTAGGCTAAAACTGTTCCCTCAGTGAGTTAATTTTCTTCCAGAATCTTCTGGCTCTGGAAGAAATCTTCTGTGGGGGAAAAGATTTTAAACCCCACATGCAGTTAGAAGTGTGGCTCCCTATAGGGTCCATGGACAGCACCTGGGGCAGTGGTTGAGTCCTCAGCAGGATGCTTGATGCTTGACCTGTTGTCCTCTGGAGATTGATTAAACTCTGAAAGTAATGGACAGCCAGTGCCTGATGAGTCCCTCTACCTTGGCAGCAAGTGTTAGCAGTGTAGCATCTCCATGTTATATCAGAGGAAAATTGGAATATCAACCTGCTGCATGAAATGCTGTTGTAATGCTGCTAGCACTGTTGTAGCAACAGTGACATCACCAAAAAACAGAAATGCAGACCTGGAGTTCGCCTGAATGATACTTCCCACTTTCTTCTCACAGGATTCTGTTGGCTTGGAGCCCTCTCACACTACATTATTATCACATTATGATTCTATTTGAATTAGCATGGTTCCATTCTATGGAATTCTTGATTTGCCATTTGGTAAGCCACTAGAACCTTCTGCCGGGGAATTGTTACTATGGCTAATAGCTCTCTCCCAGGGTCTACAATTTATTAATCCACCACATTTAATTGATGTCTCCACATGGCTAATATTAAAAATCAATCCAAGTGTCTGACAGGGTCACTGTAAGAGCACGTAGGCAGGAGCGGCTGAACGGCTGAAGTTAGGAAAATTCCGGTCTGGCCAGTGACTTAATCTGTCGCGTAACACAAGGAGCCCCTCCAGACATTCTGACTATTAAACAGACAAAGGGCCCTTCACACTGGCATGGCAGCTCGATAGAATCACAATCAGCCTGCCAAGTGTGGGCAATTTCCACTCTACCCTGGAAACTTGGGCAACATATCTGGTGACCGGGACCCCAGGAAACTCGGTGGTGGTGGTGGTGGTGGTGGTGGTGGTGGTGGTGGTGGTGACCGGGACCCTCAGAAACTTAGGCAACATATTTGGTGACCAGGACCTCCCAGAATTCAATTTAACTAATTCAGAAATCGGGACCCCCAGGACCCCCAGAAAATTAGGGTAACAGAATTCTAAATTGCTGTTGTATGTCTTCAAGTCATTTCTGACTTATGGTGACCCTAAGGTAAACCTATCATCAGATTTTCTGGGGCTGAGAATATGTGACACACCCAAAATCATCCAGTGGGTTCTGTGGCTGAGTGGGGAATTGGACCCTGGTCTCCGCAGTCAATGCTCAAACCACTATACTATGCTCGGAATTATAAAAATATCCCTCCCTAACTGCAAACCCCAGGAATCCATAGGATTGGATCATGCCAGTTAAAGTAGAATAATAGTACTATAATTATATAGTGTGAAAGGGCCTCTTGATAGCCTATGGAATGAGCCTTGGGCTTAAATCCAATGTTTCTGAAAGTTCTATTATTTTGCTTTGGAGTTTCCAGTGGTTCCCATTTTCAGATTTGTTACAATTTTGCTTTATTCACTTTAGGGCTCTTGTATATTCCTTGTTTCCTTTTGGTGGTCCTTGCTATTAAACTGATTCTTCCATTGTCCCATTTGTTTTACATGACAAGAGAAGAGACAGGTGGCTGGATTGTGTGAAAGTTATATTGTGCCAGAATGGTTACAGTAGCATCATTAAGAAAATCAAGGAAGGTTTCATTCTGCCAGACACATATCCCAAATATATGAACCTTTCTTTTTGGACTTGTTTAGCACATTGGAGCAGTTGCCATTTAAGTCTAACCATCTTTGTTCCAATTATGCTAGAGATCAGAGACCCAAATTATGTGGCAATTCCTTCACATGGATAGCTGGCAAACTGTGGTGAGGAGTACTCACTTAGACCCTTACCGCACCATACCTCAGCAGCACATTGTTCCATTTCAATCCTAGCATTGCCATTTCTGTGATGGTATCAAGTTATGAACACTCTCTACTGCACTCTTTCAACTTCAGTGGATGAATAGTGTTATTTCTACCAGCGCTCCCACCAGATTACAATGTCATTGCCGAGTCCTTTTCCCCATCTTTTCCATACCCCACAGCTATGATTGGTGGAGGGGGTTTGTTTTTGTAAGCTGTACCAGTGCAGCAACATTAAAACATCATGACACACCTGTATGCTATTGCGTTTTTGCTCTATAACACTAAAAATGTATTTTTAAAAATTTTAAAAACCTTAACTCAAAAGATAAATTTAAAATAAACACAGACAGATGATAGATTTTGAACTTACCACCCCATGGGAGTAGATGAGGGAGAGACAACCTTGGAATACCCACAACATGCTCACTCCTGGATTGGCTACGGCAGGAAGCACTTAGCAAGCACTATTGAAAAGCTGCACTCACACAGCGGATGAGATTGTGGCAAGAAAGGGGGTCATTACTGGATGTTTTTCCAGCACTGAAAAAGGGCAGATTTCCAGGTGATTGCAACAGAATAGCACCTGGTTAACAACGGCATCATGCGATAGCATGAATCTTGGACTGGGAACAACACGTTGCTCTGGCGATATGACAATTTTGTGCAGTAAGGGCCTTAGGTAATTAGTGAGTAGTTTGCCTATGAACATTTGAGCTGGGCTCATTTCTGCAGCTAGTATGACTCTTACAGTATTAAACTGATAATTCAAGTTCAACAGTGAGTCAGCCAGGGTCAGTGACACAGTGATATTCTGTAGTAGTAATTAACTCCATAGGCACTCTAAGAAAAATACACACATCAAAATGCCCCTAAAACATAATTTTATTCTTCTCAAATTTGATTTGCTTTGTCTTTGTTCCTGGACATGATAGGGCTCAGATTCCAATTCTCCAATTGGAACAGAAAGAAGACATCTAACAAATTGAGTTGATACTAACTAGATAATCATTGGGTGGTCTTTTCTACTACCAGGTGCTAATATGTGTATTTCATCCTCAGTAGTATGTTGCCAATAATGATTTCATACCCATCTTTCCACAAGGAAATATCTGTCCTTCTTCTCCATCCATTCTTGCGAACAAAGAGAAATCTTCATACATTTCAGTAAATTTAAACAACAGGAAGGGAAAAGAAAGGAAAGAAAATGATTCCCCAATGTTCCACAAAAATTTCTGAAAGAAATTAGGATTTCTCATCAAAAAACTCTTTTCAATAGCTGGATGCTATACAGGTGAGAATGTTAAAACTTGGACCCTTTCAAGAAAGCTGTCAATAAGAGCTTTCAAGCTACTGTGGCCTCCAAATAAAAGTTTTAGAACAATATTAGGGGGTCTTGACTAGGCCTTTGATTTACCTGGTTACCCTCTTATGCACCTCACTCCAACTTTTCTCTGAGCTGCATGCAAGCCCACTGTCTAATGACCTAGATCCCGGTTCAGGTATCAGTGGGCGATGATGCTTCCAGATTTTCTGAGCTTCAGGGGCAAGTGCCTCTCTTTCAGCAGGATTATTAGAAGTCAACAGGATTCTGAACATACACTTTCTCCAAGAAGCCACCGGCTTAACCTTGTAACTCTCATCCCCAGGTGAAACAAAGCTGAAATACCTGTATCTACATTTGTTCATGTCCATCCCTCGTTAGCCTTTGCCTCTCCCTTTCCTCCCTTCTCACAGCTGCTTCCCTGGTATTGAAATATGGATTGTTAAATTTACTTCTCAGCTTGGCTTATCTGCTGTGCTTTTAAAGTGAGTTTAGAAAGCTGCTGTCAGTGTCTCTCTCTTTTAAATATAACAAGATATAAATTACAGAAAAACAATATCTAGGGCAGACAGACTCACACTCACTGGCAGATTTCTTTCTGAAGGATAACTGTAATCTTTCAAGATCTCGTCACAAGGACATAGCGTGTAGTCTCTGCACTTCCTTGCATTTAAGTGGAAAGGATCACAGGCAGATTTGCAGGGAACTAAGAGCAAGAAACAGCTTTTCTATCCTAGTTTTTGTTGGAGAGGGAAAGGGGATGGGTAGAAAGCTTAAGGAGCAAAGGGGCAAGAATGCCTGCAGATAAAAGAGAGCGATGAGAGCTGGGCTGAAATATTTGGGGAGAGAGGCTTTGTGGCACTCTTTCAAAAAGCAAATGAAGAAGGCAAAGTTAGATAATGAGGATATTCACAATAATTCCTTTATGCCTGTGTTAGGAAGAGCAACAAAATGAAGAGCAGCAGGTCCCAACTGTTATAACACTGTTTTAAATTATTACCAGTTTAAAAGTAGTCCACTGTTAGAAATTCTGGAGTAATCTTAGTAGTGCTAGTAAATGGTAAAGCTATCCACAGGGAGAACTATTATCAACATCTGTAAATCACTCTGTCAATTAGTGTTTTTATTCCATCTCTCTAGGCTCTAGTCAGGATGCTGGCTGGTTGAGCTACATCTTCCAGCTCAGCACCAGTAGCTGTTTGTATCTGTTCACAAAGGCATTGAAAGCCTTTAAAGAGAACTTTCCTGCAGGCTGAAATTGGAGGAAACCAGGAACAAGGGATGGAAAACAGGGAAAACAGTGAAACAGTGGGAATAATATCTACTGAGCTGCTCACTCATTGTGTTTTCCTTCAGCTGAAAATTGTTTTGGTTGGGGTTTTGGGGAGGAGAGGGTTGGGGGAGTAATGCAGTATTTTAGTGCTTGTTAATGTTTTGTTAAAATGTCACATTTGTCTTTTAATTGTATCTGACTTCTGGAAGATTCCTTGATACTTCCATGCTATTCATACATTCAGGGAGAGATCATTGCTTAATGGAGCTGTAAGTGCTTTGCACATGAAGATCTGAGGAACAGTTCCTGGAAGTTAAAATGGATCAAGGAGCAGATAATGGGAAAATCTGTTCCTGAAATCATGAGGAGCCATTACCAGGCAGAAAAAAAAATTACTGATCCACATGGATAAGCAGTCTGACATAGTATGACACAGTGTCCTTTCATTCTTTGTTGAAGAACTCCTGACAGCCTCAAAAACAACATATATATTGGATATTTGTTTGCTCAGATGTTACTTTTTCATCCAGTACCCAAATTTCATGTAATGCACAATCTGGACTCCTGCTTCTCCTCCCTCTTTCATATGTCCCAGCAGAGAAGGCTGAGCCCTCATCTGTTCCATCAGTTTTTGAGAAGCAGGAACAAGGACTCCATAGTGGCCCTCCCCTGTTCCTACTGTAAAATACTGAAAACAAATGCTCTGTATCAGGTGCGCTGGTCCTCCTGTAAGATTTGTCTCTAAAAATGGTCCAAAGAGTACTTTTCTGGTCTTGTTCTTTACTCCCACATAGCAGCTTCCTAGAGTTGTCCTCAAATACAAATATGTACGGAGGAAAAGTCACTGTGAAAGAAGTCACTATGCAGATAAACTCAGAGGATAGAAGTAAGTGGTTATAAATAGTTACTTGCAAGTATTTTTTTTCAATAAAATTGTAAATAAGTTACTTTGTCATTGAAACTTGGAAAGAGATCTGATCATTCTTTCTGTGGCACAACCTTTTAGTTACTTTTATAGCTACAGACATACAGTTTCACGAAATAGTAGAGCAAGAACATTACATGGTTCAAATACCTCACACTACTGCCTCATGCCCAGTTGTGATGTTGCAACAGCAATGAGGTAGACAAAGGAAGATAACGTTTTGTGCAACAGGCCAGTGACTTGTACAATTCAAATTTGTTTTTAAGTAAGTAAAAATAACTTTTGAGAAACAGGGAAATAAAGAGTTACTTCAGGGAAATCATAACTATGATAGTCTCTATTTCTTTTCACAGAGGATGGGGCTTGAAATAATAATTACTGTTTAAGAGTAACTGCCTATGGCAGTTTCCATTATCACCAGGGTTCGAAAAGTATTTTTCCTGTTGTGAAACCATTATCAAATTGCACTGACATACATATCACACCACTGCCTTCCCATATAACAGTGGCTCTTTGTGATCGAGAATAATACCTCTTAACTGCCTCAATGTCAGGGAAAAGTACCCTGTTAACTGGTCATAAAATTAGAAAAAAAGTCTTTCCAGGTCATTATTTTGTATCCATTTATTTATGCACCATCGCTCTAGAGTATTGCTGTGCGAGGGCAGGAGCATCCGAGTGCCAAGCATCTGTGCATGGAAGCCCCTGGAGATTTATCAAGGTTCTATAGCATTTAGTTGCTCAAACTGATTAAGTGCTAAGTTAAATCAGCCCAATTAATTGGCCACTAGAACTTTAATTAGTTGGCAGCTCTAATTATAAGATAAGAAAAAAATAGCAGAAGTGAGGCAGAATTAGAAGCATTAGATAAAGAAACTTCATGTTTTGGGGACTTCATATGAAGGTGTCAGCTAACTTCATAAAAAACTGTCTACTACTACAATGTCATATGATTCCAGGGAGGGATGGAAAGAAATCCTTGTACATCCCCAAATAGCCTTGAATTATTCATAGAGTGCTTTCAGGGGAAGCGATCATAGGCTAGTAAATATCCCCTCCTTGCCACAGTGCTGCCACAAGCAATACAGCAAGGCCCTGCATTTCCTCTTTGCTTCTCATTCCAGCAGCTTTGTTTATGAGCTGCAAAATGTTTCACATCTCACATGTCTGCTTCTCAAATCTGTTACTTTTGGCAAGGCATTCCTTGTGATTCCTAAGAGAGTGGTTCTGGACAAGTAGATGTATTGTCTATAACGTTTACAAGGGGTCATTCTTCAGGCAAATCCAATGCTCTAGCCTTGCATACAGTTTAGTCTCACAGCACACTTTCTTGGGGACCAACACCCAAAATCCTTGGCAAACACAAGGGTTGACAGATTGATTGACTAATTGATTAATAAGGATTAGCATTTATGAATCTGGTTCTTGGTTCATCAAACAACTGGTAAAGTAACAGACAGGAGCCTTTTCATAAAAAAGGAATTATTGAAATACTTTTTGTCAGCAAACTAAAGACAGTCTGTTCTGAAGCAGTTAGATGGGTAAGAAGTTTGCTTTCTTTAAATAAGAATTTGCAGAAACCCATGAGATTCTTCTTATACAGATGGAAAAGAACTTGGGATTTTAAAGACTTTAATGTGGAAGAAACTGAAAGATTGATTCATCTAGGCTCAGGGCTTTGTGCACTTAATTCTTTACATTCTGAGGCCCTTTTCGCACAGCATTTACCATGTGAAAGGGCTCCTGGAGCATTGCGCAACTGTGAGGAGCGATCTGCACGATGCACTCGCAATTACACAACGTCCCAGGGCCTAGCAGATGCTGTTCTCATGCTTTTTCATTTTCAGCTTTCAGCCGAAAATGGTGCACAATTGCGCATTGCTCCAGGGTCCTGCATGCACTTGCTGTGCGTGTGGAGCCTCCAGAGCTGTGGCGGTCATGCTTCCTGCCCCAGCGCAGCCTGTGAAACTCCCAGGCTGCACTGCAGAAGGAAGAGGTGGGGGTCTTGTGCTACCTGCTCAGCAGCAGGCAGCTCATGCGGAGCTGAAGCAGCAGGGATGCGAGAGCCTCTCGTTGGAGGCTGCTCGCGCGATCCCCGCACCCCAGCACCGAAAAAAGGTAAACTGCGGAAAGGGCCTGAGTTTAAAGGAAAGCGTATTCCTAATAAATACAAGTACCTAAATTTCCTATACACATTTACTTAGTAACATAAATTTAGCATAGTATGACATGTGTATGAGCAAAACATACAAAGACCCATATCATATCCCCAAGAGAAATTAATGTGGAGTTACTCCTTCCAAAGGGACATTATCATTATTTGAATCCATTTCCCCAAAAAACTGTCTCATATCAAGTACCTATGCCAACAAGCTCCTCTCTATCCTGTCCTCTTGCCATTTCTCAGTTCCTCCCTTCCTCAGTGGCCACCTCATGTAGCAGAGCTTCAGAAATAATGAACTGCACTGCTTCCCTCCTCCTGGAAATCTCTGTTGTACTGCCACCTTGTCTCATCCCCTTTCCTCCTCCTCCTCCCTTGCCTCACTTCATGCCACTACCGTGACTCCCTCTCTTGCTCTTTGTATTCTGCTGCTGCACCTTCCACTTTTCCTTCCTTTCTTGTGCTACGATATCTCCATCCCTTGCATCTCCTCTTAACATGCCCTTACCTTTCCTACTCTTAGTACCTTACTACTGCACCTTTTACCCTCCTTTCCCTTTTATTCTGCCTTTGTGACTTTAGAATGTCTCCTTCTCTTTTTGCATTTGACCACTGCACTTTTCACCCTCTCTGTCCTCCTTGCCTCACTTGCGCTTTCACCATACCTTGGATCCCATCTTAAGAGAAAGGCAGGATATAAATTCAATAACTAACTAACCAAATTAATTTTAAAAATGTCTTCTTTCCTTGTTTCTTGCACTCTGCTGCTTGCGTGTTTCACTATATCTTCCCTCCTTCCCCTTTCCCTGGATGACCTTTGCTGCCATATCTCCCTTACCTTGCCTCTTGCTCCCACCACTGTATCTCTTACCCTCCCTACCATCCTGAGACTTGTCTCACCTTGTACTTCTGCTTCATCAACACTAGTCAGAAAGAAGTGACAGACTCCTTGTTACTTTAAATATTAGTAATTGTATTGTGGTATTAACAGCTTTCACTGAGCTTTGTTGCATCCTTCCTCCTCAACATCCCAACGACTCCATTGTTTTCAGTACAATATTTACAAGGTTTTCTGCATTACACACCTCAACTAGGCTTTCTCACAAAGACTTTCCTCTAAAACTGTAACATTGAACTAGGGAGCTGGTAGACTCTGTTCTGTTTACAGTTGTAAATCTATAAAACGGTCAATTATAGATGTGAGCCTCATTCACTCATTGACTAAACACAGCAAAAGCCAGTGACAGACGTGTTTCTAACAAAACAATTGAATAGAATGGTTACAATCTTTTCCTCTATATTTCATCTCCTACAAGGTCTAGTTGTTACTTTTTTTAAAAGCTTTAAAAAGACAACGGGAGGATGGAAATACAAGCTTGGGATCCAAACAAGGATTGGGGGTGTGTCTTGGTGTCTCTGTAAAACATGGCCAATATATGGGTCTGAAAGGCAGACCCTAAACAAACAAACAACATTTTCAAGTTCTGAGAAGCTTATGCCAACTTCTCTTCTTGCATATGTACTTTATCTCTTCAAAGTATGAAGAGTGAAATATCCTTCAAACTGCTCTGTCGTCCAAATCCTCAGTCTACCAACAATCATCCAGATATCCACCAGCAACTGCCAATCTATTTTCTATCTGCCCTGGCATTGAAACATAAAGCAGATTCTCTTGATAATGCAGCCTAGGACTTTTATTGCAATTTTATTGAAATTAAAAGGAGAATCTCTCCTGAGGTTTGAGATCTGCTGTAGGGGCCCTCCTCTGTGTCTCATAAGTCAGGGCAAAATGTTGCCAGAGGATGTGGGAGACAGCCTTCTGTGCCATGGCACCTCACTTATAGAATACTCTTCACTTCGAGGCCCAAGTGGTGCTAACATTGCTATCCAGCACCACAGTTTTTGGGGTCTAACAGATTTTATATAGATCCAGGCATGTGTATGGGGAAAAGTTTTTTTCCTCAAATTTTCTAGTTTTTTCTCTGGGCCTTCGGATCTCTGCTTAGGACTGAAGTATGACGTTTGTGATATACTACACATTACCTTTGTGGTGTATATTGTTGTTATTTTTTAATCATTCATTTATGATGCCATGACTAACTTATTTCAGGATGTTAAGCCTGGAGAAAGATGAATGAAAGTAGCTTCTAGCTTTCATTTTTATTATTAAACATTGAAAAAAATGACACAATGCACAGAGTAGGTAAGTGGTTTGTGCCTTCAATAAATGGACAAAGAACAGAGGAAGAGGAGAAGGAGTCTGTACAGAAAACTTGATTTAGATACGGAGAGTCTTTGCATAGCAGAAAATATCTCTAGAAAATGAAATTTATGCTTGCCTCAAGAGATAAAGTAAAGGAAATATTTGCTTTGGCAGAGCATATAGGAAAACTGTTACAGTTGGGTAGGATATTTAGCCACAGATAGACCCTAGAAATTGGCTGACAGAGAAGGAGAAGGCTAACTTTAAACATTGAGCAATGCAGGAAGCTGGGATTTCTTTAATGGCTGCTTTTTGTTGTTGTTGCTTTCCACTCAGTTGCACAGATCATTAACTGATAAGCAGTATTGTGGAAACACAGAAAAGTCTTGATAAACTGCCTCAGCAGGGTGGGGGTAGGCACCAACTTCAGCAGAAATTGACTTTGGTGTTGTAAATCTCCCAAAACAAACAGAATTAATCCTGCGTAAATGGCTACAATGCAGCACCAAATGATGGAAGAGCACTTTGGTGTCACATCATTCATGGAAAGGGTACAGTTTACTTTATCATAGGTACCTAACATCTTCTGAGAAGCCTGGAGCTCATCATGGCCAGCAGCAGACTAGCCAAGCCTAGAGGAAAGGGTCTGGGGTTGTGATCTATGTTTGGTTTTCAAGTGCAGAACAGTGCCTATTTTTCATGTCCATCTTTTAATCCAGCATGGGTCATGTGGCTTAAAAATGACCAGGGTTATCATCTAAGAAAATGCACTATTCTTCTCTATTATATCATTTTTGTTTAGGCAGGCCTTTAGTTCTTAACTCATGTGACAAAAGGGTCTTTTAATGGGGTGTGCTGTGGTTTTTCATATGCTTTAAGCTATTGTAAAATTGTGCTATTAATAGTGTTGCTTGTTTGTTTGTTTGTTTTTTAACTTTTAAGGATGAAATAAATAATATAATTTAAGTTAAATTATAAATTTAAATTAAACTTTTAAGGATGAATAGAAATTAAATAACATAATTTGTTGTACCATGCTGGGAGAAAGGTGAAATATAAGGCCATTTCCACACTACTACACTGTTATAGTGCTATTATTCCAGTTTCAACATCCTGTGGAATTCTGGGCTTTGTTGTTTACTGGGGCCAAAGAATTCTAAATGCCCCTCCCTAAATGGCAAAGCCCAGAATTCAACAGGATGTTGAAAATGGAATAAGAGCACCATAGCACTTTAGTGCAGAAATGGCCTAAATTAAACTAGATTAAATTAAAGGCTGTAACCCTGCATCAGAGGCATTGCAGCTCTGCTCCTCTCCTGCTCTGATCCCAGAAACCTACTTTAAATGTTAACAAGCTGTCCTGAACAATGGGGTTCTATAGTGCTGGAGAGCAGAGTGCTACAGATAATGTGAGCAGCCCCCTCCTGCCTTTAAGTGACAGTATATCATAGAATTGTGGCAGGACCCCTCACTTCTGTTCTTGCTTTACCATTCGGTAGCTGGAGGGAGGTGATTGTGTATTCCTGCAGCATCCTGCTCATCAGCACCAGAACTCCACTGTTCAGGATGGCTGACTGAGTTTTAATATGGCTTTCAGGGGCATTTACAATTGTGACAATGCTACCACAACTGTTCACGAATAGGAAACACTTACATAGTCACGAGTCTAAGGCCCTTTCCTCACCAGGCAATTAGAAAGGGGCAGTGCGTCATCTCAAGGAGGTCATCTGCACCTTGGAGCGGACTAGGAGCAGACTACTTACCAGAGATCCGCACCTTAGTCCGCTCCAAAACGACCCCAAGTGGTCCTCCAGCGTGTTTTCTAAAGACCACAAAAAACAGGTCTTTATTTTCCTGGAATGCATCATTGCGTTCCTGCTCCCTTGTGCAGATTCGCAGGGTCGCACCAATGCAAGCCTGCAATCTGCAGAGGGTGGGCTTTAGGCGTGACGAGTTCCAGTGGTTGGTCAGGACCCATGACCAACCAGAAGGTGCCATTTTGTAAGCCGGAAACCATCATTTTGGAAGCTGGAAGTCACCATTTTGGAAGCTGGAGCAGTGCAGATCTGCAGACCTCGCACTGCTCCAATTTGCCCTGAACCAAGGAGAAGCCCTGTGGAAGGGCTTCAGGGACAGTCCACATTACTTCAGACCCCAGAAGAAGCGGTAGGTAATGGCACAGAATGATTCCCTCGCCTTGTGCAGAAAGGGCCTAAGTTAGATGTTGTGACTGGCTAACAGGATGCCAGCCAAAATTATTAAGGCTACACTCTACAGTTGTAGGGGTTCTTTTTTACCCTGCTCCTTGCCTGCCCTCCCCCACACGATGTAGCCACACCCCCATGTGACCTAGCCCCCCGGCGCAACATAGCCATGCCCCTGCGCAATGTAGCCATGTCCCTGCCCCACCCATCCCGTCCCCGATCCACGGACTCCAAGGTACTGGCCACTAGCCCTGGGAAATTTGCTCCTATTACACCATTGATAATCAAGTCTCGTCTAGAAGCACCCCTTGTTGGAAGAGTCCCTTATGTTTGTAATGTCCCATCTTCTTCCCCTCTTGGCAGGTATACTTGGTTAACGCTAGGCTGGTAGATCTGGGAAAGCCCTATTTTAATTTTCCAGAATGTTCCCATGATAGCATCTCTCCAGGACAGTGTGGAATTCTTAGAACACTGTAAAAATGTTTCTAAAGGAGGTCACAAAAAGGATTGCCCAAGACATTTTGCTGTTTGAAGAATAATAAACGGACAGCACTCAAAAGCAGGCAAGTTATTTTGGCACTTGAGCCAGAGAATTCCACAACCACTTATCTCAATCCCTAGCAGTAAAAATACAATAATAACAAAGTAAATAGCTTAACAATCTGCTGGTCTTTCTTGACACCTGAAATCTGCTGCTTGAGGCAGCCTGCTCATTCTACTTAATAGAAGGGCCTGGAGTCCAGAGAAGGCATCAGAAATGCACCCTGCTGGGGCACAGCTGCCTGCAATACTGTATGCTGATACCAGCCCTGAAGACAGGACTTATCCACATTGCCAGTTCTGCAGGCATGCACATAAACTAAAATGTATTCATATATGAATACGTGCATTCTATTTCAACAGCAATATGAATTATGGAAGTAGAAACCTACAGTCCCAGATTTTCATTATGGGGTTACCTTCTTAGTCTTGTTCTTCTTTTCTGTTAAAGGTACAAAGTTTCAAAGACTGTGAATAAGAAGCAATAAATCACACTCAAACATTTGGTTAGAAACACTGAATTCCCAGTGTTTCCATCAACGAAGCTGAAGCTTCATTGTAGAAAGAAAATGCTTTTGCCCATTAAAACAAAAGGAGGAAAAGGAAAAGAAGAAAAAAATGTTTTATAGAAGTAAGTAATTCTACTTAATTTTGGGGAAAAAATGTGTAATGAGTACAATGGCAATATCTGAACCATTTTTTTTCCTGCTGACTAAATGATGTATGCTGAGAAAAAGAAACTATTTTTAAACAGTCTTAAGTTGATTATACTCCCATTAGTTTATGTTTCACAACTAGATTCTCCCAAAATAGAGCTTATATTGGGAAGCACTGTGAGACAATTACTACAAAATTATATGTCATGGAAATGAATAGAAGCGGCTGAGGAGTTTAAACTCAGAAGCTGGTTCTCTGTCATGTGTCCTCTTCCAGGCTGGTTTGTGACCTTGTGGAACATGAAGAAAGACCACAAGTTTCAGGTACCAAATAGAACAAGGATGGAAAATATGTGCTCTCCCCCTAGATGTTATATTACAAAGAATCATGTACCAGCACTAGCACACTGGAAAAATCAGCCCTCCTAGAATGTAATTTTTATTAAAAAAAAAAAAACTTTTAAAATATATTCAGACCAGAATTCAACAACATCCTAAACTTAGTTTTGACCTTTTGCTGTCCTGCTAAAGTGACACTCTATATTTTGAGTTTTCATAAGCCAGATTCAGGTGTTCACCTTAACACAGGTAGGGCTAAATGACTGGCATTTATCCGGACATGAATGTAACCTCTGCCCCCTCATTTCTGCATGCACCTAGCAGTGGAAGAGAGCTTTGGAGGTTGAGTATAATGGTCTGCAGAGGAATTTATAACCACGTTTGGCTGACCAGAGCTACAGAACTCAAGTGACTGGGAATTTTGGTAAGGCAGGCTTCCTTATCACTGGAGTTCTGGAACCATGTTTGGCCAACATTGAAGCCATTTCCACACTATACTGCTATTGTGCTATTATTCCATTTTCGATACCCCATGGAATTCTGGGGTTTGTAGTTTACTAAGGCCAAAGAACTCTCTGGCTGAGAATTCTAAATACCTCTTCCTAAACTGCAAACCCCAGGGTTCCATAGGATGTTGAAAGTAGAATAATAGGGCTATAACACTGTAGTTTGGAAATAGCCTGGGACTTCCTACTCCGTGTGTGGAAAGTTAGTATACTTTCAGGTGCATGGGGACATTTGTTGTGGGACTTACATGCATGTCTCTGTCATTACCATCCATTTAGACATTCAGGCAAACTGCTGAAAAGAGTTTTAGTATTCTGTGTTGCCCCTTGAAGAGGCATGGTCAGAAACTCTCAGCACTAACAGGCTTTGTGGGAGGAATAAAAGGGAATGTTTTCAATTTGGGGCAGAAGTGAAGAAGAGCAGACGGGGCTTGTATTACCTCTTCAGAGGCCTATTTACTTAGGATACATGTTTCTGTAAAGTCAGCTATTGCTCTGTGTTCCAGGAGGCTGAAATGAATAATGTTGGTTGAAAGCATCTCTCCGTAGCGCTGTTTCCCTTATGCAAAACATAGCATAAAGAACAGCCTAACAAGCTCCTGGTATTCCATGTAAAGTATACCAAGCTGTGCAAAGCTTATGAAGAGAACCACATTGTGTAATGCAGAGATGGGCAATGTGTAACCAGCCAGATGACATCATACTACAATTCCCATCAGCCCTTGCCAGCAAAGTCGATAGTAAGGAACTCTGGGAGTTGCAGCAACATCTGCAACACCCTAAAGGAACGGAAAAACTGTAACAGACTTTCCACTGTCTAAAATGCAGCACTTTTTTTAAAAAATGTGTGTACTCTAGGTGGTTTTATCTATTTTCTGCACCATAAGAATCCAATGGACAGTTAGTAATTTGTTGCCCACTGATAGGTTGTGAAACAACAGGTTAACAGCAGCCATTAAAAGAACTGCAGGCAGTATCTTCCTGCTGAATCTTTACCTCAGTCAATAAAAATGTCATGATCAGAGAATATGTAGAGAATTCTGGCTGGATTACTCCTTTTTCATGTTGCTTGACAGCCTCTTGGGTATGGGAGGGGGCAGAGTCAAATATATTTACTCATTTATAGACAGTTTTGTTGTCATGTGGAAATTGTGCTGACATCATTTAAGCCAAAGTGAAAAGGCACAACTTAAGGTCATTTCCAAGGAAGACTCTAAACCGGAATGTTCTCAAGAAACAAGTCATACCTGGTTCAAACAATAAATTAAAGGTTTTTAACCTAGCTACAGCTAAGCTCTTCCTCAATACATTTTAAATGATGTTCTTCAAAGCCTTGAAGAAGAGAAAGCAACTGTAACCAAAGCATCACATTTCAAACAAAGTCTGAGTAACACCACAACATTACAGGAATGGAAGTATGAGGTGGTCTGAGTAAAAGCATGCATCCATTAAGACATATCCTTTCAGGCACTTAACAAAGTATCACTTCTTCACATCTATACTAAGTCCAAGGCAAGAAAAAGTTCCTGTAAAACAAATGGTTTCTGGGTTTTGTCACTCAACAGAAATGGTGTGCAATTTGCACCTTCTGACTTCACTACATCTCACTAATACCACTCATCATCTTTCCCCTGATTTATGGTAATATAGAATCGGTTACAACAGTACAATTTTCAAAGTCCCCCCCTCCAATTCTATTCCACGTACAGAATAAAAAACTAGACTGGCATTGAAATCTTACTTCAGTACTAACAAGGATACAGTAGGGTAGTCTAGGAGGAATGGCTCAACTATCCAGAAAAGGACACAGCATAGGCCCCCAAAAGAGGGTAATAGCAAGAAGATTTATAAACTTATCCTCCATCAAGTTGTTACCACAGTTGCTAGCCCAGACTTGTGCGATATTAGATATCACTTTGATATCAATAATTTTGCCTTCTTTACCTATTCCTCTCCACGTGCTGCGAGGCCGCCGGACAAGCTCGCATACAGTTACGGCCACTAATCGCTGTAATATTCCACACAAATACAGGCAGGCCAGAAACAGCCATCCCGCCGCTTCAGGAGACCTCAAGGCAAGTACCCTATTATGTATGCACGCTACTTACAAAGAACTCCCTGCCCTGAGCAGGCAGCTTGATTAGACAAATACTCAATTGTCAAGCACTCTGCGTTTGCATACTGGCTACTCTATTGACAATTCGGACTTAACCCCATCATGCTAAATTCTGACCTTTCTGAGGTTTTGTCTCCAGCCCAAAACTCATTGCCCCTTTTCGCACTAGGCTTTTTGCGCGAGCGGGGGCGGGCAGCTTGCGGGAAAAGCCTAGTTCGGGAGCCTGCCGGTTCCCCGCTGGTTCCTTCCGCAGCCGAAGGAACCAGCTGGAAAACGGCACCGTCCCGGAGGCGGCGGCGGCTCGCGAGTCCACCCCCCCGCGCGCGCAAGAAAGGAGCCCGTCGCTCCTGGCGCGCGCGGGGGGCGGGCGCGACTGTCGCTCGCTCCTGGCGCGCGCGGGGGGGCTGCTCGCGACAGCCTCCCGCTCGCGCGCGCGCGCACAGGGGGCGGGCGCGACTGTCCCTCGCTCCTGGCGTGAGCGACAGTCGCGCCCCCCCCCCCGCGTGCCAGGAGCGAGCGACAGTCGCGCCCGCCTGCCCGCGCGCGCGCACGCGAGCGGGAGGCTGTCGCGAGCAGCCCCCCACCCGTGCGAAGCAGAGTGCCGTCGCATCCGTCGCGCTACCACCCCGCCCCGCCCCTTCCTTCCGCAGGAGCGGAGGAAGGGAAGTGCGACCTGGCCGCCGCCCCGACGCACCACACAAGAGGTAAGTGCGGGCGGGCGCTGGGAGCGTTGCGCGAGCGCGGGTTGATTTTCGCCTGCTAGCGAAAATAAAAAACCCCGCGCCCGCGCCACTGCAGCCCCGTGAGAGCGCCGGAAGTGGGAGTGAGTCGTGCGCAGCGGCGCTCCCACTCCCGCGCGGCTCACGGGCCTCTTTCGCTTGGGAAAGCCCGTGCGAAAAGGTCGATTGTTTTCCCCAAGTACGGACTAGCCTACGGCCACATTTTCTCCTATAAAAACCCCTGACTTTGAGAGCTTCCTCGGATCGCTCCCGACTTCCATCCCGCCTTGCTGCTGCTTTGCTTGGCAAGCCTTCCCCTCAGTCCCACATACTGAGAAATTTCATCTCTACGAACTTCTGCTGCAGACTTCCTGGGCTTCAGGACAGGTGTAGTATTACCCATACCAACTACCTCCTCTAAAAATCCCTCTATCCCACTCCAACCTTTATTTCTATAGTTATCTGCATACAATTGATTACAATTGATTGTATTGCACCAGTGCAGTGTGCTGCATACAATTGATTGAATATTAATAAAAACAACAATTATTATTTCACTTCTGTTTGCTCCTTGACTCGGCCTCACCCTGTAGACATTGGGTAAAAGATCTCACTCCATTGCCCTGCCTCTCATATTGCTAGCTTGTGCTCTTTGACTAATTTCCCCAACTTGCATAATTTGGAGCGCACTTAGGTGTCCCTCACGGGACCCCCAGAAATCAGGGTAACAAAGTGCTGATAGGGCTGGCCTTACCTGTCTTGTAATCTCTTTCCCTAACACTTACTCATTCTTCTTAGTAGCAGATAAGAGGGAAAGATCTGTTCTACGGTGCATGTTTATGACACTTCTTGAGACTGTAGCAATATAATTAGTACAGTAGACCCCTTCTGCTCCAACACACCCATTTAATGAGGACAGGGCTACCAGCAGACTATTTTGTAGGGATATGTGGTGATCTTTATTGAACTAAAACTTCAAACTGATATGAAGTGATATTATTAAAACTCAGTGCTTAGAAAAATTACATTTTTGATTACAACTCCCAGAATCCTCCAGACAGCAGCACCACCAGTTATGCTGGCTTGTGGATTCTGGGAGATCTACAGTATATATAACATTGTATTGAAGCAAATCAGGGACTCAAATGTTGCCTATGCAGGATGTTTCAATCCCACAATTGAGCCTCAACTAGAAGTGCAAAAACAATGTAAAGTAAATAGACTATTATAGATAGTTCAGTACATTTCTGTGCTGCAGACATTGTTTTTCATGCTGGTTTCAAGGGTCCTGTATTTTTTTCAGATTGTTGAGGATTGAAAAAAAATTGATATAAATATCTGTGTCTTGTAGGGTGAAGATGGGTTGAACTAATATATCTGGTTCCATTCCTCTACTGCCCAGAGATAAAAACCCAGTGAACATGCCCTGTGAGTCACCCTTTTTACAGATAGTCAACATGGTCTTGAGAGGAAGCATTAACTAAATGCTAAACTGCTTTGAAAGGCACTTTCTGAATGGCTTTTCAATGCTTCTTGAAGCTGAGTATGCATTTTCATTTTAGATATGACATTGCTTTTAATTTCTCTGACTCAATGGAACTTGCATTGAACAGTACAGCTGTGGAAGTGGAAAGTGTCATCTTGTCAAGTTTTGGAGAAATGGAGACCTGATGCTTTTTTACACTCTTCCAGCTGCTTCAGCAAGCAACACAGCTGCTAAAAAGCAGTGCAGCAATATGGTTTAGGAGGGTGATGGATTGTGTTCTTATACCACTGAGCCCTTGTGAAATATTCTGCATTTTCCACACTGCTCTGTCGTGTGAAGGGAAGATCTGTCACTTTCCTGCACCACAGAGTTTCTTCAGTTACCATTGAATTTCAGTGACAATTGCATTGGTAAGTGAAGGAAGAATGAGCCCACTTTGGAGGACTGAAGGGCTGATGATGTGGCCTCTCCAGCCCCCCGCCCCATCCCTGCTTTTACAACAGAGAAACATCACAGCTCCCACTTCCTTATTTTACTACTGGGTATAGAAAGGAAAGAAGAAAAGAGCTCACACTGTTTCCCTATCCTGCTGAGAGCAATAGAACACTGTGTTTCTCTTAACCCTATAGGGTGGAAATTCTTGCCTGGACTCACCCGACTAACATCACTGCAGGGGAAGGTAAGCTTTTGATGGTCTCCATGGAATGAGACCAGAGTGTTATGTTTTATTAGCGCTAAGCACCAAATTAAGACATTTGACAGGGTCAAAGGAGACAGTGAAGCACTTTGCTCCCCATCCATGTCATTTGGTGCTCAACATTGACCTATCGTCCCACCGCTCAATGCAGTGTGAGTTAATGTGGTCCCTTCGGGGCCAGATAGGAATTTTTTCTCCTTTTCTCGGTTTTTTTCTTCTTCTTCTGCCTGTCCCATACTGTATTTGGTAGAATTGGCTCTGGGTGGTATTGTTAAGTAGGTTGTCCTTTGACAGATAATGGGGAATAACAAAACTTCGGTGATCACCTATTGGCACCCATTTGGTGTAGCATAGGGCTCTGGAACCACAAAAACAGGTCAAATAAAGTGGTCCTTAGTTAACCCAAATTTGCATCTGGTCTCTTTATTCCATGATTCAGCATCAGTTATACCTGGAAGTTCAGTTTAGAGCAGCTTTTAAAACAGACATATTATTATCATTGTAAACTTAGCATAAATTGAAGATTCTCCAGCCTGCTAATCTAAGGTTAGCTACTTGTGTTGCACTTTCACCATCACAGTAGACACCAGAAGTCTGCCTCAAGCCTTAGAGAGAGGCGGTTAATAAATTGTTGCTGTTGTTATTCACTTCAGAAAAGTGGCATTTAGAAAAGCAGTATTAGTCTTAAAACCCTTGATGTTATCCATAAGCAGTGATCAGCTGCAGCCATCTTTGTACACTGTAGAGTGGAAGGGCAGAGGGAGCAAGGTGTGAGGGAGCAAGCTATAACAACATAGTTTCAGGGTTAAATATATTCACTGGTCTTCTCAGCCACATCTTTTAAGGTAAGAGTGCTGAGAATTTACCTCCCATCACCTGGACGAATTCACGGTGTTACAATATCAGTCAAAGCAGGATCAAACTTCTGGGGCTGGAGGCAATAATTTTCTTGTCACAGCTTAACTGCTTTCACAAACATGGCCACTTCAGAAGTCAGACTCCTGAACCTGAAAATTTATCAAGCTGTTTCTATTAATTAGTCATCAGGATGTACAAGAAAAATTGTAGATGCTTTCTAGTCTTCAGTGTGGGGTTTCTATGGCATTCCCATCTTAATATTGTGCTGTTTTTGTGTAGGAAGGTCTGAAAAGAGATCAAAATGGGTTAAGTAATTAACAAAATGATCCTATGTATGTCTAAGCAGAAGTAAGTCCTACCAAAGTCAGGGAAGTTACTCCTAGATAAGTAAGTTCAAGATTTCAGGCTACAGAGAGGTTCATTGGCTTTTGACTGATATGACAAAGAACAAAAAACAGCACTAAAGCAAAGTGCCTCCCCCTGCATGTTTTAAGCATAATAATCTTCTCCCTCCCTCCCTCCCTCCCTCCCTCCCTCTCTCTCCCCCAGCTCATCTTACTTAATTAGAGACTAAAGATCATCGCATTATTTCTCAATCTCCATCCATGAGGTGGAAGAATTAAATGGGGTGTTAATTAAATATGCTGGTGATATGACACTGCATGTATAGTAAAATTATAAAGGGGCAATAGCAAAAGAAAATTCAAAGGACTTCAGGAAATCAAAAAGAATATAAGGGGAAAAGTTAATATATATTCAACAAAAGAAGCTAAGTATCCTTCAGGAGTGATAAGAACTTGTAGAGTTATATTTTAAAGTGATATTTAATTTGAATACAGAAAAAAAAACTACACAAAGAATCATATGGGTTTGAAAGGGTCAGTTACTGAAATATAGTCAGTAACTACCGCTGATAAGTCAATGGGAGGAAGGTCTAAGAATCAAGGTGAAGCCAAAGGACACAGAGCAACTTTGTACAATGAAGTGTCCTCGAATATAAATCCCACCAGAATGTTGGTCGTTCTGATCTCTCATTTGACTAGTGTAGAATAGTAGCACACAGATAAATTCTGTTGCTGACATATCCAAAGGAGTAAGTGTTAGATCTACAGAGACAGATGGGAAGTGGAGTCTGACAATATTTGGCAGGCCATTATACCCCACCCTTGACCTAGACTAAGAACAGTGCTCCAACATGTCAATCCCTGTCAGACCATTGGCTGTTCTGGGTTCTAGATTGCAGTGGGAAGATATTGTTGGACTGTTATTCCCAGATTCCTCACCAGTGGCAAGGCTAACTAGAGCTCTGGGTATTGCAGTCCAACAACATCTGGAGGGCTTTGTGATTGCTACCTTTGGTCCAGATCTACTAGCAGACTCCACAAAATAATAATAATAATAATAATAATAATAATAATAATAATAATAATAATAATAATAATAATAATAATAAATTCATATAAGAGTATTGTATAAAAGTGTCTTCAATGAAGTCTCAACTCTCTCATCAGGGTGGTATTTTTCTGCAGCACACTGCACAGTTCTAACAGTTATACAGTCTCTTTGGTGCTCTTTAAAAATGGAATTGGTATGCAGGTTTAAGAGGCCTGGAGGGGACTGCAAGGCAATGCTGTCAGAAAACTTCTTCATTTGAGCTACACGTTTACAAAGGGTCTAAAAACAAAAAACTTATTAGTGTATTATGAGAAGCAATCTTCTGGAACAAGGAAGTCAGTAAATCAATTGCAGCTAATTTGTTCTGTGGAGTGTTCCCACAGCTCAGCACATTTTGTCCAAGTCTGAACATCCCATACATTTTCTAAAAGAAAGATGTTCCCAGACTAGAAATGGTGGATTATGGGAGTTTTCAGAAAAGCATGACAAGTAACTTTCTTTTGCATTTGTACACTGAATGTGCTGTTGCAGCTAGAACTCAAGGAAAAGGCAACCAGAACCTGCTTCTGCACAAACCCAGTTAGGCAGTAATATTGCAATTCTGCTGCCATCTTTGTGCCAGACTTCAGGAAATTCCATGCAGTAAAGTTGAAGTCTGTTTCCATCAGCCAAGTGTGTGTCTTCCTGTCTTTTCTTCCTCTGTGTGTATACATGCCTTCAAGTTGCCTGTCCACTTATGACAACCTCATGAATTTCATAGGCTTTTCTTAGGCAAGGAACACTTGTAGATCGTTTTGCCAGTTCCTTTGTCTCTGCTCCCAAGTTATAGTCACAAGTTTCTGTACTTGATATCTATGCAGGGGTAACCATGTTGACCATGCAGCAAAATTCAACAAAATACAAAATACACAAAAGAATGATACTTTTAAGGTACTATTCTTATATGGATTTTGGGTTTTGTTGTACTTGAAATAGTAATGTGCAGTACTAATGTCTACAGAGCCAGCTATAGTTCTCCTCCAATCTTAGTAATGTGATGTTTACCTAAAAAGCCTCTGTGCATAGGCCAAGATAAGGAATGACAGGCAATACAACAAATTAGTGAAGGTCAATAGAGCGGATGGCAGCAGTTAATCAACTGCAAGAGCAAACCCTCTGTTGAAGTAACTAGTCCTGTTTTTTCTCAGTGTAATCAACTAACTGAGTCTTGGAGTCTAATAAAATTGACTTGTTTTCCTCCTTCTTTTGTCTGATTGATTGATGCCTGGATATGCACAAACTTTGGGTGCCCTAGAATTTAAAACTTAATACCTTCCCACCAAAAGACAGACATCTAATTAGCTTGTCTCCAAAACCTAATGGATACCTAAGTAAAGTGGAATTCCATCCAGCCATGACAAACTTCCTCGCTTTGAAGAAGGCATTTACAAGTTTTGCATTAGCTCTGCTGGGTGCTAGAAAGTCATGGTGAGGAAGTGGCTTTCCATTTGCAAGCAGCATGAACTAAATTACAGTACAATCACAGGAGTCCTCATTAGGATGACATATTTGTGACTTGCTTCCACCCCCGTCCCCCACAATAAAGAGTAAAAGGCATGACAACTTTACTTTTAGATTATGTGCAGGAAGGTTTTTCTTACTAAAGGATCCTTTAGAGGTTATTCTCTTAAAAGGAGGGAGCATTAAAGTCCTCAGCGGACTTTGTTAAAAGTTAAGCTATTAGAGACCACAGACATTATTTTTATTAGCGCACTGACTATTAAGGCCATTTTACTGTGCCAGAAGATTGCAGAATGGAGCTACATGTGCTCCTTAAAGGCATCATAGAGTGATAAAAGTGGGTAATATTAAATGGGAAGCAGTCGTATGGTACCCTGTTTCTCTTGCTGATTGCACATTAAACCCTTGAGAAAATGCTAAACATGCTGCCAGTTAAAAACTATCATGATATGCAGAGCTTAGAGGCCACAGCCTAAATTTGGTGCACATGCCTAGTCACCATGGCCTCAGTTTCTGCTTATTTTAAGGTAGTGTAGCTTAATCCAGATATAAAGATCAAAACTGTAATGAAGTGCCATACTGAATTCATAGTGTTAAAAAAATAGATTCATTATTTGGATGTAAAACCACCACCAACAACAACACAAAATCCTTTGCTTTGCTGGGTAGTCATGGCCATGTTAACTTGCTCAAGTGTCAAGCTACAGCCCTAACCCTCCTTATTTGGGAGCAGGTCTACCAAATGCATGAGACATACTGCAGAGTAAGACATGTTTGGGAGAGCTCTACACATGGGAGTAAAAATGATCTGTCTAATACGATTGTTGTGAAGATGAATATGGTAGGATAGGTAAAATACTTTGAACATTAAAATGCAATATGAATTATCATGAACTCATTTAGATATGCTCCAATCCACATTAACCATCTTCTTGAGATATAGAAAATTTGGGTTTTATCAGTTAAATTTCAATTCAGTTTTTCCACTGAAAGTATTCAATCAACCAGAAAGATGATGGGACAAAACACTAATTGCTCTGCATTTCACACAGCTAAAGATGGCCGTATCACCCACAGTAACCAAGTTTTTATCAGGAAACATTTGTAACATGGTGATAAAATGTATGTGGAGCTGCAGATGACATAAGACAAACTGAAAACATAATGCTTATAGGTTTCTGAGATACATCAGATTAAAACATACACAGATTAAAATTTTTTCCTAATTGTTTCACTAAACAACTAGGAAAATCAAAAACAAAAAAAATTAAGAAAATCTAGCACATTGTTTATCAAATGCCTGTCGCAACAGGAAAGTATTTACTTGTTTATGAGAAGAAAGTACGGAGGGTGCCAGTTTAACTTTGCTAGGGAGGAAATTCCAGAGCCTAGGGGAGCTACTGAGAAGCCCTGTCCTGTGTTCCTACCAGAAGTACCTGTGAAAGTGGTGGGACAGAGAGAAAACCCTTCCCAGCAGATCTCAAAACATGGACAGGATTTATAAGAAAGAATATAGTCCTTCAGATCACTACAGGCTTTATAGGACCAAGCCAGCACATTTAATTGTGTCTAGACACAGACTAGTAGCCAGTAGAGTTGTTGCAACAAAGGAGTTCTGTCCTTCACTGTAGCCAGACAAAGGGCCTTACTGCACTACACTGTTATAGTGCTATTATTCAACTTTCAACGTCCTGTGGAATTCTGGGGTTTATAGTTTACTGAGGCCAAAGAGCATTCTGGCTGAGAATTCTAAATACCCCTCCCTAAACTCCAAACCCCAGGATTCCATAGGATGTTGAAAGTGAAATAATAGCACTATAATAGTGTAATGCAGAAAGGCTCCAAGTTTGCAATCATATAGTGTCAAGTCAAGAAACCACAGATGTAGAGTAGGCCTATGAGAAGAACAAACAGATAATCAAACTAAGGACAGTTAATGTAGCATAGAAAAGAGAGTGCGGAAGTAAGCTGATTGACTAGCTTAGACATTTTGAAGCATTTGAGAATATCTGTATTCTCCCTGCCTTCCAACACTGTTATATAGAAAATTGGATCTTAACTAAGATTCAAGAAAAGGATGAGAAATTATTTGCTTATATGGCTAAGAGAGGCACCTGAACCCAAAGTACAGGCAAAAGTCCAATGAGATTCACTCCTTATATAAATATTCTGTTAGTATTATGACTGCTATCTAATGGTGTGTTTAGGACTTGTATGTCTATTGGGAATTACAGTCTGCTTGCTTTTTAGGAGATTTCTTGTTATCTACAGTATTCATTCTACTAGATGTCAATAATCATGCAATAAAATACAAGCAAGAACCTTTTCTGAGTCCTTCAAAATGGACACTCAATACAGATCAGTGCAACCAATACTGTCCCTGTGATAACTGTGGCCTTATGCCAAATTTTGCATTCTTGTACAAAAGTAGAGACAGGGATGTGGGTCTACATATGAAAGCTGCCCTCAGATGCCACTGTGACCAGCAGCCTTCTGAGTCTTCAAGCCTTCAGTGCAAGTATCTGTTTGGGACTCTGTAAAAGTTTTCAATTCAATGTGGCTGTGAAATTCCTGTGATGGAGGACCCTACCTTGTCAGGATTACTGAGCAGAGAAACTCTGTAAACCGTGCTCAGCCAAATATGCTCCAGAGCTCTGTGCAGACTTTGATGTTCAACACATGTAGATGTATTGAACATGCAGGGATTTGGAGGGGTGGCTTACAAGCACACACACATCCCAATCTCCACTTTAGCCCTTCAAGTGACCAGACAGACAGCTACATAGGACTGATTTTAGTGCTTAGAGCGATGACCTTGGACAGATATGCTACAAAAAGGATGGATGTTCCATTTGTCATTCACGTTCATAATACATTTGCTCTTTCATTCTTTTACTCATCTGTACTCCTGGTAATACCATATTCATTCATCTTAATTACATCATGTAACTTTTCCTCTGGACAAGGCAATTGTGGCTAATTACTAATTAGATCTTCGAGTGGAGAGGATTAATAACCTGTCTCAGGCACATACCAGGAGCTGTTAAGATTACTAGAGGAGGCTGAGTGTCATCGGGAACTTTCAGAAACAGCTTGAATTTTCTATTTCTGTCACCAGATACCTAGGCAGAATTATAGTTCTAATTTATAGTCCTGCTGGAAGTATGCTGGGTAGTGCATAATAATATAAGCAGTGAAATGGATAAATAGCCTGGCTGCCATTATATCACAAGTCACAGACTCTGCTTTCTACCTAGGAACTGACTACAACTGGAAGAATTGCACCTCTCTCTCTCTCTTACCCCCTTCCCCCCAAATTAGTACAGGTGATCTTCAGAAGGCAGCAGAGACACAAGCAGACCAGAATAATATGAGAACATAAGATGAATCCTGTTGGATCAGACCAAAAGCTTACCTGCTCCAACATGCTGTTTCCAGAGTAGCCAATGAGGTAGTTCTAGGAAGCCCACAAGCTCAAACCATACCAAAGTGGGTATTTGTGCATACTGCCTTTAAACCTTAAAACTGGGAGTCATATAACTAGTGAACCATTATGACTAATAACAGCCTTATCTCCTGTGATCTTGTCTAATTGCCCTAAGACGTCTGTGTTGGGTGTCATCATTACATCTCATGGTGCTAAATTCTATAGGCTGACTATATGCGGTACGAAGTAGTACTTCATTTTATCTGTTCTGTATCTTTCACCATACAAACATAGGCATTCACCAAAAAAATGTGGAGAGATACCTAGAAGATTAGGACAATTACCAATAAATTGGAACTTTGGGTTGACAAAGCCAATATTGACCAAATATGCTCAAGGAAATCTTTCTGTGCACATTTACTCTGTATGCTGCCAGACTCACTTTTGATGCATCTGTAGCTGTGTCTGAAAATGCATTCTTTACTCTGACACACATGCAAATATCATACAATCTTTCATCAGAGAAAGCAAATTTAGTGATTTTGGCATTTGAAAGTAACATATTTGAAGGAATTTTGAGTGGACAGTTTCCTCACAAGTTTGCAAAGAAGCCACAGCTCATTAGACTTTATTAAAAGTTCTAATCATTATAGTAAGATTTGTACAATAGACATTTACTTCCTAGTCATTGTTATTTAGTTTACACTAAAGTACACTAAACTCTTTTACATGTGGAAAATATTATAGTTTAAATTGATTTCCTTTGCAACATGCTTTTTGTTTAATTTCTATTAATTTGGGGTAAATTTGGTCATTATGCACAGAAATCTCTTTTGTAGTGACATATGATAACCAAACCCTTATACCCAGTCCTCCAATCATTTTCTCAATTCTACACCCATCCTCAAACCAGTGAAAATTGTTTCACTACACAGCTGGGCATACTTGATTTTCTCAAGACTGCAACCCATGTGTCAAAGTTTTTTATCAGTCTTGGCCAGCCTGGCCAGTGATGGGGTGTGATGGGAATAATCATTTATCAACATCTGGAGGACTCAAGTTTCCCTGTCCCTGATGTAAAACTACCTGGAATTGTGATTTTAAATGTCAGGAAAGATGTAAGCCCCTTAATTTTAGTTTCTGGCATGAAGCACTGTTTCTTTTATAAAGTGCCAGGTAACAAACCTTTTACTGCCAGCTAAGGAACAATGGCAAATGGGCAGTCTCTAAATCTTCCGTGGAACTGAGAGCTTTGTATTGTACTGGTTGCTTTCTATTGACACTTCATAGGAAGCTTCAATGGACAGAGAGAGAGAGAGAGAGATTTCTCCAACCCAGACTCCCATACATTTCTTTAAGGCCAGTTTCTGGTAGACATTGGCTATTCTAGCACTTTACTACTCTGCTTTGGTTAGACCTCAACTTGAATACTGTGTCCAGTTCTGGGCACCCCAATTCAAGAAGAACATGGTCAAGCTGGAGCAAGTCCAGAGGAGGGTGACCAAAATGCTGAGAGTCCTGGAAGCCATGCCCTATGAGGACAGACTTAGAAAGCTGGGTATGTTTAGTCTGCAGAAGAGAAGGTGAAGAGGGGACATGATAGCCATGTTTAAATATTTGAAGGGTTGCCACGTAGAGGAAGGAGAGGGCTTGTTTTCTGCTGCTCCAGAGACCAGGACAAGGAGCAATGGATTCAAGCTGCAGGAAAGGAGATTCCACCTGAACCTCAGGAAGAACTTCCTGACAGTCAGGGCTGTCCGGCAGTGGAATATGCTGCCTCGGAGTGTAGTGGAGTCTCCTTCCTTGGAGGTTTTTAAGCAGAAGCCAGATGGCTATCTGTCGGGAGTGCTTTGAGGGTGTTCTTGCATGGCAGGGGGTTGGACTGGATGGCCCGTGTGGTCTCTTCCAACTCTACATTTCTATGATTCTATGATTCTATAATGCTGTATGTACAGAACTTCTGCTTAAATACTCACAAGTCAAACCTAGAGCTGTAAATTGTGGCTAAAGTAATTAAAGAAAAAAAGCCAGCTAATATCAGGAGCCCCAAATCCCACATAACAGAGCTGCTAAACATCACAAGCTTAATACATATATTTTCAGCAGGATATAGTGATTAAAGAGAACTGCTTGTTTTGGGAATTTGTACAGTATATCAGTCCAATGAAGAACATTTCACTGCTTTCTTGAATCAGCACCTATGGTAATTAGGTGAAAGAGAATTTTGGAGCACTTCCAATACTTCCTTAATATTAAAGTCTCTGCTTCCTTGCAACTTTTAACATCACAAGAGCCTAATTTGCTCACTCTTCTTCACTCTGGTTTTTATTCAGAAACAGGAATGAATTAGGACTCCAGACGTCATCTTGAAGGAACCTAGCCTGAAAGTAACTAGTTGTGAATGATTAGTTACTTGTAATTAATTCCATCTTTCCATCACAAAGTTATAAATATGTTACCTTATAATATCAACTTAATAAGGAATAACATCCCTCCTTTTAAAAAAAGAAAAGGAGGAGGAGAGAATTAATTTAGCAGCAATTTAAAACTGATTTATTTTAACATGAGCTTTAACATGAGATTTCAACACACTTCCTCCGATGCACTAATGGAGAACAATATCGGACTATTTATTCATCTTCCAGTATGATAATAGCCCATCCCATTATTGTTGTTGTGTGCCTTCAAGTAGTTTCCAATTTTGGCGACCCTAAGACAAACCTGTCATGGGGTTTTCTCAGTAAAGTTTATTCAGAGAGGGTTTGCCTATGCCTTCCTCTAGGCTGAGAGAATGTGACTTGCCCAAGCTTGCCCAGTGGGTTTCCATGGTCAAGCAGGGATTTGACCCCGGAGCTCTAGAGTTGTAGTCCAATGCTCAAACATTACACCATGTTGGCTTATTCCATGGAATTTCAAATTATCTGCTAGGGAGCTCTAGTGCTATAGTTCATGGGAGTGGACTGCAGCACTTTAGCAAAGAATTGCAAGTACTCCGTCAAACTATAAACTCCAGGATTCCGTAGGATGGAGTCACAGCAGTTAATAGGAATAGAAATGCTATACATTGTGCATTGTGAATACAATCTTGGGATTAATGTAAATATGTAGGGCACTGAAATCTTCAACACCTATACTTGAAAACAAGAAAATGTGTTTATTCCAGTAGTAATCACTTTCAAATACATGTATCAGGGTGTTAGCATTGCAAATGAAAATTTTCTTCCTTTGTTCCCTCATATCAAACTACCACTTGGTATGGTTTCAGGTTAACTAATGGATTCCTCTTTTTTACAGCTAACTACTTCCAACAGTTCTAATAGCAGGCACGCCGAACAGCTATTTGGGAATATGTACTAACTGTACCTCTGTTTGTCTTAGGAGACCAAGCCAATTAAAATTTAAAATTGAGCATTAAGTCTTATCATGCATTTTACATAGGATGTTTTGGTTCCAACATGATTTTCTCATCAGAATCATTGGCCACGCAGGAACTTGCTCCTGCCTTCTGTGAATTATGCATTAGATATTTTTGTGTAGGAATCATCAACGTTAACAGAAACAGGAAAATTCTGTCAACATATTTTCCTTCCTCTCTTGAGCTGATGTTAATCGAGCACACTAATTCAAGAAAAGAAAATTAATTTCTCCTTCATCATTTAAAACATACACACATTACGGATGAGGAATTTATTCATGTCTGATGGTTATCTGCTCTACAGCAGAACCAGCAGTCTAGATTACAATAAAAAGCTACATTTCCTGATTCTCCAATTGCTTTGTAGAATAAGACCAATTTATTTCACTCAGGTTCCTATCAGAACAGAGCTCTGAAATCACTATGGAGTGGACTGATAAAGTGGAACTGTTATCCCAAAAGGTAGAGAGTCTTGAGGCCTACCAGCAGCACCAGCATCTCCTTAGAAATTGGGGGAATTATAGTTCAAAGGAGGTCTGCAAGAGGGGGTAACAGCAGGATCTTTTCACCTGTGTATACCAGTACCAACTCAGGATTCCAATTAAAGGTTAAAACAGGGTGCTTTTATTAGAATAACACACACACACAAGAAATCCACAGTCTCATGAACCATACAAGGCTAGCAAAGGGAGAAGTGAGAATGGTTGGACAGAGGGAGATTTTGGGTGTAGGGGGTGATATTATTGGTCCAGAAGAAAGTTGAAATGAAGTGGCTCAGACTGCAATCTGAGGGTAGCACAGAGCACAGGAATCTGGGGGCCAATATGCAGAGTAACATGCCAATGTGTCCAAAGTACTACAAATTGCTGGGGTTGGAGCTAGGAGGAAAACGGGTAAGTGTTAATGGCTCTCTGGCAGAGTAAACAAAGGGGGTCCGGAATGGGCTGATTGTCTTGCTTTGAGTAACAAAGATCAATGGGAATCCTGACATCCTATTAATGTCTTGGCTGGGTAAGGTGAATGAGGAAGGTCTCTGTAGGAAATGCACACAGTGGTGCTTGATGGCATCACCTGGGAAGTTTTGTTTACTATTGTCTTGGTTGCTGGGATTATTGGAAGCCCATTAACACCAGGCTTTCATATCTAATCTTCTTGAACTTATGACCTGGCCATGTTGAGGCCATCCTGACCTAGCCCATGCTTACAGCCAGTACCTTCCTCGCTGCATGCTTTTACAGTCATTAAGTATCCAGTTTTTATATGTAAATGATATTTCTTGTCGATTTTGCTATAGCACAGGATGGTGGGTATAAGGTGTGGTAAGAGCACAATGCTTTATAAAAAGTATATTCAGGTATATATATGGCAAGATCAACATGGCCAGACTGGTATCCAGAGGCACAGATGATCAAGTGGTAAATCATTTTCATATGACTGAACCTCTGTAAAGGATCCCTATTGATATACGGTGAATCTTCAAAATAATGTTATTACGCTTGATCATATAAAGCTTCTGAGGTCAGGCTATATCAAAGGCTAGCCTAAAGTTCTAAGGGGCTAGAGTGTACATCCTAAAAAGCTCTAAAGGACTACAGATTAGCAGGTCATTATTTCTCTGTAGGAGCACCATGTTTTCTAGGAGCTTCTCTAGGAACACGGTATCTTTTCTCTAGGAGGTTGTGGAATTCCCTCCCTAGGCTAGCCCCATGTTTCTTAAGCATCTGCATTTGATTGTAGATCACTTTGGTAGCTGCAGTGGGCAGAAAAGCAACCAATAAACACTTTTAATGAATAAGTAATTTTTTTCCTAAGAATGCCCATATGGCATCCATTATATTCTAACCTTCTACCTCAAAAAAAGCCTAAATGGTAAATTAGTGTGTGAGAGTATTGACGGGGCCAAAGTCATTCAACATACTTCAGAGCTGCACTGAAATTTAAATCTAGGTTTCCCTGCTCCACACCTTTATACTGATAGGGAAATTATTTTATGAGCCAGGAGCTAAAAATTGAAAAGTCAATGGATTGTACTTCAGTATACTTTAATCTGTGGGCAGCAGTTTAAAATGTGAAAGCCAGCATAAAACCATTAAGCATTGATACAGAAATATTTTAAACGATGATTAAAATATATGTGTGAGGGAGCCAAGGCACAGTTCTGGTTAAGGGAGGGAGATCAAAATATGTTGGGCACTTCTGAAAAAGGCTCTCTCCCTGGTACCTGGCCATCTGGAGTAGCTTGACAGCAGATTAGACAGCAGGGTTGCTGAGGGCCTAAACAGATTCACATGGGTGCAGCTACTCTTTCAAGATCCTGAGACTAAACTGTAAGGGTTTTAAACATCAAAAACAGAGCCAAGACCAGAAATTATGAATAAGCATACATGATAACCAGTGCAGTATTAGTGTAACACACATTGAAGGTCTTGGTGGAACAAGCATCCTGGCATTTGTGTGCTGTACCAATTAAAATCTACGCACTACTTTGAAAGTAGAACTTGCAAAAGGTACTTTTGGGATGGCAATTTCCCAAATCTGGTCATGCTGGTTGGGGGACTTGCAGTCTGGCAACTTTTCTAAACTCTGCTTTCAAGGCAGCTCTATAGATAGCGAATTAACAATCTAGTCTAGCTTCAGTGTTTGTTGTTCCTGTATTAAGCTAACAATAGCTATAATTGCTTTCTATTTAAAATATGTTAATAATCTTTTTCAATTAAAATTTTGACAAAATGATGCCCTAGCATTCTTGAGAAAGAATAATTTGGCATGGACCTCTTTCCTGCATTATATTCTTCTATTCAAATCAAACTTTTAGAAAAGATATGTTATTAATGAATCCTTATAATTCATTTTTCGTTATTCTGTTCATCGGAAAAGCAGTAATTCTATTGTCAAACATTATGGGCATCCACTATGTACTATCTATTTGAACTGAATGCATGAAAACATTAAAATGCCTTGATATTTTATGGGATAGTTAGTAGCAAACTTGAACTTCTACTGACTTATCACCAAGATAATCAGAAAAACCAAGTAGTTACCAAATAGAATTCAAATCCTTTGCAACCTGGTCTTACAAAGATGAACAGATGTGGCAGCAGCTGCCAGTGGAGGATTTGTCCCTGTGGAGCTACTGAAATATGTTTAATGCAGATTCATGCACTATGCATTGTGATATTGATAAATACCTAATACATTAATACAGGTGCATGGCTGGTGCATGCCTCTTCAAGAGCCCTGTAAGCTAGAAATGGGAGTCTAAATTTTAGAAAGCAAAATATACATGTATATACACTAATTACACTTAAAATGTTTATCTCTTTCCAGTTTCTGAGCAAACTCTGCCACATCTCTCACTCCTCAGACATGCACAAACCAGTATTTAATTTACTCACTTAAGATCTTACCTTTCTCCCAGTGGCGGCTTACAAAATGAATTAAAACAAAACAGAGGGGTGGGGAAAACCACTCAGTCACAACACTGAAGAACAATATTAAAACCATTAAATAAGCTAACACATTAATATAAAACAGTGAATTAACAGTTGGAAAGTATTGAAAAACATAATAGGAAAAGCAAAGATAACACCCACAGCCAGATGCCAAAAGCATGGTTCAAATACCATATCTAGAGAGTGTTTTTTTATAGTAATATTGGAATTAACTTGGTATACATTTTTCTCACTATAGATTATGAAATGGATTCAATCTCTGGTATATCTTGTCCCCCAAATTCTAAGAAAGTATTTTGGTCATCCAATGAACAGATCTTGTTAGGAAAGACTTGTGGAGTGTCCCAGGATGAGGTTTCTGCAATTCTAAACCCTTCCAACTCTGGTCTTCTAGTTGTTATTCACTTGCAAATTTCAGCTTCCCTCACACTGATTCACTAAACCTGACAGAAGTTGCGGTTTAGCAATACAGCATCTGGAATATCACTATAGTCTAAGGCTATAAACACTTTAATTGGCTAAAAGCAGAACTCAATAGGTGGGGTTTAAGGTTATGACTCTCTAGCCTGCACTATAAAAATCTCTGACATTCATTCTGGGCCACTGCTGACACAACTTATGACTTCTGTGCAGGGATATTGGGGTGTGTGTGTGTGCAAGATAAGATCACTGCCCTCCTAAATAACAATTCTGGCCCCTGTGAAATTTTTCCTCAGTCCCCAAATTTCTAGCATCGCAGAGAGTGCAACATTAAAAATCATTCACACCTAAAACTCTTTTCTGTTTCCTTGATAACTTTGCTTGCAGCTTTCCTTTAGATGCCTAAATTGTATTTATAATTGCTCAGCTGAAGTTTTTAGCTATTGCAATACTAGAAATTAGGGAACTGAAGGTAAATTTCAATTGTGGCAGAATATTTATTAGCAATACCAATAAATCCCCACCCCTATACATCCCTGCTTTTATCTCATTATAGTATTTCTTTAACTGTGGTCCTGAATTCTAACTCATCTGCTAAACTCTAAATTGGCACCTCTGTCCCCATCCAAGGCCCTTGCCTCTGTTCAGCTTCAAGTCAATTGTACAATGGCAGACCAACTCCTCTCCATTTCACTTGGGGTACCTCTTCTTGGTAGCAAACATCATGATAAATCAAGATTAAAATCCAATTAAGATCTTAACAGTTCACTCAACACTAAGACAAGCCTCAAATGCTGGAAATAATTCCATCAATAAAAAGTACAGACCTTTTAAAACAAAAGTTTTTATTTAATAAAAATTTGAACAACAATGCTGCAAAAATACCTGCTTTAAACTCTATGTATAGTAAAATGATACAGGAAAATTCAGTATCAGAATAAGCACCAGATCAAACAAAACCATCAGAAATTATTGAAAAACAGTGTATTTCAAATTTGAACACTAGCTTGTAAGATAAATGTTTAATGCAGTGGCATATTCAATGAGCATGATTAGTGCCATATGTGGATTAAGACTATGGCCCTGTATCCAATTATATCACTGAGCTAGTGAAAGGCACACTGTTCTAGCTGCTGCACATTTTCACAGTCAATGTAAGGAAAATATTCAATATACCTTTTACTGCACTGACAGATAAATTGTTGCATAACTGTGTATGCTGATGTACAATAAGTTGCAATTCATTGTGCAAATATGTGATCCACCACAAATGCACCAGTGAGGATTTTCACTCAGCTGGTGTTAAACTAGATTTAGATAATGGTTCCCCACCAACCTGTACATATTTCCTATAAGCGTGCAGGCAGCTGGGACACTGGGATGTCACAGAAAACTGGAAGCCTCTGCAAGTCTTCTGCATATTCATCTAACTTGTCTTCAATAAAGAAACCCAACTTCTTTGGTAAATAACAACAAACCAACAACCTAGATCATAAATTACAAGCAAAGCTAACCCAAATGCCCTTAAGAACATATTCCTGTACATATCTAATCATAACTAGTATCTTAAACTGAATTCTATGGGAGAATACTCTTACATAAGTACAAATTCTATGTTATTTTCAGTAATATGCTACATCAAGGACATTAAATGGCCTCTGCTTTTGTGAAGTCATGAGAATCTTAGAGAACACAATATAAGCAACTGCTTTTTCTTAAAAGAATTTTAGAACAGTGTATAATAAAGATCTGAAGCAGAATGGATAAGCAGATTGCTACTTAAAAAAATCAGAACACAACTTCCTGTTCTATTATTTTGGGGGAAATAATTTGGCTTAATTCTTTGCACAGAGTTCTTCTAAAAGGCCCAAAACAACGAACTATGTTTAACTAAATGTGGACCTTTGGGGTAGATTTTCTTTATAAGAATTGTACAATGAAAATAACAATAAACAATAGGTTTTATAACTTCATTTTTGAAGAAACAATTTTCATAATTTTTTGAAAATAACAGCAACACTTGTAATACAAATAAATATACAGTGTACAACACTTCTGATACACATGAATATAAAACAGAATTAAGTATTAGAATGAAGAAATTGATTCAACCATATGATATATAGCAAACAGAAAATCAGCATCGCTTCTGAACAAATATTCAACAGAATTAAAACGCTAAGAATTAAAATGCTAAGATTGCAAACGATGTTATTATATAAAACATTATTCTGGGAAACACATCATTGTTTAAGGATGACTGTACGTCTTACAGGAAATGAAAGACCTCCTTCATAAATATGCAATTTTAATCTATCTTTTTAAAGAAAATACACGTTATATTATAACTGAAAAATTTCTTTGATTACTAATACCAAGTCATTCTCTTTCAATTGTTTGTGAATTAAGGGTATTAGATTTCCTTCTTATCCTCAGAACTTAAAAGATTTTTTTTTACCAAAGAAAAAAGATTAGCCTTCATGCTATTGAAGACAGTCTTCATAACAAAATAATAATGTTAAACTGTTATACTGCTGAATATGAAGTATGAAAAAAATCAAAGGAAGTGAGAACTTTCTCCATTAATATGTACAAGGCTTATTTACTATCAGTTTTACAGAAAAAGATTGCCCAAGTACATCTACAGTAGAAATGTTTTATGTCAGCATCAGCAGTTATTCTCAGAAGTATTTGTATTGTCCAGATACCCACACCTTCTATTCTGAGTATGAAATATACATCTATATATCTAGACAAATAGTCATACTTAACAATACAGCATCTTTTTCTACAACCTGTTCAGTACTTAGAATACAGGGTGCATTTATTTGTTTCTTTAAAAGACACCTAGTATACAAGATTTTCCTGTTTGACTCTCCAATGCATATGTCCTGCCAATAGGAACAATCTAAAGCAGAAACAAAAGCTAGTGGTCATGATCCAAAAGGGTGTGAGTACACAAAATTTGCTACAGAAATGTTGAAATCTGTACCATTCCCATAGGAAAAGGCGAAAATTTCACTCACTTGTGGTTTGTTGTTCATAAATCAGATTTTCCATCACTTTTGGCATTACTTTAACATAACCTTATAGGATCAATTACAACTAATTGTATAAACTCTACTGTCCAAAATACCCCTGTTAAACAAGTTAACATTTTATTGAGAAACCAAATCAACCTAATTCTTGTGTTCACCAGGGCTTTACATGACCCACAATGCCAATTTGCTTCCACCAATGTTACTGAGAATAGAAAATTTGAAATCCAGTACTCAGTATACTCAACTAAATCCTCTGAATCTCATTTTAACTCTGGATGATTTTGAATATTATAGGTGCATTACTTTCAGACTGGAACAATGACATGGTTAACATCTACAGAAGGGCTGGGGAACATAAACAGGTTGGGGGCCAAATTCCCCCACTTGGAGCCCTCTGTGGTCTGTGTGGTTTCAAGGGTATCTGGCACACAGAGGATTGTGGATGGAGGAAGTTGGCGTCCCACATCTTTTTCAGTTTCCTACTCCTGCAGCAGGTGTTCACCATAGCAAAGTCCAGTCAAACAACAGTAATATTGCATTGCCCAATAACTGGCTTCAGCTTATCAACTGACATCCATTGTACATTTTGAAACCTCTCCTCACAGCGTACATAACTACCTAATACTAACAAAAATAACACTATATTTCTACAGTATATAATAACTTCCATTTATACAAAGTTATTTTCAGAACAAAAGCCTTGTTTTCCCTGATTACATTTATTGGTAAGCTCTTTCTGACAACCTCATTATTTCTCCAATGTGAAGACTATTATTATGTATCTCCAACTGTTTAATTAAAATAAGAAATTAAAGAAAAATATTCAAATTATGGTTTAATTCCCACTTTCCTTATAAATCAAAGCAAAATCCTTGGACGAGGAGATTCTGTTCTCAGTTACCGAATCCTTCTCATTGGGCTAATGCTCCTTGGACTAATCTTCCTAACATGTATATTCCCCCTGCAGGAATGCCCAACTCTCCCCAATAAACATCAAAGACACTGTAACATGTATCACAGATTGATAAACTTGGGGTGGGAGGGAGATGACACCTCTTGACTGTCCCTTTCTCTAAGGCAAAGATCCAAGTTGTCTGGTTTTGGATTATGCTTGACCTTCTGGGCAAGCTGCCATCGGAATGTGCATCTTCATAAAAGATGGTCTGTTGGATTAAATCCATATGAAACTCCATTTCATTAGTTAAAAGGGATTTTAAAAAAACTTTTAATACTAAATCTATATGGCACTGCTAAATTTTAACATTATTCACTAAAAGTTCCATTCTCTTGAGCTTGCGTTTATTTTTTGGCATTGGCTTGTCATATAAACCATTTTTAAGAAGATGTTCCTTGCTATGATGAACTTGAGCACCATGCTGAAGCTGGAAAGAACACAAGGCTTGAAGAGGACGAAGAACAGTCTGGGAAGAAGAAGAAAAAGAAAAGGCCTTTACATATAAGCTTCGGACGCTTTTATATATAGTCTATTTTATATAGACTATGAATGCTATATAAAATAGATATTATTTTATGTAGTAACATAAAGAAAATAACCTGAACAAGCAGTGTTTTCAGAGGAACTCATATTCAAGAAGGCATGCTTTAGCTATGTATCAATCATGTACTCTATAATCTTTTAATATCTTATTATAGTTTATATATTAAATTTCATGAATGAGTGAGAAGGACTACACCATCTTGCTTTCTCTCACTATTGGTCTAGCCAATAACATACTGTGATGCTGTTAGGTAAAACTGGCCAGTGCGAAAAGAATGGGATAAGGCATATAGAACTACCAATCTAAATTGCAAAAACTAAAGGACAACAGCAAAGTATTGAATGGATTTTGATGGAAAGGTCTAATTTTACTACATTGCAGGCAACGTAATCTTCAATCCAGAAGCTGCATAATGGTCCCTAGACATTATGTGGTGCAACCATCCAGTTAAACAATGAGGGTAACATCTTGCTAGTCTAACATCAATTAGACTAAAATTCTATTTAAGAGGTTGCCTAAACACATACAGAGCTAAGACTGGAGACAGAAGTATTAGTGTGCATGTAGGTCCTGCCAGCCAATAATCCTGAGTATCTGGAAGTAACTCAATGCACGTTGAATGTCAATGTCTGAAATGGAGCATATTAACTGAATTTGGTTACCAAGCTCCTGTAACTGGTAATCCTAGAAGGGCTGGGTTCCTGCTTATGAGAGCTTTGTAGCTGCATTCAGTGAAACGTGAAGTTTCTTCACACTCAACATGCAATGGTCTAAACAGTATAATAACTAGTGTCATGAAGTCCCTGCCACCCAGTTTTACTCTTATGCAGGCTGAAGCAAATTCCTGAACAGAGTTTAAATCATTAACTACTTCCTTCCATTATGAAGAAAGGATATAGCTTTGAAGACGATCCTGTTTCATAAAGACTTGATTACTGTTTGAGAATGAAGCAATATAGTGAAGTGTAGTGATTTGGAGGCTGAGCTATAAATGAGGTAGTTCCCAGTTAAAATCTCAACTCTGGCCCTTTCCGCACCTTATCTTTTTGTGGAGGTGGGGGGCAGCGCTTGCGCGATAAGCCTTTGGTGGAAGGCTTTCACATTCCTGCTGCTTGGGCTCCGCAGCAGCTTCCTGGTCGCGCGAGCACCCTGGCCACGCCCTGCCTCTTCCTTCCACAGTGCAGCCTGGGAGCTGTAGGCTGCACTGAGGACAGGAAGTGCGACCGGCCTGGCTCCAGAGGCTCCGCAGGGCAGGTAAGTTCACCCCAGGCCCCTGACCAGTGTGCAAGCACGCACCATTTTCGGCTAAAAGCCAAAAATAAAAAGGTGCATATGCGCTGCACATGAAGCTCTTGAGCGTCGCGAAAATGGGAGTGCATCATGCAGATCACTCCTCCCATTTATGCGACACTCAAGGGGCCCTTTTGCTTAAGAAATGCCGTGCGAAAAGGATCTCTGTCATGAACTAGCAACAAAAAGGAAAAGTACTTTCTTTGAGCTTCATTCACTGTCTGCATAGCTGCAATATGGAAGATAGTAATACTGACTTAATCAATTAATAGGTTGTTGTGGGTTTTCCAGGCTTTGAGGCCATGTTCTATTAGTATTTTCTCTTGACGTTCTGCTTGCATCTGTGGCTGGCATCTTCAGAGGAACTGGTGGCATGCAGGTGAAACGTCAGGAGAAAATACTAATAGAACACGGCCTCAAAGCCCAGAAAACCCACAACAACCTATGGATTCCGGCCATGAAAGCCTTCAACTTTACATTAATCAATTAACACAATAGTTTTCTCCAGAATTTTAGAAAGACTTTTCACACAATTCTTTTTAAAAACATGATCCTCCTGTTGAAAATAATTGCCCTATAAGACACAGCAGGAAAACATACTGCATTAAAGCTAACACAGTTTGGAAACTTTATTTTAATAAGAATTGTCTTCCAGAACATCATCCTGCTACTGTTGTGTTATGAAGTGGCAGCATGTCATTATATTGTTGTTCTTTCCAACTTATGAAAATATTCTTTCTAAAGTAACTTTCCAAGATCTATGAAGTACTTAGATTATTTTTTTCAGGTATGTCCAGGACCTGCAGTTATACAAATATAACATGAAAATTGACATTTAGGTAAGCTTAAATTAAATAAAAAAAGAACCAGGATTAGATAGCACTTCATTATCTTTCCAAGGTGCTACAGAAAATACCTTAAAAGGGGCTACTAGACTGTGCCCTCAGTTTCATATTTTACATATCAGTTGCATAAACAATTAAAATGTAGGTGCATATGCATTCCACGTTGATCTCATGACACGGCAAACTGCTTTGAGTCCCATTTGGTAGATTTGTGGGATATCAATCAATTAATCAATCAGTCAGTCAGTCAATCAATCAATCAATCAAGTAAACACTAAAATGTCAGAAAGCTAAGTTGAAAAAACAATATTTTTTACAATATAAATGAGCCTTAATCCAATATATATATACATACATACATACGTACATACATACATATTCTAGAAATTTTCAAACTTCCTATTAAGTTTTTTGTTTGTTTGTTTTTTAGAAAAACACCATGACAGATGAGTTCTATACTATATTGCATTCTGTTAGGATTCTCTCATGAAGCGCTAATGACTATGTAACATTTCCAGTGTTAGGGACAAGAGGCAAAGTGCATAGAAGCTATTTTAGAATCTTGACAGAGTCTTCCATCACAAACTAGTGGGATCACTTGGAAAGCAAAGGCTAATGCCTTCATGTTATTCTTTGACCCAGTAGAATAAACTTAGACTTCCTGGCTCTCATGTTCCAAGTTCTTGTAATGACACTTGGCAGTTTTAAGCTGATTAGTAGATCAAAATAACAGAGTGGGTTACACTTTCGAGATGAGAGGAAGGCTTCAAGTTAATGGGATGGATTTACAAATACATTTTAATCTTCAAACTCGCTTTAAGGGTTGCGCGGGTCGTCTTTGTGGAATAGCAAGCCAGAAATGATTTCTAGTTAGGACTGTTAATTGTTTTGTTGGCCGTGGATTGGCAGCACTTCATAATATTTCAGAGTTGATCATGCCTTTGAATAAGTTTTTGATACTTGGAGTAAGTATTTAACCCTTGATAAATATTTTCTCTATTTCAGTACAGACAGTTTCTAGTTACATATGAAAATGTTATGATATGTAATAAAAATAAGCATATCGAACCTTGAGGGTGGGGAAAAAAGAAACCCATACTTTCTAAAATCCAGCAACTTTCCACTTTTGCCAACAGCCCCTGTGGGAAATGCAATACATATGCCTTTACAGTTGTGTGGGGAGACTGTGAACAGGGAGGAGGGTTGCATTGATCCACCTATGGGAACCTGTATGGTCAGACCCTGAGCTATTGGGGGCAGTGAAGGACTTTTAAAAAATAAACAAGGATCAACTTCTGGTTTAAGTCCTGTTTGGGGAAAAAAGGCATCTTCTGGGCTAAAAATACCCAATCATATAATAGAATTGCCCCCTCCCCAATTCTGTAAGGGGTTTGAGGGTGTTCCTTGTAAAACAAAAACAAAAAACAAAAAGCAATGGGAATGCCAAGAGGGATTGTTAGGGTCTCACAATGGCCTTGGGGGCCACATGCAGCCATGAGTTTTCCTATCTGTTTTAAAACAGATAGATACTTTAGCAGCCAAAAGAACAGGTTGCTTACCTGTAACTGTGGTTCTTCGAGTGGTCATCTGTGCCATCATACACTAGGAGCTTTAGCGCCTGCGCGGTAGCGTTCGGAAACTTCTAGAGCTTGTTCGCTTGGCGGGAACCCCTCCCCCACGCCGGTACTGCGCATGCTCCTCCCGCCGAGCAACGGTCTCTCCTCAGTTCTGTCGTCCGCCGTAGAACCTACAGGGACCTGAGAAAGAGGGGAGGAAGGGCGGGTGTGTATGATGGCACAGATGACCACTCGAAGAACCACAGTTACAGGTAAGCAACCTGTTCTTCTTCTTCGTGGTCTCTGTGCCTTCATACACTAGGAGACTGTGTAGCTTACCGGTCGGACGGCGGGTCAGGTCCTACAGCACGGAAGCCAACACCTCACGTCCAAACCGGGCATCTCTGCGCGACCGGCAGTCGAGCCTGTAGTGGCGCACGAAGGTCGATGGTTGGGACCAGGTCGCCACACGGCAGAGTTCATGCAGGTCAACTCCTCGCAGGAGGGCCGCAGAAGTAGCCACAGCTCTGGTGGAGTGGGCTCGAAGCAGGACTGGCGGAGGCTTCCTCGCGAGCTCATACGCCAGTTCAATAGTCCTCACCACCCACTTGGAGAAGCGCTGGGTGGACACTTTTAGGCCCCTCCGACGTCGCCCATAGCAAACAAAGAGATGCGGCGTCTGTCGGAAGGAAGCAGTCCTGTCCTTGTAGAAAGCCAATGCCCGACGCACGTCCAGGGAGTGGAGGGACTGCTCCAACGGTGTCGTCGGGTTCGGGAAGAAGGCAGGCAGGATGATGTCCTGGTTGAGATGGAAACTGGACACCACCTTTGGCAGGAACGAGATGTCAGGTCTCAGGATCACCTTGTCCCTGTGGAAGACCGTGAAGGGCTCATCGGAACGAAGAGCTGTGATCTCACCCGCTCGCCTCGCTGAGGTCACCGCTACCAGGAAGGCAGTTTTCATTGTCAGGAGCCTGTCATCCGAGGTCGCCATCGGCTCGAAGGGCGGCTTCGTCAGCTGCGAGAGCACCAGCGAGAGGGACCACGGCGGTAGCGGCGGCGATACCGGCGGGTAGAGATGATGAAGTCCTTTCAGGAACCGCTTAACGGTATCGTTCCTGAAGAAGGCCGAGGCAGCAGATCGTGGCGGTTGGTATGCCACGATCGCGGAGAGATACACCTTCAGGGATGGAAACGCCAGGCCCTGTTGCCGGAGGTGCAGGAGGAAGTGCAGGACGGTCGAGAGCCCCGCGGGCGATACCGGCTCACTCCTCTCGTTAGCGAAGGTCAGGAAGCGTCGCCACTTGTATTGATAGTTGCGACGGGTGGATTCCTTCCTGGCCGCGACGAGGACGGTACCGAGCACGGGATCGTCTAGTGCGATATCCTCCAGGCATGGAGGGCCAGGCGTGGCAGGTCCGGATGGAGGACTCGGCCGCCGGAGTGGGAGAGCAGGTCCGGTGTCGGTGGCAACCGGAGCAGGTCGTCTCGCGCGGCTTGTAGCAGGGGTGCGAACCAATGTTGCCTCGGCCAGTACGGGGCTACCAGGATCGCGTCGGCTCGGTCGGCGAGGATCTTCGATATCGTCCGGCCGAGCAGCGGGAACGGCGGGAACGCGTAGAGGAGTTCCCCGGTCCACGGAAACTGGAAAGCGTCCCCGATGGAGGCACGATCGTGGCCCGCTCTGGAACAGAATCGGCGACACTTCGCGTTTTCCCTGGTCGCGAAGAGGTCGATCGATGGTTCGCCCCAGCGGTCCCGAATCAGTCTGAACGCCTCTCCGGAGAGAGACCATTCGTGATGGGATGAGGTGTCCCTGCTGAGGGCGTCTGCCGTGGTGTTCTCCTGCCCGGCCAGGTGAACCGCCACGGGATGCGTGTGCAGGCGAATGCACCATTCCCACAGGCCGAGCGCGATGTCGAGCAGGGTCGTGGAATGAGTCCCACCTTGTCTGTTGATGTAGCAGACGGCGGTGGTGTTGTCCGTCAGAATCAGGACCGTGCGCCCCGCCACGGCATGGCGGAACGCCCGTAGGGCTTTCCAGACGGCAAGCAGCTCCAACGCGTTGATATGGAGAGCGGTCTCGTCGTCGGTCCATCTGTCGCGGACTCTGAGATCGCCGCAGTGGGCACCCCATCCATACAGGGAGGCGTCGGTCGTTACCGTCACCTTCGGTGTCGGCTGTTGGAAAGGCATCCCCGACATGAGATTGCGTCGCGACTGCCACCATCGGAGGGATGAGCGGACGTCTCCCGGCAGCTGCAGTCGGAGTGTCTGTTCGTCTCGCAGGGGGTCGAATATGCGGACGAACCAGTGTTGAAGAGGTCTTGCTCTCAGCCTGGCGAGATATGTCACAGCGGTCGTCGCAGCCATGTAGCCCAAGAGCTGCTGGACGCTTCTCGCAGATAACGTCGGGGCCGTACGAGCGTGAGCGGCGGCCCGGATCAAGGTTTGTGCTCGAGACTCTGGTAGGTACGCCCTGGCGGAGGTCGAGTCGAGCGTCGCCCCGATGAAGTCCAAGATCCTCGCCGGCTCGAGGTGGGACTTCTTCGGATTCACTCGTAGACCAAGGCGGGTCAGGAGTGACAACGTCATGTGGACGTCGTGGTAAAGTCTCTGTTTGCAGGACGCCACCAACAGCCAATCGTCGAGGTAGGGGAAGACGGAAGCGCCCTTCGTCCGCAGGTAGGATACCACCGGGGCCATGCACTTGGTGAAGACCCTTGGGGCAGTCGAGAGTCCGAACGGCAGCACCTTGTACTGGTAACAGGTGTCGTCGACTGCGAAGCGGAGGTACCGTCTGTGCTGCGGGCGAATGGCGATATGGAAGTATGCGTCTCGGAGATCGATGGAGGCGAACCAGTCCCCTCGATGTAGGAAGGGTAGGATCGACGGTATCGTGACCATCTTGAACCTTTTGGGGCAGATGTAGTAGTTCACCCCTCTGAGGTCTAGGATCGGCCTGAGGGTACCGTCGGCTTTCGGTACCGTGAAGTACCTGGAGAAGAAGCCGGTGGTCTTGGCCTCTTGCGGGAGCCGCTCGATCGCCCCTTTCTGGAGGAGGGATTGGATCTCTTCCAGGAGGGCCGGACTCGACGGCGTGGAGTAATAAACGCCGCGAGGAGGAATATCGAGAAACTCGATGGCGTAGCCAAGACGGACGATGGAAAGCACCCAAGAGTCCGTAGTGACATACTGCCACTCCGCTAGGTGTCGAGCGAGGGTCGGTCGGTCTCCGAGCGCTGATGGTAGGCTGAAGAGTGGGTATTGGCGGGTCCTGCCAGGCACGTCAAAACCGAGACTTTGTCTCGGAGGAGGACTTCTTCGACGAAGGCGGGCGCCGCCTAATCGTGCGTCTGGCCGATGAGCCGGAGGACGGTCTCGACTGTCCAGACTGGGCCGAACGCTGGAACGACGAGGTGGAAGATCGTCGCCAGGATGGTCGGAAGGTGGAGGCCCTGCGGGTCTGCGTGGCCGGCTGCAGCCCGATCTTTTTTGCGGTCAGTCTCGCCTTGACGAGATTGTCCAAAGCTTCGTCTGTGGACGAATTGAATAGGCCTTCACCGTCGAAGGGGAGATCTTCAATCCTCCTTCTGGTGTCCTCCTGGATGTCGGCCGGTCGAAGCCAAGCATGGCGGCGGAGGCCGACGGATCCCGCCATGACCCGGGAGGCGATCTCCACTGCGTGCCGGGAGGAGGCCATCTGGTGCCGAGCGATGGAGATAGCCTCATTGAAGATCACGGAGGAGGCTTGGCGGATGTCCTCCGGTACCGCTTCCATCGCTGGTTGCAGGCGATCGAGCACCTTCTTCAGGTATGCCGCGAGGCAAGCCTGAGTGTTGGACAGCCTGATCTGCAAGGAGGCAGCCGAATAGAACCTCCTTGCGTAGGCGTCCAACTCTGCTCTTTGTCCGGCGGGGTGGTGTGTTGCCTGCCGGAGCCTTTCGTCTGCGCGGACTCGACGACCACAGAGTTCGGTGCAGGGTGATTAAATAGATAACCGGCGTTATCCTTCTGCACCCTGTAGAGGTGTTCTAACCGCTGCGGTATCGGCTGAGCCGAGGCCGGTCTATCCCAGGCGGCCTTCACCAGTCTGGATACCCGGGGCAGGAGAGGCAGCGGGGCCGTGGAAGGTCGCTTCTCCTCGAAAACGGAGAAGGCTGGATCGTCATCCTCCGGCTCCGCATCGGCGATCTTAAGGCCGAGGGTAGTGGCCATGCGGAGCAGCATCGCAGAGAACTGGTGGACGTCCTCTGGAGCAGAATCTGGGATCGGGTCCCCGAATCCCAACGGAGGAGACTCCTGGGAGGCCGCCTCAGACACCTCAGACTCCGCACTCGAGTCGTACGACTCCGAGCTCGGTGAGTCCTCTCGCCGCTCGCTCTCCGGCTCCTTCGTAGTCGCCGCAGGTGTTGCCTTCCTAGGCTTCTCCGCAGCCGGGGCGGTGGTAGCAGCAGCGTCCCGCTTGGGATGGCTGACCACGGACTTCACCCTCTTGGTGGTGACCGGGGTAGTCTGGCAGGCTGACGTCGTCGTAGCCCGCTCAGTCACCACCGACTCCGTAGGGCGCGTCGCCGTCGCCGTGACCCTAGGAGGTGGCGATATCGCCCGATACCGTGGTGAAGGCTCCCTCGCCCTATGATATCGAGGGGAGGGAGAGCGGCTGAAGGAGCGGCGGTCCAACGGAGATCGGCTTCGGCGTCGACGGTACCGAGCCTCGTCCCCTCTAGGCGAGCGCGATTCGCGCTGTCGACGAGGTGACCGGGACCTCCGGAAGGTCTCCCAGCGACTCGGGCCACGATGGTACCGATCCCGGTACGATGGCGAATGGGACCGATAGGAGGCCGGGCGCTCTCTCCACTAGATTCCCTCGCGTACCTGGCCACGTAGGACGCCGAGGTGTATCTGGAGGCAGACGAGCGAGGTTGTTCCTCTCTTGTCTCCCTCGGAGGCGGCGAGGCCACCGGACGCTCGGAAGAGCGGGACCGGGACCTGAAGGAGGTCGAACGCCGCTCCGGAGAAGCAGAGGGCTCTCTCTGCTGCAGGTCGGCCGACCTGCGACGGCTAAGAGGGCGGTGGCGCTCCTCCACCAGGGTTGGAGGGTCTGCCACAGGCGAGTCCGGGCGCTGTTGGGGAACGTCCTCGATCTCATCCTCCGAGAGGTCGACGGACTCGCCTCGCCCTTTGGAAGGCTGCTGAGTAGGAGGAGGAGTAGGAGGTTGAGCGTCCCCAGCCGGGGAGCGCTTCTTTTCCTTCTTCTTCTTCTTCTTCTCCTTCTCCTTGCCCTTGCCTCCGTCCGGAGCAGGGCGCTTTTTTGCAGGCGTCTCCGTAAGGGGAGCCTCAGCCTTCCTCGCCGTCGAGGATCCTTTAGCTGACTTGGCAGCCGCCGACAGCTTCGGGATCCTCGGTAACGCCGAGATCGGCGTCTTCGCGGTACCGAGCCCGATACCGACGAGGTGGACGGAACGGCAGCCGCCGATACCGTCGATGGCGTGGTCGTCTTCTTGTCGGCCATCTTGGAAGTGGAGGTCTCGTCTATCGCCCGCAGAGACTGCTCCCAACAAAAAGACTTGAGTCTCGCGGAGCGGTTGCGAAGAGTTTGGGAGCAAAATCCCTACAAATTTGGCAAGTCCGGATATTGTGGGACTCGCCCAAACAGAAGAGACACTCCTTATGGCCGTCGTTGAGGGCAACCTTGCGGCCGCAGGACACGCACTTCTTAAAGAGCGCGGACATAAGACGAAGAAACGCCAAACTCCGAAATCCAAAAAAGACGAAAAACCGAAGGGGGAGTCCGAAAGAGAGGTCAAAGACAGTCCGAAAGTCCGTAAAACCGTGAAAAACAGCAAGCCAAGCACGACGTGAGAGGAACAAACTAAAGAACCTTCCGTACGCGGCGGCGGACGAGAAAGAACTGAGGAGAGACCGTTGCTCGGCGGGAGGAGCATGCGCAGTACCGGCGTGGGGGAGGGGTTCCCGCCAAGCGAACAAGCTCTAGAAGTTTCCGAACGCTACCGCGCAGGCGCTAAAGCTCCTAGTGTATGAAGGCACAGAGACCACGAAGAAGAACTAGACACTTATTTACTTAATTGAGGTATTAACTATCAGCATTATACCTAGGAAATTAAAGTGATTTTTTTTAATTTATTTGTATCCCCCCTCTCCATATGGATTGAGGCACCGAACAACTTACAAATAGCATGTATTTCGAAACATTCCTATACATGCCCCCAACAAGCTGGGTACTCATTTTACCGACCTGCGAAAGGATGGAAGGCTGAGTCAACCTTGGAGCCCGGCAGGATTGAACTCACAACCTTGTGGCTTGCAGTACTGGCATTTAACTACTGCATTTAACCACTGCGCCAGGCATGATTGTTAAGTCACTCATACCCTACCCTACTTAAGGCAAATTCTTAGTTCCCCACAAGAAGACTACTGGAAACATAACATGCACACAAAGAAGTCAATTAACTTCATTATAGTTTATAAGCATAACAATGAAATCAGAGTCATAGCTTTGACATGAAGTAAACCTTCGATAGCTATGACCATGGGTCACACCAGATGAGGATGAGGGGACTTGTAGTTCATATTCACCTGCAGTCCTAAGAATGGCAAAGGCTGACTGAGGAACATATGTTTGGCTCTGATCCTATGCAGGTCTGAAATGAACTGAGTATGTGTGGGAGGGGGAATGAATTCAGTGGAAATCAACATGACTAATTTTGATTAAAGTAGAGGTTTCTTTTTGCATTAGACATTTGTAGTCCAAGTGTTTTACAATAAGCTGAACATTCATTTTTTACAAAAATGAAACTAATAACATGCATTTTCCACCTTCAGTTCATTAAATTCTATCAAAACCCACTACGTTTTTAAGAACAATTTGAAAAGTAATTAAAGATACAATCCTTTATAATGGGATGTATACAACCTTCATATTCATTCAGAAGATCAGTGATCTTTCATCAAATCTATTCTGTATTTTTCTCAGCTTTCCTTTAGTACTTCAACATTTTTTTGAATTAGGTCACATCACTGATGCTTTCTTTGAAATATTTCCATCTCCCTCTCACTGCCATTTGAAATAATTTCCTAGCCTTTCATCACTTAGCTACTTACGTTGCAAGAGCTACAGTGCCATTGAAGTTACTACTGAAAGCTAGGAAAATGGATTTCACAACAGCTCAAGCTTTAGGTCACACTGTAAGATCCACATTAAACAGTACTGAAAGGGCAGGTATCTGAGGCTCTACCACAAGTATGGGATGAACCATAGCATGACAAAAGAAGAGTTGCAGAAGTAGTTATGTGGCTACTTTAAGGAGATGTGGAAGTAGGCTATGTAAGAAAGTGGAAGAAACTCTGGAAGATACTGCTTCCTTCAGCTAGATTCCTTGAAGTTAACAAATTGCGAGCCTTACATTAGCATTTCTAAAGTATTTGTGCATTCTTGGTCCAGTAAATACTGTCCTGTTCATTAAATTACATTGCATGCTCTCTAATATTCCATTAGCAAAGTAAATGACTTTAAAGTTACCTACCTCTTTAATACTCTCATTTTTTTCCATAATGGCAAGGGCAATAGCTGCACATTCAAGTGTGGATAAGCAGGTATTTGTGGGTTGTGTGCGGATTACATACTGACTTGAAAGACTAGTTTTCAGCTCCACCTGCAAATGACAATTATTTCAGGTTAAAGAAATAGGTTATTACCACTACACAGGCTCTGTGCTTCCACTTTTCCTCCTTTATATGCACAGCATTTGTTTTCTAGTAGTAATCCTTTCAATATTTCTTTCTTAAGCAGTGAAGCAAGTAGACCTTATAATGAATATGGACTTTAAAAAATCAGTGTCAGTGATATGCAATGGTTCTTTGTATGCCAATAGAATCAAACATCTTATTTATGTATATATTATAATTCACAATAACAACATTTTAAAAGTCTAAATGATTCTTAATTGGTAGCACAAATATATCAAAGGTACAGTTACATTTCAGCATTTCAAAATACTGTATCACGTTACTTTTTATTGTTTAATTTGAACTGTTCCATAAAGGGACAAAAATATAAAGAACTAAATAAAATGATACAAAAATTAAAGAGAGTTCATTGGAGTAAATGAGTATCTAACTGCATGCTGTGAATGTTTGAAAGTGATTAATTCATTCCGCCTAAAATGATAGCATTTAGCACTATCACATATGTTAAATGTTTTTCAAGAAGGAGAAACACCATTCAGCCATTAGGCTATGTGTTTTATCAGCTGGAAAGGCATTTATTGCATTTATAAACAGTTACTGAAAAATGACAGAGTATGCTTTGTGATGCTTTTTGGACATTATTCATTAGGTTTCTTCAGTTTCACACAGAAGCTGAGTGTTTAATGGCTTTGGATCCAATGCCAAAATAGGGTATTCTCCTAATATTTATAGCAGCGAATATAGCAGAGATGAAACTTAAAGATGCTCTGAAGTGTCAGAGAATGTATTTCCTTTCAAGATGGTCCTTGCATTATCTCATGACTCTGGATTTTATGAATACCTGCTTAAATGTTTAGCCAAAAACTGCAGACCAAGAAGGAAGTTATGCAATATTTCCCAGTTAAGGAAAAAGAGCCTGATGAATACATGAGCCTCTGGATTACTGTCTTAAGGTCTAGTTGTTTACATCACAACAGGTTCCTATTCACTTTCAGATCAATTTTGTGAAGGTAGGGAGGCAGATTTCTTGAGTGTATCACAAAAAGTGTTTGGGTCTGAAAGGCTGGATTTCCCTATGCCTGCTTATTTTATTTAGTACTCAAAAGCAACAAGGAAAAGTAGATCGAAGATACCACACGTCAAAATGTAGAATATTAGTGAATACAGCTGCCTAGCCTTCTCATTTTTAGATACACTTTTTTATTGTGTTCAGAAAAAGTTTCCAACTATTTCATAAACTATGATAGCTAGCTTAGTAGCACCAGAGATTTTATTGCCCTAAGAAATTCCTAATTGTAAACCACCTTCCCAGTTTTGGGATTGATTTATGAATGCTATTTCTAGCTCTACATAGGTGTAGCATTTTACTTTCCGCCTGCTTGTGCTCCTTTTCTAACACATGATAATAAAGATTCATTTCAACAGTCACAACATAGATAATACCAAGCATACTCTAGCTATTGTTTACAGTTTTAAGTATTTGAAAGCTACAACAGCAGCACTATAATATACCTCTTACATTTTTCCCCAAGTAGTAATCATATGCTTTAATGCCTAAATACTTCTGGAGCATAAAGGTCTTTGTAAATGTACAAATGTCACTTCCAGGACCCTCCACTGATGCCAAAAGATGCAAATAGTTTTGTCCCATATTAAATGGTGGCGACATGTATGTGGACACTTCAGCACATCTGCATTCATGACAGTGCCATTTTATGTCAAGGATATGACAATCTGCTGTTGGTGGAAGTCCCCTACTCATTCATAAAGAAGATGGTGCACCTACACACATGGACCTCTGCACAGATAGTATTTCCATTGCAACAAAGAATACTTTGGGGATGGTGTTGCTCAAAGCATTTAACAGAGATCTCTCTTGTTTAACATAACTATATGTGGAATGGATGCAGTGTGAACCAAAACAGTCAAGGGGACAAAAAGCCAAAAAAAGTCTGTCTGGAGACAAGTAGAACAAATAGATGGATGGATTTGCAGGATAGTTAGAAATCATTGCCAGAATTCATTAGGCTTCAATCCAAAGTATCAGAATTGGGGCGGGGATCGGGGATATCTTTGACAAACTGTCTCCAATATTTTTTCCAGCAAAATCAATCTGTTTATCAGCTTGCCTTTTCAAAGAGGCAGACTATAAAGCAGGAACAGCTGGGGCTGTTCCAATTGGGCTACAGATGTTTGCCTCTGTGTTAGGCCACTCGCCAAATACTTGTACCTGTAGCCTGGCTGTTCCTGCTTCTATCTCAGAAGGGACAATAACAGTACCGAAGGCTGTACCTGTTATCACTACCACTATGTGCTACTCACATTCAGTTGCACGTCACAATTAGAAGTAAAAAAAAAAGTATTGCTATGTCCTCTAAAACAACATTTTTTACCCTAAAACAAGGGTAAGAGGAGAACCTCACTGCTCCAACACTTCTCTAAAAGGACATATGCTCCCTACAGCTTTTAAAAAGTAAAAAACTAGGAGTTTTGCAACCATGCCTCTACACTGCTGAGTTCAGTGGAGGCAATGTTAAGATCAATGGCCAGGAGTTTCCAGCTAAGTTATTATCAGATTTGTTAAAAATGGACAACAGTGTGCATCATGATATTTATGAATTTGGACAATATATTACTTTGGCAGGGAAATAGATCGTTTATTGTAGTTGTGTGCTTTCAATTCATTTTCAACTTATGGGGACCCTAAAGGTGACCCTATCATGGAATTTCTTGGCAAGATTTACTGAGAGAGGGATTTGTCTCTGCCTCCTTCTGAGGTTGAAAGATTGAGACTTAACTAAGGTCAACAAGTAGGTTTCCACAGCTGAGTGGAGATACAAGCCCTGGTCTCTAGAGTCATAGTCTAACACTCAAATCACTTTACCACACTGGCTCTTAAATACATAGCTAGGTTAACTGAAATCAATTTTTCATTTGGAATTTAGGTAGATCTTCCTGTTTGTCAATCCTGCATGTCATGAATTTTGACTGTCCCTTATTGTTATTTTGAAAACCTGGCAACACTAAAGATAATTAAACAAGACTATCAGAGGTACATAGCGGATTTCAGATTGTACCAAGGGTTACTAAGACAAAGAAACAATGGACATTTGTCCATTGATTAGTTTTAAAATATAAAACCAATTAGTTTCAATTAGTTCAGAGAGAGAACCAAGCAACTACTATATTTTTTAGGATTTTTCTTAAATGAGGGAATGCTCATGCCTAAGTTTGTTTTAATAAAGATATTTTTCTTACAGTGACTTTTGCACATAGCTTAAACCTCACACTGAGATTTAAAGCAGAGGTCAGCAACTAGAAGGCTAAACATAAAGTGCATGCAAAAGTAAAGCTTTCAGTAGCCTCACTACTGCAGGCTTACTCCAGTACTACAAATATTAACATCTTCCTCACAGACATTTGTAAGAAAGCAATCCTCAGATTCCTAAACCAAAGTCCGTATTCAGTTGGCCAGATCAAAGCATCCAGAATGGGAAAGACTGTGCAGCTGTGGATTTGTTTGTCTGGGTCTAACCTGACCTTTAAAGTCCTACAACAGGGAATCTCTATTAAATTCTATACGGTGCTAGAAATCTAATGCACTCAATGATCTTGTCATAATTCCACTCTCCCACTTAAGCTGCACTGACATTTGGAGAAGAAGAGGCAAGGCCTCAGAGTGAGGTAGTTTTACAGGGTTAGCATCCATCTGCTAAACTTTTTAGTTTTGTCCATTTCTTCTTACTGTGCTTTTGTAAGATGTGGATTGCACACAACCTCAAATGTTTTTTTTTTTTAATTTTCTCATAAGTGACTACAAATTCACATCTGTTTCGGAAACAATCCCAGGACTGCCTATGTTCACTAAAGCAAGGCTTTGTTCTTTTGGAGAATCACCACCGAAGGATGTTTCCAGGATTAGCAGTTCTCCTTTTTTTTTTTTTTTTGCCAAATGTTTTTTATGGGAGATAGTCCATCAGAATCTGAGTAGACCACACAAAAATGGTCCTGGAGACTTCATGTAGCACATGATTTCCATTGACATACAGCTTCATATAAGTTGTTGAATTCATTTTTATAATTTAATATTTTGAAGCATTTGAGTCTTAGAAAATGTCTTCCAAAAGAGTACAATCTCTTTAGGGCTTTGAAAATACTAAGAAATATATTATAAAGTAATGGTGTTTGGTCCTCCTTCCTCCTTTTTCATTAGGATATGTCCGTGTGTGTGTGTGAGAGAGAGATGTTTAATAATCTCAAATTTAACATTCGAGTAATTTTAAACCATTTCTAAGGTGACATGCTTATTTCTAACATCCACTCATTCATAAAACTTACCTCCTTTACATTTCCTTGCCAAGCAAGTCAATGTGTGATCTATTTATATGCATCAAACCTACATAAATGTTGAAAGGAATCTGCAAATTGCCCCTTCCCATACATTTTACTTCCAGTGCTATGGCCACAACTTGCAACTTGTGTATGAAATATGTACTTGCATTGTGACATGTCAAATAATTTCCACAAAATCACTTCTGTGAAACTACAATTTAATAGGTGTGTGGTATTCTTCTTTTCCTTAAGCCCAGAACTCCATTTATGGCAGCGGTACAAACTATATGTCCTTCAGGCCTATCAAAGTCCTCTATGTGTAAACAAGTTCTCCAATTGCTGAGAAATTTTGACCACACCCATCAGAGAACTACAACTTCTATAAGCTGTAGTTCTTAGCTAAAACAAGGTGTTAGGGCCCTCTGCAACTTCTCCTTAGTCCCCAAATCATTTTTGAGTTTAACAGTGCCTGACAAAAAGCAGCCAGAATTAGCTGTGGTGACCTTCAATGGATTACGAGGACTAATGGCTGCTGGATCCTGTGTACCCATCTCTTCTCTAAATACGGTAAGCCTTCTTTCCATGACAATTTTGCATACAATGAAGTGATACATAAGGTTACAAGTAACATGATCATTAGTGTGTTGACAAAATCCACAGAGTCCACAGAATCTCTTAAACGTTATTTTAAATGAACCACAAAGAGAGATTAAAAAATAATCATCTATAGTTAAATTGTGGTTTTAAGTTAGAGAGAGTGAGTATGTGTGTGTATGTGTGAATGATTTCATATATATATATATATATATGAGAAATTATGGATCAGAGGAAGGGAATAATTTAATGACTTTTAGATAGTATGTAAAATTTTAGAGTACGATTTAACATATAAATATTCCTGACCTATTGTTTCATGCAATCCAACCTCAAACACACACACACACACACACAGATACACAGAGCATCTAAATTCTGGATAACACTTCATGCACACTTCCCAACAGTAATTATAAAAAGCATTAAGGCCTGTCTAGGATTAGGCAGAATGATGTATATTTGTCTATACAGGTAGGGTTTTCTTTCATGAACACTGGAAGAACAAGATTATACAGCTGTTCTATGCACCTTGACTTGGGAGCAGAGGATGTGAAAAGGAAAGCAATATTTGCTGTTCTTCCTCAGGGAGCAAAATATCTGTGGCCAATCCTGGAATTATGAATATGGTGCTGGTAGCCTTAAGGTATTTCCAGAGCCTCCATTTGAACAGATTCTCAACTATTTTTAAACAGTGACGTGCAGAACAAATAATAGTAGGGTATATTGCTGTCTTTTGCCATTCAGATATTTATAATTATAGTGAATACATTTATGTAAAATTTCTGTTTTATTATACACCAGTTCATAGATTATTTAAATCGTCAATTCATCATGAGTTAGAATTGACTGAACTCACAGAAATAAACACCAAGAAGATAGACTAACATGGGGTGTCTTTTGTGATGGATCAAACTACAGTAAAGAAGACTGACTACTCAGCTTGAGTTTCCGTATCTATGTATCTTGAATAATAAAGTACCTCTCTTCTAGTGACTGCCATTTATAGCAAGTACCACCAACTCCTTCCTTCTTCTCACAGCACAAAAGGCAATTATATACAAAGAGGAGGAAGCCACAGAGGAGCAAAAAGGATGACAATGTTTAGTCTAACTCCAGTTATAAATGGAAGACAGTAGCTTTCAAGAGTTTTTCTTTAACAAATGGGCCAATATAAAATTGATTAAAACAGATACAAATTACTAGTGAGTGATTAGAACACATTAGGAGGACATGCAAAGAATGTTATTTAATACATCTTGTAGTAAGTGGAGGAGAGGAGAAAGCTTAAATTTCTCGCTACAGATTCATTGTCATCCTTACTTAAGCATCATTTCCATCCACAGCTGCTACTCAGCACATTTTTGCAAATGGATCAGTAGAGCATATGACTGATATTTTAAGTTAATGCACACATTATAATGTTACAGTTAGCCAGTAAGAGATAGATTATTAGTAATTGATTGTCCTGGGTACAAAATATTTCATTTCTGCAAATCAGAACCAGAGTGTCAGTCTTTGGTATTCAATCTGTCTTCACAAAGGGCTTGTTGCCTAATGATTCATTAATACATTATACGTTTGCTATTATACTATGCTCAGTAGCTCATTGTAAAAATATTAAAATACACTTTTTACATAATGACAACAAATGTGTCAATTAAAGAACATTATCTGGGGAGAAATCCAGCCTCTCTTTATTCACAAGTCTGACTGTAAATTTAAATACATTTTTAAATTAAAAGGGTTCGCAATCCTAGTTCGAATGGAGCATTTAGCAGGTAGCATTTACTGACATCAATGGAAACTTGATCCAAACAAGATAGAGGTGCTCTTGGTCAATCAGAACGCAAATCAAGAAATAGGAAGTCATCTTGTTTTAGAGGGGGTTGCACTCTCCCTGAAAACACAAGTTCGTAGTTTAGATGTACTCTTGGATTCAGCTTTGAACCTATAGGCGCAGGTTTCTGCAGTGTCCAAAAGTGCTTTTGCACATTTGAGCTTCTGCTCCAACTGTGCCCATTTCTTTAGATGTCAGGTCTGGCCTCAGTTGAACATGCCTTACTTACATCCTGTTTGGATTACTGTAATGCACTCTACTTGGGCTACCTTTGAGGAGTGTTCAAGAACTTCATTTTCGAAGAGCTGCAGACTGACTGTTAACTAGGGCAGCTTACAGAAACTATATTTCACCCCCGTTGCTAGCTGCTGGTTTGTTTCCAGGCTCAATTCAAAGTGCTTGTTGTCACCTATAAGGCCCTATATTGCTCAGGTTTAGGCTATTTGGCAGACTATCTCCTTCAGAACCAGCCCAGGCTCTGAAATCATCAGGAGAGGCCCTTCAGTCTCACCACAGTTGGTGGGGATGTGTGAGAGGGCCTTGTTTTAATACTATTTTAATGTTCATTTTTGTATGCTTTTAATTGTGTTGTTATTTTAAATTATGAGCTGCTAAAAAGTTGGATATAAATAAATATAATAGTAGTAGTAACCACCACCACCACCACCACCACAGGAAAGTAATCTTAAAGACTAGGCTAGCAGTATATTTAGATACAAAGTTTAACTCAACATTCCAACATTATCATCATCATCACCAGCAAACCGGGGCCGCTGTGTGCTCCTCCTGCATTATTAGTAGGTGCAGAAAAGTATCTTGGGGGCAAAAGTAAACAAAGAAAAAAATAAACTGGTATGTTAGGTGTCTACTTTGTTGAAGTTGATTTTGTGATGTTATTTTCAACATGATTATACAGTTTTTTTAAACGAATACTAGGGTGGTAAGAGCTAGAAGATGAGAAGAAGTTCAGTATTAGCCACTGAAGAAGACAAAGACATCTGGCTCTTGTTTTATTGAAGGCTTGTTAAGATTCACAGTCATCTATTTTCCTCCCATTACAGATTCATGCCTAATGGACCTACATACTGGCTGCTGCTAATTGTTTGGGTTATATTTTTTATATGTAGACTCTACATTGCTTGAAAGAATTTTTATAACATTCAAATATTTGTTTATTACATATTTATTTATTTTCTGACTTTGTTTATCTTTGATTGCTTTTGTGAGTTAAGTTCTGTAGCTCTTTCTTTTCTGCTATCAGTTCAAATATACATTTATGCATATATATTTGCAATAACTGTGTTAGCCATGAAGCAAAATATAGAAAAATCTAAAGCATATGTTGTGGCGATTTTTTTTTTTTTAGTGTGGTGATCAATTTTTTTGGCCTGGTGCTCATTTGAGAAGTCTGTTTGTGGCCTCTAACAAATATTAACATATTTGCCTGATGAAGAAGCCAGTGAACTTCGAAAGCTGGTGCATACCTTTGGCCAGGAGTAATAAAAGTATCACTGTAATGTGTATTTTGGATATTGTTATATTTTGCAGCTTTTCAGTGTGGTCCAAATCATTTTTTAAAAAAGGATCTGCACTGGACAAAATATTATCATGCTGTAAAATATCTTTATGTTGGAAAGGAATGAATATTTCCTTTGGCTTTTATGTTCTACTGGTCTCTCAACTTGCTGCTAAATAAAGTTCCACTAGTTACCTTCCTGACAGAAAACGAAATGCACAGCTAAAGTGAGTCTCAGCCCACTGCTGAAATTTACATCAAGAACATAAATAAGTTAGCCATTTCAAACATCCTGGCTTTAATTTAAAGTGACATTTTAAGAGCTCCATGTTTTCATATTCTGCAGAGAATAGCTGCCATGCAACTGTTGGGAACAGATAGCCAGAAAAAGTAAATTGATGTCACGAAACCTGACTTTTTTCATGTTCTTAAACTTGCATATGCATAGGCAATTCCACTATCTTTGCGTGCTGTAAGATATTTACAGAAATGTTAGGAAAATAAGTGCATCCTATGCATTATCTGAACTGCACTTAAGAATCCCTATGACTTTTCAGCAGCCATGAAGGAAGGTTCTTATTAAATTTCCGTCTCCTCTTTGGCTGCAAATCCATTTCCCCATAATTTTCTACATGATTGCTGCTATCAAGATAGAGAATCTCAGTTTTTCTCCTCTTATTAAATGCATTTCTCTACTACTAGATTCTAGCATTTAGACAAAGCCCTGTATTAGGGATGGTGTACTGTACAAGACGATCAATATGAAGTGTTCTGCTCCTAAATTATAGAAGAGGGACAATCAGTAAGCAGCTGGGAAACAGGAGATTGCTTACTTGGTAAAACTTATATTCAACTAAATAATTCTATGCTAAGGGCTAAAATGTACAGGCAGAACATGGGCTCTACTGGTCCTGTTATACTGGGTAGTTGCTGCCTTAGAGATACAGTTCTAAACCTGCATGGCAGCAAAAGCTCAATATGTGTGGAATCAAAAGCCAGCACAGCAACACTCACAGATACTCCCACCGTGGCTGTGAAATCTTTGCCAGTGCATGTTATCACAATGTGGCTTACTGAGAGTCCCACACTGGTTTGCACACAAAAGACTGAATGCACACAGCAGTGTAACCATGTAAACACATACTTGTTCTGCCACTGCACCTTCATTTGGGGGAGCAGTGCCCTAATTAGACAAGGCATAGTGGCCTCACTAAAACAATAGAGTGGCAATATCATAGTTGCTTCTGGAAGAATACTGTTGAATACTGTACATGACATGGGGTTAGGAAAGCAACAAACATCCTTGTCTCTGTTCATATTGAATGTCTGACTGGTTCTTGTGAAAAGACAAGAACAGCAGGTCCAGAACATGATTCCTATAAATCAGTGCTGATTTGAAGTTAATGAAAGAGATGGGAAGGGTTGGGAATCAAGTGGCCCTCCAGATGTTGGATTGCAACTCCTGGCATTCCTCACATTCCTCACTACTGCAGTCTGACAACATCTGGACAGTCATTGATTCCCACCCTGACCTACATGCCCTCCTGTTCTACATGCCTCAGTTTTGCTCCCAATATTGACATTATCAGTCCCTTAATAAGTCTAAGTCTGTGAAGTTACTGTTTTCAGTAGATAAAGCAGTAGTGCTATAAAGTGATTTGAAGTCCAGATTTAAATCTTTTACGTAAATATTAGCACTTCAAAAGGTAGTAACATAGTCTATAGCTGTGCTACAGGGACCCACACACTTATCCCACAGAGTGAGGCCCAATACTTCTCGGGTGGAGAGGACTTGCCCACTAAGGAAGATTTATCAATCCAGAACAGAGTTTGGATTCCCTTGTAGCTGTATGGTCGCCTAGAGATACCTTCAATCTTTGCCTATGAAAAAAAGCAAAAACAGTCATGAGATCAGTGGCAATGGGTGAAATGAGGCTACTGTGCTACACATTGCCCTTACTGGTACATGACAGAAGTTTACACGCCTCCTTTCCATACTGGTTCTCGTTATAGATAGCATGCGGCTCCCGTTTACTAGCTTCCACACAGGTTCCAGACTCAGCTGTGAATGCTGATCATTGTTTTAAAGCCCCTAAAAATTCAGTATGATGATACCTATCCGAACATCCTGCTCAGTCATGAAGACCCTTCGTACTTCACCTTCTTCCTAGGAAACCTCCTCTCCTCTCAGTCATGGGGTACTATCTCTTTTTTTGGCAGAGAATTAGACTGATGAGCTGATGATGTTTTATTCACTTTCTGGATAAAGCTCTTTTTATGTTATTTTTATCTATTATACTCATTTTTCGTTTTCTAAATAGCTATTTTCTCACTATGTTTTATTGCTTTAATAAATAGTATAAGGCTCCTGGAACATTTTTTTAAATGAAAAAGTCAGGGTCCAAATATTTTAATAATTTTACTTTTTTAAAAAAATGAAAGTCCATGGCCTTCAACAGTCACAATCTGTTTACTGTGTACCTTTCAGTCTACTTTCTGATGATAATTTGGATGACAAATTGACAACAGTTTGGAAACTACAGTTCTCTTTTTTGTAGAGAGGGAACTACTGTGATTTAGACTATTGGTTCTGCAATGGAAAAAGGTACCAGGAGTTCTGATTAGACAAATGGCCTCTGCACTCCTGATTACCTGTGTAAGGGCCTTTCTGCACTATGCTGTTATAGTGCTATTATTCCACTTTTCAACATCCTGTAGAATTCTGGAGTTTGTAGTTTACTGAGGCCAAAGAACTCTCTGGCTGAGAATCCTAAATGCCCCTCCCTAAACTGCAAATCCCAGGATTCCAGAGGATGTTGAACATGGAAAAATAACACTATAACAGTGTAGTGCAGAAAGGTGTTAAGTCTCCAGTTTCATTCACAGTGCTTTATCTCTGCTCTCAGATGGCATCAAAAGTCTATGTAGCCAAGAATTATAGTTCCATAGAGACCAGGTAGATCTGGTATCCCACAAGCATAAAAGCATCCTCTGGTTTGTCATCCGTAGCAATTGATGCTGAGATGTATGCTGCCTTCTGATCCTGGATGTAATGTTTATCTTTACAACCAGTGGCTATTGAGAGTCTTATCCTTTTTTCTAGTCCTCTCTGCAAAAGCCTCCTAGGTTAGTATACACCTTCTGGTAGTGAAGTCTCTAGTTCCACTATAAATGTGTGAATACAAACCTCATTTTATCTGTCCTGAATCTTCTACTGCATAAGATGCATTAGAAATCCAGCTGCATAGGATGCCCCCGGTTTCTAGTATAAAGAGTGGGGGAATCTTCAAAATAGGCATAAATTACTGTTCTCCTTGTTTGGGGAAATGTGTCACTTTTGAAGAAAGCTTCTGTACTAAAGGAAGTTTCATTGATAACACTGATTAATTACACTGGTGATTTTGGACTTAGTGGTACATTTAGTTGAGTCATCCAAGCTAAATGACTGTTATTACAATTTTAAGTAACTCCTAACAGCTTGATGGTAAATGAGTGTTGAGGTAACATCATACATGTAAAGTTTCTGTGATGACAAATGTCATTTACTAGTTCTTCTTTTATCCCTAATTCCTGGATGAATACGGTTTGTGCAAGTTTCTCTCTTACTGAGGTTCTGAACAGTCAAGCCTGAACTTGTATGAACATAGCTGTATATACATTGGGACAGGGTGAAACAGGTTTATCTCAGTATAAAAGATGAGTGATCCCTGTTTGGAGCTTATCTGCTCCTGACGCAGGTAATGGGCTCAGATAATTAGTCAGTCTAGCACTCCCACTCTAGGTATAGATATAGAGTAGATGAGTAATTTTTTGCACTATATTGTTGTTATATGCTTTCAAGTTGACTCTGACATATGTTGACCCTATTATAGGGTTTGGGGGATGGGGAGGCAAGAGTTATTTATTAAAAGGAGGTTTGTCACTTTCCACTTGATAAATGTGACTTGCCCAAGGTCACCTACTGGGTTCCCACAGCTGAGCATGTATTAGTTCAAGACTCAAAATGCTACACCATGTTAGTTCTCACCACATGATGTGGCAATAGCCTAAATCACAGAATACTAATGAGAAATTGTTGGAATTTATTCTTTTTCAGGATGGTGCTAGCAGTTATTTTATTGCTATCAAAAATGTGCAGTTAATATATTATGACTGTTTTAGATCTATCATCCATATTGGACAGGATTGACAGTTTTTAAATGTGACATCCTGGACCTTACATGTTCCTCTATTCTTTAAAAAAACCCGCTCTTCTCTTCAACACCATGTTGATAGGTAGTCTCTCTTTGCCCTACTGTTGTAAGTGATTAAGATTTTCAATTGTGGGGCATCAATTAGCCTCATTTTAAAGAGGCTTTACATATCTTTGACAGGTCAAAGTTTCAATTTTTAATAAAAACTGGCATGCTGTTAAAACATAACTATGGTGAATAGTTATTGTACCTGTAAAATGTAGAATTAATAAGCTATTAAAACACAGAATTAACATTTTTAAATCTCTGTTCAAGCACTGGAAAAATGGAAAAGCAAGCTCTTGAAAAGTCTCCTCATACTACCTTTTTGCTCTGCATATATTTTTGAAATGAATGTCAGGCAACAGATCAATATTTTATACAGTGCTATTCTTTCAATAATTAATGTACATGAAAAGGGCTGCAAGGAAATGCAGGCACAGAACAGAACAAGGATCTCAAGTTAGGGTCATGAAATGAAGAAAGAAAATTTAATTACATATATTGCCAGATCTAGTGAACTTTAACTAACTGTAAATATCAGAAACACTTAATGACTAATGCAACACCTGTGCACAGAAGTATTGTCAAAGCTTCTAATTACCTATGTTTTTATTGCTCTAAGTTATTTGTTAATGGTACTGAATACTTGTTGACCTATGAAAGTGAAGTGAAAGAAGTAATATATAATAATATTTATTTTTAAAAAATCAGAAAGACAACTGTTTAAACACACATTTCAGAATTATTGGCAAAACCTAACTTGGAGGGATGGAAAATGTTTTAGCTGACAAGATTATAATCTTTCATTTTGATTTACAAAACTATGAACAACAGGCTGAAATTGATATGCTAAAGTATAATTCAGTGAACACAGTTATGAATTAAGCAAGGCAAAATAGATCAAAACCCATACAGAACAAACAGAAACAAGATGGTAAAGCCATCAATTTATACAGCAGGAGCAGAATAAAAAGACAGCATCTCCAAGCCTCCTACAAACAGAAAGTTACCCAACAAAATGATTGGCTCCTGTGCATGGCCATAGTCTTTCCACATCAGAGAAGAATCAACTTCACCTTCCCACTCTCTTGCAATAAAAGGGAAAAGCGGGTATAGACATGTTGATTTCAATAAAAACAGCTGTGACATAGCGAAGGCAATCATGACATACATACAAAATAGATGGAAATAAATGTGACCTATAAAACACTTGGCAGTGTAGCCTGCTCCAAAAATGAGTGCTCCAGTTCAGAATTCCATCTACATTCTCTTTAAACAGGACAGCCACCCCTTTCGGGCATGTTCCATTTTTGCTTTCCACCTGTTACTCCACATTCCACAGCTACTGAGCATTCTCCTAACACACAGCACATGTAGTAATGAGGAATGGAGTTTGTCTTCTTAGCTTTAAACATTTTCCTTATTTCTGAAAATCCCAGAAGACATGTTCATGTTCTCCATTCTTTCTCAGTGCCCTCATTTTGTCCACAATCCTGCAGTGCTCCAACGAGTTTGTTATTAGCAGGAATGATGACAGCAATGCTGACCAAACTAACTGGGTTCATAGAGTTTCACAAAAAGTCGTCAACATTTATTCTTGCTCTGAAAGAGTAACTATGTCACATCTCCATCTTACTCCATTGCAAATGAAAGATGTAATAAATTAATAAGACAAAGCTGTAGTAGGATGCTAAATCCTTTTAAATAACATAAACTCTGGTTTGTAAGGAGGTTTCAGTGTGGTATCCTAACATTTAAGGCAAAGAGCAGGCCTGAAACAATTAATAGGTGAGTCAATCATGGTCCTGGGAGAACAACAGCCATTTTTCCCAGGTCTCCACCAATTTAGGAATAGGAATATCTTCTTGTATGAATTCCTCCGCAGACATCCATGGGTCCCATAGCTTTGAGTGATAAGCCTAGGGGCTGCAATTTGAAGTGATCACATTAGCTTAACAGAATCAGCCAAATTAAACTATCCAAAACTCCCCACCTTATAGTATCCAGTCATTAACCACAGAATAGCAGAAAAACCTGACCTGGCTAGCCTCATGCCAGGCCAAAAATTCCACCTTATTCTTGACACAATCAGCAACCTCCATATTGAAGGACAGTGAAGGTAGGCATAAACTTTGGTGAGAAAGAGGCAAGGGGCTGGGCTTTACTAGCAATTCTAGCCCTATTCCTCTGATGCTGCAGTGTTGACGGTTCCAAGTGCCCTCTGCCCCTGCCTAAAAACATGCCTGCCTGTGTTAGAAAGGAGATTATAATTAATACTTTAAACCTTTTATTTCAATAGTGCAGGGCAACTTTCATGGAAACTCTTATCAATTGCCTGATTTACTTGTTTTCTTATAAACTAAGATCTATACTATTCTTTTTACTCCCAGCTACTATATTATATTTCAAACCTTTTCTTCCAAATTTAATCAGCAATGGCAAAATACAGAAAGAAAGAATGAAATCCACATAGGGAGGTTGATTTGTATTGAATGACCAAAACATGGCAGAGTAACTGTTAAAAGCTACCTTCTAGTGCATAAGTGATCCCATCCATAGCCAACTGAATGCAAGACAGCCTCACAAACATTTAGAAACAGGTTTGAGAGCTTGCTGGGAAGCAGTCCCAAAACTAGGAATGGGCCAACCAAATCCTCGCATCCTCAGCAAGGATTCGAGATTCGCCAATCTGAATCCCTGTGCAAAACTAGGCGAACAGAATCTTTCAAATCCACCAACCAAAAATAGGGTTTTTTAAAGAGAGGTTTTGTTTAAAAAAAGGTTTTTGAAATATATTTTTTTAAAAAGAAGTTGCTTTTTAAACCCTCTTTTGAAAAAAGCATTCAAAAGATTCGAGATTCATGAGAGTCGTGGATTCCCAGCACCTTCCAGGGATTTGGAAAATTCTGGATTCGTCTCATCCCTACCCAAAACACATCCACTTCCCTTCTGTTATTTGACAGCAGCAGTGAAGGGAAGCTGGAAGAAGTCTTTCCCCTCCCATCTCTGTCACCTTTGCTAATTGGGACTTTTCCATGATGGTCAAGAGATGGGTATTGGGCTGGCAAAATCTTTGTAAGGTCTTAGTTTGGCTTTGGATATTTTTCTGTGTTTCAAGTTGTTTTCTAGAAAATGCACTAAAAAACTGAAGCTAGATTAAAGATATTTCCAGAAGGCTTAATCATCTCTAGCTGAAATTACAGAAAATATTATTTGGGGCGGGGGGAAATCAACAGAATATAATACATCTAAAATCTCTTCACTATCTGGTTTCCGAATTTCTGGTTGAGGTTTGATTTGACTTCCTTGTCTCTTGGAGCATTTTTTACTTGACAGTCTACTCTTTTTTAGGTTATTTCTCTTTTCCCCGTTACTTTTCTTTCCCCTTTTTTCTTTCTTTCTTTCTTTCTTTCTTCATGTTTTCACTTTTTATAGAGTACACAGTATGTATAGTAAGTCTTTATACTTGTGTTATGTTATTGTGGTAGTATCTCTTTGTATGTAAGAGGGAAATTTTTGTGTTGGTTTATTTTATATGAAAACTCAATAAAAATATTTTCATTGATTTGAAACAGGCACTTCCAGATCTCTAGCTGCTACACTTGTCAAATTTGATTTTTTTTTAAATGAATGGTTTATGTAAATAACTCAGGGAATAATTATAAAAAGATTTTTCTTTTTCTGAAACATCACCAAGCACCAACAACTCAACAACCAATTTCCTGCTCCCCCTTAAATGATATCACTTCCACTCTGAAGAATTACTTCTACCTGAGTTGTGAGATATTTATAAACATTTATAAAAAAGAACAATGTATGCAGGGTTCATGCTGCATGCCTCAAGTCATTACTAATTGATACCTTCACTATATCTATTTCATCAGTGTTATATATTTGCATACACCATATGGTATGACTATACAGATTTGTTTGCTTGTTTTAAAAAAGAAAAAAAAACAGGCAAAAGGCAAAGCACATGATCAAAATGAACTAGGAATTTTTGCATCCTACACAAAATTGATGTTTAAAAACAAAACATACTGTGGCAAGGATATAATAGTACTCATATTTATCTGTATCCCATTTAGAAGAGAGTTAAAACAAAACAGCCTAAAGAAAATATTAATTAAAATAACAAATGTACTATGAAATGGTGAGCATTCTTTCTACAGTGGAGAAAGATAGCTTATGGACTCCGAGTAAACCCCTGTAGCTCATTTGGATGAGAAATAACCTTTTTTTTTTCAGAGACAGCTGGTAAAACTACAGGTATCAAGGCTAGTGCTGTTAATCCAATCTTTTTTCTTAAAAAAAATGCAGCCTTTGAAATGTAGAAAGAGCATTTCTTTTCCTTCCCCCTTCACTGAATGGTTCTGTACTTTCATTTTATCATCACTATCTTTATCATTTATTACATATCAGTAAAGTTTACAGAGTGGCACAATGTACTCAGCACAAATTCAGGTACAAACAATGGTCACAGTCTACATCTGAAAAGGCATAGAGAAACAAAGGTGAAGGAATAAATTCTTTAAAAAAAACTGAAAAGCTAGAGGATATGACAACTCCTGCAGTTCACATCAAGACTGAATCATTGCCCGTGCCAGAGAGAAGACGCATGCATGACTATCAAAGAAAGAAGGCCACCAACGTCACTACAAACTATTGTAGATGTCAATTCCCTGATAAAACTCAAAGCAGAAGCAGCACAAATGTGCACATGTGTATCTCTCACCCAGACACACCCAGAAACCATACACACACACACACTTTTTATTTCCATTGGGTTATATTATTGTAGCCATGAAATAACTACTACAAAGCCACTATTGAAGTGATGGTAGAAAGCAGTTTGCTTCTGGAAGATTCCAGAGGATGCAACTAAGACACATTCTTGAGTGGGTTCCATTTCTCAATTAGGTAACCAGAAGAAAGACTTCAGAAGAAGGTGAAGTCAGCCCATCTGAGAAAAAAATAATAGTCTCAGAATCTAGAGGTCCACCAGGAGAGACAACTAGACTCCACCCTCTATCCTTCCCTTGAGTTCCTTATTGATGGGATAACCAAGTTTTTCCTCTTCAATAAAAATACATTCAATAAAAATGAATGTATCTGTATGTTCCCTGTATGTTGATTCCGTGGTGGGGTACTGACAGTGATAAGAATTTAATTTATACCACATTGTAAGGTAAGATTAATGAGCCAGATCCTCTACAAACTGAGAAAGTTTAAAGGGACTTTATTTTTCAGTATTTTCTTAATTAACTATAACTGCACATAGAAGAAAGGAAGGGGGAGGAAATAAAGGCAGAGGAAATAAAAGAAAAAATGTAACGGCACCTTTAAGACTAAGTGGTTTTTATTTTCACATGAGCTTTTGTGGATACAAATGCATTTCCGCCAAAGTGCAAGTGAAAATAAAAACCAGTTAGTTGTAAAGGTGGTGCCATGATTCTTTGTCCCTCCTCTTTCCTGTTGCCTTTTTATGCTGCAAGATACTAATATGGCAACTTCTTTAATAACCACACCTGGCAGTCTCTTGTGTAGTGTGCTCCACTAACTGAATACAGAGAACTGGCTGACTGTCTAATCTTGGAGCAGATGCTAGTCTTCCAAATTGCAAGGACATTTTATTACAATGTGCTTCATTTCAACTGAGAGCAGAAATGTGTTTGGTACCTGGGTGAGGAATAATTACAGTGGATAAAATTCTATACAAAGTAACTTTCCTGACTGTTCAACTTTAAAGTACAACTAAATGAAGAATTTACAGTCTGAGCTTTAGCAATTTTTGTGTGAAAAAATGTGTTCTCTGTAAAATGAAAAGATGTGTCCTTTTGACAAGGTCTCCTTTTCAAGTCTGTATGATCTTTTTTTTCTTTAAAAAAAAGTAAAATGTGAGTATGTCAAAGGCTAAGTCAATGAACCACACTCTCTCATATGTGTTGTGAGCAATTTCTTGAAAACATGGTCCCAATAAAATAAAAGAAGCCTAGCATGCCATTTTACGTGTTTGTTCTGAGATTCCATGCCATTACTGAAAGGATAGTGCCAGAATGAGTATGTGTATATTGGACTGTATGTTTTAGAAATGGTAACTTTAATAAAAGCTGATTGAGAAATAAAATAGCCTTTTAAGAATTACAGCTTTGGGAACCACATAGAGAAGCCCTAGTCAAAAAAAGCACTGAAATTATTTTGAAGGACAAATCCAAGTGATTTTGAAGGATAAATTCAAGAACATTTTAGGAAAGAACATGCTGCTGAGACAGTTGGTGGATTATTGTTTTGTGAAAATGTAAGAAATAAGGTGATTTTTTCAAATTTAACATCCATAGATTGGGATGTATAAACACAGAGTAAGAGAATTCTAGGACAAACTCCTTTTCTTTAATTACTATTCTTTTGCCAAATTTATTCAAAATTATTAAGTGAAAGATGAAAATATATTGGTATATAAGCAAAGAGCGCCTGTTTTTATCATGTTTTTCATAGCTTATAACATGAACTACAGAATTACTGATACATCTAACAAGAAAAAAAGACCAGAGTTTTGAACTGTAGAAGACTGAAGAGTCTGAAGACTGAAGGACAAATGAAGGAGAAGGATACCTGCTATAAAAAGATTTACTGAAATCTCTATTCCACTCAAAGAATCTTACTGCTTCAAATTAAATATACTTATTTGAAAGCACCATTGAAATCAGCAGAACTTATTCCTAAGGAAGCATGTTTAATACTGGGATTCCAGTAGCTATACAGTAGCCTCTTGTCATTTTTATTGTCAAACCTTTCCATTATGATTTTAATTATTTAAAATTTAAGTTTTAAATTTAAATTATGGTTGTTTCCTTTATATTTGCTTCCTACTTCATATTTGCCTATCATTTCACTTTTGTTTATTCAAAAATAAAAGCTATACATTTCTTTACACTTTATAATTAAATATATACACATATATATAGGCTGATAATCACAGCAAATGTTAAAGGACCAGTGTCTGCCTTAACAGCAGAGAAAAACTAAAGGAGAGGAAATGGAAGAAAGAAGGGAGCATCTAAAGAACAATACAGTTGGCTTTCCCTATTTACAGGTTTAACTTTCAGGGATTTGATTATTTGAGAGTTTCTCCAACCCCCATCCCTCCACCTCAGACACTTCTTTTCCAGGGGAACCTTCCCTCTTGGTCATTCATATCAGGCTTTGCAGCCTTTTAAAATCCTTCCTCTCGTCCTCATCCTCCTCCATCAGCTGCGGCCTGGCCAGTTAAGGACAGCTTGCAGTCTGTCCTTTGTGGAAGGATGGTGGATGATAGGATTTATGCAAACCAAGATAAATCTTCCCTCATTCCACTGAGCTCTGACCAAAAACTCGGCTCGGAGTCAAGTGCAAAACAAAAACACATTAAGCAGAGTTGATAAACACAGCAATGAAAGCATGTGCAGCAGATTATGATATGCAGCACTGCTCTGACCCCAAAAGTCACCCACGAAGGAACACTATCACACAGTGTTGTCTTCCAAGGCTACCTGGAGGCTTTTAATCTTCTGTTCCAATACATACATATTTACAGGATTTGCAGATCCTCCAACAGAGATTCAGCATTCCATTATCAACACATCAAGTGAAGATATGCTTCTGGCAAAGCCTCTGGCCAGTAATCAGGCAAAACTGAGACGTGTGTTGACTAGATCCCATCTCCTTATATACACATGGCTAGCTGATGTAACCCCAGCCAGGATTTCATGTCCCATGGCTGATGTAACCCCTTGTCCTGGTTACATTACACTGTGACTCAGCTTTTGTCCCATGGGGATTACCTCATCATGACATGCACAGTCATTCCCCCAGGTGCTTTCCACATGCACATCACAAGTATTTTATTGGACCAAAGGTCACAGCCAACCTTTTCTAACATTGTTCATCACCACAAACGCTCTCCCGATGCCCCTATCCACCCAAGGAAAGAGATGGACATGAGAAAGAAGAAGTATAGGGCCACCATGCTGATCCACAAACTTTCCCTCACCTGGTTTGGAGCCCAAGTGCCTGATCTCCTCACCATGCTTCAGAACTTATACCAAAGACACACACATTTGATATTTGTGGGTTTTCCACTTTTGCAGGGGTCTTGTACCTCTAAGCCTAGCAAATGTAGAGTGCTGACTGTACATCAGGGAAGACCTATGAATTCTACAATACTGCTCATCCACCCCCAGTGCATTCCACTCTGTTCCTGACATTTATGATTATGTGAGGCATTTGCAATGGGGATGGGGACTTTGGAAAGTTGGACCCTCTTTTATTTTGTTTATATTTGAGAAAATTACATGAGAACACACAACTTGTCATTTGAAATGACTCAAACTGAACTGATGTTGTGGTAGTTGAGGTGACAGGAAAGGAACAAAAGCCCAGATAGCAATATGCTTTCAGTCCTGAAGGCTTCCAGAGTGTCTTTGTTCTGTCAGCTTATCAGATAGAATACAAAATCAAGGTTACAGACACTGGCCTGTGAAGTCATTGATTAAATATCAATACACATTTTAATTATGATTAGATTTTTTTTCGTTTTACCAAAAGTAAGCTATAACAGCCAAGGATACACATGGCTTAAAAAGTATTTTCTCCCTACAGTCTGAAACTTTCTTTTGCATGTATAATGAAGTAATAAGGTCAAGTGCTTTTTAGCCATCTGTTCCTACCATGCCATGCACATCACCCTTCATAAAAAGCAGAGTATCTCACAGAGCAGAGTGATTGCTTCGTGCAAAATACTAGTAGCCTAACTGTGCAACCACACCTGCTGCGCACACCAACTTGTCCCCTTCACTGAACTAATTTGTATCTGCTGGGCCAGCTTAATGTTGTGCTTCTTTTGTATCTCCCTTGCCAACCATGACAGCTGCTGCAAGGATAACTGCAGTGCATATGAGGCCTTTCATAGCTTCTCGCAGTTGTGCCTATACAAAAACACCAGTGGGTAATATGCTCCTGTAAAGCATGTGAAAACCCAAACACAATGGATAGAAAAAGTATGCTAACTTTAAAAGCCGCCTTTCAGCTAGGCTTTGCATACATGGGTCCGTCTACTCACGCCGGCAATTCTCTTCTACTGTCTTAGTGAGACTTAAGAAAGATAGCTATGCAGATCAATATAAGTAACGATCACAACATGATATTAATAAACAAAAGTTTTTACCAAATTCTAAAGTGACAACCATTTTTAATTAGCAAGAAGCACTGGTGGCAAGTATATCTTCCATAGAAAGAGCACAACACTGAAACCACCCCTCCTCGCACCTGATCCATTTGAATACTGTAGTTCTTGTTTGGAACTAAGGTTCTGACCTACTAAATTTGTATCAGTAAATGAGAATGGTACTTCAGGACTATGATGCAAATGTGGTACCATCAGCTCTAGCCAGTTTAGTCAATGGTAAGGAATCCCTGAGTCTTTCTTGTGGCCCCACAAGAAAAAGAAAAATAGTTTTGGCTATAGATAGAAAGCTACCTACACAGTATCTCTAGGTACTCAGATACTGCATGTGAAGCATTCTGAATATTTTAATATTCTAACATACTAAGTCATTTATTTGATGGTGGCACAGAGGTACCAGTATGATTTCAATAAAAAATACTACAACAAATGTACACATGCATATACACATGTAAGCATGTAAAGTTCAACCTGAAGCATGTTGCCTCCTCCTTTAGGCAACTATTTCCATCTATATATGGGAAGTTTTACAATTCAGATCACTTTTATTACTATAAATAATAAGAATATATATGTACTCCAAATATCACTTTGACAATGAGCAATCACAGCTCTGTAAGAAGACTATAAATGAACAATGTACAGTATAGGTAGAGGTCTGTGAATTCAGTTTTCTTTCTGTAAACATAAGCCCCTTTTCTTCCCAAAGAGACTATACTATATCTCCCTAAATGTCTTTAACATTAGTTGAACCATCTTTGTAAAATATACTACTGAAGAGACTCCTTTAAAGTAAACTTGACCCATTGTGTGTAAACTGAAATTTCTATAAATCTGCAAAACAGATTATAGTCACAAAAATGGTGGCACCACTGAATTTTCTACTTTCTCAGAGTTTCACCAATATTGGAAAACATCTATTGCTTAATGACTACGAAAGATTTGAGCTTTGATGCTGTTAGTTGATATAACTAGACCAGTGTAAGAGGCAGTGGCATGGCAGAGGATGGAGTAAAAAGGATGCAATGGACACTGGTGGAAGGCAGAGAACATATTTTCTGTCACCATCTGGAGAAATTGCTGCTTGATCCTGAACAGACTATTTCCTCAGTGACTAGCCTCCAGCTGGATCTTGGAAGCCAAAAGTATTCTGTGAAAAGTGCCCTGTTGATCTGTATTAGCCTGCAATCACAGTAAATGCACATAGGATTGCAGGCATAAGTCAACAGAGAAAGGGAGGGAAGTACTAAATGCATAATTGCCATTTTTAGCAATGCCATACATTTAATGATGTGTATTTCCTGCCTACGATCAAACATACTTTTGCTCCAGTTTTCTTGTCAGGTGTGTGATTTGTGACAGTGGTACAAGATTTTGTGTATCAATACATTAATACTTAATTTTTTAATTTCTTTTTAGCCATTTACCAAAAAAAAACAAAACACCTTCTTTCAATAATGCCAGAAGCAAATAAAGGCTGGCAGAAAAAAGGAACTTATTTTGAAAAAATAAAAACTAAGTAATTCTCTGGAGAAAGCAAGACAAACGACATCGTTTCTGTAGAAGAAAAACATGGACTCTGCTTTATTTCTATGGTTTATAGTTTTCTCTCAAAAGGTTAGACATTTTGATTATAACAAAATAGCATAATAATATAATCTTTGTATTAATGGAAATAAAATACAGAAGAAGCTCATTCAACCAGTGTTTCACTGATCTTTTGAGCTATTAATAAAAGCCGTGGTTCATGCACCAATAACTTTTACTGATAGCAGCAACAGAATGTTACAGTTTTTCTCATATGTAAATTTATAAAAAGTAACATTATTATGAACTTTCATAACATTTATTATTTTCTCCTTTCAATAGTTTAAAACAGCTTCCAAGAAGAGGTTTTAAAAAAGCAGTACAGAATTGGATGCAATGATCAGAAAGTTCTTTGTTTGCATTTTCAGAGAGAAATATGTTTAAAGTGTACACTTTGACGGACTTCATCTTACTATTGTTTGCCACAATTAAATTGGTACACTGAAAATATGGGCTGAAGGTAATACGATATATGGCAAAGCATCCAATTATTTCCCCAAACACCAAAACAAAAGCACAGCTTGTTTTTACAATGCCACTTTCCAATCAATTCTGGGATGTTTTGCATATTAAAAATTAGGGGTCAATTAGGAGTGCAATAAAGTAACTGAATAGACATTTTCTCATACGTTAATCTCTGGGTTGATTCACTCTATAATCATTCTCAGCATACTGGCTTGATTGTGTGAATCAAGCTGCCATGACAGTACCCCCTTAGAGAGCTAGCAAAGAGAGTGTTATAATTTCTGTACCCCATCTATTTCTTCTGAGTGAATTCAGGAACTTCCATTGTTAGCAGCATATTGTTAACAATGTTATCTCCACCTCCCTACCTGATAAAAATTTCCAGTACCTTGTAAGAAGTTTCAGTGGTTTTAAAAAGGTTTTTTTCTCCTTTGAATGAGAGAAGATTAGGGACTTAACCGCATTTTTGTAATATTTATTTTATTTAAAAACATAAAAAAGAGCATATTGGGAGCAAAGAGACACCACAACCACAGGCAGAAATTCTTCTAACCCTATGTCTTAGGAAATGGATAGGAACTGTGCAGTCTTCCTGATGTTTTTGCTGCAACTCCCAGCAGTCCTAGCCAGCACGGTTAGGAATGAAGAAACCTGGGAGATGCAATTCAACCACATTTGGAGGGCCATACAATTCTCATACCCTCTTTTGAGACTGCAATTTATGTACAGCTCCAAACATGCCAACAGAGCCAACACGCTTCCAGACTTTCACATTATATGAAGGATTCTTTCTCCGCAAAATTGCAGAAATGTAGCTGTGAACGATTGCTTGCTTCTTTATCTGGTTTTGAACAATGTTATCCCTCTGAAGTCAGAATTCCAATCCAAAGAAGCAAACTCCTAATCACTAAGTATCATTTATAAAGGTCAAAGCAGTTCTCTTACAGTGATCAAGATGGTCAAATTCTAAACCACACTAACGGCCCCTACTCAACTGATGAAATTATATTTTAAATAAATAGTAGCTGAAGGAAAAATAATGAATGTAGAAGGAATCCAAGAATAAACCACACAAGAGTTTTACAGTAGACAAGTACTAGCACAACTGCGCTTGTAAGAATGATCTATTAATTTATTTTCATTCATCTCTTTATGTAATGCTTCACAATAAATTAACATAAGTTGCTCTTCTTTCAGGCCTTAGGCCATGAACCACTCCAAAATTAATAAAACTAATAAACAAAAGTTAAATGAACACTTTAATGGCAGATGAAAAAGACAGCAGATTGGGATTGTGGTGGAGAGCCTTTTATGTTAACTGATTTGGCAAACACTGTATGGACTATCGATATCACATCTTTCTCAAATGAGCTACAAACCATTAGACGTTCTATTTATAGTCCTCCATTCTGGCACCTGCACCACAATAGGAGCATGGATAGAGATTTATATAATTGTGTCATACATTCATATTATATTTGACATTTTAAAAGCTTATGAGATAGGGAAGGGCAGAAGCTCAGTGGTAAACACATCCTTTCCCTGCAAATTCAATCACTAACATGTCGAGGAAGGATTGGAAAAGACTTCTGTCAGAAGCATCCAACCAACAGTGAGCTGGATAGAAGGATGGTCTGAGCTGCTGTACATTCCTACGTTTCCCAGCCCAAATGTTCAGTGTGAGTTAAACCCTGTCACAAAGTCCGATAGCATTTCTGTCAGGCAAACAAGACCTATTGTCAATATAATCAAAAACTATTATAGCTGAAAATACCTTTAACTGAAGTGGGCCTAATTAACCTGAAGACACCAGATCCTGTCTGATCTTAGAAGCTAAGCAGGGTCAGCCTTGGTTAGTACCTGGATGGAAGATGACCAATGTATACCAGGTACTGTAGGCTCTATTTCAGAGGAAGGCACTGGCTAAAGCACATCTGAGTATTCCTTGCCTAACAAAACCCTATGAAAGCCATGCGGTTGTCATAAGTCAACAGGCGCACATGCATGCATGCATGCATGCATACACACACACTCCCCTACCTTTTATCAAACAGGGACTGTTTTGCCTGTTCCTGAGAAATGCACTGTTGTGACTAAAATAACAGCCGTCTTTAGGTTAAGGATGGGAAACTTGTCATCCTCCAGATGTTGCTTAATTATAACTTTTATCATGCCTGACCATTGGTTATGCTACCCTAGGACTTGTGGCAATGGACACATCCAACAGGCTACAAGATCCTCTTGCCTTTTGTCATTATACTGATCACAGTTATGTTTGTGGTGAAGACAGCACAGAACAGGCTTATTTCTCACAAACCATTTTTTTATTGCAGTAGCTAGGGAACTTGGACAGTTCCAGTGATCAATTTCACCATCCTGTCCAGGGCTTTGACACAGGATGTGCCCCCCTCCTGCATGGAAATGCTTCTTTTAAAGATTTTTATTGAGTGGTTTGCTGCTGAATCTTAGTGTCACAGGTTTTTTTCAAAGATTTTATGAGGTTTTCTTTTCTTTTTGCAAAAATTGTCACCACGTGAAGCATCCTTTTTCCAATAGACAGAAGCTAGACATAAAATCTAACCTATGCTGTAATTCTTTAAAACACACTGCCTGTTCGATTGACATATAAAGCTGTTGTTCTTGGCATCTTCCACACCACAGTTCATCTCACCCCTTTCCTCCAGTTCTAGGACATGGAAAGGACAGGTTGCTTACCTGTAACTGTGTTTCTTCAAGTGGTTTTCTGTGAAGTCACACAAATGGGTTTAGGTGCCTGCGCAAAACAGCATTCGGGACCTTCTCAAAACCTAGGAGTAGGCATTTTGCTAGTTGACTCCTCCCTCATCCTCCTGGGGAATATAAGGCCCCTCCCTGTATAACGGTCAGTTCCTTTGCCTCTAGAGTAGCAGCATGGGAACCAGCCATCCAGCAGGACATGATGTGGGGAGGACGGGTGGAGTTGTGTGACTTCACAGAAGATCACTCGAAGACACGGTTACAGGTAAGCAACCTGTCTTTCTTCTTTGTGGTCTCTGTGAATCACACAAATGGGAGACTAGCAAGCTGTCCTGTTGGAGGAGGGAATGTCACGCTTAAAATTCTTTTTACTATCATCATATATGTCAACAATTACATTTTAATTATTTTTGTCCTTTATTTTATATATATATATATATATATATATATATACATACACATATACATATACATATATATATATCAATAAACTGTAGCAGTATCTTCACCATGCCAAATAAATTAAAATTTATTTATGTCAAGGATTCATTTTTGCATTCATTTTCAATTTTGATTTTTTTTTTCATCACAGAAGAAAATAAAACTGTCCTCCCAAATGTTGCATCATTTCTTGCTCTGTTATCTACCTTATAAAGAAAAATAAATGTCATTGGTTGTGACCATTGATCAACTTTGCATATGTCATGTAGTTGCACACCATGGAAAGAAAACAACTGAAGTCACCACAGAGCTTGTCGAATGGGCCTGTACATAACTGGAAAGTATTTTTATTTATTTATTTTTTCCTTCCTGTGACCAACCAGATTCCCACCACTTTAAAACATAATAAAAAACAAACTATCCTTTTGTTTTACTAATGGAAGCATTATGTTCTCCATAAAAAACAGTAATGCAATCGTTTCTCCAAATCAGTTACTGAGTTTCCCATGTATGCATGTAGTACAATGTCCTGGTTCAATGAAATTATGACTCCACCTTAGGTCGAAGAGTAATATCTAGCCTTAAAAACAACTTCCCCTTATGCAAACACAAATATGGTGCATCCAATCTAAATGCACATAATTCGCTGGCTCCTTTAACATAGGTTTTCCACTAGAAAAATAAAACTCCAAAGAGAACAGTCAGAAATCACAGTTTGTCAGTGATTTAAAGGATTTATGTGTAAGTTGCAACAGTACTACATTCAAAAACTCATCCCAGTACTGGTAGTCGTACTGGGAGGTGTAAATGTTTATAACCAGGAGGAAAACTCTTATCTGTAGGGTCCATAAAACTAGAAAGTTTTCCTTGCTGCTGAAGATACCAGAAAAATGCTGAGAAATAACACTTTACCTACCAACAAGATAGATCTTTGTGAAAAATATATGCACAATATTGCATAATTGGAAAGCGATCCCAATGTCTTTTAAATAGGAACAGTACTTCTCCATTGTAGGCAAACTGTTTAGACGTAGGTTTGTGAGCAGCCAAAAGCATTTCGAGGGTTTTGTTGTTGTTGTTGTTGTTGTTTGTTTGTTTTCAAAAGTCGAGGCAACCTCATACCAGAACGTGAGCATCTGCCATGAGACCTTGTAGGCAAGGATGGTGTCCTTCACAACCAATGACAAGTTAGTTCCACAAACTCACATTGTCAGGATCTGGACTGTCTAACCTCAGGAAATCTTGACTCTCGGCCACGTGTTATGGATCCCACAAAAAAGATAAGTGAGGAATTCATGATATCCCCTTCAGAAGCCACACAGACTTCTTCAATCTCGCTAGATGATACCGTGTCTCTATTCACATCTTGGGCAATCATGCAACGTGCATTCCCTGCTGCAATACTCAGTACCATTGGAGATGGGGATCAAATTGAAGCAGGAAGACTAGGCTGCTCTACTTTTTTTGATTTCTTCGATGGTCCTTCATGTGAAGAGTCCTTCAACCTACTCTTCTTCCCTTTGTCTTCTGTTTTCTGTCAGGAACAGTACAGCTTGTTGTCTTTTGTTTTCAAATAGATCCAACACACTACCATTCATTGGAGGAATATGTTACTTATTCCAGTCTCATTTAGTTCATTTATGGCAAGACAAAGGTGTTCTGTTGAGTTCACCTGTCAAAGAGTTTTCTGTCCCTGGCAGATGAACTGCGGAGTGAACAATCTTCTTCAAGAGGCAGAAATGAACTGCCGACATCAGTAACACATGCGACCGAGTCCCTCTTTATTAATATAGTATATCACTATTGTGAATATGCAGAATGAACCCTAAGTGCACATCCCTCAATCGTCCTTCTGGCTCAAGTTATCGCTAGCAAAAACACTGTTTTCCATGACAGCAAGTTAATGTCACACTTTGCCACAAGTTCAAATGGCCTGTGAGTGAATCGCATTATCAAGAAGTTCAAGCTCTAACCTGGTACAGGGGGTTGGACTGGAAGGCGTAAATGCTTATAACCTTGTAAAAGCTTCTTAATCATAGGATCCAGAAACAAGGATGGTCTTACTTCTTGTTGTAAATGCCAGGAATTTGCTGCCGCACGATGCAGCATTGATAGGAATGATAGCCCATCAGATACCAACAAGGAGAGGAACAAGAAGATATCCACAGTACCACAGGTCCATCGGTCAATATCATTGTCTCGTAGATAAACACAATTTTTTCCCATCTATACGCATACGATCTTGACATCGAAGGTTTGGGTGCCAAAAGAATTCTCCATATCAGATGTATGAATTCCTTTACTTCAATAGGGGAATTCCTTTACTTCAATAGGGGAAAAGAACCGACTGAGCCTTGAACTCGTGACTGAAAGCTCTGTGGCATTGGGCCCTGACCACTCAGCCATCCTGGCAGTAACATACCTTCAATCATAGTGACTGAACGTCGGGATGGAGGACGGTATTAAAGTAGATACTCAATAGGTCTAGCCTGTAGCAAAGCATTGTATGCCAACCTTTGGACATTTGTAGAAGTAGTGCAAACCAATCACTGTATTTTATGTTACCTTATATTATTATTATCATTATTATTAAATTTACTTTCCAGATGGTGCTATGATGAAGTAGATAACAATATATGGAAGCAGGATGATACCTTTCCGTTGTAAGAAAGCTACTACCGCCGACAAGCATTGGTGAATACCCCTGGTACTGTACTCATACCAAAGGGGAGGAGTATGAGTCAATAAGCCTGATATCCTATTAAAAAGTTAAAATTTATTCAATATAGGTATCATCAATATCAAGGTTACTATTCAAAACAGTTTCCTCTGTATATAATGGTTGACACCTCTGAGACCCGGTATAGGGTGAGGGCCACCATCTCTCCCCTTTTTAATTTTTTGACACCAGGATGTCAAGAACATTGTAAGCAGGAGCAATATCGGTATCTACTCTGGTTTGATGTCGAAACCATGCTTGATGTCGATATCTAAATAAATCAACGATAGCAATCTGTTTGAAAAGGTATCATTTTCTTTGGTTGACAAAAACTCTACACTTAGGTTGATCCTGATATCTTTTTTTTTTTTTAACCTGCAGATGGTAATTTTCTCAAGGAGTGTTGTTGAGGAGTTGTTTACCTTTGTTGTCATGTAGGCAACAACTCAACACTCTTCCTATTCCAATTTATCATCAACAGTAGCACTGAACAGGCCCAGCTGAATCAAAAGATAAGAAGAGCGTAGGAATCAAGCATAGGTATCAAGCATAGGCACCAGTCTAGGTACTGAGCCTTGGTATCAAACCTAGCTATTGAACCTAGATACTGAGTCCAGGCACTGAGCCCAGGCACCAAGCTCAGGTATTCAATTTAGGTATTCAGCTTAGGTATTACGACTCTAGTCTAGTTATCAAGAGTCTTAGAGCTGTCAGTTCACTAGCTCTTCTGCCAAAGTTATAGCTATTTGAAAAACAGTTTTCCAAGATAGTACTTCGATTAACTATAGGGAGTTGTATCCCTGTACAGATGACTTATACTGGATACATAAACAATCACAGTACCGAAGGGAGGATGCAAAAAACCACCATCGGTATCAAAATGAAACACAAAAACAAACTCGTGTTCCAAGGTCAAAATCTAAGTGCCCAATACTGATGTGTCAGAAGGTGTTGCCAACAACATCTAGGGCAGCAACATGTGATGGAGATTCAGAGCGAATTCACTGGTCTAGGCACAGAGCCTAAGTTCCAGCGTAGTTATCCAGTCTAGGTATTATGCCCAGGCATCCAGCCTAGGCATCAAGCGTCAGTATCGAGGCTAGATATCAAAGCCAGGCACCAAGCCGAGCCATCAAATTCAGATACCAGTCCTAGGCACCAATGTCAGGTATCATGGTTGTACGGTATCATACTACCAAGAATTAACCATACGGTAGTGTTGACAATAGAATAGATACCAAGCACAGGCATCAAGCTTAGGTATGAGAACTAGATATGAAGTCTCGATACCAAGCCTAGGTATTAAGCCAAGATACCATGGTAGTATACATCATTGTCGATATCAAGAGTCAATGGTATCATCTCCCTGGCAATATTGAGAATACCATCACGGTATCAACAATATTGTGATGTAGACAGGTTGACTGGAAACTGCCTCTATGAGAATGGCAACACTATCAAAGGTAGAAACCATGGACGGGACTGATGGCAAACCGTCTACTTAAACTGATGGTATTGATCGGTATGGAGGCTGATGGCGAATGGTCCTTGGAGACTCAGCCATTCCATGGATTGCTGTCAGTACCGGAAATTGCCTCGGGTGCACTGCTGTTGAAGAAGCAATGAATAAGCCCCCTCAGTGCCATAAACTGCCTTAGAAGTACCACCATTATAGACGCGGTGGGGAAGGACATGGCCAGAACGTTGTCGTCAAAGGCACTGGTTTTACTAGAGCAAAGCCTGAAGTGGCCGCTCTGTTAAGCCTCGTGTGCGGGAGTTGGTGATGACAGCAAGATCGTGCAATGCAATCTTCTGAGAGGCAGGCAGGAATGCAAATCCATCGATATCCAAGATTTTGCCTCCACACGAAAAGCAGGGTTTAAAGACCATTGCCAAGGCCACCCACAGAAAAAATCTGAGGGGTCGTTGAGAAGGAGATATAACTTCCTTAGTTATAACAAGAAGAAGATTCTGTGCCGTTCGCAGCAAATAACAAGTTAGTTTGCTCCTTCCTTTTATGTTTCCAGCAGTGATTCCTCCTGTGAGGGATCATGCAATTTCTTTTCTTTTCTTTCTTTCTTTCTTTTTTTGGCAAGTAGGAGGTTGATGTTTATTTTCAGTCCCTTCCGAGAGGACACTGACGGTGCCTCGTCTTGAACTTGTAGTATCATTCGAAAGAGGCAAAAAGAGACGTTAAATGTTACAAACAACCACCAAAATGCCAAGAAAAACATAAGTATTTAGTCAAATATTGTTTAGAGAAACTGTTAAACCAATCTGAAAGCTAGAGGAAGGCTCCTTTGATGCTGCTACTGTGGTGGAAGAAAAGGAATTGACGGTTATACAGGGAGGGGCCTTATATTCCCTAGAAAGATGGGAGGGTCAACTGCCCAAAATGCCTACTCCTAGGTTTCGAGAAGGTTCCGAATGCTGTTTCGCGCAGGCATGTAAACCCCTTTGTGTGATTCACAGAGACCATGCAGAGGAAGTGATTCTTTACCCTAAACTACCTAGGAGCCACATTTAGAGCTTATGGCTTATGAGTATGGCTTGGTCCTTAAGAAAAAACAGTGCAATTCTTCACCTGGGATTCAGGATAAGTGAAAAGAAGCTATGGCAGTTCTTCACCTGTACCTTTCATTCATATTACTCTTGATGAAGAGAATGAAAAATTGGAAGTTTTTCAGCCAATAAAACCAGCATCTAATCGATGAAAGCAAAATGCAGAACTTCAAAAAGAATGCAAATATTAGTACACCATTACTAAAATGTCAAAAATAATCTTTTTTACACAATATCACACCAATAAAATCTTTATGTTTAAATGATAAGACTGCCACTATAATTTCATATTGGGACTCACTGACTACATATCAGTCATGATCAATCATTTACAGAAGGACAAAGTGTGGTCTCTTCCCAAAAGAACAGTGCCAATAGAGATGGTACTAGCTTTCACCTGCAGCCAGGTAATGCACAGGAAACAGCCAAGACCATGCCATGTTACAAAATAGTCTGATTCTATTTTTCTCCTTTCCCGTTTGAATCCCACCTCTACTTTGACAATGTGCTAATGTTGGAAATTTAAATAACAGAAGTTTGTTTATTAAAGTACTACAACAGCATTAGTTTTAGTACAGCCATCCATGCAAGGACTCAGTCTAAATCCTTTGTCTGTGAAGGGAAAAATTCTATGACAGAGTGAGAATATGACTGTGTGTATGCAGCACCTGCACAATTTATTGCCTTTTACATAGGGACGCATGCTGCATCTCATCAGCACTGCTTCCACAAAAGTACTTACTATCTATAAAAATATGATACAAAGAAAAAAAATTGCAGTAAGTGTGGCAGTTCCCCATGCTTTCCAATGACAGACATCAGTTGCTGACGAAAACATACATATATACCTACATCATTTTAAACATATAGTGTTAAATCTTACCTGCTTAGGTATTCGAAAAAGGGAGTTTTTAAAAAATATATCCTTGGCCTGACTCCATGTTCCATCAATGATGATGATTACAGAGGGCTCAGAGGAGCTTATGTTTATTTCTTCCAAATTTGCTGCTCCAGCTCCAGGGTATAATATTAAGGTATTCGGATTTCTGCAAACAGAGGCTAACTCAGGGTACCTACACAGGGATTGAAAAAAGGGACATCAGTTTTTCTTCTAATGAAGACAAGTTGGAGATATAACTAAATCATCTCTTTCTATCTCAGCTATTCACCTTTCCACTCAACTGCAGTTAAGATGTGCCCAGCTTCTAAAAATAAATTCTAAAGACAGGCATATCTCAACTAACAAAGCTTCTGACAAAGCAGATGCTCTTTACAAACCCTTGTTATGCCTGCCCATTCTCCCCTTTTCCTTATCTCCTGTCTAGCTGGAAGGATTTTAGCAGCATCAGCACTGGGAACATAGTGAAGGAGAGATGGAGAAACACAGATTTTTCATTGTCAATTTACAGCAGCATGTCTGCACTAAGCAATGCAATGCAACTTAAGGTGAGAAAAGTGGGGGTTTACTCTAGTCACTCCTATGGTAGTTGTATGTGCCTGCCTACAACAGGCAAGGTAAACAGCAGCTTCTTCCAGAATCCCTTACTGCACATGCATGAAATGCAAAAGAGAGAGAACAGTTAAGATGGCCTTAGTAGCTCCCCCCAGTATGTTAGTTTTTTAAATAGACAGAGATCTACAAGTGTGGTTACTAAAATAGAAATCATAAAATCATAAAATTGTCTCTGGATGCATTTTGGAAGAAGTTTTCAGGTGGTCTCCATATGGTTCAAAATGTTTTTGCTTGCTTATACAAGGCTTACTTATGTTGGTTGTTTTATTTTGCAGGTGAATGCTATCAGTTTTGGATCAAAAATGTATTGATTTGAATTAAAAGTTTATTGAAACTATTCTTCTATTTTGCAGTGTAGGAACCTATCCCTATACCTTGTTATTTCTGCCTCTGGTACAAAAGTTTTGTTGAAGAAGAAATGCCCAGGAACACATCTATTTTGTTAACTGAGGTATATCTGTAATAGATTTATTAGTATCTGCTTAGAAATTTCCCTTTCTTCTTTCACCAAGCTGAATGGAACTATTTAGATGGAAAGGAATCCCAATACTTTCTACTAAACTCCACTGCCCCAGGCATTGCTTAGGACTAGAATTTGGTGAACTGCTTTTTTACTGATGATTAAGGCGACTACAAAGAATGTGAAGATAACACAGTGGCGGTATATTGTGGGCTGGAAGAACCCTGTGTTGACATTTGTGGGGTTCTGTTGTAAAAGCAATGCTGCAATATATGTCTTAAAACTCAACTCAGCAATATACTGAATTGAATTGTGTTGGTTAATTTATCTTCCTCTTTTTTCCAAAGATGAAACTCAAGGTGGCTTAAAAATAAAGAGAAATGCAAGTAAAAACATACATTTATAAAAACATACAAAAAGTTATCTTTAAAATGCAATTTGAATTGTCTACAAAATAAAAATGTCCTTAAAATTGTTTATAAAATTAAAACCACCTAAAGGATATCCATTAAAAGTTAACAGTATAGGACATTAGGATAATACCGTTTTTTGGAAAACTGTCAGTCCTCACAATCTTGCTGGAATAAAAAAAAGTCTTTACTTGACAATGGAAGGACAAGCAGGGATCTAGTCTAGCTTCCCTAGGAAGGGACTTCCAGAGTTTGGCAGCAGCCACCAACATGGCCTTCTCAAATGTTTCCATCAAGCATACCTAGAACAATGGTGGCCCAAGAAAAAAAATCTTTCCCAAAGACTTCAGACTTTAAATAGGATCATATGGGAGAATACAGTCCTTCAGATTGCCTTGGTTATATAGGGCTGTATAGCTCATATCTAGCACCTTGAATTGTGCCAGGAAATAAACCAACAGCCAATGGAGCTGGTACAGCAAGAGAATCCTATGCCCCCTGTATACAGCCCAAGTTAACAGTCTGGTTTCAATTCTTTGAACATTATTCCTCAATAATTTTCAAGGATAGCTCCATGTACTTCATATTACAATAATCCAAAAAGGATGTAACTAAAGCATGTATCACTGTAGCTAGAACAAATGTCTCTATGAACAGACTATGCAAATACCATACTGGCCATCAGTGAAACCTGGGAGTCAGGGACAAATCCAGGAGTACACTGAAAGTATGAGCCTGTATATTCAAGGGAAGTATAACCCCTGTCCAGTACAGTTTTAATTCTTATTCCCTCATCTGCCTTTTGACTGTCTTGTCAGGATTAAGCTCCAATTTGTTTGCAGTCCATTATTGCTGACAAGTATTGGTTTAAAATCAAAACAGCTTCTTTGATTTAAGATGGAAAGGACAAACGGATGACTATTAGCCTGAGAAATGCTGGAAACACTATGCCAATGATTAAACAGATTGCCTCAGAGGGTGCTGGACTTTCTTTCTTTAGAGGTCTCAAAACAGAGGCTGGACAGCCACCTTTTTCGGATTGCTTTAGTTGTGTCTTCCTGCACCGTTGGGGAGGGGGTTTAGATTAGACAGCAATCACCGTCCTTTCCAACCTCTAATTCTATGCTGAATTGTTAAGACTGGGCAATGCTAGGATGCACGTGTTGCCAACACTACTTTGTAAATGATCGCTGGGCATATTTCATATCTATTTAACGCAATTTTCACTTTCTTTGAGTTCTCATTTCTTTCTGACCTCACTGTTTATTCCCTCTCCCCATTAATGTATGTATGCAGTTGTCAAATGAGGATATATTTAAGAAATCTGATGAATGAAATGAACTCCAGTCCACAAACAATAATAAACCCATTAAATATTTAAAGTGCTACACTATCTTTGCTGCTTATGCTGTAACAGTTAAAAAGGCTGTATCTCTAAGACAATATTCAACTGGAAATGAGTGCAACCAAGGACTTGCAAAGAAAAGCAACAACACAAGAACTAAAGCAACAGAGAAATAATGGAAGTTAAATTAGGAAAGAGGACATCTTAGGGCACACTGAGCAAGATTATATAGTGGTTGTTAGACTGAGTCCTTAGAAAGGAGAAGAGCATATCCCTAGGAAGAACTCAAATGTTTTACTGAAATGAGATACGGAAATATATACAAACTGCCCCACATCTGAGACCTATAGTGACTATTGCTTTTAGATAGCTAGTAGATGGTTCTTCCCTTACTCCATAGTGATGAAGCTTTGGCTTTCCAAATATTTTGATAGTCAACAGTCAGAAGTTCCTGCCAGCAAGAGCAATGGCCAAAGTCTGTTAGAAGTGTAGTCCAAAACATTTGCAGGGCCAAAAGTCTGGCACTCCTGCTTTACTCTTTCTCTCACTAAGTATGAGAGATTCTATAGCAAGCAATATAGGTCATTCACCTCTGTACCTAGCAAATTTGGGGCCTACTTCTTATGGCTGGTCACAACAGTCAGTTATCGCAGACAAATGTGATATTCAAATGTGCAAGTAAAATATAAAAGAAATTGCAAACATTCTGGTGGCTACATTGGAGATTGACAAATGCTCACAGGGTTAAAATGAAAAAGATATTATAAAAGTTACAGCTGACTAGTAGAGAAAGATCAGGGCAAAAGGTAGTGCTAGAGAAGAAGCTATGGGTAACTTGCAGAAAGATAAAAGCAGAGCACCATTTTCTATTTTAATATGGATGGCATACCTTCTGTTCTGGCTCCCAAGCCTTTGGGGTGATGTGAATATATTTATTGTCCCATCCATCATTTTCTTGCACTGTTTATTCTTTAAAAAGTAAAGTGTTTCTCTCTACATTTTATGCTGCATTTTAAAAGTAATTTGTGGGCAAACATATGGGGCTTAGGCCCGGACTATGAGAACCACAAAAAACAGCAAACAGCTCTTTTTATTAAATGCATACTGATATGGAAAACATTTTTATATTTGATATTAAACATAAAATCAAAGAAAATGTCTGCCTCAGTTGCCTAAGATTAATATATAGGTTCATATAAAACACAATTTCTGTGGTACTTCATCATTTTGTGTAGGAATAATTACAGGAAGAATATTACTTTGTCTTGAAACTGAATATTGCAACTAAGATACTGATATATCAAAGAGCAGCAGGAGCTTAAACATTATTTCCTAATTCGACCAGAGTAGATACAAGTATTCTGAACCTCCTGCCCCTCAAAAAATCTCCCTCCCCAATTCAGAGATATAGTTTCAAACATCTTACATCTTGATGTCGATTGAGAAAAATAAACTTGTGCGCCACACAAAAATTATTTTCTTATGAAGAACCCACTTTCTTTGTGAGCCTTCAGCTGCTATAAAGAGGCTGACAAAAGACTGGCAGCTGCTTCAGTGTAAACTGAGGGCAAAATGAAAGTTCTTACCAAGGTTAGCTACTTCAGTTCCAGCATTTTCAAGCCTCTAAGGATTTAGCATTACTAAAAATAAACAAAAGTGGGTTTTGTGTTCTTTCATAATCCTTATCTAGCATAATTCTAAAAAGAATTCTACTCACGGAACTGGTGCATACACATTCTACATATACCAGTAAAAGATTCATTCATCCTTCTTACCAGCAAAATGTGCATCCCTTTCATGCTAACAAAAAACTTAATTAAGCTAACATGCATTCATTCCTTAACTTAAAGCCACAAATCTCAGTTTGGGAGTTTGCTGTTTCTGATTTGTGGCACTTGTTGAAATCTGGAGACAAAACCCTGGGTATGAAAGAGGACTGTATAAGCAGTAAACCTTGACTTCTAGGATACTGAAGTAATCATGAGTGTAGAGACAAATGAAGTCTGAGCACATAAGTTCTCAGCTACGTTTCCAATTCACCATACCAAAGAATCTTACTTGTAGTAAAACATGCATCCTTGGAACTTAGTCCTTATCCAAGATTGTGATGTCTTGTGGAGGACAGGTTTGTCTCATTCACTGCCAAAAGACACTAAAGTGGAAAATTGAGCACCTGCAGAACTCAGCTGTTCCCATGTGCTTGTCCTTTCCACTTATTTCCATAGGCAGAATTTTTCAACTAATTTAATACTAGGTATCCCAAACTAGCCAGTCTCATCTCATAGCCACAAAGTTCAAAGAATTAAAAACACAGTACCAATGAACTGTACTAGTATGTGTGATACTTGTGATATTGTCACAAGGAGCACCAATAAGATTAACTGGTACTAGGTGAGGAAGATTTCTTCCATATACTACAGAAAATGAAGATCTCACATTAAGTATCAATGTTGCTGTAATGATGAAAAAAAACTTCCAATGGAACTTTGTTTATATACATAAACTGAGTGGGCTGATACTGCTTAACAGGAAAAACATGGAGGTGAGACAGAGCAGAGAAGTATCCTTCACAGACACTGCCTGTTGAAGCAAACTTACACCAAAAGATGTCTCTGAAGAGGCAGAAACATCCAGCTTGTAAAGTATGACAAAAGTGAAAGGAACTGCCATGTGGCAACCCCGTGCATATCTGCTTTTGGAGCTCTAGTTCTAAAGGCAACTGAAGCAGCCATGCTTTGAGCAAAATGAGCTGTGACACCTCTAGGGCTAGAGTGGACAATGTGTAGTTCTCTAAGTGTTGTTGAACTGCAAGTCCCAGTAACCCAAGCCAGCCAATGGTAGGACGGTGAATGTTCATAAAACCACAGAATCATAGAGTTGGAAGAGACCCCCGGGGCCATTGAGTCCAACCCCCTGCTGTGCAGGAACACCCATCAAAGCATTCCCAACAGATGGCCATCCACCCTCTGCTTAAAAACCTCCAAAGAAGGAGGTTCTACTACGCTCTGAGGAAGAATATTCCACTGCCGGACAGCTCTGACCGTCAGGAAGTTCTTCCTGAGGTTCAAGTGGAATCTCCTTTTCTGCAGCTTGAATCCATTGCTCCTTGTCCTAGTCTCTGGAGTGGCAGAGAACAAGCTCGTTCCCTCCTCAACATGACATCTCCTTAAATATTTAAACATGGTTATCATGTCCCCTCTTAACATTCTCTTCTGCAGACTAAATATACCCAGCTCCTAAGCCATTCTTCATAAGGCATGGCTTCCAGACCTTTCACCATTTTGGTTGCCCTCCTCTGGACACGTTCCGGCCTGTCGATATCCTTCTTGAATTGAGGGCCCAGAACTGGACATAGTATTCCAAATGAGGCCTAACCAATGCAGAATACAGTGGTACCATTACCTCACTTGATCTAGACACCATACTCCTATTGATGCAACCAAGAATTGTGTTGGCTTTCTTGGCTGCTGTATCACACCGCTGACTCATGTTCAGCTTGTGATCTACCAAGACTCCTAGATTCCTCTCACATGTACTGCTACCCAGCTACGCATCCCCCATCCTATATTTGTGCATTCCATTTTTTTCTGCGTAAGTGTATGATCTTACATTTGTCTCTGTTGAAATTCATTTCGTTAGCTTTGGCTCAGCTCTCCAATGTGTCAAGGTCGTTTTGAATTTTGATCCTGTCCTCTGGTGTATTAGCAACCCCTCTCAGTTTGGTATCATCTGTAAATTTGATCAGCATGCCCTCCGCTCCTTCATCCAAGTCATTAATGAAGATGTTGAATAGCACTAGGCCCAGGACAGAACTTTGTGGCACCCCACTAGTCACTTCTCTGCAGGATGAAAAGCAGCCATTCGTGATCACCCTTTGGGTTTGGTCAGTCAACCAGTTCCAAATCCATCTAACAGTAACCCTGTCCAGCCCACATTTTACTAGTTTCTTTGCAAGAATGTCATGGGGAACTTTGTCAAAGGCCTTACTGAGGTCAAGATATGCTATGTCTACAGCATTCCCTTCATCTATCAAGCTTGTAACCCTATCATAAAAAGAGAAAAGATTAGTCTGGCACGACTTATTTCTGAGAAATCCATGCTGGCTTTTAGTGATTACGGCATTGCTTTCTAAGTAATTACAAACTGACTGTTTAATGATCTGCTCTAGGATCTTTCCTGGTATTGATGTCAGGCTGACCGGGTGATAATTATTTGGGCCCTCTTTTTTCCCCTTCTTGAAGATGGGGACGACATTTGCCCTCCCCCAGTCTGCTGAGATTTCTCCTGTTCTCCAAGAGTTCTGAAAGATTATTGCAAGTGGTTCAGAAATGACTTCTGCCAGTTCTTTTAATATCCTTAGATGTAATTCATCTGGCCCTGGGGACTGAATTCATCTAGTTTAGCCAGATATTCCTGTACTACTTCTCTGCTTATTCTGTGCTGCACCTCCCTTGCTTCCTTACCTGCTCCCTATGCCCCAGGTTGGGTACTTCTATCCTTTTGGGAGAAAACTGAGGCAAAGAAGGTATTGAGTAGTTCTGCTTTCTCACTTCCCCCTGTTATTAATTCGTTATCTTCTCCACGTAGTGACCCTATCATTTCCTTGTTTTTCCTTTTGCTGCGGGCATATCTAAAAAAGCCCTTTTTATTGTTTTTGATGTCTCTGGCAAGCCTGAGTTGATTCTCCACTTTAGCTCTTCTGACCTTCTCCCTACATCTCCTATTTGCTTGAATTTCTCTTTGGTGGTACCATCATTTTTCCATTTCCTGTACATGTTTCTTTTAACACTTAGATGTTGATGTTCTACAAAAATTGGAGAGGACATATGATTCCTGGCCCTCTTCTAGCCAGATACAGATCAGAAACCTCATAGCACTGGTGTGAGGAATTGAGTGGGTTCCTGCTGGATGTGTTAGGCCTTGAACCAGAGAAGAGCAAATAAAATGGCATCTCGCAAGGCATTAACGTAGGAAGGACTTGGACTGTGAAGCGAGAAAAATAAGGAATGCTGACTTGGCCGGAAAAGAGATTGCCAAAACAAGTTGGAATTTGAGTCAACAAGGTGTGTTCTGAGCCCCGAGTTGCACGAAACGTCAAGACAAGATAAGAACTGGACATGATACAGATTGTTTTGACCTGAAACAGAGAAGATGTTGGCATGTTCTGGAACTATGACAACCAGCAAAACATGTTTTTCATTGAGAAGTGAACAAGATGGGTATATAGAGGGGGAATTTTGGACTCCTTGTTGTTGGCTCTCCATCGCGGCAACGAAGGTCATCCATTCCTTTTGACAGCGCCTGATCAACGTTCAGCCAAAAGGACCGTCTGTGAGTATGTTTTGTATGAATGAGCGTGTGAAAGAAAGCTCTCTTGATACTTATGTGATTTTGTATTCTATGTCTTAATAAATGTTACATGCATAGTGTTTAAACCCAGATCTGGTTTCCCATGTGTCTCTATTGAAAATCTTATAGTCTGGGGTGGCTGGATTTCTCTCTGGATCAAACAAGTACTTATGATCTCGGTGCATGACACTGGGAAATGCAAGTATCAGCCCAACACATGAGAACAGACACTGACATTCTTTATTCCACAGCAGCTGAATGGAAGAAGACAAAAAATATAAGTCGGAAAAATTTTCTGTATTTCAGATACAATTCTACAGTCAACATATGTGTTTTCCCCAGACACAACTGACATGGCTGAAAAGGCCCTGATAGGGATGAAGAACTGTGGGCCTTCTTGAGGTCAGATTCTGCTTTTAGAAGTACCTTTGCTGTGTTTTAATGGAGAAACAAATCATGGGTACAGCTAGGGCATCAGATGGGAAATCTATAGCAAGATTCTGGGTTATTCTAGCACTCTTTATTCACCGATATAAAATCATTGAGAAAGGGTGTGGAAAACCTGTGAGCGGAAAAACCAACCACCGCTCGTCACTGCCGAGTGCAAAAGGTGCGCCCAAGCTTCGCATTCAAGGCCTGCCCAGCCTGACACCTCTTTGTGTTCAGGTCTGAACAGCCAGGGAGATCTCTGAATCAAGCCAGGGCCAGAACAAACGGGTCTGCCTCAGTTCTCCCTCTCTGAGAACGCAGTCCCTTCCTCATTCTTGTCCCCCCTTGGCTTCTTCCTTTCAAGATTCTTCTCCTTTACTGCCTTCTCTAAATGTGTCCTTCTCCCAGATGTGAGGATCAGCAGTGATTTATATTTTCCAAGACTGTGGTACTGCTGGCACTAAAGTCAAGATGATATTATTGGTAGCATGTATATTCCAGGATTCAAAATAAGACTCTGTGACACTGTCTTAAGGAACACTGAACTTTAAACATTTATTGTAACACTGTTGCTTTAAATGTGTTTTGTATCTAAATGTTTATAAACAGCACACCATTCTTTTCTCTCTCTTTCAATTCAATACTATCTCTCGTACATCCAATTTCTCACTTCTCTCTCCCATGGAGCTCTTCAAATCTCCAACCTCTCCACAAATCACACTCCTCTTCAAATACACACCAGACAGTTAAAATCCGTTATTTTCCTCTTTCCACCAGGCCCTCCCGTGGGCTATCCAAGGTTCCATTTCACCAGCCAATCAGCTTAAACACTCTCAGTTGCAAAGAAGGCTCTGTTGTCAAGACCCCCCCTCCCATCAGGTTCGTTACAAAGGGCATCTCAGGCCCTTTCCACACGTGAAGGAAAAAACATCCTGAAACCTGGTAAGTCCATTGCCACATGGAGCAGCGCGTTTTCGCTGTTCCACACTCCTCGGCGTCCCGCGGCGTCCCGCGGCACCCAAAATGGTGGCTTATGACTGGCGGAGGCTCTCACCAACCGGAGAAGCTCGCCAGCCGGAAAGCTCGCCCCTGGCAGATCTGCAGGCACGCCCTTGCATGCGCCTGCAAATCCACACCGGGCACTGTGACGGGGCTGCACGATCGTGCTTTTTAAAAACCTCTTCAAAAGTGGTTTTTAAAAAGCATGCCCCGCCACCACTTCCGGTCGCCCTAGTACAGATTGGGGTGTGGAACTATGCAAACGTAGTCCACCCCAATCCACTTTACGATGTAGATGACCTCCGTCAGAGGTCGCTGTACATCGTTTTTTAACCCCGGTGTGGAAAGGGCCTCAGATGATGGTGGAGTTGCATTCTGAAAAGCTTTGTCCAATCTCTCAGGAAGAACTGAGTCAGCAGGCTTGGCTAGGCCTACTTGAGAGTATGAATCAGAAAATGTTACTTAAACATAGTCCTCAGAACTAAGGAAGGAGTGGGGAGAGGAGGAAGATTTTTACCCCCTGGCTGTGGTAGGAGTGGCAGTAAGCCCTGCACATTCAGTGCAGCATTGCTGCTGCCACAACAATGTTCTCCTCATGTTTCAACAGTTCTGTTCTTGCTGAGATTGGTGTTGCCACTTCCATCTCTATCACAATTTAGTTTTACAATTTAAACTCTCTGACTGGTTCCTTCCTGCAAGGACCTCATAAACATAGGTGGCAGATCTTATTAAATTATTCCCTTTGTGACTTTGAGCTAATCATTCCCGATTTTTGAAAGGAGGTAATGGCATCACTGATGGGCCCTTGCAGAACTCACGTTTTAGGGTAACAGAACAGGCCAATGGGTGACCATGCTATGCCCAACCTCACCTGAGTGGATCCACCTAACCACAGCTGCTTGTGCACTGCTGATCTCTCCCTTTCTATGGCTGCTTCTCACTCCTCAGAGACTGGTTCAGTGTCTGAGGTATAAGGCATCCACAGGAGGAGTAGAAGAGAAAATAATTTTTTCTCCTTTGCATTTCTTTTCATTATGAAAAAGAGTGGAAGGCTGAAAGCATGGCAAAACTGACAGAACATTACTGGAAAACAAGAGCAAAGAACACCCTGTTCAAAACAAAGACAAGAGCGAAACCAAGAAAAACATTTGACAGCTAAGTGTCCCAAAAACCCTGTCCCAAGAATTCTCTGCTCATTTTTCAAATGTAGACTTTTATACAATGAGTTGAAACAACTTTCAACTTATTCTCAGAGTTGTTCCCAGTTTCTGAATTTCCTTCCCGGATTATTGATCACTGCTTGCCTCTTGTTATCCACCCCAGAAATCTCTTTCCTAAAATGTCTTCCAAGGACTTTCTAACTATCAATGTAACTGCTACTTTAGGAACACAGATGACTCCCCATGGTCTCTGCATCTCTCTCAAGGTGGAAGGAGGGTAACTCATACTTCCGTCAACATTCTGCCATCACATAAGGCCTAGTAATGTTTGACAGGTCTGAGTGAAGGAGACTGATTCAATATGGCACGTTATTTATTATTATTTAAAGCATTTTGCAGCCTTTTCTTTAGCTGAAAATGACTCCCAGGGCAGCTTACAGAGATTAAAACATTTCTCTTCCCCAGGCTTAAAATGTAAAAGACATAACACTAAGGAAAGGGGGTGGGGAGGATCCCATAGTTGAGTACAATAGAGTAAATGCAGTATACTAACTTATATGCAGGTCACACTGTATCTACTGTATTACAATTAGGATTGCAGTCTTACAGATAAATCCAGTGTGAATCCCAACTAAAGCAGATCTACTGAATAAATAGAATCATAGAATCATAGAAATCTAGAGTTGGAAGAGACCACACAGGCCATCCAGTCCAACCCCCTGCCATGCAGGAACACCCTCAAAGCACTCCCGACAGATGGCCATCAAGCCTCTGCTGAAAAACCTCCAAGGAAGGAGACTCCACTACACTCCGGGGCAGCATATTCCACTGCCGGACAACCCTGACTGCCAGGAAGTTCTTCCTGAGGTTTGGGTGGAATCTCCTTTCCTGCAGCTTGAATCCATTGTTCCTTGTCCTGGTCTCTGGAGCAGCAGAAAACAAGCCCTCTCCTTCCTCTACGTGGCATCCCTTCAAATATTTAAACATGGCTATCATGTCCCCTCTTAACCTTCTCTTCTGCAGAGTAAACATACCCAGCTCTCTCAGTCTATCCTCATAGGGCATGGCTTCCAGGCCTCTCACTATTTTGGTCACCCTCCTCTGGACTTGCTCTAGCTTGTCAATATCCTTCTTGAATTGGGGTGCCCAGAACTAGACACAGTATTCAAGATGGGGTATTCAAGATAACCAAAGCAGAGTAGAGTGGTACCAGTACCTCCCTCGATCTAGACACCATACTCCTATTGATGCAGCCGAGAACTGCATTGGCTTTCTTGGCTGCCGCATCACACTGCTGACTCATATTCAGCTTGTGGTCTATGAAGACTCCTAGATCCCTTTCACATGTATTGATTTCAACTGGTCTATTCTTGTTGGGACTTTCACTGGATATAGGACTTAATCTCATTTTAGCTACTTCTAAGACCTAAAATGATTGAGCCGGGGATTTTTAAATGGAAAAAAAAATCCTGCTCTTTCCCACAAATACCTGATGTCTCCTGCTTTTCCTGAGATACTAAGGATGGCCCCAAAAAATATCACAAAGGCCTCCACGAGGTTGAAACATAAGAGCTCTATATTTTCTCTGTATGGGTATTCAGCATCTCCATATGAGAACCATTACGATTGTAACTGAGCAGAGAGGAAATCACTTGTGGTAGACCAACATTTTCCTGCACAGCCTTGATATACAATCTCTTCCCCACACAGGAACAAAGAGGTAAAAGGCAAACATTCTGTTGCTATTCTGTGCCTATATTAGCTCTTTGAGTTAGTCTGCATTGTCTACTTAAATCTTACCTGTCCTACCTGACATGGACCCTGCTCCCTCAAAGCTGCAACTCCCAAGACTGTTTTGTAATGACAGCTGGGAAAATTCAACCATATGTCTGACATATCTCTGCAATGGAAGGGACTGTAAATTTCTGGACACATAGTGTGACTGGAAATGTCACAGTTCAAATGATGCATATGATAGTTAATACAAGTAAAGCTAAAGTAAACTTTCTATACCCATTTGAAGCAGCAATAAGGTGCAAATACTTTCAAATGCAGCTTGATATTTTTAGCCAATTGCTTACCTCTAATGGTATGCTAGTTGATAGATAACTTCTCAGACTAGCATATAAGTAACAAATTACAAAAATCTATATTTCCATTTTCCATAGGAACATTCCCTTGAAGAGGGATTCAGTGGTGCTGTTCCTTTAATATAACGCCAACCATAGGTGGAACCTGCCTTTCTTCCTGCAGTTCCAGGCTGCTCACAGAACCTGCTCTGGAGTTCTAGGAAAAGTTACAAGCGAAGTTTAGGGAAGCATGAGGCCTGCAGGAGAAACTGGAAGGGAGAGGAAGAAAGCCCTGTTGTACTAGTAGATGGCTGCTAGCTGTTTTAGACCAGAGTTTCTAACAACTACAAATATGAAGACTCCGCCTCCAGAAGTATTTGCATAAACATCCATTATTGTTCAATTTATAATTTATTAAAACATTATGTTAATGTGAAGATCTTTCAAAAGGACAAGAAAGGAGGGGATAAGAAAACTATAGAAAAGACCACTGAAGCAAGACATAGTCTGGAACTGTTTCAGATACTGTTTTTTTTTTAATTGATTTTAAATGAAATAATTGTGATACTATCAAGAAATAAATTTCAAAGAATTAACCCAGTGCAAAGGATTGTTCAAGCAGGTGTAGAACTATTCTAAAAAGCTCCACCAAGGTTAATTTATGGTTGGCAAAATGAATTTTCTTCTTTGTTTGCTGGTAATGTTTGTTTTAGAATAAGCAGTAGGATCTTCTACAGTTCAACTGAAATAGTATTTATGATTAAAGAATCGCTTGCAAAAATACATATTATAAATCTTAAAGATAATAAATCCCAGAATAAAGGCTTTTACTGCTTCATTAGAATTTTCATGATGAATAATAGAACAAGCATTTGGTCAAAAATACACAGTGATTATTAAATAAACCATAATATGTTACAGTATATAGCTTTTTATTTATTTATGATATAGTTTAAATTAAGCATGATTGTAAATAGATAAACTACTATCTTTTATCTATGTTATGAATTTAATAATATTTCTTTCAACAGATTTCTGCCAGGAGAATACACAGAGCAATAGCAGACAGGTTATGAAGGCTGAAATCTGATCTCTAGGTGCATTTTATGCTGCTTTAGTGTCCCTTAGGGCTAAAGTGTATTTTATATCATTTCTCTGTACTTCTAAAAACATCTGAACTTTTTTTCCTCATGGCATCATATTTATTATCTCCCATACACCCACACAGAGATGCAGTCCTTAAGCATTCAGTGGTTATGACTCAAACTAGCAGAATGCCTCAGGTGGCAATTCTCTCAATAGTGACTCACTAGGGAATGTGAGTATCTGGATGGAAGTAGGATAAAGTAAGCTGGAGGTTCACTGAAGATATATCAGCAAATGAGAAAGCAGGGGGGAATAGTACAAAGACTTTGTCAGTAGAGCCAAGAACCAGCAGAGGTGTAATGCCTTTATGTGGCCCATGAGTAAGAAATTCCTCGTTACCAAACTAGTGGAGGGCCTAGCAGACACAGCAACAAAATGATTGTAACAATGGTACATCTAAGCTTTCAAAGAATAATCTGAAACCTAAAAACAGGTCTGACAGATCAGAGCAAAGTTCTATCTAGCCCAGCATTCTGTTCCTACTACTCCTAACCTGATACCTTGAATAATATAATGCCAGAATCACAGAGCTGGAAGGGTCTCATGAACCATCAAGTTCAACCTCTTGCTCAATGCAGGATGTTCAGCTAAAGCATGCCCAGCAGGTAGTTGTCCAGTCTCTTTTGGAAGAAGACCAGAGGAGACCCTACCATCTCTCTAGGCAATTGGTTCCACTGCCAAACTGCTGTTACTACCAAGAAGTTCCTTCTAATGTTCAATCAAAATCTACTCTCCTTTAAGTTAAAATGATTAGACCTAGTTCTGCCTTCAGGGGCAGCAGACAGCCCTGTGACAGCCCTGGAGGTATTTAAAGACTGCAGTTATGTCACCACTCAGTCTTGTCTTTCCAAGCTGAACACGTCCAGTTCCTTCAACTTTTCTTTGTATGTTTTATTCTCCATACCTCTCATCATCCTTCCTCCCCTTTTCTGAACTCACTCCAACTTGTCTATATCCTTCTTAAAATGAAGTTCCCAGAACTGAACATAGTATTTCAGATGAGGCCTGGCCAGCACAGAATGTAGTGGGACTAGCACTTCCCTTGACTTGGAAAAATATGCTTCTATTAATGAAGCTAAAATAGCATTTACACTGCTGGCTCATGATCAAATTATGATCAACAATACTGCCAAGATCCTTTCAAAATGTAGTACTCTGACCCAACTTATACCTGAATATTTTGTTTTTGTGACCTAAATACAGAATTTTGCATTTATCACTATTGAATTACATATTATTAATTTTTGCCCAATTTTTTAGTTTATCTTGGTCCTTTTGAATTCTGTTCCTATCTTCCAAAGTGTTAGCCACCTCTTCCAGTTTTGTGTCACCTGCAAATTTGATAAGGATTCCTCCACCATGTCTTTTAAGTCATTGATAAAATGTTGAAGATAATGGCCCTAGAACAGAACCCTGAGGCACACCACTTGAGACCTCCTTCCAGTCTGAAGAGCAGCCATTGATTTATGACTGAGTACAGTTTTCAAACCAACATCTATTTCACTTTTAATCAATTTTCTAACTACCAAATTATGTGTAAACTCATCAAATGCTCTGCTCATATCTAAAAGACATTCACAGCATTCCCACCATCTACTAAACTAGTATCCTGATTTTAAAAAAAGATGTAAGATTAGTATGGCAGGATTTGTTCTTGACAAACCCATGCTGACTCCTACTAGTAATTACATTGTGATCAAGATACTTGCAGACAAACTCCTGTATAATCCATTCTAATATTTTTCCTGGTATTGATGTCAGGCTGACTAGTCTGTAGATTTCTGGATCTTCATTTTCCATTTTTTTTTGAAGAGAATGACAATATTTGCTCTCCTCTAATCCTCTGGCATCACACCTGTTCTTCAAGATTTCTCAAAAACAATGGCAAGTGGTTCAGGGAGTATATCCACAAGGTCCTTCAGTATTCAAATCTGAGAGTACTTAAGGTAAGAGATCAACGCATCACCTCCCTGTACAGAAAACCTACTGATGCTAACACCTACTTCTGTCTCAGTTCACATCCAAGTGCAATGAGACACAATCTCCCTTACAGTCAGTTCTGAGGCTAAAACGCAACTGCCACAATGAGAAGGATTTTAGAAAGGAGTCCCACATATTATCTAAACAAGTTAGAGAAAGATTTTAGCCACAAGGAGTAATATCCCAGGGTTTGTTAAGGCAGTTGGCAGATCTCGGTCTGAATTACTACAAAAACAACAGGGATCACTGTTCAATCACCTCCGTGGCTCTCCCACACGTACTCACATCACAAAAAATATACAAGGTTTCATTAAAAAAACATATATTTTTTTTATGAGAGAATGTTTTGGGGTGTAAGGAAAAGCCACAAATCTTCTTTAAAAGGATGACAATATTAGAGATATTGTGGTCAACTCAGCTTTCAAGGACTCAAAACAAACACCAAAAATCACTATAATGGAAGCAGGGAGCCCCACAGGGCATCAACCCCTGTGGACATTGCATATATTGTAGATATACATTGAAAATGACAGAGTTGGTACCAAGAGAGAGACCTCGTAACTCACTTTAGCACTTGTAATAGTGCTAAGTTCTGTTATATATGCTATTCAGTGCAAGTGCAAAAAATATGTATGTGGGGGGAATATTAAGTCTGCTAAAAAATGAATAGCTGAACATCTCTATAATTTAAGGAATAAAAGACTGGGGGCTCCTTTAGTCAGTCATTTTGTAGAACTACAACATTCTGCATCAGATTTTAAGTTTTGGATGCTGCAAAAAATAGCTGGAAATAATGGGAGAATTCTTACAAAAGAAAAGGTGGAATGGATTTTAAAACTGAAATCTTTGATTCCAGGAGGTTTAAATGAGGATCTAGGCCTCCATTCATTAGTATAAAGCCACTCCATTATGCACATTAAAAAAAACACACACGCAAAAAAAAACAACAAGACCAGCCAGATTACATCAGATGTCTTTACAACAGGTCCCACCATTCTTTCTCTAGGCCATCCTTGTTTCTCACCATCTGAGGAATTGTATAAATAACAAAACAAAACAAAACAAAAAAGTAGTTTGTCTTCTTTATTGTATATCAATTATTTTCTCAAAGAGCATGAACTCCAGAAATTTCTATTGTAGACTGGATTTATGGTATGTATATGATTTGTTATATAAACAGTATATTTTTCACTATGTGAACTTAAAAGTATTATATATTGTTATAAGATTGTAAAATATATTTATATTTGTTTTTAATACAGCCTCTGAAGAAAGTCAATTAATTTATAAACAGGCTGAAATGCATTGAGCTTTTAAAAAATAAACTTAGACCAACTGTAAGCACATAGATCCTAATCTCCTTTTTTCTGCTGATTTATTAGATTTGCTTTCTAGCACTTATTCCTGCTCCCACATTTCTTTCTTTCTCCATTTATTTTAACCCAAATGCTATAAACTGATCCACTGTGATCACTCTCATGCATTTATAGACAACTGAATTTGTCTCTGACATATAATACTACTTCCTCTCCTTTTCTGCCACATCTATTCTTTTTAAATAGGTTATATCCTTCAATTGTAATACTCCAATTATGAGAGTCATCCCACCAGGTGTCCATTATGCCTATATAGTCATATTTATCCTTCCTGCACAAGGACTTCAAGCTCCTTTTGCTTGTTTCTCAAACTGTGCATGGGTCTATAGACATTTAAAGTTTTGTTGACAAAGATGTCACCACCTTATGAGAAGGAAGCCTCCTACTGCCTTTCAGTACTTTTCACCAAGAAGTGAATCACTGGCATTTTGATCTATATTTTTCAGGACTCAAAGACTGATATCTGATGAGTGATACTTTGATCTTCATACTCTAGATCTGCACAGGCTTGGCCCTAATACATACATTTAGTGCAATTTCTTTCTCCACAACAGCATTTCTGATCACTTGTGTAAACCAGGGAGCTCATTCAAAAGCATATTGCCAGGCTGCTAATTATCTGACACCTTCATACTCAGGAAAAAGATACTTTGAACTCAATGATACTTATGTCTAACTAGATACATATAAGATTCCACTGTAACTGCTCTTTTAAAAAAGGTGGCATGATGTAAGGAATAAAAGAGGGGCACACAGAAACATGAGATGGAGTGCCTGATCTTTAGGATGTCTCACTTGGCAATGGTGACACATATGCCTTAATCATACTCCAATTGGATTACTATAATTCTGCCTCTCCAAAGTACTGCAGATTGTTAATGACAGCACCCAATTCTCTTGTTGCATTGACTCCACCGGCTGCCAGTGTTTCTGAGCATAAGACAAATTGCCATTTGTGACCCATAAAGCCCAACATGGCTTGAGTCCAGGCTATCTGAACGACTGTATCTTCCCATATGAACTCTTAACATTTTCACAGGAGGCTCTTCTCCCAATCTCACCACCTTCATGGGCATGGGAGTACAGGACAGGACCCTCTCTATGTCTGCTCCCAGACACTGAAACTCCCTCCGTGGGGAAGCTTCCTTTTGTGGCCTCTTCTTTGCTGCCTTTTTGGAAGCAGGTGAAGACTTTTTTATTCCAACAAGCTTTAGGGAATTGATTATTTTTAAAAGAAAAAAGGCTATGGTGTTGTACTGCTTTTATTCTTTTGCTTTAAAGTAATATTTTAAATAGTTTTCATTTTGTTGTTAGTTTCAATCTCAACTTTTTGTATCTTTTGACCATATGTGTTTTTACTGTAATTCTTAGTATTTTGTAAGCCACCTTCAGTCCTAGTTTGGTACAAAAGCAGAGTATAAATAAAGTGATAGAAGATGGATGGAAGCGAGGATGGGAGGCACAGCACTGCGGCTTGGTGCTGCAAGCTAAGGCAAAGATGAAGGACAGGTGAGAGGTGCAGCAATGTGAGGTGGGGCATCTTGGGGAACAGGGCAATGTGAGGTGGGGCATCTTGGGGAACTGAGAGTAGGCGACTGTAACAGAGCTCAGGGGAGGAAAATGTTATGACACAAGGTGATATGGGCCCTCCAGGAAGAAAACGTAACTTTCAATAATTTTGCGAACTCCACGACTCGAGGGAGGGCATTACTCTTCCTAGTTGACAGGATGGCTCTGAATAACACTTAGCATTTTAAAGATGGGTTTGAGCATTTAAAGCACCTCTACTACATCCATTAAGTTATATTTACAGTACTGTAAATCAGGTCAGTATGACTGTTCCTATACAGTGATACAGCTGAGCATAGGTATGATTAGGCAATTTTAGATTCTGGCAAAGCCACCTCTGAGTATTCCTAGCTTAAGAAATTCATGGGGTAACCAAAAGCCAACAGGAAACTTGAAGGCACATACAAACATGTTTAATGGATACATGGAAAAATGTTTATACTGCTTTCTTGGCTGAACTATATGCACATTCTCTCTGGGTATTGGAACTTTCCCTGCTCTGAAAAGGGTTTTTGCAACTGTTGCTGGTGTCCACTTGTTTGAACAGTCTGAAGATGCCTTGGGTATGCTGAAAGCCTCTAAGTCTGGAATCTTTTTTATTTAGTTCATATAACTCTATTAAAAAAAACAACAACACTTGTCTATCTACTCTATATGGACCTTGAAGATGCTTGAAGTGTCTGGGCTGACCATCTGCCATGTTCAGAAATATGTGTTTACAAATCCTTTTGTCTGACTTCTGTGACAAACTTAAGAAATACTGATTTTGATGGCTCAAGCAAAATAACAAACTTCGTGGAATCTAGCAAAGAAAAGTATTCCTGAAAAGACACACAAAATACTTTGGGTGCAAAATGACATGTGACCCACAGCTCATAGGTAGTCCATCCCTCCATAACATATGCAGAATCAATGCAAGACCCACCTTGTTCCTACAAAGCAACTGTGAAAGTAAAGCTTCTGAATGGGAAGTTTATTTTATTTTATCTCTTGCCTTTTTCCTAACATGGAACTCAAGTTTGTAAAGGGACACCAGTCCCTCATATGATTTGTGTAATTAGCAATCAATTTACATAATAAAACTGTCCAGATTTGCAGGGGGGGGTACAATATGGCAATTCTGAATAAATAGAAGGAATGCACATTTCAGAGTGGGCAAAGGAAATGATAGTTTCATTTATTTGAGATTGTCTTGAACACATTTATTTAAACATTTGGGGACATTTTTGGATTTCATCTTTATTATGAATATGAAAATGATAAAACACTGAAGTAATAACATGAAACATTCTAGATTACCATTAGAGCTCAAAACACACAAGCACACTAAATTATAAACATTCCTTACCTGTCTTCACTGAAACGTCGGCCAATCAAGACTTTGCATTTGTCTTCGGGTAGACAAGCAGCCAGAAGAGGGACTGTCCGTAGCACTCTACTTTCCTTCAGTTGATATTGAATATAAAAACAAAACAAAAATGAAAACTATGACATAGAGATATATTAGTCAATCTAATATTCTTACTATCAAAAACATTTCCAAGCAAAAATACTCATAAAAGGTACAGTCCATACACAGTGGCCAAGAATGACAAGTAAGTTACACAGTAAAGTTAGTGATGAAAGTCTACACTGTCACACACATTGTAATACTGTTTCATCTAATTTAGGCACTGTACTCTATTAAACAATTTAAGATCCTAGAATCAAGAGTAGGGGTATGCACACTGTGGGGACCCTCATGCGCCAAACCACCACTGCTGCCTCCACTCTCCTTCCGTGCCACCACCGTCCTTGTCCCATCATAGTTACCAACACCCTCCTTCCTTCCCTGCCTCACTCCCTCCCTCAGACAATGAAGGAAGGAAAGAAGAGGAAAGCAGAAATTAAAAAAAAATCTTTTTACAGAAGTGGCTGCTATCCACCTGTGGGTCTTCAGGCCCACAGCACAGAGGATATTCTTAGACAGCCCTACAGGCAAGAAGCAGCCAGCTCTGTAGAGAGCTGGGCTCTAGCAGCAATGATATATATTTTTTCTTAATCTCCTTTCCTTCACCTTTGGGGACGGGAAGGAGGAATGGAGAATGGCAGAGTCAGAATGGAGATGATAGCATAGGATGGAAAGGAAGGAAGAATAGTAGTAGCGGATGAGGTACAAGGGCAGTGGGTGCAGAAAGGTGATTTTAGTTTTAAGACAACAGTAATCACTGATTTTGCCAATGAGAATTAGCAGCTATCCAGTGCCCCCCCCCCGCCAATTAACACAAGATTTGGGTGGAGGATATCTGTGGGAACTTGAAGGTAATGAAAGCCCATGAGCTGCACACTTCCCACTGCTGCTGTAAAGAAATTTAACAGTGAAATATACTTCATCTATGGTAATGTTGAAAATAGAACTGGGGCTCCTGAAAAAAACAGAAAATGAATGCTGATCAATGCTCCTTGACAAAACAATGGCATACGTATCCCCTAATAGTTCTGTACAACATTTTACAGTCATCTCTCCACATTCACTAGGGTTAGAGCACAGGACCCTCATGAAAGTGGAAAAATTGCGAATAACTCTCAGCCCTCCCAAACCATACTTAACACACAAAAAAAATATGATCACCAGATTCAACCCCCACGGATTCCTTTGAAGCATCAGGGTTCCTTCACAAGGCAGAAGTGGCTAGCTGGTGGGGCTTCCTACTACCTCCACTGCTGCCCCATACCGCTTTTAATAGGGACTTACAAGTCTCGTTCACAGTTTCTCAGTTTCACGAGGCTTGCAGTCCCTATTAAAAATGGCATAGGGAGGCAGCAGAGGTGACAGCAAATAATCCCTGAATAATCAAATCCACAAAAGTGAAACCTGCAAATGTGGAGGGCTGACTGTATTAGGCAAAGACACTTGAAAATGTAGCAAGCAAGCAAGCAAAAGCTATCAGAATAGGAAGTACTTACCATAGAAAATGTACATGCTAATTTGAATATTAAATAAACGTATGCAAAATCACAAATAATTTGAAATTCATAGAATCATAGGAGTTGGCATACACCCCACAGACCATCAAGTCCAAGCCCCTGGTCAATGCAGGAACTCAGACTAGACCATACTTATCCCTTTTCGTGACTGGAGAACAGCTATATATTCCATTATAGTGTGAATGGCTGGGGCATCTACTGCAATTAAAGACTACTCTAGTTTCTCACATTTAAGTCAAAAGTGAAGCCTGAACCTGCATAGCACTAGCACCTGTATCAGACCCACTAAGAATGGGACTTATACACATGCAAGCTTTAGTTCCAATGAACTGAGGCACGGCTGCCATGTAGATGCTATTTTGAAATGACTCAGTGAAGCTGATGTTTCCAGTCACGAGCTATTTGTGCATAGTACCTCACAATGCAGATAACAGAGTTTCCTCAGTGCCCCTTGACACTCTTTTTTGGACATATGCAGTGGAGTGGAAAAAACTGCCTTGATGTACATGTTGAAGATGTTGCATATAAATGGATCATCATACAGAAACCACCATTATGTATACCAATTTAAAGTGGCTGTATGCATTTGAATGCAATGCACTGAAAGCAAGTGTCAGCTCATTTCAAGGGCATGGGGAAGGTAGTTCAATTCATAATAATACTGCTGGTATCAGACAGAGAGAGAAGCTTAAAAGATTTTTCATGGGTTGATGGTGGCTGAAAATCAGCTCCTACAATTTCACATAGCACCCAAAGGGGAAAAAAATCTAAGGAAAAGAAACTGAAAAATGACAGTTTCTCATTTAAAAATAATAATTGGTGCTACAATGAAACAAAGAAAATATGGATAGATCTATGCCATTTTCTTTATCAGACCTGAACAGTAAATTTGAACAAGCACAAGACAGGAGCTTTGGACACATTATGCAGTGCACTAAATATAATTGTTTCAACAGGTTATTGAACGGATTTGAAAAATCCACAAGCATAATCAGATGCACTTTTGGCATTTATAAGTGCTTCCTGAACGACATTATTGAACTACAGCAAATGAAAGTCCTTTCCCAAGCAAGCACACGTGAAATTTCTTATTTTCACTGATTCACAGCAGTAGTCTATCTAGTCAGGTATTGTCTACTTCAACTGGCAGAGTTCTCCATGGAAGAGATATTCTAAGATTTGTGGAGATTCTTCTCAGGTCTTTTATCGTAAAATCTTTTCAACCAAGATTTTCAGAATAGAGCTCTGGGACAACTTGCATGCAAATCATGTGACTGTGCTGTCTTCCATACATTTGAAGGAAACAGCAAGGAGGAACTATACAGTTGATATTTATGGATAAATTTTATCTGTGTGTTTTATTGCTCAAGAGAATAGGATAACAATGAACTTCTGCTGAGTAAGGGGCCTTTCTGCTAAGCAGCCTTTCCTTGAGAATTGAATTTTCTGAGCAGTCTTTAAACCTTAAAAAGTTCTTAAGACTTCTATTCCAACAAAAAAGTGAACTGTGATGAAGAAGAACTGTGCCCTACATCATATTTCTGTAGAAATTAACAGGGTTTCACGAAAAGAGAGCAAAATGCTACAGATATGATCAACCGAAATAGATCAATACATTGAGTGGAATTGATCATTTGAAATGTATGGTGTTTATTTATATACAAACTAAACAAAAGCTCTTTGACACAGACCATTGGATAGATAGTAACAATGAACAAAATTTTCCCTTAACATTCTTGGAAAGAACTACAACATTAATATGCATATACTACCAGAATGATTTTCTTTTAAAAAAACAGCCTGTTACTTGCAAGAAGAAAAGAACTTTTGCTCTAACAGGAATAAATGGACAGTTGGGGCCAAAAACTGCAAAAATTACATTTGCTGAGGGGGGAGGTTGTGAGCACAACTGTCCATTTATTCCTGTTAGAGCAAAAATTTAGAGTAAAATGTTTATCCAGTCCTCTCTCCACATTCATGAGTTTGATCTTCACAAATCTGATTATTTGTGAGACGCAGGCATGTCTCCCCATATTCTCCTCCTTCCATTCCCTTGCCTTTTGCCCAGGTGTGGACAAGGAAGGCACGTGCACTAGAGCAAAAAACAAGGCAATGGTGGGGGGAGACCTGGAAGGGAATGGGAGGGGTATGGGAGGGGTTATTTACAAGGGTTCTGAGCCCCAAACACTCTCAAAAATGTAGGGACCACTGTTCTTGTGTAATAAACTTGGAAATATAATTGTCATACATTTTTATGTTGCAATTACATCATAAATACAATTAACCAATAGTCATATGGCCCAAGTTGTTGAGTTTTGCCCGTATTTAGAGCATGGACTCATGTATGGCCCATTACCTAGCCCAAATGTCTAGCTCTGGTTCATTTTAAAGAGCACCATTACAGAAATAGAGATACATGGTAAAATGTGAAAACAATATTCTGTCCAAGTGGTTTGGTGAGAAATGAGGCTAGACACCTTTTGACACTCTGTTATCAGATGATTTGCTCTTTTGACACTTTCAAATTAAGGACAAATTCCATTATTTCCATGGGGGTCTTGCTCTTTCATCAGTTCTTTTTGTTTGTGGACACTCACCTAGAACCGCTTACATGTGTGCAGTGCTTGCAAAGCGAGCTGGGAGGGGAAGACAGGAAGGCAGCTGAGGGAATCTGCAAGCAGCCCACGTGCAGTTACTGCCAAATGAGCCTCTGTAAGTCCTTTGTGCTTCCTACACTACAGTACATAGATTCCATTTTTCAACCAATTCTATTTTCTGACAGAGCACAAGTCCCTAACCTGACAGATAAGTGGAGGAAGCCTGTATTATCTTCTAGTTCTTTTATACATTTAGGGTATTTGCAACTAGGATTTACTTGTAGGAGAAACTGTTATAACCATAAGATTAGAAAAAGATCAAAACTGCAGTTCAATTGTTGCCTAATAACACAGATATCCAGGATTAAAACCTACCCATGAGAGCAGTTTGCTGAAGGTGGAACTTTAAAAGAAGGGCTATATCAGTTACTGTACATCCATTGGATGGAATGAGACGTAAAGTCAGGGCTGGACTAAAAGAATTACAATTAGCCCACCAATTCTAGTTGTTTTTAAAAAGACAATAGTGCAGTTTAAAGGTTAGGTATGTTCATGTCCACTGTAATTGCAATTATGCCTTTAAATTCTACAGACTATTACAGAGATTTAGTATGTCTAGCTTTCCCTGGTTTTGTGCTCTAAGAGGCATATATGACTATTGCCCTTAAAGAAAACTGGTTCAAAATCCACAGAAAGGGTAATTTCAGGATCTTTTTTTTTCTTATTCAGAATTTAACTTAGAAAAGTAAAATACAGAGCATTCCTTCATTGGAGTGCAGAAAAAACTATTTATCACTTTTCATGAGGAGGAGGAGATTTCTTGTCCTCCAGACTTTCTGCCTTGTGGAAAATGTAACCTATTTCCTTCTATAAGTTGAGGACCCAATTCCAGGAATAATGGTATTTGGCATGTGATAACCACAGATGTCAATAAATAAATTATGATGAACCCAGAGGAATGTTTCTTATATAAAGCTTCAAATGTTACTCAAGTTCATGGGTAGTGATTAGGGAAATACCCTAGCGACTTTCTAAATTACTTTTGGATTTTTGTTTAATTGATCACTTGATTTCCTCTGAAATAGGTAATATGTAACATAAAAAACTCTCAGTACTCAATATTCACTGTTCAGCGGGGAATTCTGTAGGCAGTAAATGAAGTTCATTAATGGCACGAGATCAATGCATGTGAACATAACAGTCAAAAGATATTCTATAGCCTTAAATTTTCTTCATTGATTTTTAAATCAGCACTATTTATGCCTTGTGATCATAAAACTTTTTCCTGCATTCTAGACTGCCAAAGAGTACTTTACAGTCTTGTAACTCCAGTCACACTCAGCTACTTAAATGTCAAAGCGAAAGTAAGCAGATCTTCTGTGTTAGAATTCACTCCATCATGCAGGAAAGAAGAGAAAGACAAGAAGGGTCATGCACAGAATTCACATTTTTCCCTCGAAGCTCCCTGATACATCCACAGAACCATTGTATGTTTCTTAAATGTCCTTCAACTTAAAATGTTCTTTTACTGTTGGGAGTTTGGCCTAAAAGTATCACATGCACCCCAAAGGCAAATTCCACTTTGATCAGTGCTTGTACTCAATCTGATAAACTACTTTTAAAAAACTTGGATGCCAATTCCCCTTTGGAGCACTCTCTTAAGCACAGCACATGAATACATTCCATTGGACCATGTTGCTAATAATCAGTTAATCTTAGTTTCACAATCTTAGCTAGGACCAAAATCACCATAAAACCATTTAAAGACAGTGATACTAAAACTGATCTACATTTATTTAGATATTCATTTATGTACATGGAACTCCTATTTTGTAAAATAACTTTTACATTCATTCCTGTATAATTATAGGTTATCTATAGACAAAAGAATCTTATCAAGACTTAATAAATATCAATAATTCAATTGATTACACAAGTAAAATCTAATTAACAATTTAGTTACTAATAAAATCCAAACAATAACACTAAAACTACAAACAGAAAAACCAATCACACAACGAATCCCGTTCCCTTGAGCTTCTGCTTTACTCACATATGTTTCTGCTTTATTCTACAGTATAACTTTAGCCCTATTCAGGTTTTTTGTAATTATGTCTACTAAAGGCATGAGAAGGGGAAGCATACTAGTTCTACCTTCTCTGCACTACTTTCTATCCTGTGTGGAGGGCGACTTTCTAAAGAATCTTCACAAAGATTCTCCATGTGATTTGGAAAGCTAAAAAAAAAGTATTTCTAATCAGGTGGACAGCCTCTGCAGCCAGTCTCTTTTTCATGATGTAACCTTCCATCATCCTAAAGGGTGATGAAAATAATGGAAGAAATGGAAGATTCCTTATTGCATTCAGTAAAATAGATTTTTTAATAATAATTTTATTCAAATTTCAACAAATAAAACAAACAATTATCTCTGCAATGTTTACATGCAATGTTTTTCCTTCTTCCTTTCCTTTCTGGATTACAATTATTAATATTCCCTCTATTTATTGTATCACGTATCACAATAAAATGTTAAAAATCTATAATTTGTTAGTTCCTGCTGTATATCTCTACTTTACTTGTTACATGATATTTCATTGACTATTAACCTGTATAGTAATTGGTATCATGAAAAAGGTATTACCCCCAACCCAAATCTGTAACAATCTTCCACTCTTTATTAATGTCTTCGTCTGGTTTCCCTTTTAGTCTTTGTGTAAGTATATCCACATTTCTATTTTCCATAAAAGTTGTCCACCACTGTTCAGTTGTAGGTGTAGTTTCATTTTTCCAAAATCGTGCATACTCAATGCGGGTCGTCGTCACCATGTACAATATTATTCTCCAGTATTTCTTAACTGACATTCCATCTAATATATGTGTCATGTTTAACAAGTAGAATTCAGATGTCATCCCAAATTGGATCTCTAAAATTGAACTCATTTTCTTGTGTTTTTCTTTCCAGTATTTTTGTGCTTTGGGACATGACCACCACATATGAAATAGTGTACCAGAGTTCTCTTGACATTTCGAACACTGACCTGTACTCGTCTTGTAAATTGTCTTTAATTTTTCTGGTGTCATGTACCATCTATGAAATAGTTTGTAATAGTTTTCTTTTAAGTTTTGAGCAGCAGTAAATTTCTGTGTATGTTGCCAACTCTGTTCCCACCATTCTAACTGTACTGAGTGTCCAACATTTTGTGCCCATTGTATCATTACTGCTTTAACTATCTCCTCCTCACATTCTTGGTGTAAAATTTCTTTGTACAAATACGCTAATAAATGTGGTGGATTTTCTCTTAACATTCGCAATAAGTGCATTTGTTCCTTTTGCTGTATTCCACAGGTTTGTACATCCATTTGAAATCTTTCCTTTAGCTGTCTGCAGGGAAACCAGCTTAATTTTATTCCTTCAGTTTCCAATTTCTCTCTTGATTTCATCTTCACACTGGAGTCTTCTGTCATGTCTAATAAGTCTGTCTCTTTCCATCTCCCAAAAAAAGCTTCTTGAGAGGAGACCAAATTGGGTAACTGCCTTATATTCTTCTTCTTGTAGTCAGTCCATATTTTAAGTAGCGATTTCCTTACAAAATGATGCATAAAATCTTTGTCTACAGCAGCTTTTCCAGTAAAATAGAAATTTTACTGCATTTATGCATTCATTAAAAAATGCATGCATTCATTAAAAGCGTAGAGTAAAAATTGTTTCAATAAATAAAGAGATAAACACACCTGCTTTTTTCATATAATCATGCAGAACAATTCAGAAATGTTTGAGGTGTAAGATAGGTGTAATGAGAAAAGGTGCCATCTCATTTACTGTTACAGCAGATAAACTAAACCAGTCTGGGCAACACACAGACTGTGGGCTGGATGTTGACTTTTAAAGCAGCTTTGTGCTCCCACTGTACTTTCAGACTGCTCCTGCCATTAAAATCACAGCACTGAAACTTGATGACAAAACTGGTGCTGATGAAAATTAGTAGTCATTGCCACAAAATATAAAAATAAAAATTAAAAAATTGAAGTTACAATTGCCTCTTGCCTTCCTCCTACTGCCTGCCTCTTTCCTATGCTGCTGCCACCACAAAGTGCTACTGTAGCTGGCATCAAATTTAGTGACAACTGTGTCAAGCACTGATTTGACTTCTAGTTTAGTTCCTGGTTTTAAAAAGGCCACTCCTAGCTTAAATCAGCCCAGTCCCACAAAAAACATGACACAATTGCTCCCATATCCTCTAAAATCTGGAGAGATTTTCCATACGGAAAGATTTTTTTTTTAATGAGAATCTTTTAGAACTTCAAAAATGGCAGCACTTGGCTCACATGTTGTCTGCCCAGACAAGAAAGCTGTAAGTCAGGTGATAAGTTGTGGACATTTAAAACTTTGCTGGAAACTATGCAAATTGGCATTTTACATACAAAGGGGAATCTTGTACACTAAAACTGGGTCACAAAAATTCAGAGAAATAATTTTTGCCTTCTAAATATAGTAACAAATGTAGGACCCCTAGATATGCATGTAATGCTCACATCTAAGAAAGGATTTTGCTTACCACCTTTGAATATCACCCAAAATTGAGCCTATGTTTCAGCTACCACAACAACTTCAGATATTGCCCTGGATAGACAATTTAGGAGAAAATATAAATTGATAGTTGTGACTGTGAAAATGCAGCATGGGATACATAATATTCATGCAATAATTTTTACTTTTGTTTGTTATTGTTTATCTGTTTTGTAACATTTACTATGATATATACCGAAAAGGACAACTTATCAATTCAGTGGTTTACATCATAGAGTCAGGTTTCAAAATCCCAGGGAAAAAACCCATGGAGTTATTTTCAAAACAAGTAGTCATTGAAGTTGGTTAGGTAGTCACTGAGGTTGGTAATAGTAACAAAACTGCACACAACTCAACAATTTTCACTTGCACTGTTTCCTATTTGTTGAACAAATGCCTTGTTCAAATTTGGCATTTCCCATAGTCTGACTCACCTCTGCTGGATGTTGGATGATATACAGACAGGTGGAGACTTTCAGGGGATGAACTGGCAAGAATGGACACAGGCACACCTTTTGAGGACGCCTATAAGACAAAAAGGTATAGAAAAAGATATATTCACAGTTAACAATTTATAATGTGGTTTTATTGTGTCACATGAGAGCTTTTTGCTACTTTTTCCGAAAGAATTTTGGAACAACTTCTGAAACAGACTCTTAGGTGAATGTTCAGAAAAATTAAACAATATAATGCTTCTGTTGTGCCTTCGGAATTATCTCTCATCACAGAGATAAACACAATGACCTGTAATACAGAAGAGATACTTAACCAGACAAATTAAAAACAAAAAAACCCCTTGTATTCAGTGCCTTAATCTGAGACATTTTATGACCCCACTTAGACCCTTTCCGCACATTACCTGCTCGCAGAGGTGGGGGGTGCCATTCGTGTAAGCAGCCTCTTGTGCGAGGCGCCCGCATCGCTCCTCCATTCTCCCACAGCTGGCTTCCTGGTCGTGCAACCGCTGCGCGAGCGCCCCGCCCCTTCCTTCCGCAGTGCAGCCTGGGAGCTGTAGGCTGCACTGGGGGAGGAAGCGCGATCGGCCCGGCTCGCCTGACGCACCGCACAGCAGGTAAGTGCACGCGGGCCACAGGAGCATTGCACGACTGTGCACCATTTTTGGCTTAAAGCCGAAAATAAAAATGTGTGTGTCCGCTCTGTGTCCGGCTCTTGAGTGTTGCGTAAATGGGAGTGCGTCGTACGGACCACTGCTCCCATTTACACAACGCTCAAGGGGCCCTCTCGCAACAGAAACTGCATGTGAAAAGGGTCTTAGAGTTCTACAGTATTTCAGGGTAACACAATGCACTATGTCCACACAAGTGTTTGTGGATACACATTCAGGGACATTCCATAATACCCAAATACCCACAACAAAGAAAATTCTTTTCATCCGAGGAGAAACATTTAATCTAAGTAGCTGTCAAGCCCCATCTCATGCAACTAGTATCTAAGCTGTAAATGTAATGGGACAATTTTTGTTCCAGCTGTTCTTCATCTGGGGGAAAAAACTAAAACTATAGTGACAACTGGATGTAACTCACAGACATTGTTTAAAGTCTTCTAGTGACAATGTGGTAAAAATGACTGCTTTGCAAGTCTATTTGCATGTGAATTTGGCAACAAAACATGACTGGGAGATTAAAATGTTCTATCTACCTAGCAAAGGTTAATTATTATTTGGACTAGCACACTTTAAACATCTGATGTACAGTCATCCTTCCATGTTTGCAGGTTTGATCTTCATGAATTTGATTGTTCACAGATTATTTGCTACTGCCTCTGCTTCTCTCATGCACTCATTCACATGCGTGGAGAGGGGAGGAAGAGCACCCATAAGCATTTCCTTCCTCACTCACTCATTTGGGCAGGTGGGTGAAGAAAGAGTATGGGATGGAGGAGCAGGAGGAGGGAGGGCAAACACATGTGTTTCCTCACTCATTCACTCACACAGGCAGGCAGGTGGAGGGGCAGAGCTGGGATGGGGGAGCGAGAGGAGGGAGAGTGTATGTATGCACTCCCTCACTCAGTTAGGTGTGCAGGCGGGAGAACGGAATGAGATGAGGAGGAGGCGAAGGAGGAAGGGCACTCCTGTTCCGTCGCTCACTCACACAGGTGGGTGGATGGGGATAGGACAGGAGCATGGGGAAGAGGGGCGCATGTGCATTCCCTTGCTAACTCACTCATGTGTAAGAGGGAATACGACAGGATGGGGAAGTGCAAGGGGGGAGGGGGCATGCCTTCCCTCACACACTCACTCATTTGAACAGATGGGGGGGCAGCATGGGGAGTATAAGGAGGTTGTATTCACTCAAGTGTAAGGAGGGAAGATATTCATGGTACTTACACTTTTACAGGGGCCTTGCACCCCTAACTCTTGCAAAAGTGGAGGGCCAACTGTATTATTTTTAAAAATCAGTCCTTCTACCCTATGTAGTGGATCCAGTCCATATATTCTTAATAAAAATAGTCTGGAAAATTCGCATCAGATCAATATTTTAAGTAAAAATCATAAACAAATCACTTGAAAATAAATTCTGCATACATCACTCAATTCCAGTATATAGAATAATACCCTACAGGAATTTTATTTGGGATATTACTATTTATTCATATCCCACTTTTTCTCAACAGAACTCAAAACAATGTGCAAAGGGTTGCCAAACAGTCTCCCAGGCACTGACAAGACAGGGTGTGCTCTATCAAGATCCCATAGGATCTATGTTGTAGGTAGCAGCACTCAGATCTCCGGAAAGCTGGCTACCGAGGGCCTTGTAAGGCTCTCTATTCACGGACCACAAGATCTATAAAAGGAGTATTGGGACTCTACCCTCACAGGAGTGCTTTTACTTGCACAGCAGATTCTTTGGCTCTAAGTAAATGCTTGTAATTTTAGGAAGCAGATGTTTTTGAGTGAACAATGGCAGCTCAACTGTGATTCAGTCAGATGTTTCTGAAAGCATATGACAAACTAGGGAAAGAACAGTTTCTCATGCTTATGCATTCCAGCAAAGAGAGAAAGGGGAAGAGGGGGAGAGGGAGAGAGAGAGAGAATCAAAATGGTACAAGTTATTAATGTCAGAGCACACATCTCATGAACATCTACAGTTAACTCTTCTCTATCACACATTTACTAGCTAAATGCTTTCTCATTAAAGAAACATCCAATGGTATTAACAATTTATACTGATCGATAATTTAACTGTACTTTAATTTACAGTTCTAAGAAAGTAAATTACCTCAACTCTACAATTATGGCAACAGGCAATTAACGTCAAAAATATTCACTGCCCCCTCCATATTATTCAGAACTAAAGACATGAACTGAAAAATTGCAAGAGTTCCAAGAGTTATTTTACCAGCTATGAGAGACATGGCATATAAAATTCCTTTTCACACACGCAGTCAAAAACGAAGCAACATTGAATAATGCATTTTAACAAACAGTATCAATAAAAACAAATGAACAACAAACAATTTGATGAAACAGAACAAAATAAAACCATTCCTTTATCCAGAAACATGATCGAACAGGAATGTTTTCATGTTCTTCTGAAAAAGTATCCCCCCCCCAAAAAAAAGGAACTAGAAGAAATCTGTTGTAGCTTTGAACATCACAGTCAGAATCCAGAAACTAACCAGCAAACGGAAATCTCATCCATATTTCTCTAATCAGTTCTTGTAAGTCCCAAACCCACTTAAGAGTCATATAGCACAATTTTGTTTTGCATGCTGTGAAGGACAGTTTTTACAAAGAGAACGGTCCTAATCAGTTTGAAATGTTACCAAGACACTTAACGTATTTGCTGGCATATTAGATGCACCCGGCATATAAGACACGCCCTACTTTTCAAGGGGTATTTTTCAGGAAAATTCTTTTTTTAGTTCTCTGGTGAGCAAAATGCACAGGAAAGGAAGGGAAGGAGTGTTGCATCAGAAGAGGAGGGGAATGAAAAGAATGCTGCACCACCACCCCTACTTTCCTGTTTTGCATGGGCAGAAACTCCCAGCAGAGTCAAAATGCACAGAAGCGAAGGGGACGGTAAGGAGAAACTTAGAAATATCTATGTTCGTATAGATCAAGGTTTCCATTACCCCCTCCCCTCCTGTTTTGCCTGGGCAGGGAAAATGCCTTTCACACCCCTTCCCTTCCGTATGTTTTTAGCGTTACCGTATTTGCTGGTGTATAAGATGTAGAGGGTATTTTTTAGGAAAAACAGTGTGTCTTATATGCTAGCAAATACAATATACAGTGAGCTAAGAAAGATACTACTCAACAACATTTACAAACTGTGAAATTATGTAAGGGTACTATCATAGCCCAGCAACACACCTGAACCACGAAGAGGTATGGAAATCCCTACTAAAACAGGCAGTTCCTCAAATTTACAGATCCCCCACTCTGGTGATCAACACCTCTATTTTAACTTCTGCTTATTCAGCCAACTAAAGTTCGTAACAATGATTTGTTAGGCATGCTGCTGTCATGTCTTGATCAGAATAGAATGAAAGACAGGTGGCTTATTATAAACATAAAAAATGAGTCTATGTATTTTCTATTTTGAGGGCCAGATAATAATTGAGAACTTGTGTGTGATCTCCGCATCATACTCCATATTTGCTCTCAAAAGAACTTGTAGATGAAAAGGTTCAGAATATAATACAATACTAGGCACAGCAAAGCTAACAGAGTATCTTCTTTTTTGAAACCCGAATGGCTTACTGCCTATGATAAAAAAATTTCTAAGCATTTTTGCCAATTTTGTATTTTACATTTCAGCAGGCTTTAGTGGTATAACTTGAAATAAATTTAAAGGCCATAGGAAAATGTGAGCTTGAATGCTGCCAAACAATCAAGCACTGAAAGATGTAGTAATTTCCACTCTTTTAACTTATTTTTCAATCAGTGTGTGAAAGGTATATAATTTCTTCTGACTGATTGGTTTGAATCTTTGGTAATAATGGTACCTAAGTGTTTAAAACTGAGATTCAAATAATCATATTTAATATTTGTTGAATTTCATATATATCTTGCATTGGGATGTTAACACTTAGTATTATTAAGATCTTAGATTTTGAATTCCCTATTTTAATATAATTATTGTTCAAGATTATCATTTCTCAAAAATTTTAAAATCAATTAAATTTTGCAGAATTTAAAATATGTCATCTGAACATAAGTTGACATTCTCTGATTCATCTTAACACCTGATATCTGTGGAATATTTTAATTGCTTCTGCTAATAGTTTAATAACAATAGCAAAGGAATGGCAACAAACACTCCTGCCTTGTGCTTTGTTTTTATTTAACTGCTGTGTAATCTTGCTGATCAATATTTGTATAAATGTATAAGAAGCAGAATTCATTTATTAAGAGAGTGCACTAAAATATTTACAAGACCCAGATTTTTCTAACAGAGAAAATAAATGTGATATATTTAAACTATCAGACGATTTAAAATCATCTAATGATAAAACAGAAGCAGGAATTTTAGAGGATTTAAAATGAAAAACAATATTAATAGCAATCCTCACCACATCTGGAAAATTCCTTGCTGGGATTAAATCCAACTTGATCTGGATTAATATAGGAAAAAGTAAAATTTATTAATTAGTTTTGCAAATACTAACAAAATGAAATTCAACAGAGAGAAGCGTAAGGTCCTACACTTAGGTAGAAATAATGGAATACAGAAATATAGGACGGGGGCACGTGGCTGGATAGCAGTACGTGTGAAAGGGATCTAGGAGTCTTCACAGACCACAAGCTGAACATGAGTCAGCAGTGTGATGCGGCAGCCAAGAAAGCCAATGCAATTCTCGGCTGCATCAATAGGAGTATGGTGTCTAGATCGAGGGAGGTACTGGTACCATTCTACTCTGCTTTGGTTAGACCCCATCTTGAATACTGTGTCCAGTTCTGGGCATCCCAATTCAAGAGGGATATTGACAAGCTGGAGCAAGTCCAGAGGAGGGCGACCAAAATGGTGAGAGGCCTGGAAGCCATGCCCTATGGGGATAGACTTAGAGAGCTGGGGATGTTTAGTTTGCAGAAGAGAAGGTTAAGAGGGGACATGATAGCCATGTTTAAATATTTGAAGGGATGCCATGTAGAAGAAGGAGAGGGCTTGTTTTCTGCTGCTTCAGAGACCAGGACAAGGAGCAATGGATTCAAGCTGCAGGAAAGGAGATTCCACCCGAACCTCAGGAAGAACTTCCTGACAGTCAGAGCTGTCCGGCAGTGGAATGTGCTGCCTCGGAGTGTAGTGGAGTCTCCTTCCTTGGAGGTTTTTAAGCAGAGGCTTGAAGGTCATCTGTCGGGAGTGCTTTGAGGGTGTTCCTGCATGGCAGGGGGTTGGACTGGATGGCCCCTGTGGTCTCTTCCAACTCTACATTTCTATGATTCTATGAACCTTTCCACCTTCATTTAAAAGTGATATTGGTCTGCATGTAGTTGTTTGAAATTTCAACCAAGTTTTAATATTGTTATAATGATAGAGGAATGTCAACTATCAAGGACCTTACTTCATTTTAAAATAGCATCAAAAGAGTTTTAGGAGAACAGTTACTAATATCAGAAAATATTTAATAAAATTCCTCAGAGATGCCATCTGTTCCTAGAGTTCTACCATTTCAAAGATTTTTTTAACATGGCTAATTTCATTATTTATGTTTGTTTAATTCATTGTTATGATGCTCTACAATGTTTGATATCTAAAGGTACTAAAGAATTCATCTAAGTTCAGCTCTAGAAGAGAATCTGAATTGTTTAATTAAACATAGAATAATTTTAATTCAGCACTGATATCTTTAGGAGAGGTTAAAAATCAGACTACTCAAGCTGTTAGTCACAGGAATGAGAATTCACCGATTAATTTAATTAATCCAGATGAAATATAAAAATGTCTGTTGTTAACATTCGTAATATTGTCCTCCCAAGAATATACCATATTGCTGAATATGGGCTGAATCAACAGTTGTAAGTTCTCCTTGCTTTAAATTATTATAAAAATGTCTTTATTTCTAGCTTTCATATGCACTTTTGTAAGAGATTCAATAGTGTTTTTAAAGTCTTCAGTCTGCTTTGGAGGTCTATAACGGGGTCTTAGCGTGATGTCACAGTTCTTCTGATTTCTATCCACATGTTCTCAACCAAGCTTCCATGCTTCAAGTCATGGATCTCCTCACCGGTTAACAGATGTTTTATATATAATACTACTTTTTTCCTTTCCTGTTTAGGATATTCCTCCTGTATAAATTATAGTCGTCAGTTGTTATGTTCCAGTGATAAATCTCATCATACCAGGTTTCATTAATAATGCCTATTAAATCTTAATTGCCTTTCTACGTTAATCTTGTCTATTTTCCTTGTTCTGAGTACTGGTACAAATGGTTTAAATCATCTATTGTTTCTTCACACTAACCAAGGGTACTGCTCTCCCAGTTTCTTGTGTATCAGTGTTGCACTTTTCAACAGTATCTGACTTCCCCGTCCTCTGGAACACTGCCTTCCTCTTCTACCGGATCCAGTTTAAAGCACTGATCAGGTCTTTAAGACTTCTGGTAAACGAGTTCCTCACAGCCCCTGTTGAGTGTTATCCCTTTGTATTAAGGGTTTTAAAACTGTATTGTGATTTTAAAACATTGTATGCCACCTTGGATCTTTTGCTGGGAGAAAGGCAGGGTACTAAATAAATAAATAAATTTTATTGGTAGAAGTTTGACATCATGGAACTATAGACCATGATCAAACAAGCCCAATATTTCCCAACAGTACCATCTGTATCACCAGTTCTCTTCCAGTATTCTTTTTTGTCATCTTGGGCCATGAGCTTGATCATGAAGCAGTGTTGAAATAACCCCCTGCACCCTTAAAGTTTTTCATCTTCCTACCAAGAGCCTTATAGTCAGTTGTTATATGCTGAGAACTTTATCTGGCACTATCATTTGTTTCCTTGTGGATCAGAAGTAAAGTTACCAGTCAGTGGGTTTGACAAGTCTCTCTTCTTTATATCACCAGAATATACTTTTACCAATCTCAAAATTTGTCCTGCTCTTCCAGTCTCTCTCCTTCTGTTACATTCATATTCCATTCACCTCTCCATTCTCCTGTTCCTGCTGAGTTTGACTGTACAGGTGGCATTCTCTCTCACAGACAGTCAAATTATAAGGGAGTTTCAGACACCTGCAGATTGAGTAGCATGGCTGATTAGCATAGCCAGAAAAATCTAAAGATATTTCTAACATCTGCCTGTGAACTGCAGGGAGAGGATGAACAATTCATATACAGCCTAATAAATACACATCGTTTTAGTACAGTGTAAATATACACTAGCGTAGTTATGCTGGCTCCTTCAATTGCACAACCAATTATGGACTGGATTAACACTGTGGATTAACAGTGAAGATCCACAATGGTCGCAATGGCACTGAGGTCACCCTATGGTCAATTAGCTCCCCATCCAACAAATCAAAAGTGAGTTGTAAGCATGCTTGTGAAATGACTAGCTGCACTGGGGGCCAGACTTACACAATCCCTGAGGAATTGCAACCGCTTGTGCAAACAATTTTTACACTAGCGTGGTCCTCCCAAAATATGACAAACAACAGGCATGTTAAATTGCCCTAGGGTGTCTAAGATTAGCACTGAATGATCCACACTCAGGTCATGGGTCTGCACAATAACATTAACCTCATTAACACACCCCTACTCCCACCTACTACCAAAGATTCAATGAAGAGATTCTATGTCCAATGTCAGGAGAATTAAGACTTCCTTGCCTTCCTACTGTAGCCTTCTGTGGCATCAAAAACATATTCTGGAAGGTTTCTAGTTCTCCAGAACAGGTTTTATGGTGTGTATATAGGGCTGTTGGTTCCGGCTGAAGATATTTCTGGCTATATTTTCAAACTGAAATTGAATTTCTACAAGCTACTTTACCTGTCTAAATTAATGGACCCAGCTGCACCTCTTAATTCTTCTTCATTGTTTAAATTGAAACTGGGAAAAACAGACCTTTAGAATCCAGGGAATGCATGGCTAGTAATTATTTTGTTTATTCTATATTTTTTGTTCTTTTTTTGTGCCTTTGCTTCTGTGTATTTAGTTCTCTTTCCATTTGTCAGTTTGCTGTCACTCTTTGAAAAATATGAAAAACCTTTAATATAAACAGTACGTGTTGTTTTTGCTGTTGTTGTTGTCGTGTGTCTTCAAGTCATTTGCAACTTATGGCAACCCTAAGGCAAACCTATCACAAGATTTTCTGGGGGCTGAGAGTATGTGATATACCCAAGGTCACTCAGTGAGTTTTCATGGTTAAGTAAAGCTTGGTTTCCAGGGTCATAGTCCAACGCTCAAATCTTCCTCAAGATGGCTGCAGGAAATAATTAGAACCCAGAACTCCCCTCTTCTCTATCTGAGGGGAAAGTACTAGTAGGAAGCCTTTTAGGTTGTCTTTTTTCTCCCTCATTCCAAAGCTGGGTCAGAGGCAAAGCAGTGGAAGGGGCGGAAAGCTCCAGAGTAGAATTATAAGGGGATTGCAAGAGGGGAATTATTCCCAATTTTTCCACTTTCACAAGGGTTCTGTGCCCCGAATGCTTGTGAATATGGAGGGGCTACTGTACTTTCTTCATTTGGCTGCCACCCCTGGCATTTAGTTTAAAAATCTTCTCTCATGTCCTTCCTGGCTTATAAAAGCAGCCAGAGGAGAGCAGCTTGAATAAGTAAAGGGAATGGTGAATGGCTCACTGTGGCAAGGCAGAATTCCATTCTGTCTAAAAGAGGCTGTAAGGATGTCTTTATTGGAGAAAACTCTCCCTGAACTTGACTGCGCAAGATAACAACTACATCACCATCACCATCACCATGACATTGCTGGAAGAGGTTGTCCAGAGTTTTGGAGTTCAGTGTCAATAATATGCTGATAACACCCAATCTATCTCCATTTTCCATCTAATTACAAGGAAGATGCTTTGCTTTTAAACTAGTGTCTGTTGTCAGTGGACGACAGCAAACAAATTCAAGCTTAATCCAGACAAGACAGAAGTGCTCCTGATCAGTCAGAAGGAAGTTTAGGTGAGGTTACACTACCACTGAAATCTCAGGTTTGTAGCTTAGATTTACTCCTGGACTCACGATTCCTTGATGCTCAGGTTTCAGCAGTGGCCACGAGGCCATCTGCACAGTTATAACTAGTGCATGAGCTGTGCCCATTCTTTGAGATGTCAGATATGGACAGAGTAACACTTACACTGATTACATCTCAGCTAGATTTCTGTAACACACACACGTGCACACACGCTGTGGAGCTGCCTTTGGAACTGCTCAGAAACTTCAGCAGGTGCAAAACACTACAGCTAGGCTGCTGTCTGTGACTGGTTACAGGGAACATATAACTCTCCTGTTGAAACAGCTTCACCAGCTACCAATCCATTGCCAGCAAAATTCAAAGGACGGTGGCAACTTTTAATACAGTCTTCACACTACAATACTGCATCTCCCTGAATTTTAAGATATTTGGGGGAAGTCTTCCTATTGGTCCCACCACCATCACCAGTATGTTTGGTAAGGACACAGGAGGAAGCCTTCTTAGTGGTTGCTCCCAGCTTGTGGCATTCTTTTCAATAGGAGGCTTGATTGGCCCTCCTTCTCCTTTCTTGCATAACTTATAAGAAATACTGTAGCAAATGCACCCTACTTCAGTTATTGTCATTTGATTTTCTTGAAATGAATCTCTTTTGATTTAAAGAGTAAAAATTAGAGGCATTATCTTCTGTTGTTTCTTTAATATCTTGTGTTTTATGCTTTCAGCTTGATTACCATTGCTGTCTCCCACTGATAACTTATCTCAAAATCCTTGATGAAATAAAATGCATTCTGCTATAACTATGTTGTCTTTGTGAAAACAGTTTCTGAATGGATCTTTCTAAACCACTAATCATTAAAACTACAAAAATATCTTCTCTCTCTTTCTTTTTACTGTGTCATCCTCTATCCCCCCACTGATTTGAATGTTTTTGAGTAAATTTAAAAAAGAATAATCATAAAACTGACCAGTATAATAAAGAGAGGCAGTCTCCCGGCTTAGCAGGTAGCTGAAATATGCCTAGATACAAAGATATACGGGGTTCCTGAATACTCAGTTCATCTCTCTAACTTCTGATTGTTTCTGCACTGAACTCCTAATTCAATTATTCAACTAGCAGGACTAGCTTTCATGATTTCTTCTGTTCTTTACAAAATATTAATATATACATTCCCCCTTTGTATGTCCTGTATCTTACTGCTTAGTTCTCTTGAAGATGTAAGAATATAGTGTGAGACTTCTCACAGCTCCAGAATTAGCCTCAAGATGTTCTGGGAGACAGAGGTCAGTTCTTAGACTCCAGGACAGATGGGAAGAGTTGGCAATTCTTTTGCAGACAGAGCTCAATTTGTTGTCATCCCAGGCCAAACTTGGAGGAGTGGCAACCCTATGCACAAGACTAATGAAGTGTTGGAATTGACAAGACTTACAACTTTAGTCATTATGGGGTTAATTGGTCTATTGGTGTTATAGAGGACCTTCACCTGCTACTGTTATTGGAAGCAGTTGTAAAGGCTATATAAGAGTAGCATTCTCTTACTGAACATTCACTTCCTGATTTGCTGTTGCTGCAGTTTGTATCATATCCTGCTTCATTGTGGTATTGTATTATATTTTGATATATTTTGTATTTGTATTTTAACTTGCCAAACTTGCTCATGTTCTCTTTTAACCTTTTGTATATTAAGAACCCATATGCTATGTTTATCTTTTAACTAGAATATATAAAAGACTATTTCTCTTTCTCTGTTTTCTCTTTCTCTCTTTTGAATTTCCTTTTTTATTTACAACATGAAGGAGGCTGGAATTGCTTGTGTAAACATCAGAATCTAGAAAAATACACTTACTCATTCTGACCATTGATTTTTGTCTATGCTCAATACCCTAAAGGTACCAGATCTCATCTGATCTTGGAAACTAAAGATCAGCTCTGGTTGGAGGGGAGACTGCCAATGAGTACCAAGTGCTGCAAGCTGTATTTCAGAAAAAGGAACTGGCAAAACCACCCTTGAGTATTCCTTGCCTAAGAAAACCCTGTAATTCATGGGGTTACTTTAAATAAACAAGCAACTTGAAGGCACATACCCTTACATTTTTTTACCCAGTTGAGCCAGTCCTAAGTGAGAATGTTAGACTTTCTCCCCTAGAAGGTATTTCTACAGACTGATATAGCAACATTAATGTTAAACAATTTAAGACATGTTTCCTGTGGTGTCCAATCGATATTTATCTATTCCCTTTACATTTGGGTCAAACCACTAGTCTCCATGTTATGGAGATTCCAGCCTAAGGTGTCACCAGCCTAACTGCAACACTCAATTCTATTGTTTCTTTTTGTTTGGTTTTTGATGTGTCCACAAAGCCTAGCTGATGCTGGCAACAAGATGCAAGCAAGCAGAACTGAATCTAGGGGATAATTCTGGGATACATTCTGCACAAAGCTGCCTTAAGCTGGAGACTGCAGTCAGTTTTTAACAATTGTGAGCCAACTGTTTAATTGGGTGCTTTATTATATTAGTTCTTATGTTTGATTTGTGCTACTGCAAAAGCTACCTTATTTCTTGACTGAAAAAAGCTAGGGTATAAATGTAAAACTAAATGCATCAAATAGGAACCACAAAGGGCAAAAAATAGATGTGTTTTCACCAGCTGTTTCCTAGATTTAGAACTTCTTACCTCAGGAGGTCTGCAAATGTCCAAACTTGGCCATTTTGGAATGTGATGAAAGACTTATTTAAATGAAGTTAGGAAAGGGACTGTGTCTGTTTGTTAATCTCTCATAATAGTTTAACAACCTATATTATAAAATGGGTGTAAGCCCTCAAAACCCTAAAGTATGGTACTGGTGAGAAATTCAATACTTTTTTTAAAAAAGTTGACTAATTTCTGTCTTCAAACATACCTTTCCAATTGCAAACTCTTTCATTAGGACACTTTTCAAACACGATATAAGTTTCTGCTACATATGGTTCTTTTGAAGTTGGCAGTAAAATAATATGATCACAGGTGTACAGAACACCAGGGGGAAAAGTTTTCAAAACACTTCTTATTTCCAGGGTAATAACCATTGGAAAAAGAAGAGAAAGGAATGGGTGGGTGGGGGTGGTAGGAATAAGAAGCAAGATGCTAGATGCTGTTTCTTGCAAAAAATTTAAAAGGCAAGGGAAAACACTGAAGCAGGTGCTTACAATTTTTGCTTTGGTCTATTCATAGGGCATAATACCTATCTAATTTCCTAAGAAAGGCTGAGATTGCAGATTACATTTCCTCTTAACTAAATGATTCAATAAACTATGTTATTTGAAAATGAGCAGAGAATTCTTTAGGAAAAGTTATCCACTTTTAATCATTCATTTGCCCATACGAGAGCTTTGTAGAACTCAAATGCCAGTGATGAATATGAGACAAACACAATCAGAAGAACAAATCAACATTTTAAAAATTATCGTATATTACAATAAGCACTGGAAGGCGCAAAGGCATCTATCCTCTTGCTCCTCGTGACAGTTGCTCCCTTCCCCAACTACCATCAGAAGGTCTTCTGAGGCAAGAAGAGAAGAATGAAAAAAGATTAAACTTGAACCTATGAATAGGAAGCACTGAAGAAGATAAACAGCAGAAAAGGAGTTGTAGTTTCAAATTTTTTTCCAAATTCTGCTTACACATAAATCGCATGTTTCCTACTTCAGGCCCTTATACCACCCTCATAATGAGGTTAACAGGAAGCACAGGATGTGGGTGGAGAGAATCTCCATTAATCTGTTGGGCATCAAGCATATATGACTGAGTAAACAAGGTTAGAAGCAAGCACATCAAAACATGCAAAAGCTGGGACATGCAATCTGAGGACAACGTTTTCTGAGTTTTGGATACTGGCTTGAAAGTGTGTGAGGGGGTGGTCGAGACTCACGCTTCGGCAAGCTGAGCACAGTAAAATTTTCTCTAGAATGAAAAGCAATTCAGTTGACATCTATTGAGAATAGAAAGGGACTTCATATCTTAAAAAGTAAGAGCTTGCTTGCTTTCATACAGGATTCCATGTCCACTTAAATCTTTGGTTTGCTTTTAAATACAGCCACATAAGGGAGACAATTAATACCAGTTTTGAGTGTGACTCTTCCCTTGTTGACAACTCACTTGACATCACAAATCATTTTACATGACTCTCAAACAGATTGTAATGATTTTCATACAAAACTCAATAAGCCTGACTTCCAACAAGTCCAGTACTACATATGAAAGATGCACATTACATTACAGTATTAGGATGGTAATTACTAAAGTTAAGACTGGAAGAAACGCTCAAAAGAACACCTCCACAGATAAGAGCTATAAAGCAGCCCTTTAAATTTCCTGAAAAGTCTAATATTCATGCCTAGCTTTTAAGACATTAAAGAGAGCTAATGAACTCTTAGGAAAAAGGAAGAAAAAACCCCCCACACTAAATCACTAGAGGTGAAACATTAAGTAATTATCAAAGACAGGGAGTACTGGCTTCAGGATTGCAAGATAAGTAAACATTTTACAAAATTCAGGACTGCCCCTGAGACTATAGTTGCAATTATGCTTCCACATTTCAGAATTACTAAAGACAAGAATTTACTCAGTATTTCTGGCTGTAAGTGAAGATTGCACGGCACTTAACTGCAGATGTATGAAAAGGAAAAGCAAACATGTATTTTACATGTATGCCTCACCTAATTTATTTAAATATTTATATCTCACAATACACCTAAAGATCTCAGAATAGTGTACAATAAAAACAATTTGACCAATTTTAAAAAATTAAAAACAGAAAAAATAATTAAAATTGCATTTTTAAAAAACAGTCTCGAAGATAGAGATAAATATTTTCCAAAGCAGATAGAAAAGCTCCTCAGTCTCACATCTGAGATACAAAGATAAGGTGAACTCTTCTTAGCTATATATGAACGAACTATTTATGAAGATGGAACCCTTCACCAATATAAATGGAATCTCATCCTTCACAGTAGAATACAGAACCATATTATTATCATCACCACCACAAAAAGTTGCTTTCATATCCTGCCTTTCTCTCAATGACCTCAAGGAAGCCTACATGACTCTGCCTGCCTGCTATCTTCATAACAACCCTATGAGGCTGGGTAAGCTAGAAAGAATGACAAGGTCACTCAAAGAATTTCATCTGTGGTTGACCTGGATCTTCAAAGTTACAATCCAACACTCTGACCACTGTACCAGCAAACACCTTACTTTAACATATAGATTTATACTCACTAAAATCACAGATTATAATTTTTTTAAAAAATACAACAAAATACAATACACAGAGCATCCTTTTCAAACACTCTATAGCCAGAGTGTTATTAGGATTGGTTACAGGAATCACACAATTTCTCTGCTGCAACAGCTCTACTGGCTGCCAGTCTGTTTCTGTGCAGAATTCAAAATAATAGTTAATAGTTTGATTCTATTTTAGTGTTGATTTTCTATATTTTTAATTATATGGCAATCATTTCCATTTGTAAGCCAACTTGTATCCCAATCTCAGCAGAGAGGTGGGACATAAATAAAGTAAAAAATGCCTACATGAAATGGCCAGTCCTGTGCTCAGTGAGCTGATCAGTTAGGAAATCTAGATTTATTGCTTCCTGTTCTGGTTTTGTTCAGATACCTGCTGATTGTATCATTTTTGCAACTCTCAACATCCAGTAAATTAAGCTAGTGGGAAAATAGGAGAATTGATCTTGAGTGTCTTTATCTATAGAAAAGAACTCTCATCTTCTATGTCCCTTTTGCTTGTTGTATGGCTAAGACATAGGAGTAAGTGTGAAATGAATGTTAATCAGTTGTTTACATTTTTCAAAAATGTTGCTGATTCTGGTTCGTGAGGAAAGTGTGGAAACTGTTCATGGAATTTATTTGGAACTGGCATTTACTTGTAAGTTATGCAAGCCTATGTGTTTACTTAGAAATTTAACTGAGTTCAATGGGGCTTAGTCCATAACTTTTTTTCAAAGGCTTTGTACATACTCAGTACTTGGTGTCATGTCCTGCCTAGAGAGGCTTCTTTGAACAAAGAAGAAGAGGAGGTCCAGGATAATGGGCCCTAGCTAGAGCCTGAGGAGGCAGACAGTCCTGCCATGGCACCAGCAAAGGCAGAGCCCAGTCCATTCCAAATAGCAACTGCAGACCAGGAAAAGGAGGCAGAGCCACTTTACCCGTTTGAGCAATGTAACGCATCGAGAGCAAAATGTCCTGCAACATCCTGTTCTGCTTTAAATACAGGATACTGAGCTACTAAAGCAAGCTGGACCATCTGACTGTTTGCTGTAAATTGTCTCAGTCCAGGCCATTCTGCCACTGCAGAACAACGGCATGCAACCCTCTCTGAACCCCTGACATTTTTGGTTCTCTGACCTTCAGTACATTATTTTTGGACTAATTTTTCCAGTAGCTTTTCTTTTAGTTTTGGACTCCACTCAGGTCAGCTTTCTTACTTTGAACCTTGGGCTGCTTGGTTCATGCTTCTGTTGCAACCCGTATAATCCCTGGGATTGGACTGCTTTCCTCTGTCAGTTCTTGTGGAACCTAGGTGTGTTTACTTAGTCTCTTGCTGGATTTAACAGGACACTGATCTCCCTTTCCCACAAACACTGGACTGAACCCCAAAAGTAAGAGTTCTGGGTTGAACTTTAAGCAAGACTTGGCTTATATTAACACTAGGGACTGAGAAGAGAAAAGCCCTGCACATTTTTTAAAAGCATTAAGCCAAACAAACTGGTACCTGCTTGGGCAAAAATAATTTTCTCTTTTACATTTGGTCTACATGAAGTAACAGCTGTCATGAAAGGCTCCTATATAACTATGATTATGATATGTCTATTCCTCTGTAGTAATCCTTCTGCTTCCTGGCATCAATGGATGAGATAAAAGCAGCCGTGATTAGGTCTTAATTCAGAAACCTTGGAGTGCTATGATATCATTACAGGGAACTTTACAAAGGTAAGTTTGGGGAAGAAGGACAGCAGAGAGAGCAAGTGCTGTGGTTATGAAGCAATGAGATTATGGATCACAGTTAAACCAAACCAAATTGAGCCCACATTGATTTTGATCAGGCCAGCTGTGATTCTAACATTGAGGGGCTTGTCCATCACTATTAAGAACAAATCATCACAAATTTACCAAATTTATTTGACCATTAATCACTCTGTGGCAGAAAAACTAAGTAAGCATTTTTCACTTTTCCCTTCCAATACTCATTTGATAAAAAACAAACAGTAATGGAGAGAAGAAGGAGAGGGTAAACTGTAGAAGGAGAATATAAAAGGACTGGATATTATGGGTTCTATTACCTCGTTTAAAAAGAAACAATTTATGTGGGTAGTTTTCATTAACAAATTGTAATGCAAATTGCCCACAAGTCAAAAGGGACCAAGACTATCGTTACTTGAGTTATGTCTATATTTTAATTGAATAGCACTGAACAACAGAGAGAGCACTAAAAACCAATCTCACACCAGAGACATTACAGTTAAACCCTTAGTGCTGATAATCAATAACTAATGAACCTGAGATTGTTGATATTTTTTATGCATTTTGTTCAAGTCTGTAGATTTGGTTCACAGTGAGTATGACACCAGATACTTATGAACAGTGCCTTGATTTTGCTGAACAAGTGTAGTAATAATGGTAGCCATTAAAAAAACATTCATTAAGATGAAAGCCTGGAGACTTTTTCACATATCAATACCCACATCCCCACTTCTAAAGGCAATGCAATGTGTGAATCAGCAGTCCACAGATTTGGGTGGCAGCAATACACATGTTCAATGGCAGCCTCCACTGCTATCGCTCCTCCTTTAAGATGAAGAAGCTGAAATTCCCGAGTTGTTTCAGAGCTCATAGAAGTCAACATCATATTCCCCAAAGAGGAAAAATATCTTCTATTTAAATGGTGGGGGGTCAAGTTTGGAGCTATGACTCAAAAGCAAACAAACTAAGACTACAGATAAATCCCTCCCCCCCAATAATTGAAAACATGGGCACATTGATGAATCCTTCTTATACCCTGAATTCTACCACCAAGGAAATGCAACATCATAACTCCACTAGCCACCCCACTACCTACACAGGACATCACTAAGAGTCAAATGAATGACATACACAGACTTTGATATTCAAGACATAAACAAATAAACAATTTTTATTGTTTATTGGGGTGGAAGTTAAGGTAGAAGGAATGACTATGAATATACCTACATCTGGAATTTGCTGCTGGAGTGACATCCAGTCTGAATTTACTTTTAGGGGGGAGTGCAGCCAAAGCTTAGGTCTTCCCTCCCCCTCCCCCCAAAAAAACTCCAACAACTGGACAGTGTTTTTTCACTCCTCTCTTTCTTCAAGGAATCAAAGACTGTACCAGAATGATCCACTAATGTACCTATGGTTTCATCACTTTGGGGTGAGGTTGTTCTGTGGTTCAAATTTCCTTTGAGTAAGAGTATAGCTCCAACCATAACATTTCTCTTTAAACTTAAGGTACTTTCCATTCCTTTCAGGAATTTTCATTCTTTTAGACACAAGGAAAAACAATAATTCTGGACAACACTCTCCTTCCCTCCAAGAGACCTATGTCTTGAAGTTCTGGGCATGCTTGAAAGGCCTAGCACACAGCATAGAATCACAGAATCATAAAGTTGGAAGAGACCACAAGGGCCATCAAGTCCAACCCCCAGCCATGCAGGAATACATTATCAAAGCATTCCTGATGGATGGCCATTCAGCCTCTGTTTACAAACCTCCAAAGAAGGAGACTTGCAGAACTTTCCACTGTCAAACTGCTCTTACTGTCAGGAGGTTCTTCCTAATGATTAGATGAAATCTTTTTTCCTTAAGTTTGGAGCCACTGCTCTACATCCTAGTCTCTGGAACAGCAGAAAACAGGCTTGCTCCATCCACCATACAACATCCCTTCAAATATTTAAATATAACTATCATATCACCTCTTAACTTTCTCTTCTCCAGGCTAAACAAACCCAGCTCCTTAAGTTGCTCCTCATAGGGCATAGTTTCCAGGCCTTGTACCATTTTGGTCACTCTCCTCTGGACACATTCCAGCTTGTCAATATCCTTCCTGAACTGTGGTGCCCAGAAGTGGACACAGTATTCCTGATGGGATTTAAGCAAAGCAGAATAGTGTGGTACTATCAATTCCCTTAACCCAGACACCATACTCCTGATGCAGCCCAGAATCACATTGGCTTTTTTTTAGTTGCCACATCACTCTGCTGACTCATGTTCAGCTTGGATTCGACCAAGACTCCTAGATCTTTTTCACATGTACTGTGGTCAAGTCAGGTGTCATCCACCTTAGATCTACACATTTCATTTGTTTCTGCCCAAGTGTAGTACCTTGCACTTTTCCCTGTCGAAATTAATTTCTTTAGTTTTGGTCCAGCTCTCTAATCTGTTAAGATCATTTTGAACTCTGATCTTGTCCTCTGGAAAGTGTCCATTAAAATTTGGTCTTACTGGGAAGGGGTATTAGGAAAACCACAATTTTCACCCTGTAATTACTACTTTAAATTGTCTGCTTGGGTAAATGGTAGTAGTAGGAACTTCAAGCTTTCTGAAAGTGGAAGAATTCAGAATCAGAACTGAACCATCAGTTAATAATAGCAGTAAATAAAAAGGTGGGGGGAAGCATCCACCATATTTTCCTTTGAGAAGGATAGCTTTGAAACCTGTCACCAAGCACAACTATGTAATTGCTGGAGATACCATATAAATATATGTGAATATAAGAATTTCCTTGATAGATCAGACCTGGGGCCCTTTTACATTACAGTTATAAAGCTATGATTCCACTTTGACTGCCACAGCAACATTCTATAGAATCCTATATAGCCTTCCTTCTTCCCTCTGGAGCTCCCATTCCCATTCCCTTGCCTCTGGCCGCGGTGTAAGAACCCAAATCAAGGCAATAAGGAAGCGAATGAGGGGGAGGGAAGCTTGCATGAGCCTTCCTTCTCCTTCTGGAGCTCCCTCCAATTCCTTTGCCTCTGGCCCCAGCGTGCAAAAGGCAAGGGAATGGGACTGGGGAGCCCTGGAAGGGAATGGGAGGGTGGGAGAGAGGGAGTTATTTGCAGTTTTTCCATTTTCACTAGGGTTCTGAATCCTCACAAAAGTGGAGGGGCAACTTCATATGAAAGAACTTAACTATATCTGCAAGCTTCAATAAACTGATGGAATAAGAATTGTGATAGGTCTTCATAATTACACTTCAATTAGTACTTCTTCTGAAAAACTCATATATGACTTTGCATCAGATTCATACATCGAAGCCAAAACTTACTCCTGTGGAAAGAAGCACATCTTATTATCTTCATGGAAACTGCTATAATAAAGAAAGGCTGAATATGACTTTTCAGGTAGCATCAACTGATCAGAACAGAAGCTGATAAATTATAGAACAGAAAACACTAGTGAAAACTTTTTTATTCAGTCTGCTTATGAAGAATAGCTACATAGCTGTTAATTCCTTCTACTATCGGCACCTGAATTCACATATTTCTGGTAGCAAACTAGCAGTAACATATCACCCTCTAGTGGCAAGAGTAACTTGGGGGTTGTCCTTATACATCTTTCCCTTGGAAAAGCTGTGTTAGTTTTCATGGAGGAAAACAGATAAGAGCAGTTTCAGATAAAGAATTAGGTAGACATCAGTTCACATTGTGTTTTCCCTGATTTCAATGAAAGAACACTTATTTAAAGTTGAAAACTTTTTTATAATGGTTTTTTTCTTTCCCCAAGGAGAGACTTCCTAAATACAAGTATGCCTGTGAAAGCAGATTTGAGGATCACACATTTTGCTCTCTAACAGAGCATTGTGAATTGGCCAGCAGGCATTTGGACACTCCCAGGAGAACACGCAGTTAAAAAGTTTTGCTTTGTAAAAATTTTTGCTTTCAAGTAGGGATATAGGCTTAAAATAATGTACAATAGTACACAGTTCTGGGTTAGTAATGTTGCTTTTCATAGATATGAAGTTGAGACTGCAAATGGCTTTTTTTCAGTGATCTGTTTCTTTAAGCAGCATGAGAGGCAGAAATTCAGCTGGTGTCCTTAATTTTTTGGGACAGAGACAGAAAAACCTGCTTGATTGCTTGCTTGATGGAAAAATAACCCACAGAAATACATTTTCACTGCAAGATTTAATTTATATTCAAATGTAAAGCTGTTTCTTTATCCAGAGGCTATTCAAGAGATATATAACTTCTTAAACATTATGTAATTCAGGCAAGAAAATCAAGGCCAAAAACACAATTAAGGCACAATAGCAGCATGACCAATAAGTAAGAATATGAAATCAAGAGATCTAAATGACCACGGGAAAATTTAGGGGTTTTCACTCATCTGTGAAAAGAGACTATACTGTGCCTGGTAAAACTCTTCTGGGGGGAGTTCCAGAGCTGGGACATTAAAACAGAGAAGACCTTGTTGTGGATATCACTTATATGCTTGGCACATGACAGTGTGGGGCCTGCAGAAAGGCTGCCAAGAATGATTTTAAGAAAAAAAATCTGTGTGGATGAAGGTATTCCTTGAGGTATCAACTAGGGTTGACTTTCTTTTTACAAAGAAGCATTTTGCATTTCCAAGACCCTTACAATAAGAGATAGTATCCAAGAAACCAATAGCAATGTCTGTTAAATAAACCTTTTAATGTACTGCATTACTTGTCCACATCACCACATTTAAGTTGGCTGACAAATACAAAACTCTTTCACAGATCTTAAAATAAGATACAAGCATTGATACTACAAAATACAAGCATTAGTACTACAAAATCAATATTCAGAAGCAACAATAATCATAAAATAACCACAGCAGCACTATTCTAGCCCTCAAACCACTTATTTAAGCAAATGAGTCATGCATGGTTCTCTGGAAACAATGATGGAAACATTGCTATAATTCACTGGAAAGCATATTTGGGGACACCATGGAAAAGGTCCTGCTCCACTTCTCAGATGTTCTAACATACCATTAAACTCCATGATGTACAGTACATGAGTTTTTCAGTAAAATATTATACATATCTATTACAAATCCAGTACCTTAGCTGTAGCAACACTAAAACATAATTAGAAAGATTTACGCTAGTGGAAAAAGTAATACACTTTGTCAGAAATGCTGGTCCCCGGTCATGAAAGCCCTTAAGTATCAAAGGCCTAAAGGCAAGCAAGTGTTATTAAGTCAGTTGCTATTCCAAATGAGGTACAAGTCAACTCCCAAGAAAAGAACTGAGGAACACTGGGGATCCATGGTTCTTTTTTACTTTTGAAAAGCAAGGACAGATCTAGGAACCTCACTGCAATGCAAAGCTCTTGGTTCCAGCTCTCATAACTGGGGGCATGAACTTGAATGAGCAACTGCGTTAGGTTTTACCATGTACAACTGACACCTAGAACCAATGTTAACCCCATTCAAAGCAGGTCCATTGAAATGAATGTGTTTGTTAACCACAAATAACTTAATTCCACTGATTTCAATGGAGGTACTCTAGACAAGACCAATGTTGCATTTAGCCCTGAGATTTTAAAGCTTGAGAAAAATCTTCAGAGAAGACAGAGTATGTTTGGATTGTATTAATGGTCTCTATTGCCAGTAATCTTTGCTGTATGGTCCTCTGTGATACTATCACCTGTTCTGAAATACTTATGGATTCAGTTTTGAAATAATTACTAAAATTATATTTCAAATGTCATTCCATATATGTATTACTGAGTATCTTTTAAGAAGAATAATCTGTTTCCTACTTGTTATGTACTATTTTTACATAGAACAAATGCAAACTTCAGTATTACATACGCAAATAAATATAGTATACCTTTTAAAGACCCTAACTTCGGGGGACTTTTCATGTGTTCCAAAGCAAATTCTGAACTTAGGTTGTTCTGAATGCATAGTATTATGATATTGGCTATAAAACAAGCATTTAAAAGTAGAAATAAAAACATTTTCAAATAACTGGAATAGTGTGTTAGCATTTTAAAAATATATAAAATATATAAAGTTTTGTGTTTGTTTTTAGTTTCTGGACTATTACATTCACTTTTTTTAGTATTTTATATAAATTAGAATAGTATTTTATGCAAATCATACATTGGCTGCAATATCTTTCAAATTAATTTTAAAAAGAAGTGAGCATTCCTGTAACACATATACAGGTATCTAATGGGTTTTTTCCTTTGCATCAATCTTTTTAGATACAAAAATATTCAGTACTGAAATACACCACTGCCCTCTGCAGTCCACTTTAATGCACATGCTTCATTTTTGTCCAAAATTAACATTTTCAAAAAGGTTAACAGATTTTTTTAAAAAAAGAATTATCTACAGTACAATTATTAAACTAAAATTTACAGAAAAACACCTATTGCATACAATTCAAAATGCCTGACTTGGTTTTATCTCTTCACTTTTTTGGGGGAGGGGGTGTCACATTTTATACCATTTTCTTTTAAATGCTAAATGTTTCTTTTAAAGAATGAGTGATGCAATGAAATACCACTTAGCAAACAGAATGGAAACACAGCCTGAAATTTGCTGTATGCGTGCCTTTCAAAAATTAACTTTCCAAGCTTTGTTCTTAACAGGCGCAGGGTATTATGAACACTTGAAGGTCTAATGATTCCCCCTGCTATCTATCCATCCTTTGTCCTGGGCACTGTATTGTGAACCACAGTCTCTGGACACGTGTTTGCCACGAATAAAATTACATTTACATAATTGTTAAAAAAAAGTAAAACATCATTTCCTAAAGCGGTGAATCAGCTACTACGTTATCCTCTGATATTACAGACTATTCAATCTCTGTGCAAAATCTGTTATGGTTGGCACCCAGTGAGGCTGATGAGCTATTATTAGTCAGAGGCAAGGGGTCATGATAGGAAAAGCCAACCAGGTCTTGCACTAACATTTTCTGAGGTCACACTTTTTCCTGCTCCATAGCAGGAGCAGCAAACTGAATCAGCACAAAGATCTTGTCAGAAAGAAAAGCATGGTGAATAGGGTGGCCAGGTCAAACACAAGATGGCATCCTGCTTTGAAGGTCAGCCAGAAGAAAAGGTTCCAGTAGAGTCTGTCAGGTAGCAGAGACCACAGCCACCCCAGTCATATGCAGGAGCTTATCAGCCAGGTGTTTACAGTCCTCAGATCCTGAACAGTGAAGGCTGGCAAGATAAAGCAATGAGGCATCCATCTAATGAAACACTGAGTAGCGTGGTCAACAAATGAAGCAGGATTCTTTGGAAACACAAGCCAGGAACCAAGAGATGAAAGTGCTGCTTCCCACAGAGTGGAAAGTTATCAGCAGCAGACTTCTTGAAGGAAATACTGGAATATTTATGGTCTAACACTCTCCTGCAGATGCTGCCTGATTAATGAGTAACTCTTAAACATTCTGAGCATCTCAATACTACTTTTTTCATCTGCATTCAGCTACAGTACTGTCAAGTGCATGTTTGTGTGCTGTGGCTGCTGGGAAGTGTCACTGTATGTCTCAAGAACTGGCATGTCCCCTGTCCTTCTGCTTCACTGTTTGTCAGTTTGAACCTGGGTCCCAGAACTGAGGCATGACAGAAGGAGCTCCTGTAGCTTTAATGTTTAGCAGACTGTTGATGAAGAACAGAGATTGAAAATTCACTCAGGCAGACCTATGGCATGTCTCCACTCTCAGCCCTCCCAAACCCCATTTTTTAGCTGGGTTCCTGTAGCTAGATACACAGCACCATAGGTGATGTCACAGCTGGAACTTCACATCCCTCCTCCACTGGCCTGTAAACAGCCATGCAGGGGACTGGAAATGCTGTAAGCAGGAGCAGGAGGTGAGCGAAAAGATGCACCATAGGCCCATCAAACAGAACTTTAAATATTTGTTCATGAGCCATGATATGCTGATGCTTCAAGCTACAGGAACTCTGTCCTGTATTCAACCTGGCAACTCTAGTTGTAAAGAAGGAAGTGAAATACAGTATACCTGCTGCATATACGAAGTTTCTATTCCAGGAACCTGAGTGCAAAACAAAAAAATATGACTGTCACATCCCAGTGTAGTCAATGGAGGCAATGTAGGTGCATTCACGTGCACGGAGGTTGTGACAAAAGAGGGTGCACTGTATATATAGCAGCCTTTTAAACAGTGGGTAACCATACTTAAGCCTACCTTCCTTCACTACATCATCAGCAATTCACTGCATAAGAAGGGGAAATTGAAACATGGATGTTAAATTAAAGGTTATTGCATAGCAAATAGATTTTGGTGGCAGGGATAGAGATTCAAAAGAAATACCCACAAGCCCTAGGACACTATAAAGAAAAAAAATAACCAAGCACAAACCCCAGAGATTTTCAAAATCCTCCCCCAAAAAACCCCAATCCAAAAAGAAAATTAAAGGAACAAAGTAATTAAAGAAAAAGTAAAGTAGCCATAAAAACATTCAAATGTTTCTGCTTCTGCTTTCCTACAGTGTGTCCAAGTTAGCCACAGGGCTGGTTACATAGAGATTTTAGCTTGATGGGTAATCCACACATGTAGAGAGACAGTCTAAGAAGCTGGTCTCTGCTGCAAACTGCAGCAGAATAAAAACAGAGCTCCCTCTCTACTTCACTTGCTACTCAAGTCAAATATTCTGCTGAGGGAAAGTCACAGCCATTCTAATTGTGTCCTCCTTTTCGCTCTCTCACACAGAATTTTTGTGGAGCATTTTGTTTCTTAACAATTTAATCCCTCAGTCCCCTGATTTGTGTGAGACTAGCAACACAGGGTGGCAAAGTATTTCAGCTAACCTCAAGGACCCACCTGCTGCCTAAGATGCTGCCTAACAATAGGAGAAAACAATGCAGAAGACAGAGAATGGGGTTCAGAGAGCCTTAAAAAAAAGAAGCAGGGAGAAAAGAGAGGACAGCTGCTAGCAAGTCACAAAGACCCCTTCCCCATTCACTGCCAGAAGCACAGCCTCTGAATATCTCCAGGGGCTGCATGAACAGCCAAAATAGCTAAGAAGAAAAACAAAACAAAACAAAACAAAACTGGAAGTGACCAAAAGTCAACTTCAACTTTGGGGGGAAAAAAACCCCTGATTTTTTGTTAAATAGTGAAGCGCCCATTCAGCCTTTTTAAAAGATGAAATGACTTTCCTCAAAGCTTCATCCTCTTTGGAGTTCTAAAAAAATGATTTCTGGAAAACCTGGAGGAAGTTGAGGGCTGCAAGAACAGCTTTGAGGGCCCACATAATAGCCACACAGCTGCACTCTGCCCCCACTAAGGAGACTGATTTAACTTCATAGAATACAAAGCTGGAGAAAGAGAAACACTATAAATTTGCCGTCACTCCTTTTGTTGTCCTTAAAGTAAAATAACTCTTAACAGAGGAAAGTCCACTACCTTTCGAAGCGGTCTATTTCACTACAGGACAGCTCAGTCCATCAGCTTGAACCGTTATTGTTGAAGAGCTTGGACATTTTCCTAATGTTTTGTTGCAATCACTCCATTCTGTAATTTAAACCCACTGGTTTGGAGCCTGCCCTCTGAAGCAACAGAACAGAAAACTATTCCATCACTTGTATAATAGCCCTTTAAATATTTGAAGATGGCTATTAACACTGCCTCTGGTTTTTTCCAGGCTAAATATAAACATATCACCTTCAGAAGCCTCTGCTCTTAACTGATTGAAATGGGACTCAAAATTTACAAAGAATTACATCCATTCAGTAGAAAGAGCACATCTGGCTTTTCGTGTGCAGTCACTTTCATCATCCTATAAAGACCTGAGCTACCAAAGTGTATAATTAACCTGCTGTTCTACTAAGAAAGCTAACAAGACAGTTCTCTTTTCAGAGGTATGCTTGTTATGAGTCCTACGCCAGAAAGGATCCCTGACAAATAGTGCTTAAGTCCCTGTCCATTGGATCAAAAGCTTTTCTTCCTAAGTGAGGTGTAAAACAGAAAACAATTAAAATATACCTGCAAGGAGGCTTCCATGTGAATCCTGAACTGTTGTCGGGATGCAGTAACAGTTCAATAAAATAAATAAATAATATCAAATCAATAAAAAATCAATAAAACACGTCAATAAAAAAAATACAAGATGAAAGTTCTGTAGGTCAGTAGGAAATCTAACCTAAGATTGCGATTACAGCCTGTTCTGTTCAGTATTGAAGTTCCTTTTTTTTAATATCATTTTTATTAGAATGTTCCATGTAGAATAAGATTTGAGCAAGATAACATGATTTTACATACGAAACAATCATATAATCCATGTCATTCCACAATATCTCATACAAAAAGAAGAAGTTTTCTATGGAGTATAAAATGACTATTTTTTTCTGTAAATTCATTCTTATATGATCCTTTTACTTCGTTCCCCTTCCCACTCCAGCCCTTGTAACCCCATAAATAACAATATTGTATTTTTATACCACCAATTTGTCACTAACCCTCCCTCCTCTCTCCATATTCCTTCCTTCCTTCCCCCTCCCCGCAACCTTACTATCCTTATTACACTTTTCCCCCAATCCATTCTCCTTCTTGAATTTATATTAAACTAAACCTCCTTAAAGTGACATCTCTTTTTGTTGTCGTATTCTATCCTAATGTTTACTGCCTGGTACCGTATATTTTACATTTATTATTTTCCTACTCTACATTCCACTCCTAGTGTAGGAAGTGCCATATCAGACCTGCTTTCTCCCTCTATACTTTAATCCTCTAATTGTCCTTCACTCACTTAATTGAATTCCATTGCTTTTCAAACTGTTGGTTTAAATTTCCTTTCAGCATGTTGGTCCATTTTTCCAATTACGATAATATCCCTTACTTTAATCTTCCATTCTTTATGGGGAGGCTCTGTTTCTTCTTTCCAGTGCTTTGCATAGTACAGTCTTGCTGCAGTAATTAAACAGCTCCTTTCAATCACGTTTAATAGTATATTTCCAGAGTCATCTCATATTTGATGTCAAGAATCTTTGTAATGCTGTCATGGATCACGATATATGGAAGTAAATTCCTGTTGTTTTTCCACATTTCCAACACTGGCCATTCCCTTTACGCATTATCTTCTTTAATTTCTGAGGAGTCACATACCATTGGTGAATTGTCTTATAAAAATTCTCTCTGACACTTAAACTTTGAGTAAATTTTATATCTTCACTCCATGCTGTTTCCCACTTTTCCAACTCAGTATTGTGGCCAATGTATTGTGCCCACTGTAACATGAACTCTTTTATCCGTTCTTGTTCCAGCTCTCTTTCTAATAGGAATCTATACAGTTTAGAATTTTTTTCTGATCCTTCAACAGAATCTCATCTATTTTATTCTCTTCCATTTCGAACCCAGTGACTTTTACATCTATTTTGAACCTTTCTTTTAGTTGCCTATATGGTTCAATGTTCTGATCCCTTAATTCTTCTCTTGTCGTTACCACTGGTGTTCTTCCTTCCCATTTTATTAAATCCTTATACCTTAATATTTCTCCTGATTTTGTTTGGTTATTTTGAAAGCTTTCTGAGGTGATGTCCATATTGGTAACTTACTATAGAATTTCTTGTTAGTGGTCTGCTACAGTTTAATTAATGCTGTCCTCACAAACGGATCTCTGAAATCTCTATTTACCTCTGCTTTCTTATAACAAGGTAGCCAAATCTAACAATGAAGTCTTCTAATTCCAATAGTTTATTATGTTCAGTTGTATCCAATCCAAACAGCATGCTTAATAATATACTTTCAAATAGGGTTGTCCAAATCCTCCTCTCTCCTTGTTGTCTTGTAATGTTTTCAATTTGATTTTTGGTTTCTTTCCTGCCGATTTAAATTTTGATAGCTCTTGGTTCCAACTTGTGAATGACTTTCCGTTGTTTATTATTGGAAGATTTTGAAAGATTTTGAAGCAGAAACATGATTTTTGGAAGCACTGCCATCTTTATTTTATTTATTCAGCCTAATAATGAGAGGTTAAATTTACTCCATTTTTGTAGATCGATCTTTATTTGATTCCAGGTTTTTTTTTTATAATTGCTATCGTAAATCCCTCTTAAAGATCAGTTTGAGGATGTTCCTGGAGATAGCATTGCTCCTCAAAGAACAACTAGCTCCTGAGGCCAGGAGTGTCTTTGTCTAGCTTTGGGAAGTATGCCAGAGATTTATTACCTCCCAACAAGACTACTGAAACAATCTCAACATGGGGCTGCCCTTGACAAATGTTTAGAAAATGCAGATAGAGCAAAATGTGGTAGCTAGACTATTGTTCTACATGTATTAGGTAACAGATAACATTGGTCACACAAGAACTACATGCGCTTGCTATTTGCTTCCAAACCCAAATCAAGGTGATTGACCTACCAGCCCTAAATGACTTGGGCCCAGGATGTCTGAAAGACTGTCTCCTCCTATATGAGCTTGCTCAAAAGTTGAGATCCTCAGCTCAGGCCCTATTGTATGTCCCACCCCATTGCAAGGCTAGGTTGCTGGGTACCCATGACAGGACTTTCTCTGTAATAGCACCTAGACTGTGGAACTCCCCTCTTGGATACACCAGGTTGGCTCCATCTCCTTGGAGTTTTTTGTGGGCAGCTATGGTTGTACTGTTTCACAGGGCTACCAGTCCTTGAAATTGGCCTTATTGTTTTAACTCTCGGGTTTTATTATTTTTAAGGAGCCTTTTTGGAATAGTTTTTGTCTATTATAACTGCCTTGGAGACCAAAAGGTGATGTACAAATGTTTTAAATAAAAAAACAAAATAAGAAAAAGGAATCTTGGCCAGAGACTAGGAATTTATTGCAGAGCATACTTAATGTACATAGTGTACACTGCAATTTATGAGAAGGACTTTGGCATTGTTTTTGTGGGTTTTTTAACTCCTTTGTGCCTATAATAATGCATCGAGATAGATTTACTTTACAAACATGTCAAAATGAAAAGAAGCAGTAAAGGACTGAGTAGACCACCTGCTCAATGAAGCTTTAAAGAGTACCCACCTCGATTTATTTACTTTATTGATTTTTATTCTTGGGAACCACAAAGAGCTGTCTGCATCACTCTAAGTGCTCAGAATGATTATTTCAAAAGAAAATAAAAGTCTATTACAGAGTAGAAACACAAAATAGATTTTGGCACAGATTCATATCGCACTTATGCATTTCTACTGGCTTTCGCTGGAGTTTATTAATTTATTAATCTCCAAAGCACCAAGAAAGTATGCATCTCTGGAATCTCCTGTCCTGCATCTATAGTATTTGTTCAGCTTCTTCCTCCATCTGCTATTGCAAGTGGGATCACAGGACTGCCCGGAAACAGGAAAAGAGAAGACTGGGAAGTGTTCAGAACAACAGTGCCCAAGATATAGTGACGGCATTTTCTGATCACTGTGTTTGATCTTTTAAATAAGCAAGCACTGTCTTTGGAACTAGACAAGAATGTTTTTTCCACCAGCATAGATTATGCATATTTAAAGTCAAAATCCGCCATCCAGAACACTGTGCAGTTATTTCTGTGAACTCAACAACATTTCAGACTTGTATTTCTCTCTCGCTCCCTAACTACCATATACAAACACATACGTCTAAACCGAAAACTAAGATTAGCTCGGTGGTATATTTTAAATGGTAGTAAGACATAAAAAGCTGATTTCCTTCCTTCTCACTTCTCTTCCATTGTTTGCCTCATGCATTCATGTTTTTGTGATAGAGGGAGAGGCAACAAGCCTCGGAGATAACACCCTTGATGCATAATCTTGTTTCCCATTGAAAAGCTGGTCTGACAGAAAGTGATGCCCAAGCCTTTTGTACACTACCTGTATGAATCTGAGGTGCTTGGCAAATACCCAGAGGACTCTGGAGCACACTTCCACATCATGCAGGACAGTGATCAAAAGCAGCATGGGAAGGATTCTGCATTACTCCCAGGCATAGATACTGCTACAATATAGATCATTCCATGATCTCAGGATAATATAAGGAAGAATCCCTCATATCATCTTCTTCCCATGGCAGCATCATCTCAATTTCTGAATATCAATGCCAGGCAAAAGATGAAGCAAGTGCAAAGCTCTTACCTTGCCCCGGGAACAGGGTAGAGAGGGTGAAATAAGGCAAAGATCCAATTATACAGATTTTATTTGACATGGTCTTAATAATTTTCCCAATTATTTACATACACATACACAATTATTTATATACATCAGTGCACCCCTTATCTTTCTGTGGTTTTCTTTTAACTCAATTTCACTGATAAGTACAACCACACCATTTTAGAATTTTGCTAGGGTCAGGTTTGGAGCAACTGCAGTCAACATGTGTTCTTTCCAATCCTCACTACCATTTCCTATGGCTCCTTTGTAAAAGAAGTTACCTCTACTTCAGCAGCCATAGTGCTGTTCTAATGTTTCTCACCAAATTAATGCACTACTATCTTTGTTAGCTACTGCTCCTCTTTAGTTGGCAGCTTTGAGAACACTGCCAAGACTTTTCAAGACAAAGAAATAGCAGTCTATAGAGAAAAGCACCTAAACTAATTGTGAAAGCTGCAGGAGAATATAATACCATAGTTCCTTGTGAAAACTATTCACTATCATTTTCCATTGAACTAAATCAACCTCCGATGTCCCCAGACCCTAAAAAATACTTAAGACAAAATTTGTGTGACACACCAAGAATGAACTATATTTTGAATTAATCTGTGATCCCTACCAAAAAATCTCTGGGTTGTTTCCCTCATCATTATTTTGAAGCCTTTATCACACCACTCTCAACAATACTTCATTTCTATAATTGGCTGAATGTCCTATCTTCCAGTCAGAATCTTTGCAAAAACTTTAAGGACTTCACAGAACAATTTAAGATTTAAAAGATATCAAGCATGTTGTAAATGCTTAAGGAACCAGACATTTTTGGTTAAGGAAAAGCAAAGTGACTTACCATTATTAAGGTTAATGTGTCAAGATGATGAACAATTAATTAACATTTTTCAAGAAGTAAAAACAAACAAGTTTGCCCAAATGATAAAAAAGAAAATTAGTGTCTCATATATATTGCTAATTTTTGCTGATGTTACAAATTAAACTGCTGAAAGAGACTTTTACTAACACCAATATTGTATGGCATAGGAAATCCAGATAACTTCTGACATGTTCATAATAACTATATTTCTACTCCATAATGCAAAAGTTCAAAACATAAATCTCAATTACAAGAATCAAGTAACTGTAATATTACTTGTATTTTTTTTCCACCTTCATAATTTAATGAACAGTCATTTGGAGGGCAGGAATAAACAGTCTTCATTTGTAAGCAGTTCTTAGGTACATGATCAGTAGTGCTCTTTTTCTTCTGCAAGAATATATGGTATGTGCTGGAAGGCAAAAAGTTAACACTGCTTTTTGTAAAATAGGTCATCTTGTAAGAATATTTTCTATTATTAAAACAGCTTATCATGTTCCTTTCCAATTTTATTCTAAGCTGAAATGTCCTTCTTCTCTCAGTCACACACAATAAGACCAAAGTCCTCAAGGCATGCAGTTAATATAATTACAGAAGACAGCACTGATCAAAAAGGTAGTGACATTAATTAACAAGATTAGTCACTCTTATAGTCAGAGGCTTCTGTTGTTCTCACCAGTCAAGGAATACGGTCAACCAATGATATTTAATGTTTTTGTTTTTTCTTAATGCCAATAGAACAAAACATGTAGCTGCCAAACTGAATGGACATAAGATGAATCCTTTGAAAAGATTAGAACTTATAAAGTAATAACCAACCCACAATAAATTCCTAAAACAACCACCTAATTCAATATGCTACCCACATTAAGGACCAAACATGCAATGTCCCAGTAGTGACACCTGTACAACGTCATTCTACAAGACTGCAATACAAACAAACATGCTACTTCAGACTTTTCCAGTGTCAAAAAATTAGCTTGGCAAAATTTCACAAGTAATATTATAGTTACCCGATTCTAATAATCAAACAGATGCTCACATATTAGTAACATCCTTGCTTTTAAAATGTAAGCCAAATAAATCAGATGGCATGTGAAATCATTTTCTCCAAAAGTTCTTCTATAAAGCCAGTTCCCCAAATTCTCTCCTGGCCTACTAACATTGCATTAAATTCTTGCATGAAGCAGACACATTCTGTCTACATTTGTTTAAAAATAAGTCCTAGGGAACACAATGGATTTAATCCTGATTAAACACACACAACCAAGTTTTAAAACAGGCCAGGTTTCAGTTCTCATGGCAGGCTCATTTCTCAGTGACTGACAAGACAAGGGACAGGAGATTAGCTTTCACTCCAATGGCGTATCCAGTTGTGCTTCTTTATTTTCCCTCATAGTTGCTACTTTCACAAAGGAAAAGTAAAGAACTGCATTTGGGGGTACAGTAAAGGCAAAAACTGCTCCTCACTCCAGCACCTAATTCCCAGGCCTAGATGTCATGAGATGATGTGTACCTGGGTATACAGAGGCAAAAGACTCATGTATACTGGCTTCCTTGCATCATGCAAACTTTCTCCCCTTGTACACCACACCTATATAATCCATCATTCACACACAGTATTTAGCATCATATTTGTCATCAAGCAAAAACTTGAAAAACTAAAGTTCATAGTGCATACTTATTAAATTTAGGAAAACAATAAATACTTTTCCCCATCCCCCCAAAAACCACTTGTAATTTCTGCTGCACTTTTTTGTTAACATGAGAATTGTAGAATGTATATTGTAATTTATCTTGAAACTCCCATTTGTGTCAGTGAGAAATACATAAAAGATGCAGTGCAGAGCCATTAAATCAATGACAACCTTCTTAATCATGTCAGTTCATAAAACATATTACTTAAAATATAATCAAGCCTGCTAATTCCCGCAACTTTCAAACCTGCATTTTCTTTACCAAGTTCACAACTAATATGTATCAGCATCTACTCTTCTGAGAGTCCTTCAGAAAACTAACAATGTGACAATGATAGTGTAGGGCAGAGAAGTTTTTCTTGGAGATGATCCATTAAAAAGCCAAGACAAAAATCACAGCAGTTCTTAAAAGCCAAGACAAAAGTCACTGAAGTTTAAGGAAATAAAAGACAAATTCTGATTTATTCAGTGCATATACAGTGTGTTGCTACTTCAGCACATCTTCAAGAGGGTAGGAAGCCGCAACTGCCCATTTGCTTTCTCCTATGAGCCATGCAGCTCTCATTCTAGGACACTGGTGAGGAAGGACAGAAGTGAGTCAAGAAGCAATAGAGGAAATTAAGTTTTCACTCTTAGAATAATAGGGCCCTTTTGTTTCCTTCTTTCTGGTCACCTCTTGGAACAGCCACCACTCAAGTGAATTAGAAAAGCCAGGAATAGGATTGACAGGCACTCTTCCTTTCTCTTCCTGGACTTTTCTTTATTTCACCTATGCATTTCTGTGCAGATCAATACATTTGCTGCATGTAAGGATGTTATATTTGCCAAGAAATGTATGACTACATAAAGCTGTTTTATACTGAATCAGACTATTAATCCATCTAGTTTAGTAATGCCATTGACAATCCATGATAATCCACACTTTTCAGTCTGAAATTCTGCCAGCTCTAAATGAAGAAGCCAGGGACTGATCCTGTAAACCTTCTGCATACAAAGCATCATCTCTATCACTGAGCTAAGCAATACTCCTTCCCATATCCTGGAAGAGCAAAAGGCATAGTACCACTAGAATGGAGAGGGGTGGGTTAAAATGTTTAGAAAAACAGAAGGACCAAATCTGACATATACAGGAGAGTGGGACCACACCAGTAATTCTAGTTTTATCACCAGCATCCCATTTGCCTTGTCTCATACAACTGTTTAGTCACAGGGAGACCAATCTCACTTTAAGATGTGACAAAGATAGCACTGGTCACCACAGTATCTAGGAAAAAATTTTCTTCAGTACAAATGTGTTTCAGGTAGTAATTTTGTAATTTATTAATTCCTCAGTCTCCCATACTTCTTGTCCATGCCTTGTCTGGGCTGGCACCCAGGGAAAGCTGATAACACAGTTCAAGAAGTTCAGGCAGCTAAGCAATTAGTCAGTTAACTTTAGAAAGAAAACAACCTTACAAGTGAGGAGCAACTAACAATCTCAGCAATGTCCATAAATCAGCGTCCAGCAATATAAACACAAGTCAAAGGCAAAACGACAGGCAAGGGAAGCAAACAGAAGCACACACAGAAGAAACGGTCAGTTAATTGCCGACAAAAGCTAGATGGAAAGGCTCAGTTCTTATAGGTTCCGAGATGAGTGCAGCTGGTGCTTGAGTAATTGGTGTTTGGCATAAATTTGCTGGGAGCAAAGCAGGAAACCCTTTTGGTATCTACACTGAGCAAAGGTAGGTATGGATAGGTCATTCTCTGTGTCAGAATGAGCAGGCTTTCCATTGGGGCTGGCACCTCTGCCTCTGGGGCAAGTGGTGGTACTGTCTGCTCTGCTGTAGCAGTCTCTGTGCCAGGGCTCAGAGCAGCTTCTGCCGCCTCTGAGTCTGAGTCTGAGTCTAGACCCTTGAAGCCCATGACACTTCTTGAATGTGTTGAGAATGCAAGTAACCATTCTCTGGATTTTATCCTCACAGTACAGAGGTTAGAATCATGCAGCTGCTGTTTGGCTGCAACTCCCAGCCCTCCTCACCACTGGCTAGGCTTATGCCTGCTGAAGTATACCATCCTGAAACATCTAAAGGGCCACATGATTTTTACCTGTCATAGAGAATGCAGTGGATCTAATATCGCATGCATGTGTGTGATATAAAATATGCAATACAAAACATGAGATTTGTTTTCTAAGTGTTTTATTTCTTTCTCGTTTTGTTTTATATTGGTGGGCTGGTAATTGAATCAGCCTCTCTGGTTTCTTTGAGTTAGTTTAAGGAAATAAACATGAAGATTTTGTTTTGTTTTTCCTGTCTGCTTTACTTCATATGGTTTCTTGCAGCCAGTCTTTTTTGGCTTCACTTTTCCAAATGGGTTATGAAATCTCTGCATTTATGAAAGTAAGAAAGTTACTGTCTGCAATGATTTATGTATTAAATGTATCTGTCAGTCCAAAAAACACCACAACTTCTTGTGCAGACTAGGTGGAGGATTTAGATGAGTTTGCAAAGCAGAGACTTGTAAATAAATACTTTGTGCTAAACAGCTAGGAAGTGAGTGAACTGTGAAGCTTAATAAATCAGGGGCATTTTGATATAAAATATTATTCCATAATCCCTTCATGACCTGTGAACTTTTTATCCTAATCATGGTAACACTTCCTCTGTACCTCAGAGATATGTGCTAGCTTTGACATTTTTCCTCATGTCAGTCATGACCATTGTCACCAGGAGAGATTTATTAAATTTAACTTTCAAGATGTGCCAGTCAAAGAGAGAAAGAAAAGTCTTTGAAATGGCTCATTCATAATTTACGAAGAAAGACTGCTATGGCTTAGAGAGAATTAATGCACCGGCTAATGTGTCAGATGATGGGAATAAGCTTTGCATGTTATGAGGGATGCTTTAGTCCCTCCTAATTAAGTCCCTAATGGATATGTTTACAAGTCATCACTGCTTTGTAGAAGGAAGCTTTTTAGAACAAGATGGCTCTATTTTGTCAATCTTGTGCTTGACAGGGTAGAATCATGCAAACATACTTTTTTCAGTGCTTTCTCTAACACTCTATAATTTGACCATGATAAACACTATAAGATAATACTTAGTATTTCTTTTGAGACAAATTTGATTACTCAGACAGCTAGATCTATGTCATTCCACAATTCTGTGAAAGCCCCTGTCATTTTAAGAAGACATTTTGATGACATTTGAGTAACATTAAAGTCCTTGGTTTTTAAAAGCTCTTGTAGACATCATGTTTGCTGCATAACAAATATTCCTCCAGGGTTGTCCACTGATACTTTCTATTTGAAGCAACCACGCACACACATAGCTTTGATGCTGGTGAGCATGTATGTGAAACAGAGAAAACAAGTAGTAATGATTCAGATGAGTATTCCTATGGTCTGGAAGATGCTTTTGAGCAAGTGTGCACACATTTGGCAGTGGTTCTAGCTCATCTGCAGTCTGAATGTGTGGACCTTTAAACTGGAGTGATATTCTCATTGGGGAAAATAGGTAATAGATTTTTATATGTGATTTGAGGGAACATGCAGCATGCCTTGTTATCATACCTTACACCTCCATCCTGCAGAATAGCAGAATTGGTAGGGAACATCATATAAATTGAACATATTCATGGCTGGAAAATACATGATCAAGCTGAGACATGCATGCGCTCAGTGACAAGCTGTCACTAGGTCAGACTGACCTGAGACACAGCCAGGCCATATAGTTCAAAGAGAATTAGGTGGAAAGGCCCTGGCATAGGGGTTTGTGCTAATCTCTCTTCTGATCTCAGATCTTTGCATTTCCAAAACAAGCTCAATAAGACAGTCAGAGACACTCACTTTGGATCTCACCAAGATACATTTCCCGCACCCCCCCACACAAGAGTCCAAACTTACTTACGCTCTACACTGGTATTCTGGTGATAGCCCCAGAGATCTCCACACAGAGATGATATTGACCCAAGTCACATACATGAGGAGACCCAGTTCAAAGATCTTCATGAACATGTTCACAGCACCTGACTCAGCAAATTCTTGTTTACTCGTTCAGTGCTGTGTGCATTAAGAAACAAGATTTCTTTGGGGAATGGGGTTGCCACTGACTCCCTCAGAGGGTTTCCATGGCTGAGTGGGGATCCCAATCCTGATCTCTAGGAGTCCTAGTCTAAAATTCATAACAATATTTTCTCTAGTTAACCAAATTCAAGGGAACCCCACTCAACTCAGGAAGCCATCCAACGGTCTAGAGATTTCCTTGCTTGCTTCCTACAGCATTCCTTAGGAGATTTGTGTGCCGTCGTGTCTCAAAGAAATAGCACTCAGTGCAGCTGTGATGAAAGCACTGCAAGCAAGCTGGCCAGCCAAAACAAAGAAATTTCTTCAGAAAGATAGCCAGGAATCAAAACATCTTGAAGTCGTAAGCATTGGTACTTGGTGCTCAACCCAATTCCAAAGAATGAGTCAAAATACTCTGGTTTTTTCAGGCATTGATGGAGTTGTTCTTTTTAAGCACTTTGCTCAAGAATGGAATATTTGCAAGCTGTTGTAACAAGGAACTCATGTAATCCTGTAACCATATAATCCTGTAACCAGACCAGTTAACATTCTGACTGCAGCATTTGAACCTGCTGAACTTCCCAAAAACTTTCCAAAGGCGGCCCTACGTATAGCTTGTTACATTAATCCAAGGAAGATGTGACTCATTCATATGTCAACATAATCAGACTAGACATATTGGAATGGGGACAGCTGGCATACTAGCTTTCTTTGCTGTTATCACTGGCACATGATAGGCATGATAATATTATCTTGCTAGTATCAATCACATTCTCTTTGTGACTTCAACCACTCATGTCCAGGCTGTTTTCCCACTTGCTTTATCACCTGAAGCTTCTCAGAAACAAAGGGGTCTAGGGCAGATAATCTTAACTGGTCCCCAACCACAGCAGAAGGAAGAAGCAGTTACAGCAAATTCAAATCTGGAACTTGTAAACCCATAATAATGAAGTTAAATCACTCATATACATCCAGTGCCACAATATTCTCTCCCACTCTATCAGCAAAGATTCAAAGAGTACCAGTGGAATGTATTGGATCAGTGATGTATTGAAACAGCTTCATGTTGTCATGGTGGCCAACAAGTCTTGAGACTTGCCACAGACTACCCTGCTAGATCTTGAAATCCTGCTATAGCAAAAGCCCGGGGAAGTCTCCAATACGACATTGGCAGCCATCTCTGCTAGCTAAGGAAAAGCAACAGCTGGACAATAGAGTGGGCGGCACATTAACAGGTGTCCTATCCTGACTCTATGACCTAGCTGTTGGGTGCAACATCTCAAATCTAGTAACTGGCCTAAGAGGGATTTTGGCAAGAGCAACTGAAACCACAACGACACACCTTGCCCAGACCCACCAACCTAAGCTTGTGCTGCAGTAAATAGAGGCAGACTATCAGACTGACAGCACACAAGCTTCCCTCCTAATCTCAATAAAACACACCAGATTGTATTCACATCCACAATTGAATCATGGATGACTGAGATCATGGCTGGATGATCAGATTAATTTAGCATTCAACACCAGCATCAACAGGAGAGAAGGCTGGATGACAGGTAATTCAGATTCTGTTGCTCAGGATACAATCTAGAAAAACGATAGTTCAAAAATACTTGAATCTGCCCTGGTGGTGCAGTGGCTAAATGCTGGTATTGCAGCCACAATGTTGTGAGTTTGATCCTGCCGGGCTCTAGGTTGACTAAGCTTTCCATCCTTCCATTAGGTCAGTAAAATGAGTAACCAGCTTGTTGGGGCAATTAGCTAAACACACCGTAAACTGTTTAGGGAGTGCTTAGCACTGAGAAGTGGTACAGAAATGTGACTGCTATATTGCTATTGCAACTTCTCTCCACTCCTCTTCTATTGCCCTGTCTGACCTTCAATGTCAACCCTCCCTCTGCCTGAGCTAATTCCCGCTATGGTACTTCTCCATCATTCCTCAGTCACATATCTTACAAACACACCACAATAATCAAGCACAGTATAAATACCATAAAGCTAAAATATTTGTATACTAATATATTAATTACAAACAGCACAATACTATTAACAAAGCATAAAATGCCAATCTGGAGCCACAAAGATAGTCTACAAAATATACAGTAAATGTTTAAAGTGATGCTGCCAAAATCCTCTGAATTGTAACTAGCCATCAAGAAAATCTAACACAACTAACACTTTGAATTGTATGTGTAAGCAGTCTGATAGTCAAAAAACTGCTATAACAACAGAGTCACATACTTCTTTTTAACTGGTTTCAGTCAAAAGTCTCACTGAAACACTCTGGACCAGCTTAAATTTCCACACTTTTCAGAGGCAGACCCCTTTCACACCTAGGATTCGATAGGACAGAACTAAGATAAAGTGGAATAATAGTGCTATAATTGTGCAGTGAGAATGGGCCCAAGATCTGATTTCTCCAACAGTGGATACAAGGAATAATGCCAACCTCAGTTTTATGTTACCTTCTGCCAGCAGGCAAGGAAGTTTTAACTCCCTATTGATTTTAATTATGTTCTATTTTGTCTTTATGTTGTTTATGTCGTTTATCTTACACTGAATTACATTTAATTGGGTAATACTTCTGCTGCTGCTGCTGCTGATTAGCTGCCATGAGCATCATTTGATAAAAAGACAAATTACAAATTAAACAAGCAAACAATTCAAAATAACTGTCCTGTAGCATCTCAAAGATTAAGATTTGATATAAAATTTTATGAACTCCAACTCATTTCAGCAGATGCATGAAAAATAAATAACTGAAAAATCAGGTGCTAAGTTTTGTAGACCATTTAGTTAAAAAGGGGGGGGGTGTCAGAGAAAAATAAGAGGGAGTTTTCAACATGCTCAGTGTTTGCAGATGTATACAAAACTTTAAAAAATCTAAAATGTCAAAAATAGCCAAGAACACCAGAATGAGCCTGAACTTGTTCACTGGCCATTCAACACTGCAACATTTTCACAGGTCTCACTTGTAGATTTTCTAAATGAAATTCAGAATGCCTTTCTGGAGTGAGTATCCTGCAGGAAGCAAAAGCAAGGAACTCAATTTCCTCTTTCCACTATCTCTAACAGTAATTTCTTTCTCTAAAGTGTTCTCCACAGATCCTTACAAAGATGGTACTGACAGGAAAAGCACTGCATATAGCCACTTATATAGATACAAGGGGCTGCCTACGTACTACATAGGCCAAGTCTGACAGGGTGCACCTGGACATTTTTTAAACAAATGCCAATTCTAAATAGATTTAGTGAAGTACCTCCCTCTACTCCTTAAATATGCCATACTTATCACTGTTCTATTATACCAAAGTCTTAAATCATTATAAATCAGACTTTAATTATTAAAACTACTAAAGGACATATGCTAAAGAAAAAGGAACTTGCAATGAACTTGCAGCTGTTCAAGTATTATTAACTTGTGGTTCACTAGATGGCAGTACAATACCACTTATGCATGTCCAGTAGCTATCACATGCCTTTAAAAGTACACATTTTGTAGTTAGGATAAATGCATTAATCTTTTACACTTAAACCTAACTTTAAAAGCCATCATTTCCAAACTCAAAAAGCAAACAGACTATAGGGTTGGCCATGTTTACTCTGGAAAACACTTTTTGCTATTCCTGGGTTCTGAAAAATATGTCCTAGACAAATTCCTCACTCTGACAACTCAATTAAATCCTTTCATGATGATTGGAAACTGTCTTCACAACTGCTTAAACTAATCTGCATAGTTATTAAAGTTCCAAGGCAAAGAGGAATATTCATCTTCATCACTCAAAAATATGCCCAATAAAGTACACATATTAATAACTTGTGACTGCAAGTAACTATGCTTTCAGTTTTGATGAAGAATTTGTGAAGTTCATAAGCCTCAGGCATGATGACTCTACACACAGGTGTTTCATACACATACATTCACGCACTGAAGGCAATGGCCACTTCCAGCATCCGTGTCTGCTTATCCTATACATGCGATTTTTACATTTACTGATACAAAATGGAAACGTTTCCTTTGGCCCCAAAGCAGGAACATGAACAAGCCCTGAGACTTAAGACATTAAGAGTCATCAGAAATTATTGATTTCAGTTGAACTTTGTGTAAAGTGTTACAAAATTCCTGCTAGGAATGCAAATACTGGCTAACAATTTCCATGGGTTCATTTTTTTTCCCACATATTGCAACAAAGCAAAGTATTTTGGTGTTACCACGGTTATCTGGCCCAAGCCCGAAGTCTACAATTTCATATTATGTATGGTTAATATTTCCACGTGGCACTCCATAAGATGAACTCCACGTGTCTGAAAGGGTCATGGAAAGCCTGTGTAGGCAGGCAGAGCCGCATGGCCTTAATTATGCACGCTAAGTCTAGGCCGGTAAACAACTATCTGTCGCACAGCCGGTAGTGCCTTCCAGACCCAGCCAGCCATTAAGCAAATGCAAGGGCTCTCAGCCCCGAACTGCTTGCTCTATACAAATGCTAAGCACTCCTCATCTGTATACTGTTCTAACAATTGGCAGTGCTGGCCAAATCTCATCAATTCTAATTTTGACCTTTCGGAGGCTTTGTCTCCACTAAAAACCCTATTGTGCTCCTTGGGAGAGGGCCAGCCTCCAGGTACAATCTTCCCTATAAAAACTCCAAGTTTGAGCTCCTTGTCAGAACGCTCGTGCCTTGTATCCCGAACCGCTGCCGCTCTGTTCAGCGAGCCTCTCCTCAGCCTCCACGTGCTGGGAAACCACAAACCCAAGCCTCGATCTCTATCTTCTCTTTTACTGGACTGCAGGATCAAGTGGAGTATCACCCCAGAAATCCTCTGAAAACCTCTATCAATTTTCCTCACTTTCTGCTTCCATAGTTCTTGGATGAGTGTGTGAGTGCGTGTGTTGTTGTTGCTTAATTAAAGAAAGTTTAATAAAATCTTTTAACTGAACAACTTGCCTAGTTCTTGTCACGGCCCGACCCCGTAAACATAGGGTTAAAGATCTCGCTACGTTACCCTGCCTCTCGTATTGCTAGCTTGTGCTCCTTGCTAATTCCCCCAACTTAGTAATATTTGGAGTGCACTTAGGTGTCCCTCCCGGGACCCCCAGCAATCAGGGTAACAGTGGTATCGTATGTCAGGACCCTGGCACTCCAGGACTCAAGACATCGTATTTATTTAGCCAAGCTTTAGTCGATGTTCTTCTCTCTTCTCTCTCTGCAGACAGGATATCTGATAACAGTGCAAACTCACAGTGGCCCCTCAACTTTCATGAGGGTTCAAGGTGCAGAACCCTCACAAAAGTTTTTTTAAGAAAGCAAATACCCCCCCCCACTTGAGTGAGCACTCTCCCTCCCATTTCCTCCTGGCAGCCCCATCTCCCATTCCCTTGCTTTTTCCCTGGGCAGATGTGCCTTGTTTCTTTGTTCCCAGGGGAAAGGAAAATGAATGGAGAGGGAAACACTTCTCACCCTTCCATTCTTCTGACTGTTGCCCATTTGCCTTGCCTTCTTTCTGCATGCCTGGACAATGGGCAAGAGAATGGATGGAGAAACACTCCCGCCACTCAATTCTCCTGCTTGTCACGTGCGCACCCTGCCTTCTTTTTGCTCACCTGGGCAAAAGGCAAGTGAATGGAGGGAAAAACATTTCTCCCTCTCTATTCTCTTGCCTGTTGCCCATGCACCCTGCTTTCTTTCTGCACACCCAGGCAACAGGCAGAATGGGGGAAACACTTCCCCCCTCCATTCACCTGCCTTTCCCCCACACACCCTGCCTTCTTTCTGCACACCTAGGCAAAAGGCAAGTAAATGGAAGGGGAAAGACTTCCACACACGTTGACCTTTCCCCTTCCCATTTGCTTCCTTTTGCCAGGGTGCAGAGACAGAAGACAACGTGCCTGGACAAAAGGCCAGAGCATAGGAGGGGGAGAATGAGGGGAGGGAAGCGGACTTTTTAACTAGTTTTCTCAGAAGACTCCCTAAGCCAAGGCCAGAAGTTGTGGCAACCTCCCTCCCTGTCACATTTTAGAGTAACAGAAATGACACACTGTCATTTTGGATGATATTTTGGCCAATTTGAGGCCTTTTTCTCCCAGATTTTGGAAAGGCATTGAGGGCTGTGGAGTTAGGGGGAAATGAAGCACTGAATTTGCAGCTAATTCAGGGCCAGTTTGTTTTGTTTTCAGGTGAGAAATCAGCCACAAATTAGTGTCTTTTTTAAAGGGCCTGAGAGTTTGGAGGAATTTCTGGGGCCACACTTTGGAGTCACAAGGGCCACCTGCAGCTCATGAGCCACACTCCCTCTCCAGCTCTGTACTGGACAAAATTTGCTCTACCAGAGAGCAGGCAAAGAGCCCAAGCTTCCACACACTCTCTTCCTTTAGTCTACTCAACACAAATAGAAGACGGCTACCAGTTTCTATTCCTGGCAGCTACCTATGGACAATTTCACTGGCTCAATTCTTTATGTCCCTTCTAATTTCCTCACTCTACTCTTCTTTACTAGTCACTTACCTGATAGAATCACAGAAATGTAGAGTTGGAAGAGACCACATGGGCCATCCAGTCCAACCCCCTGCCATGTAGGAACACCCTCAAAGCATTCCTGACAGATGGCCATCTAGCCTCTGCTTAAAAACCTCCAAGGAAGGAGACTCCACTACACTCCGAGGCAGCAGATTCCAGTGCCGGACAGCCCTGACTGTCAGGAAGTTCTTCCTGAGGTTCAGGTGGAATCTCCTTTCCTGCAGCTTGAATCCACTGCTCCTTGTCCTGGTCTCTGGAGCTGCAGAAAACAAGCCCCCTCCTTCCTCTTCGTGGCATCCCTTCAAATATTTAAACACGGCTATCATGTCCCCTCTTAACCTTCTCTTCTGCAGACTAAACATGCCCAGCTCTCTAAGTCTATCCTCATAGGGCATGGCTTCCAGGCCTCTCACCATTTTGGTCGCCCTGATGGCCCAAGGGACCCAATCCTTTCCAACTGCAACAGAAGCCTGAAGTCAACTAATTGGTTAGAAAGAGGTGGATGGTGCCTCTTGCATTCACCACTCATCTGTTCCCACAGGTAAGCAAACAAGCAAGAAAAAGCTGCCCTATGCTCCTCACCCTTCATTTCAAGGTAGGTGTTCTTGCCGAGAGCACCTCAGAAGCAAGGGGGTTGCTTGTCACAGAGCACTGCTCAAACCTCTGGCCATTTCCACACTATACTGTTATAGTGCTGTTATTCCGCTTTCAACATTCTGTGGAATTCTGGGGCCAAAGAGCTCTCTGGCTGAGAATTCTAAAGGCCCGTCCCTAAACTGCAAAGCCCAGAATTCCACAGGATGTTCAAAGTGGAATAACAACACTATGGCCATTTCCGCACTAGGCTGTTATAGCGCGATGATTCCACTTTCAACCTCCTCTGGAATCCTGGGGTTTGCAGTTCCGGGAGGGCCGTCCGGCCCCTCCCGGAACTGCAAACCCCAGGATTCCAGAGGAGGTTGAAAGTGGAATCATCGCGCTATAACAGCCTAGTGCGGAAATGGCCTATAACAATGTAGTGTGGAAACGGCCTCTCACCTGTGGCTTCCCCTCAGCGGCTCTGGGCATTCCTCAGCCGGCAGCTCACCTTAGCAAGAACTACCCATTATTTATCCATTATCTTTCCCCTCCCAAGCGGATAATCCTGTTAAGCCTGTTGCAGCAGCCACCTTAAAGGCTAACAAGGCTTTACTTGGGATAAGCCTTACTGGGCCACCGTGGCCCCCTTCACCAGACGCACGAACCGGCCGGTGTATGTGGCGAAAGCACAGGTCGAAGAAAGTTAGTTAGTCTTTAAGGAGCCACAAGGCTGTGCCTCATTTTTCGACACATCAAGAGCTCCTCCTTCACACCTCTCCGAAGAAGCGGAATAAGAAAGCACAAAATAGGCATCTCCAATGGAAAGGAAGAAGTGCGACGCAAGCTAACCGCCAGTAGAGGGCGCGAGACACGTAGCCGTTGGAGCATCACGTGGCCGCCAGGTGACGACGGCCTGGCTTTCGCACTCACCCGCAGCGGCTACACTCCGGCCTCCGCGCGCTGAGCTCCACAGGCAGCTCCCAGAGGCCCTCGCAGCCTTCGCTGTCTTCTGCCGGGCCGCTGATACTAAGGGGACCTGTACGGCCCTCCTCCTTTCCCTCTTCTGCCGCGGCCGTTGTCCGTGTTATTTCTTCCATGGCTTCCGCGCTATACAGCGACTGAAAGGGGAGGGGCGCTAGGACCCCAACGAGAACCCGCCGGCATCCGCAGCACGTGGGGCGACAACCGCTCCCTGCATTGTCACGTGATGCAAGTTGCGTCCCCCCTCTTCCAGGGTGCTCGGCCAATCAGAAAGCGACGGGGAGGGGAAGAGAGTTTTCCGTGCAGGCCGAAGCGCGAGTTCTGTTTGGGGAGGGCGGGTGTAGGTTTGCCTCAGGGGACAGCGAAAGTCTCCGTCCCTTTCCGCACTAGGCGGTTATAGCGCGATGATTCCACTTTCAGCCTCCTCTAGAATCCTGGGGTTTGCAGTTTCCGGCCCCTCCCGAAACTGCAAACCCCAGGATTCCAGAGGAGGTTGAAAGTGGAATCATCGCGCTATAACCGCCTAGTGCGGAAATGGCTTTCGTAAAGTTAAGGGAAGGTTGTTATTTCTGTCAAAGCTAGTTGTGTTTACTATTACTTAAGAATGTCTTTCTCAGACGAGTGGGGTTTAACTTGAGGGAAGCGTCTATTAATGTTTTTGTATAGGTTTTAATTTGTATCAAGTATGTTATCTGCCATGACTCCCCATTACGGAGTGAAAGGCGAGAAATATATGAATAAAGTAGTAATCAAAAGACGTACCATGTTGCTTTCTGGACCACGGACACAATCCTATTAACTCTGCAGCTCTTCTGTCCTGTGAACACTTAAAAGGGGGTAAATTCCAACAAACAGAACAGGATAGAGTCCGTGCTTTCCCCCTGTCCCAATTTGGCAGGGACATTCCTGGTAAATTCTCTGTCATCCATACTTTTCCAGCTGTTGTTAAAATGGCCCAGTTTCTCTCCTCCCCCTTTGTCCTCAGCTTACTGCCCTTGCTGCAAGTTGAGTTCAAAGTACTAAAGTAATTTGCACTCAACTGGGGAAGGGCAGAATCTCACTCTTCTCAGTGGTCTCAGGCAAAAGCAAACTGCTGCAGTTCCTCCCAGCTAGTGTGTTCTTCCTCCTTAATGACTTGCCATCCTGATCACATTCTGATGTTGCTTGGCTACACATTTCCTGATTTTCAGCTGAAATGTTGGTGAGTATGTTATCTTGGAAGAGGATCGGCCCCTAGACTTTTCCCTTGCATGGCTGAGATGCGTCCGGGGATGTTTCAAAATGCTTTGCTCTTCCATGTGGTGTACAGCAGAAGTAGGACTCTTGCAGCCTTTCAAATGGGATATCGTCCCATAAAAAAGTGCACAGCATTGGTTCTTAATATTTTCTTTACTCAGAACCCCTGTAAATGTTATTTGTTGCCAGGGCCCCCAAGACTTAACTCAAGATTTAAATAAATATGATTTAAATATTTATTTAAATATTCAAATATTTATTAAGGTTTCTGGAGGCTAAGATTCAAATCCCTACTCAGATACTGGGTTACCTTGGGAAAGTCACATTCCTCAGCCTCAGAGGAAGGCAATCCCTCCCTGAACAAATCTTGCAAAAAAAACCCCACCATGTGATAGGTTCGTTTTAGGATTGCCATAATCAGAAGTGAATTGAAGGCTCACAACAACAAAGTGCCATTGAAATCTGATTTATTGCGATTCTATGGCAAACCTATCATGGAGGTTTTCTTGGCAAGATTTGTTTCCTTTGCCTTTCTCTGAGACTGAGAATGTGACTTGCCTGAGGTGATACAGTGTGTTTCCATGATTGAGTGGGTATTCAAACCCTTAACTCCAGAGGCATATGCCTGTTGCCTTGTCCTTTTTGTCAGGAATGCGGCATCAGGGAGTGTGGCACCCAAACTACTCCCTCGTTTGTCCCTGTTGCTGCCACTGCTGTTGGTGACCAGCAGCAAGACTTCATGGAGCCTTGCGAGGGCTTCACGAACTTCAGGTTAAAAACCATTGGTGTATAAAATATTAGCCCGATATGAGTGGATACTAGTTCACTCCTGCTTACAGAAAAAAATATGATGCATTATTTTCCATGGGTTTACTGAGTCAACAGATAGCTCCTTCAGACTAGCATTCTTCATTCTGCCATTCCAGGCTCTGAGAGGATGCTTTCATCCATTCCCTGTGGAGAAACCAAACATTGTACCTGGGACCTTCTCTATGGAAAACTTACCACTGTGCTGCCACCCTACTTCAATTTATTACTTTCTACTTAATGCTAAAAACTAATGCATTAGACTAATGTGTGAGGGCATGGATGGAGCCACATCATTTTACTCTACCATCATACATGCCAACTACTATGGGCATATGGCATTTGTACATACAGAACCCACATCTCCAGGGAGATTTCACATGTACAGTTGTATACAAGAAGGCTTTGAGTTTTAGAACTCAAGTCATGTGGAATCCTAAATCCATATAGCTGCATGTATGAAAGCTCTCTCCCTGCAGACTTGTACTCTGTACATATGTAACAAGGCCAGCTGACATGCACATCAGAGACAGAGTTTGTTACCATGACCCCTGAGCCCCTCACACAGTGGTACAACATGAGGAATACTTTAGAACCAAGCTTGAATGCCTTACATTGTAGTACAACCCAATTCTGTGCTCCAGAAGTTTGACTTTCAGTGTCTACATTAAAACTAAGCTACTAATTGCTATCCTACCTGAGGGCAAAGAAATGAGATCTGTGCTGGATCCTACATATGAGCATTTAAGCACAATCAAATGGGGATGAAAGTGTTCTTGGATTTATCCCGTACTGCCCTCCTATAGGATTAGAAATTGGTCCCATTCAGCAAACAAAGCTGCGGTTCCATGCATACTTGCAAAGTAAGTTGAAGGGGTCTTAATTCTGAGTAAACATGCACAGGAATCTGCTATAAGCAGATCTAGTGGTATTAAAATATACTACTCTCCACCTCCACCTTTCTATCTTTTATTAGCAAAAGCACATGGTGAAGGCACTATTGCATGGGCAAGCAGTCACACATTCTTGCACCTAATATTTATTGTTCATAAAAACTAAAAGCTGTGGATCAAATAGAATCTGTATGGTATTCAAGTCAAGCAATTGCAGGAGCAGAGTGTGAAATGTTATTAGTGGTAAAGCAAATTGCATGCAGAAGGTCCCAGGTGCATTCCACTGAATTTCCAGGAAGAACTAAGAGAATGATGCCTGGGGAGTGAAATAGGCTAGACCAGCCTTTCTCAAACTTTTTACCCTGGAGGGACCCTTGAAATAATGTTCATGTCTCACATGAACAGGGCCCTGTATAAATATTATTAAATCTATAGCTCAAAAATGCTTATTTGTTTAGAACTGTGGACTGATACTTGAATAAAATTAATTTATTCTTGCTGTGTCCTTGGTGACCTATCACAGAACCCTAGGGTTCCAGGAAACACTGGTTTTAAAACTGAGGGCAAGATGGAGCTGTGACCTAACTCAATATAAGACAGCTTCCTATCTGCTCCTAATATTAGCATATAAACATCCCCTTTACCCCAAAAGGCATACTCTGGCTTCATGCCCAAGGACTTTGTGTGCTAAAGTATAATGTGTCAACATGGCTAAGGAGGTACTGCTATGTTTTCAATACAAATAGTATTAAACATTGCAGGAGGTGAAATGGAATAAAATTACTAAAGTGCTGTATACTGAGGTGGGACAAAAACAGAAACCAAGATCCCCAATTGAGACATGCAACAAAATGTTGCAGTGTGGAATGCTGCATTTCAAGACTGAAGCCACTCCATTTCATCCCCTCCTTTTTTCCTCACCACTACTGTCTGCCAGCATTCCACGACCATTGAAATTGATCTGATACCACATTGATATTTTATTTTGCTAGTATATACTAATTTTTAATGGAGGACTTCTCAATTCTTCACGTTTCTTAATATAATTTGGGAAGCTATTGTTCAATGGAAATTTTGCTGATTCAATGTGAAAGTCTCTGACTTCACAATGCTTCTCTTCTGCATTTTCACTGAAGCATTCAATTACTGTAAATATCAGCAGTTCCTACCATGTTATGACAAAAATCTGCACTGTAACTGTTATCATCAGAAAGGGAAACTTTTACCACCAACAAAAAATTCCTAGTAGCTACACAGCTTCATTTTTTTTTAACCAGTCAAGAGAAACAAAAACCAGTTTGGTTTAAGTTTACAACAGTCATAGGACATACAGGTCCATCCTCCTTTTCCACATCAAGCTCCAATCAGCCTAAATGTTAGTAAAGACTATAGGTGTAGTATCAACCACACTTACTTAGAAGTAAGTTAAACTGAAATCAGTGGAACTAACTTCTGAGTAAACATGATTAGGTCATAAGGCTGCAATCTTTTGCACATGAACAAAGAAAGGAATTTCTGTGAACTCAGTGGGATACCTAAGAACAGCCTTGCTAGATCAGACAAAAAGACCTATCTAGTCCAGCATGTTGTTCTCAGTGGCCGAGCAATTTCCTCCAAGCAGGACCTACATGCAGTAACATCACCTCACCTGCATCCTAATATGCTTCAGCTTTAATATTTACAGAGCCTTCTTCAATAACCATTAAAAGGATAAGAAACAATATACAACAAAGCTAGAGCTGAACAAATACAAAAGTTGCATATGCATATTTATGTTTACTTATATGTACAATGGTATACATGAAATTTAATACAGTATGTCAAATAAAATGCATGAATGCCAAACAGAAAACTCTGTGTGTGTGCGCGTGTGCGTATAATAAAATCAATTTGCTAGGATTTCACAGAGATGTCTCCACATCTAACAAATGGCAACCAATAATGTTTGAAGTGGAATGTGAAGCACTGTAATCTTACACATTTCCCTCTTTTATGTATCAAGACCATGGCCAAATGTAGCACTAGAGAGGGTAAAGTAAAGTATGTGTATCCAAAACCTGGCCTGTTTTGAATGCTGTGAGTTGTCATTTGGAAGGTATGGAAACCTTTTTTAAAACCCCTGCAGGTTGATTTTTGAATAGGTTTCAAGGTGTATCGAGTTTTCTGTCTTGTTGTAGTGGTGGCACAGTGGTTAAATGCCAGTACTGCAAGCCACAAGGTTGTGAGTTCGGTCCTGCCAGGCTCCAAGGTTGACTCAGCCTTCCATCCTTCCGCAGGTCAGTAAAATGAGTACCCAGCTTGTTGGGGGCATGTATAGAAATACATGCTATTTGTAAGTTGTTCACCGCCTCGATCCACTTGGAGAGGCGGGATACAAATAAATAATTAAAAAAAATTTCTGGTTTAATAGTAACACTGTTAACATAGCTTTATGCTACAGTCCTGTAGCCAATGACCTGACAGAAAAATTGATTAATTTTTAATCACTAGGTTTTACTTACGAATATATAGGTACAGGATTGCATATACAGGTTAGCAAAACAGTTATGTACCTGTCTGCTCTGAGGTACACTATCAATTTCAGGAATTACTCTCATGTAAAGAACTGCAGCCTAAAACACCTAAAAAATGTTTGGTGTCTGTATGACATTCATTTCCAAGAAGTTTAAGTATAGGCTCAGCAAAATTTCCTTAGGTGGCCAGCATAACAATGTATTACTGTTGGATCTTTGCTACCATGGTGAGTTGTCTGCAAATTAAATAACACATATTAAAGTAATTATGGAATCTGTTCAATATTCTGTTTTTATTCTAAGTGGAAGTAGTCCCCGAACAGTAAAGGCAATCTAACACGACACAATCATAACAGCTCCCTTTATTTTATCTTTTTGGAAACATGCATAAAGGGCAGAACTATGAAATATTGGTTTGATATCTTGATATCTTCAGACTCTGAAGAAGAGGTCACGATAAATGACTGTAATTAAAGAACACATTATTGTATCCCATTATCTGCTAGAAAGTGATTTGCAAAAGTGGTTAGCTGCTCACAAGCATTCCTATATATCTACAGCTCATATGTTATACAGTTTAGGAAATGTAGTCTCAAACATATGCTTACTGCATTTATATTGCACCTTTCCACCAAAAAATAATGTTTGAAATGTGAATATATGTTTTATTTTCACTTTTTTATTTTTTATTATTTTATTTTCACATTACTTTGAATCCAGCACTCAGTCAACATATTCAGTTGGTAGCTAGGGGCTCTTGTATCAGTGGGGCAGTTAAACAACTGTAGTCTGAACTCTACTGGACCCATACAAGGTGCTGAATCCTATTATTTGGGATAAGATGCAGCACCTGGAGTAATGTCTTTAAAATGCAGCCTAAAACTCAAAATTCAGGGTCTCAGTTATGATTAATCTACTCAGCCCAAAGGGTCTGGAATAAGAGTATCTGGTTTCCATACATGACTAAAGTCAGAGAACGCTCCCTTGCCTACAAATATTTATAGAGAGCTAAAAAAAAATACTATCTACTTGTAACCCTCGGCTTTTCCTATGACTTCTTACATATTTTCTCTTCTCACAGAAAAACAACTAAGGAGGAAAACATGGAATAAAGATATACTGCCTTTTGACTGGCAGTAGGAGTGTCTATCTGAAAGCACTGTCTTTTGGAAAGGTTCACACTCAGCAACTATGTACTGTTTTAAGAACAGCAAAATACCTGAAGTCAAATAAGATGTGACAATGTTGATGCAAATATCAGTTGTGTGAGTGGGCTTTTTCACAAGTAGAAAGAAGCAAGGACTGTTTATCACTCATACAAATCTGGAGTGGGAAAGTGGCCCATCAGCCCTAAACATCACAGCCAAAGATTATGAGAGTTGTAGGCCACGAAGATCTAGAAGGCCATTCCTGACCACCTCTGATGTAAACAAAGCTGAGGAAAAGTACAAAGGAAACTTGCACTTGATCAAAAGCGAAACCAGAGTAGACAAATTTAAAACTATTATGAATGTGACACTGCCTTCCCTCTCTGTTTGTTATCATCTGGCGAAAAGAGAGGGGGAGCATGTAGCTTTGTAGCCTTCTTAGACTGCAGTCACACCAAGCATTGCCCTTTTGTCTAAAGCCATTTCCGCACTACAGTGTTAAACTGCTGCTATTCCACTTTCAATGCCCTGTGGAATTCTTGGGTTTGTAGTTTACTGAGACCAAAGAGCTCTTTGGTTGAGAATTCGAAGTGCCCTCCCTAAACTACAAACCCCAGAATTCCATCAGAGGTTGATAGTGGGATAGCAGCACTTTAACGCTGTAGTGCGGAAATGGTGTAAGACTGATGGCAGCTGGAGACCAACAGCTTCTGGAGCACTGTTATGTTTCCTATCCCAGCTCTAGCACAAATGTTCATTCCTAACAACACACCCAAGCCCTTTCATTCAGTTAAGAGTGCAGTCCTGCACACTCTTGGGTTGGACAGTGCAGTACCTGTCCACCTATGGTGACTCCATGAATTTCGTAGGGTTTTCTTAGTGAAGTATATTTGCAGGTGCTGTTGCCAGCTCCTTCCTCTGAAATATAGCCTAGAACAGTGGTTCTCAACCTTCCTAATGCCGCGACCCCTTAATACAGTTCCTCATGTTGTGGTGACCCCCAACCATAAAAACATTTTCGTTTTTATTTATTTATTTGTTTGTTTGTTTGTTAGTTAGTTAGTTCCAACGTCAAATAGATTGGAAACACTGCCCTAAATCATTGCTCTGGATAGACTTCTAATGCCTAAAAACTGGTAACCCTTCCCCCCTTTTTTAAGCACAGAAAGCGTCTATCAATGCCAGAATTAAGGCAGTAGTTCTAGTTCTGAATGTTGGGTTTCCACAGTTCAAAAAGCCAGTCATTTCCAAAGGCAATGCCAAAACAGCCCACATTTTACACGAGGCACAGGGAGGAAAGGACAGGGAGAGAAGAAAGATGGCGGCGGCATAAGCAGATGGGTTTTGTTTTACTCCCCTCCCTTCCTCCCTCCCTTAAAGGGAGTGCAGACACTGAACATACAAAAAGCGAGGAATGCAAGACAGTTGGGGCGAAGAACACAACACGTGCATGTGGCAAGCACCAAGGGTCCACGCACAACAAAAGCGAAAGTCATCCTGGCTATTTCTACACTAGACTTATAGCACTATTATTCCACTTTCACCATCCTATGGAATCCTGGGGTTTGCAGTTTGAACCCCAGCGCAGGGGTCTCAGAAGCACTGCTCCCATTGGCTGTGAGGCCACCTTCTATTAAAAGGGGGGCAGGATTGAGGAGCAGCGACCCCTGTGAAATGGTTGTTCGACCCCCAAAGGGGTCCCGACCCCCAGGTTGAGAACCACTGCTTTAGGGTATTCAGGCCCCCTTGGATGGTCTTTACCAACCACTTGGGTTAGGCCACACTGGTCAGTGTTGGTGGGAGTAGCAGTCCCAAATATCTAGGCTATACTAGTTTGCCCATTTCCACACTGCACTGTTATCTTGCTATTGTTCTACTTTCAGCATCCTGCGGAATCCTGGGTTTGAAGTTTAGGGAGGGGCATTTAGACTTCTCAGCCAGGGAGCTCTTTGGTCTCAGTAAACTACAAACCCCAGAATTCCACAGGACATTGAAAGTGGAATACTAGCACTATAACAGTGTCGTGGGGAAATGGCCTTTCTCTCGTTGTTGCTGTGTTCCCTTCAGGTCATTTTCGACTCAGGGCAACCCTAAGGTGAATCTAGCATGGGGTTTTCTGGGGCCTGTGAAATGCCTGAGGTCACCCGGTGGGTTTTCCTGGCTGAGCAGGGAACGGAACCCCGGTCCGCAGGTTCCTAGTCCAACGCTCAAACCACTACACCAGGCTCCTGGCTCTCTCACTGCTTCGCCTTCTCTTGCTATATCGGTTTACCTGGGCGGAGAGCGGACACGTTTACTGAGTAGGAGCAAACAGGGCTCCATGTAGATGGGGTGCAGAAAGCCACCACGTGTCACGTTTCCATTCTGGTTTCCATAAATGAGTCTCCCACGTCAGTCTTTAATTGGCTCTTTGACCTAAAGCTATGACCTTAGTAGCCCTTCTCCAGAACATCTACCCTGCATTTTTTTCCCCTCAAGTCGCTTAGGAAGCCCTCTTTGGAATCCAGAATCCATCCACATAGGCATTTCCACACTAGGCTGTTATAGCGCGATGATTCCACTTTCAACCTCCTCTGGAATCCTGGGGTTTGCAGTTCCGGGAGGGGCCGTCCGGCCCCTCCCGGAACTGCAAACCCCAGGATTCCAGAGGAGGTTGAAAGTGGAATCATCGCGCTATAACAGCCTAGTGCGGAAAGTGTTCGCTTAAGCCAGCCTCTTTGCGCCGACGCAAAATGTGCAAGCAAGCATGCCCTGAGCAGCAGGCCTCCCGAAATTTCTTCGCCAGCCGCCCTTCTCTGCTATTTTTCGCTTCTCCCCAAACGAGCCTATACTTTTCCCCTTTCTCTCTCTCTCTCTCTCCATATCCATACCATGTGAGTCTCTGCGCATGCGTAGATTATACAAATGGTCGTGGGGAAATTTCTCGGATGAACAGGCATACGTCATTTTGTTTTTGATCTCGCGATGGTTCGATCCACCACCTATGGGCCCGTTAGTATGGCCTGAGAGACTTGGGAAACCGATTGACTGAGGGCTAAGCTCGCGTGCGCAGGCGCGGGAGGGGACATGGCTCTGCCCGAGAGAGGGAGGCGCTTCTGAGGAGGTTCCCTCCCCGCTGTATGTGCCGCCGTCATCATCTCCGCCGCCGCCGCCGCGTCCTCCTCCTCCTCCTCTTCCTCCTGCGGGGGTAGCCGCGGCCGAGCGGCTCAGAGTGCCTCGTCTGAGGGGCGGGTTGGCCGGCCGGGCCGGGCCGGGACACAGAGCCGCGGCTCGCCATGAACCTCCACCAGGTGCTGACGGGAGCTGTCAACCCGGGGGACAACTGTTTCTCCGTGGGCAACGTCGGCGGGCATCCCTTCACGGTGAGCCTCCCTGCCTCTTCGGGGGTCTCTCCCTCAGAGCCCGCCTGGCTTCCGCGCCCTCCGTTCCCGCCGGCCTTCGGAGCGATCCAGCGCGCCTCCCGCCTTGTCTCCTCTCCCTCCTCCGGCCGGCGTTTCTCTCTCTCTCACGGCCTGGGCAGGCGAAGGGGCAGCGGCTCCCTCGCGTCAGGGCTGGGCTGGGCTGGGGCAGCGGCCAGGGTGGGACGGGCAGGCCGGCCGGCCGAGCAGGTGCCTCGCGAAGAGGCGCGCGCGGGGCTTCTCCGGCCGGGCCATTTCCGCACTAGGCTCTTATAGCGCGATGATTCCACTTTCAACATGCCATGGAATCCTGGGGTTTGCAGTTTCGGGAGGGGCCGGACGGCACCTCCCGAAACTGCAAACCCCAGGATTCCATGGGATGTTGAAAGTGGAATCATCGCGCTATAAGAGCCTAGTGCGGAAACGGTCTTTTGTCGCTGTTAGAAGCTGAGGGGGAGCTGTGCCCCTCGCCCTTGCTATGACCGGGCAGAGAAGAGGGTTGTTGGGGAAGCTTTCAGTTATATATCTCTCCTTTCCCCCCGTCTGGCTTCTTCCTCCTTCTTCCCCTTCCTACCTTGCAATTGTATACAGTGAGGGTCGTTTAAATTTGAAGGCACCGGATCCGCTCTGATCTTGGAAGCTAAACAGGGTCAAGCCTGGTTTGTAACTGGATGGGAAGCCACCAAGGAATGCAGCCGCCGTAGCTCAGTGATTCTCAAACTTCGATCCTCCAGAGCTTCACAGAATCCTTGACCATTGGCTAAGCTGGCTGGGGTTTCTGGAAGACCAAAGTTTGAGAAACACCACCCTAGCCTACCTTTCAGAAGAGAACAGCTGCAAACTGCCCCTTGAATAATCCTTGCCAAAGAATACCCCATGAAATTTGTGGGATCACCATAAGTCGACATGAACTTTGAAAGCATGCATGCACAGTCCCCCATCCAACTGTGCGCACACAGATGAGACCAGAGAGTGGAGAAATGCCATTGCTCAAGCTTGTCTCCCATTTAGGTCCCTTAATCCTTGAAAAGAATTCTCCACATGCTCAGGTGCATCTCTCTCATGACTTGTGACAATAGTTGTTTCTGGCCTGTCTATTCACAGTGCATTTAGAGGCGAAGTTCACAGTTCAAAGTTTACATTAAGGCCTGCGTATGGCGTAGTGGTTTGAGGATTGGACTGCGATCCTGGAGACTTAGCCCCACTTAGCCGTGGAGACCCACTGGGTGACCTTGGGTGTGTCACATACTCCTCACTCTCATGATGAGTTCTTAGGGCTGCCATAAGTTGGAAATGACTTGAAGGCCCCAAACAGCAATATGAACAGAGATGAAGGATAAGTCTTTTCTTCCTCATCTAGAGACTCCTGTGTAACAATTCTTGCTGGTGTAAAAAAAAAAAAAAAAAGGCCTACAATAATCTTATCTTTTTCCTTTTCTGTGTTTTTTTTTTACGTAAGTTTTTTTTTTCTTATGCTGGTGCAGTATTTCTTGTTATGTCACTTGCAATTGTTTGAAAGTCAACTTCATGTGACTTCTTCAGCATAGTGCTTGTACTGTCATTTCTGGAGCATAAAATATTCCATTCTTGCACAGCTGTGCTAGCAAAATGTATGACTGATAGGACAATCAAAAGGTCAACTTGAAAATGGTTTTTGTGTTCATGGAAGATATCCTTACAGCAATACATAATATTGAGGAAAAAGTATCTTATTTGGGTAGTTTACGGAAACAGTTCTTAGTTTTCTTATCTTACCTCACTGTCTCTCAGCCAGAGAAAGGCAAAAACAAACTCCCTTTGAAAAAGCCTTGCCAAGAAAACCTTGTGATAGGTTCGTCTTCGGGTCACCATAAGTTGGAAACAACTTGAAGGCACGAAACAAAATTTCTCTTTGCGTTGTTTCACATTGCAAATGGTGAGGCATTGACTTATCTAAGTATTTAAAAATGTACTTTTAAAGCACTTCTGATTTCCAAGGTATTTGTCTATAGCCTTTTCCGCACGGAGCTTTTAAAACGGTGCAGAGCGTCCTCCAGGGAGGATGACTGCACCTGGGAGCGGACTGGGTCCGGACTACTTTGTGTAGTTCCGGACCTCAGCCCGCTCTGGAACGACCCAAAGTGGTCATTCAGCGTGCTTTTGAAAGACCACTTAAAACAGGTCTTTCAAAACCACGGAGCGCACCGCTCTGTGGCTGCGCTCCGATGCAGATTTGCAGGCTCGCACCAGTGCAAGCCTGCAGATCTGCCGGGGGCAGGCTTTAGGCTGGCAAGCTTCACCGGTTGGTGGAGAGCCTCCACCAACCAGAATCCGCCATTTTCATCCCTGGAGCAATGCAGAGCAGCAGCCACAGACTGCTCCGGACCAGCCTGGACCCGCGGGTGGAGCACACAGGTCCAGTGAGTACCGACACGGCGTGATTCCCTCACCCTGTGTGGAAAAGGCCTATGTTTAAATCAGTTACACCATGTTTAAACCATATTTCTATATATTTAAATAGCTTTTTTTCAGCAGTGTATTTATCAGGCAATTTCATATCACAATGAAGCTGTCAGACTTTTATCAGTGCTGCTGCAGGGGTAGGGTACAGAACCCTGATGAGCTTTACCAGAAGTCTTTTGAAATGTGTGAAATCAATTTAAAGAGTGTTGGAAATTTCACAACTGCGAAGTTTAATCGAAGTACAGTATTTGTTGGGAGCAAATATTCTAGACCACTGCTCTTTTATATCTCTAATAAATTTTGAAGTAATTTTTTTTCACAATATATTCTATAACAGCAAGAAAAAATATAACTGTAAATAGCTATTCAAAAAATAACCTAAGTCTGAAGCCCTTCTAGTTGCTGCTCCCAACTCTGAGTGCAGAATTCACTCATGTTAATAGAGCTTCAGAATGATGGAAATTACAGTCCTATTACACTGTCAGCTATTAATTTAGTTTAATGATAAGCCTTGAAAACATTAGAACTATCTAATTATAAAACACCATTTTTAAACAGTTGAGTGATTCAGTTATCATATTGGAATTGCTGCAACAATGTTTAATTTAAAACATGAACAATTAAAAAATCTAAATGTTTTCATTGTGAGTGAGAATAGAAAGTATAATACTGAGTGTTTAGACTCACTATGATGGTAGCCAGTGTGGTGTAGTGGTTTGGGTGCTGGACTACGACCCTGGAGGCTAGGGTTCAATTCTCTGTTCAGCCAAGGAAACCCACTGGGTGACATCACAGATTCTCAGCTCTAGAAAACCGCATGATAGGTTTGCTTTAGGGTCACCAGAAATCAGAAGTGACTTGAAGGCACACAACAAGAGTCACTATGGCTTCTTCAGTCACTATGGCTTCTTCAGGCCTAATAGAAGCACATGTTTTTTTCCATATATCTGCCTGAATCAAATGGCAAGTAGAGAAGGTCTTACATTTAAAAAGAACATTCAGGTATCAGTCTTATTTTTGGTCTTTTCTGTTTCTGGACTGAAATAAGCTAGGAATGGAAGACAGGACATATGAAGCACCAACATCAGGAATGGGGACTGTTTAGTACTGCTCTTGCATGTTGTTTTTATTAATAAAATATGATTTCCGAGCCATCACATGTAAATGATGGATATGTGAAAGATAACCCTTTCACATCTAGTTTGGCTGTTATATAGTGTAACTTTAAAATCAATTGTGTTCCATATGTGTACATTTTGTTTTGTGTCAGTCCAAGATCTTGAAACTTGTCTGGAGAGTTCTCCAAATAGTCTTTATTTGCTAGATAGTGAAATGCTAATTTCAGTGAGGCTCACAGAATTCAACGTTTTAAAAAATTGTTATAACATGCAAATCTTTATTGTTGTGTGACTTCATGTCATTTCAGACTTATAGTAAACCTATTGTGGGGTTTTCTTGGTAAGATTTGTTTACGGGGGTTTGCCTTTGCCTTCTGAGGCTGAGAGAGTGTGACTCGGACAAAGCCACCCTGTGAATTTCCATGGTGGAGCAGGGATTTGAAACCCAGACTCCAGAATTGTGGTTCAATGCTCAAACCACTACACCCTTTATTATTGCACATGAGGTTTTAGTAAGAGGAAGAGTCTGTTAGTTATTATTTATAGTGTCTGCTCTCCATTGCTTGTGTATGACATTGTTACCCAAACAGGTACTGCATTGATAAGGGCAAGCTTTTAGTCTGTTTAACTTATTCCTGGGGTCAGTTGTCAGTGAAGATACAAAACAAAAAATCTGAGGCCTGTAACAATGGCTTTTGAAGATCCTTGGTGAAATTTTCAGCCAATCACAATGTACTGAAAAATACTAAGCAAATGCCCACTCTTGCAATAATTTGGAAGTGATTTGTTAAGCCATAAAGAGTAAAGATGTTTTTTTCTCATATACCAAGTGTTTTGCTATCCTTCAGTGGCAGAAATACTTAATTTTGCTTTGAGAAATTTCTTAGGGAGCAACTCTCTTTAATCTAGGCCTAGAGCTGAGCTGGTGAAACGTTGTGCAAAAAGCTCAGCAGTCATGCAAGATGCTTATGCTGTGGAGATCCTAGAGCAGGTAGGCGAATAGGAAGATAGAAACCACTGCCGATCTTTTGTATACTAACCTAAAGCATACAAAAGCAACCCCATTCCCTTAGCACTGACAAAATATTGTGCTGGCAAAAGAGAATAGAAAGTGACAGTGATCAGAACAGTATACATGAAACCAAGGGTTGGGATGCCCAGCATTCCTTATCATTTATGGACTGGCTAAAGGTGATACAAATCTGGCGGCATGTGGAGGGCCATACAATTCTAACCCTTGGTCTAGGCTGCTTAGAGAACTAGAATAAAAGTCAAAGGAATGGAAATTTCACTAAAATTCATAAAACTTATTTGCTGTTTTCTTAATATTAACAAAATCATGCTTTCACTTTCCAAAGCTAGCAACATGAACCTAATTCAAATCAGACCATTGGGTTAGAGTTATCTAGCCTTGTGCTGTTTGGTTATCTTTATGCCATGTATCTATACTACCCCATTGTACTATCTAGGTAATTTTATTTAACTGGAACTGCCACAGTTTGACAGGGACTCTGTTCATGCAAAATGTTATGAGTCCTCTATTATGTTTTTACTATGGCCTGGTAAAATTCTAGTTCTTCAAGGTCTATCAGGTTCTTTACTGTTTTAAAAATGAGCAAGGGAGCATAAGCATTGTTTACTAAATAGGCCAAGAGCATGATAATGTCAACAGACACTTATTGTTGGTGTGAATGCAAGAAAATGATTACATCAGAAATACCTTGGAGCCTTTTTTTTTTAACCTCAGAGGTCACTTGGAAGCCCTTTCACTGAGTTGGGTGAAAGTTCAACCATTTTACTGTTTTCCATCTTGAGAAATTTCTAAATGTGGGCAAAATAGAATGAAAGAGAAATAGTCTGTTGAGATCAAAAATTTTTGAGGAAAATGGCTCCCTGTTGCTTTAACCCCAACTCTCAAGGGTTGAAATAAACGAGCAGTATAGGGATGGGCCAACCAAATCCGCAAATCCTTGGGAAGGAGTTGAGGTTCGCGGATCCAAATCCCTGGGCCAAAACAGACAAATCAAAGCTTTCGCATCCCTGCACGCCCGGAGACCTGAGATGACATGAGTGCCTTGGATCAGGCCTGTGTGGGCGTGAGCTGCTTTCCTGCATGCCCGGAGGCCTGAGCTAGCACGAGCATCCCGGATCAGGCCTTCGCGGGCGCAGAGGGCTGGTGAGAGCCACTTTCCTGCACACCTGGAAGCCTGAGCTGGTGTGAGCGCCCCAGATTGGGCCTGCACAGGGGCAGTGAGAGCTGTTTTCTTGCATGCCTGGAGACTGAGCTAGTGCAAGAGCCCCAGATCAGGCCCGTAGGGGCACGCAGGGGTGGTGAGAGCTGCTTTCCTGCATGCGTGGAGGCCTGAGCTGGTGCAAGAGCCCCAGATCAATCTCGCTCCTGCTGCCTGCCCCTGTGGCTGCCTTCCTCTGCAAGGTAGTTATTCTCTTCTTCCTATTCTTTTGACTTGTGACTAGAAGGTAGGGATTGAGACTGGACTAGAGGCTGGTGTTTGTTTGTTTTTGTTAAGTGCCTTCCTTGTTTTAGGACTTGAGACTGAACACCAGGGTAGAGAATTGAGACTGGGCTAGAGGCTGGTGTTTTTGTCTTTTTGTTTTTTTAAAGTGCCTTTCTTGTTGCAGGACTTGAGACTTAACTGGAAAGTACAATGTTCTTGAGATTTCAAGGACAGCTGAAGATTCCTTTGCATGGCTGCCTTGCAAAGCTATTCCATACACAGTTCTGGGGTTTGTAGTTGGACAAGGTGTCACAACCTTCTCTGCTAAAGTGTGCTAGTGCATCATCAAACTACAAACCCCAGGATGCCATAAGGAGCTATGCAAAGAAAATCTAATTTTGACCTGGATTATCTCTGTACTGTAGTATGTGGCCCTGTTTACACAGGCAGGAAAATGTGGGATTAATAATCCACATTTTCCTGCTTGTGTAGAAAGGGCCTTCACATCATTTTCAATCTGGGGAGATTCTGAGGAAAACTATAACAATTATCCTGGCCAGATTTCTTCAGAGGGAGGTTTGCCTTCGCCTAGGCTTTTGCTAAGGCTGAGGGAGTATGTCTTTCCCAAGATTATCCTTGCCCCCCCCTTTTTTTTTTGGTAATAGTCAACCCAGGAAGATGGCATCATCTTGAGCATCCTTCAACATCTGGAGCTACTTCCAAATTACATGTAATCCTTAATAAGAAGTATATGAGTATGTTTTCCTGGAAGTGAAAACTATTATTTAATTTGTTTTTCATTAAAAAAAAGATGTCATTCTGCTTCAAAACACTTTTTAGTAGAAGTGTTTTGTTTCCCTTGCTTTTTAAACCCTTTTGTAAAAAAAGGATTAGAAAGATTCGAGATTCGTGGATTTGCAGTACCTTCCAGGGATTCGGATCTGGAAAATTCTGGATGCATCCCATCTCTAGAGCAGTATGTCAAGAAATTACTTAAAGTACCAGATAACATCTGATCTTGGAAGCTAAGCAGAGTCAACTCTGGTTAGTACTTGAACGGAAGACCACCAACAAATACCAGGTGCTGTAGGTTGTATTGCAGAAGAAAGGACTGGTAAAACCACCTCTGAATATTCCTTGCCTAAGAAAATACTATGAAATTCCTGGGGGTCACCATAAATTGTCAGGCAACTTGAAGGTATACACACACACACTTATCAAGGGAGACAGTGAAGAAGATAAAAAGAGGAATGAAGGAAGGATGGAAGAGAAAAAAAATGTGGCAGTACCTTCAAGACTAAAAACCAGGTGCTGCCACATTTCTTTTAATTTTTTTTTCTCTTCCTCCTGTCATCTCTTTTGTGCTACAAGAGACTAACATGGCTACTTCTTTGAAAGCTAACATAATGAAGAACATCGTTTAGTTAAAGTAGTAAAATTAGTCATCATTTTATTGGCATGTTTGGACGTAGAAGTATTTGTAGTGCAGCATATACAGTGATTTTTGCTTTTAGAGAAGAATATAAATATATGCTAGATTTAATATTTTAAAGGACAGAATAGGCAAGGGTTTTTTCGATCTAAACTTTGTCTTCTGCAAATTGAAGAAATTCTGCTGCCAGTGGAATGTGTAGATGGTGGTAACTTTTGCCAATTTCCTCAATCCTCTACAACCCCCATACTCCTAAAAAATCTGCTGTAGAAGATGATCCTGGGGCTACAGGGGAAGATGACATTGTTGAGAAACCTCTCCCTCTCCATATGTCAATGCTGGAAGTATTCTTGGAGTACTTTTGAGAAAGTATTACCAAGAACAACAAATAGTATCAGTCACAATACTATTCTTGGTCTATTGAGTTTTCATGCAGTTTCAAGTTGGTTTTGATCTTATACTGTCTAATCTGATTATTATTATTGATTATGATGATTATGATCAGATTAAAGAGTAAATCTCATTGAATTCAATAGGACATACTTGAAGTAGGTGTAATCAGGCCATATAACTGTGTACAGCAGCAGTTCTCAACCTGTGGGTCGCAGCACCTTTGGGGGTCGAATGACCCTTTCACGGGGGTCACCTAAGACCATCGGAAAATACGTATTTCCGATGGTCTTAGGCTCCATTCCCTCCTCAGTGGTGGTGCGCAAGCACGAGCCACGCGCTTGCGTCCTCCTGCCCCTTTTGGCGGGAGCGCAGGCGGCCACAGCGTCGCCACAGCAGGAGTGGTGGTGCGCAAGCCATGCACTCGTGTCCTCCTGCCCCCTGTTCAGAAGGGACTGAAATCGCTCCCCTTCTCTACTTCCGGGAGAGCCTCCCATCTGACAGGCCAGCTTGAGGGGGCAGCAGCAGCACGGGGGGCAGGCCCCCTCCTCGCCATGGCCCCTGCCCCACTCACCACGGAGAGGGGCACTGCGGAAGAGCCAGGGGGCCACAAGGCAGCGCTTTTCCAGGGGGTCAAGCTGCGCCCAGCACAAAAGACAAAGGCGCTGGGATTTCCCCTCCCCCGGCTAAGGATGAAACTCTGGAAACTTTTCCCACACTGCCCCCCCCAGCGGAAACGAGAGTGAAGGAGAAGCAGAGCCCGGGGGGGTCTCGGAGTTTTTTCCTGTGGGAGACACGCGCCTCCTCTTTCCCTCCCTGCCCACCCCCCCGTTCCTGGCCGGCAAGGCGGCCTTTGCCGGGGGGGGGAGACATTGTAAATAATAAATAAATAATTTTATGGTTGAGGGTCACCACAACATGAGGAACTATATTAAAGGGTCACGGCATTAGGAAGGTTGAGAACCACTGGTGTACAGTTTGACCTTCACAGATTTGATTATTCATGAGTATGCATGCCTTCCCCCATTCTCCTCTCATTCCCAGGCATTTTGCCCTGGAGCAGAGAACTTAAGCCAAGGCAAAACAGTAGGGAATGGGAAGGCTCACATGAGTTCTCAGCTCCAAGATAAAATGCATAGGAATTGTAGGGGGAGCTCTAGAGGGGGGAAGGAAGGCTCTTGTGAGCCTCCCCCTACCCCCATTCCCTTCTATTTGCATGGGAAGGGGAAGGAGGAAGCTCCAGAGAGAGAAGGGAAGGCTCATGCCTGCTTTCCTTTACCCCCTTCCTTTCTGTTTTGCTTGGTAACAGGAAGGGGGGAGCCCCTGAAGGGAACAGGAGGGGGAATGGGGGGAGTTATTTGCAGTTTTTCTGCTTTCATGAGGGTTCTGTGAAAGTGGAGGGGCCACTGTACTACCTTCTCTATTCTATTTTAACACTGAAAAAACTACAGATAGGATTTTTATCATGCATGACTGAGGATCAGACCACATTCTTAGGCCCTTACCAGCCTTAGTTTTAAATGATTTCTGCTATTTAGTTCAAAAATCTGTGTAGCTGGGCTACAAAATGATGGCATCTTGCCTTGGACCATGGACCTCTGAAACATTTGTCTCCTTGTAGAGACAAAAACTTGTAGAGAACAATCTTTGAGTGACTTAATATTAAAAACTATGTGGGTGCCAGAAACAATGAGTTTGCTTTTTGACAGGTTTCTTTGTTTTGACACAGAAATCAGCTAAGTTATGCTGGAGGAGTATTCAAAGACCAGCGTTACTGATAATGCTAGTTCTTGGTGATGTTGGGATTTATGCAGTCTATTGTTTCAGAGCTAGTCAGATGTTGTTAATGTGCTGGTCTGCCTCAAAAAATGGCCTAATGGTCTGGTTTGGATATAGCAAAGAATAATGCTGCAGTATTATGTTCATGAGCCTGGGGCTTACACGTTCCACCCAGCTTTTTCTGGAACAGCTGTGAGCAGATTAGAAGCTTTCACTTTTGGTTTAACTGAACCACGGTTTTTTAATTCATTCAGAACCTAGAATGTGGCTAATTGTACATGGTGGTTATTTGAACAAGTCAGCTTCATGAATCTGAAGCTCATTTTATTTAAATAGCTGCAGTTTGCCTGGATTTGGATGTGATAAAAAGCCGTGGATAGTCTAAAGTACAAGCAAAAGCTTCCAAACTTTTTCCCCCAGATGTTACAGAATGGAGGAGGCAGAGACATATCTAAGCTGAGGCAAGTAGGACCCATGCCCTGGATGCCAGTGCCGGGGAGGGGGCACAAAAAAACTGTGCTGGAAGCAGCAGCAGAGGAGGAGGAAGTGTCCCTGGAGGTAGGGGCACAACTTCCACACTTGCCCTAGGCACTGTTTATGCTAGATATGCAAGGGCAGGGGGCTGAGCTTGTTCAGGGTTAGCCAGAGCTTGTGCTGATAAGTCATTGCTTATCATTAAGCTCTAAAAATTTTAGGTCCAACATAATATCTTATCTAAAATGTGCATCTAGTATCACTGTGCATGCTACTTAGCTCATTCAAATCAGTCCTCATGCTTAAACACTCCTAATCCACTTCAAATGTTTTGGGAAGGAATTTCATATTTATCTTGCAGGAAAAAAAAGCTTCCCAAATGCACCCTCACAACTATAGAAGAAGGATTAGAGAAACAAAGTTAAAATGTTGCTTAAGCAATTTCTATCAATAAAGGTGGATTCAACACACCTGTTCACAAGGCGTGATGTTTATATACTGGATTTTTTTCCTGTTACTATATCTTTAGTTTAGTGAGACAGTGTGGTGTAGTGATTTGAGTGTTGGATTGGACACTGGGAGGCCAAGGTTCGAATCACCACTTGGACATAAAAACCCACTGAATGACCTTGGCCAAGCCACACCAAGACTTTATAAGACTCAGAGGAAGGCAAGGGCAACCCCCCCTCTGAACAAATTTTGCCAAAAAAAATTGTTCACCTTAAGTTAGCCATGTCAGAAATTATTTGAAGGCATACAACAAAAACAATCCTTAGTTGACTGCTTAGAATAAAAAAGCTTTATTTCTGAGAGCTGTTTTGTGTTTGTGATAGCTGAATGTAGCTAAAATATCATGCTGTAGTTGCATTAATGCATAAAGTCATTAAGAGATAAGGCCAAAGCACTATGTAGTCCAACTGTCTGTCTTCAGTAATAGTCAGTTAGGTGCTTCTGGAAACGTATAGGTAGATCATTAATGTTGTCATTTCTGTTGTCTGCAGCATTTCAATAATTAGAAGTTATTGTGTTGGCTCTAGATTTCTTCATAATTTAAAGTAGGCCCAATCTAACTAATGGGACTTCAGTTGAGCATTATTTCACCAAGTCTACAAGTCTGTGTATGAGTAAATTTTGTATCCGAACCAGGGCCTCCAAATTTATAGGTTAAGTTGCCCCTATTATAGCTAATAATTATTGATAGCCAGCACAATTCTTTCTAATCTGAAGTGTGGGGACACCCAGTTGGCCAGTTGGGAGCAAAATGGTGGGACTTTTCAGGTGTGCAGAAACATCTTTGTTTCTAAGAATAAACAGGAAAGCAAAATGAAAAATGACCCAGCAAGTTCCTAAATCCTATGAAGTGTTGAGGTTGAAGTGCCATGGAATTCTAAACATATGATGGGGGTGGAGTGACATAATATCCTTGAGGAAAAATTGGATAGTGGTATTCTACTGAAAGGTTACACTCACCTGAGTGTCTGTACTAAAGAACAGGGATAGAGAATCTTTGACCTTCCACATGTTGGACAACTCCCATCATCCCAATATTGACTAACACAAATTGCAAGTCGACAACAACAACATGCAGCAGTTCTCCCAAATCTGCTCTGTAGGAAAGTTTGAGCAGCAGGGAAAAGAAGGACAGACCTTCACTCCTCTCCATGTAGAAATAAGTACTCAGGTATACAGCTTGTGGTAACATCAGCTTAGTATTGGAATGAGCTACAGGGCAGAATTTTGAAGGTTGGGATTTTTAAAAAATCTTTCACTTAGCTTGTTGGAAGCAAGGGGTTCATTGCAGTGATTTGGTCTCATTGCAGGCAACCAAATGCTCTTTAATAGCATCTCACCATATCATGTTGTCTATTAACAAAGCTTATTTATTTTATGTACTTTCTCCTACTGTTCAGATGACAAGAATCACAGTGTGGCTTACACAAGGTCGGTTAGAACAATACAATGTCATTAAACCAGTAGACTATTTGCACATGTGATGATGATGATGACAATTTGCCTCTTTTGGTTCACACAGCATTTAGTTCTAATGACTTGTATATGAGTGGAGAATTAAAGCCTATTAGACCTCAAAGTCAGAGTAACATAGAATGTGTTCAGTGAAATTAAATCTTTGACATAGTCTTATTTTGAATAAGAGTATAAAGTCTTAAATTTACTCATGAGAGCTGATTCTTCCTGTAATTGCCTGAAGACTGCTTTTATCAACTATCTGTTTTCCAGTTAAGGTAAGTATGTCACTTATAAAATGGTTCTTCTCATAGAAGCACTAAAATTCATGTTTTTGTTTGCAAGAGTGAAGTTGGTTGCTAACTTACTTACTCCGTCAGTGTATGGTCAAAGGAATCATGATGTGAATTAAAGATATGTGTAGTATAAATTGTAATTGTTATTTACATAAATGCACTTTTCTTCTGGTTGTTTTATAAAAAAGGAAGAAGGAAAAATTTATCCAATTTTTTGCTATTCCACCAGGCATATGCATCAGGATGTGATATTGTGATACTGGGAACTAATTTTGAAAGGCTGCAAATAATTCCAGGAGCAAAACATGGAAATATACAAGTGGGATGTGTAGATTGCTCTATGCAGCAAGGCAAGGTAAGAAGTAGCACTGATAGTAGTTCTTCTGCCTATAACCTATACTGTTGTAATGTATGTTTTTCAGTAACATCGTGGATAAAAAGTATATTCAGTAGTAAACTCTTCAAAACTTTATGTTCTGTGCCATTAACAAAGATCAGCATGTTTCAAGGTATGTGGCTCTACAGTTCCACTTTAAGACATTACTGTCTGTATTCCAAACCTTGATACTATTTCCTGAACAGTTTGGCCAGAGTTATGATACAGTGTTCAGTGTCCATGGGGGCTGAAGACTACACACAAAGGTGGACACTTCAGCAGAAGCAAACGAACTCCATTAAAGTATTTTTGTTGGTATTTTTTTTCACTATACAGCTACCCTATAATCTACTTGCACATTGGTGGATAATGTGCAACAGATTGGCAAGTAGTTTTGATTCCCAGTCTCCTAACAACAAGAACACCATAATACCTGCTCCCCAAGTATGGTGCTTAAATGAAGAATTTTTAGGGTAACTAGGGATGGATGTAAGAGTTGTGTTAAAGAGTAGATATGATTGTTTGAAAGAGGGCTGTGCTATGTTCTGTCTCTTCCTAATTAATTATATGACCACTGCATTGGATCCCACCATCCTAAAAAAATATCAGCCAGTTTCAAATTTTCCTTTTCTAAATAAAAGCTTAAAGCAAGTGATGGCAGCACAACTCTGCACTTTCCTGGATGAAACTGATTACCTGGATTCTTTTCAGTCTGAGTTTGGACCTGGTTATGTGACAGATATAACCTCTGTTGCCCTACACCAGGAACTGGATGGAAAAACATGTCTCTGTTGATTCTGCTGGACCTCTTAGCTGCAGTCAGTACTGTTGATCTTGGTATCCTTCTAGCCTGTTTAGTTCATATAGGACTTGGGAACACTGTTTTGTAGTGGTTTCAGTCCTTTTTGGCTGAATGTTCCCAGAAGTTGGTATTGGTGAACTGTTATTTCAGCTACTTGGTCATTAGCCTGTGAAGTTTAGCAGGACTAAGTAGTCATTCTTACCCTTTTAAACATTTACATGAAATTGCTAGTGAATTTTGAATTTTGGAGCTGTTTTCAGTATGCTAATGATACCCAGCTCCATCTCTCTTTTACAAATGATTCTAAAGAAGCTGTGGAAGTCTTGGATCATTGTCTGGATGCAGTGAAGGAGTAGAGGAACTGAGGCTCAATCCAGACAAGATGGAAGTTCTGTTGGTCAGTAGGAAACCTACTGGGTATGGTTTTAAAAACCATCTGTTAAAAATATCTTAGTCTGTCTATGTAATGTTTTATCTGTATGTATTTAATTTTAAAATGGTTTTATCGTCCATCATCTTGGGGAATTTGAGTAGTCAAGAAGTGATAAAATCAAAATTAAACAAGTAAATAAAACTCAATCCCTGAGATGTTCAGAATGGATTCCTGTTTCTTTTTTTTACCTAAATCATCATTGCATTTTCCAAGTGAGGAATCTTTAAGCTTAGATCCTGCAAGAAAAAAGTATCAGTTTTCTGCTGGGAAAGATGTGAATTGATATACCTTTGTCAATTCATAGACTTTCTGTCTGTCTCCTTGTAACTGAGAAACATGTAAAACTGTCCAATGGAAAAAAGAACAGTATGTTGTTTTTTTTTAAAATTTTATTAAACTATAACACAAAAACAAACGAAAAATAAAACACCATGTGTTATACATAATGGTGAATTAAAAAACAAACAAACAAAACAAAACAAAAAATTTTTTCCTTCTTTTAAACAATGCAAACTTATATTATTGTTTTTCCCTTCCCCTAAAATCATAAACTTGTTCAGCTTGTTCCGTTCATACAACTTATACATTTTTGTTACGTATCTTCAATTCTTATTTTCATTATATTCATTTTTATTATTATACTTTCACTCTTAATTCAATATTTTTCACTCCCATTTAATCTCTTACTATTATTAATTATAAACTTATTACTTAATATCTCTAAAAATAACCTCTCTCTAAAACCAATTACCTTTTAACTTTTTTTTCCCCTTTTAAACATTGAACATCACATATCAAATTACATCTATAAATCACACGTTTAACACACACAGATAATAAACAATATAAAAATACAAAATAAAAGATAAAAGTAATAATAAAAAAAAAACCCACCCCCCAGAGCCAACTTTTTATTTAATCCACTTTCCAAAATTGCCATTCTTCTTTTAACAGGGTAGCATTACCATCTCTTTTCAAAACTTTTTCTAAAAATATTTTCCAAATTTCTTCAAAATCATTTGTTTTTACCAAACCTTTCATAAACCTAATTCTACATGTTAGTTTATCATTAATTGCAATTTTCCACACTTCTTTATACCATTCTTCTATTTGAAATTTTTCATTTGTCTTCCATTTTTTTGCTATTATTAATCTCGCTGCAGTTAACAAATTTGTTATTAATTCTTTCTTTGCCTGAGTACACTCTACCTTATTATATATGGACAACAACGCTATATTTGGACATACTGGTATTTCTAATCCTATAATCTCTTTTATCTCTTTAAAAACCTTTTGCCAAAATTCCTTTATCTTGTTGCAATTCCACCACATATGCATATATGTACCAATTTCTTGACATCCTCTCCAACACAATCTTGAATATTTCTCATCTATTTGATTTAATTTCACTGGAGTCAAGTACCATTTCCAAACTATTTTATAATAATTCTCTTTTATTCTTATTGATAATTTTTTTAAATGGAGTTGTTCCCAAATTTTTCTCCATTCTTGTATATCTATAGTTTGTACTGTCTCTTCCTCCCATATTTTTCTAAGATAATCCTCTTCTTGTTCTTTTGCTAATATTTTATATATTTCACTTATACTACCTTTTAATATTTCATTTTCTTGCATATTTTCTCTTTGAATAATAATTTGTTCAAATTTAGTATATTCTTTAAAATCCTTAACATATCTTTTCATACTCTTTGTCCATTGCTCTAGTTGTATATAATTTAACCAAGATATCTTAGTTTCTTGCAATCTCTCTTTCATTCTTTCTTTATTTATCATTATTTTCATCAGAACAGTATGTTTTTAAGGCTATGAATTTGGAATTTCAAAGCCTTAGTGCAGTTAACTTGATGTGCTAGACGTTATTACAAATGCATTACTAAATGATTATATGACATTGGAATTGTTTTGGAGAGGAAAAACAGGCAATAGCCCAATAGCATAGGTGTGGAGAATGTGTTACTGGTGTATACTAAATGCATGAAGGAGAAATTCAGCCATTTTTGCCAGTATTTATTAGATGAGATCTGAGTCCCATATGCATAGACAGAAATTATTTTTGCTCAAAAATGAGATGGGGCAAAAATATATTGCAACAAGGCTTTTCAAACTGTGTGTTGCGACACGTTAATGTGTTGCCTGCAATGTGTAGGTATGTCATGCAAATGTAATGGCTGAAGGGGCTGCTGCTACCACTTCCCCAGGACAAGGAAGACCCCGACAAGGGCGGTGGCAGCAGTGGGCCAAGCTTGGGTGGAGGGGCTGCCTCTCCTGCGGCCACTGCAGCTACCCTGGGCTGAGGAAGACCCCGATGAAAACAGTGGTGGTGGTGTGCCAGTCTCAGGTGGAGTGGCTGCTTCTCCTTACTGAATTGTGCCGTGAAATGATGCACGTCTAAAAAGTGTGTCACCGACATGAAAAGTTGGGAGAGCTCTGTATTACAATGTGACAGTAACTTATTCATTGGGAGGCAGCATGATGTAGTGGTTTGAGCATCACACTGTGATTCTGAAGAACAGGTCTCGAATGGAAACCTACCTGAAAAGTGGGACTTAAACTCCTTGTGTTTGGATGGACCAGACCTGCACAGCCAATGTTAAATTTCTTTTAATAAGAATAATAGATTTCTATCTTACTCTGAAGGTTTCATTGTGGAAGTGCCCTTGGTTTCTGAAAAAAAAAAAAGTATTCTTTTCACAAAACGACTGGAGTAGTCAACCCCTTATTTGGGTATGAAACTCTTTTTGTAAATTATAAGTTTCCACCTTTCTGAAATAACTAGAAATAGATTTAGTGATTGTTTGAAAGAGGTGTTGAGAGACTTGAATTACTATCTGTGTGAGTGGAAAGGAATATTTTAAAAAATTACAACAAAAAGTCCATATAGATGATTGATTTGAATCAAAATTCCAATTGATACTTGTAACCCCAAGCAGTAATATAAGTACGATCATTAAAAATATTAATTTATAATGAAATGGAACATTATTTACAGTGGGTAGCATCCAAGTTATATTCATCATTTGATGAAAAGGTTTCTGTAGAGGGGGCCAGGCCTGCTTTACTTTCCCTCAGACTGGAGTGGCAGCTTCCCTTTCAGCTTGCTATAGCACTCTGCCCTTCCTTATATAATTGGTTTTCCCATTAAAACCACAACCTTGGTGTATAAAGGGTAAAGCCTATCAGTTGTTAAAATGATTTTCTGATCTGTGGTAGTATATTTCTAATGAGAAGTATTCAAAATTTATATAAAATATAATGTAATCTTTATTAAATAACAATCAGGGAAAAGGTATTGGGTGCCATAAGAAATTCCAAGCAATACAGAACTTCAAAAAAGGTGTAAAACCAGTTTTGTATAGTCTCACTCAGTATATAGGCACAAAACTTTCATACACACACAGGCCTCTGGCTTCCCTTTTGCTCAGAGGCTTAATTCCCAGGTCTAGGTCACACCTTCTGACTCAACTCAAAAATGGTTTGGTTTCTCCTCTGTCTCTCTCTAGACCTCCGAGAAGACAATTACACTTATTTAGACAACCACCCTGGCAGATTGAAGGGCTATAACTTAAAACTGTCCTCTTTAGAAATCTCACTTAATCTCTAAACTCTGTCACTGTGTCTTATATAGAAGCCTCACAAACCTCAGCCCCTCCCTCTCTCCAATGGGCTGGGTTTCTCTCCTGCACAGAGCCACTTTGGTTATATGGCATCCTGTTGCTAGGGCTGCCCTGCCACTCAGGCTAGACACACCCCCAGACTCTGTTACAGTTTTTAGTCTAGTGGAACCTCCTGTCTGCGGAACAGGGAAAGAGTAAGGTGCTTTTCAATCATTTATTTTTGTTGGGTTCTTCGTATCTGCTTCAGAGGGTTTGTGGATCCTTTGGAACAGTATAGGAAGTGGTGCTGTTCCATATTCTATTCTTAAAACCTGTCCTTCCACCTTTGCTATACTATCTATGTTCTGTATGCTTTTCTTTTTTACTTGGGAATATCTTCAAAATATTTCTATATAATATCAGCCTTTCTACAGTCAATCATGTCAGTTTGTAGGGAGTATATGAACCTATGCATTGGACAAAATTGTATTCTCTTTCTCTCTCGTGTTATTGTTTTCTCTGTCACATTGCCTTGGATCACCCCCCCCCATCTTTTTCAAAAATGCTAGTAGAAAGGAAGAACTGGCTGTACTTGTTAGGTCAAACAAGGTCTGATTATTCCTGTGCATACTACAACAGTATATTTTTATGAAATGGAAAGAAAATGCCTACGATTGGTAGGCTGAATGTAAATAATGGCTCGAGGCCATGTTGTTTCCTCATTTATACTAGGGATGGAGAACATGTGACTCTCCAGAGATTGTTGGACTGCATCTCCAGCAGTGGGGAATGGTTGGAGCTTCAGGCAACATCTTGAGGGGCCACGGGTTTCAAAGCTCTGTATTAAGCAGAAAACTGCCATTAACTTAATGTATGGCAAAGATAATGGTTCAGTCTGGAGATCAACTGTGTGGCTCATATGATTATATCAAGTTACTTAATATTAACAAAGTTGTTCTTTAAAGTAAGTATAGCATTTAAAATTAAATTGATGTGAAGTTTATCATTTTTAAAGAAAAAACCTCATCACTTTTGTATACCCTGAGGACTATTCATAATATTTAAAGCTGTTTGTCTGTACTATGACCTTTATTAACTATCACAGTATGCATTTAAGATTATCTAAGGGTTTTATTTATTTGAGTGCATTATGCTTATTTTTTCTTTTCACAAAACACATTACGTTTTTGGGTTCTTTTGCCCTTTGCTGCATTTGGTAATTCTGACAGAATTCTTTCTGGCATATTTAGGTCATGCTGATGAGTATGCTGTTCCATGTAATGATTTGTTTTTGTAACAGTTCCTCTTATCTTTTGAATTTAAATCTCACTGCATGAAACCAGTGAGACAGTGCAGTGTAGTGGTTTTAACATTGGATTACAAGTCTGGAGCAAAGTGTTTGAATCTCTACTTAACCATGGAAACCCCCAGGTGATCTTGGGCTAGTCAAGCTCTGTCAGCTTCAGAGGAAGGCAAAGGCAAACCCCCACTGAACAAATCTTGGTGAGGAATCCTTGTGATATGTTCACCTTAGGATTGCTATAAGTCAGAAACAACTTGAAGGCACACAGCAACAACATGTTACCAGGGGTTCTGAGCAGAAATAGCATTTTATACTATACTACTGTATATTTTTTGAAAATCAGAATTATTACTGACAATGAGTATGTACTTAAGCTGAAGTGGGAAACCTATGGCCTTCCAGATGTCAGACTGCAACAGAGTAGTTAGGTGCAGGACATTTCACATGGTGGTATCTAGTGTGTGGAATACATTCTCGGGCTGACAGGAGGATCAATCCACCATGCATGGGTTGATCCTCGCGCCAGCATACTCAGGAGTCATCGTCGAGCTAGATGAAAAGTCCGTTAAACCGACTCCTGTCCCTCTCCAGCCATTTTTTATTTTTCTCCT